>CM068296.1:24366365-25001858 GCA_034768395.1 Linum lewisii | reverse complement strand
TAAGTGATCTTTTGGCCCTCACACATACTGATGTGTTTGGACCTATGAGTTCAATAACTCGTGGAGGGTTTAGACACTTCATCACTCTTACTGATGACTTAAGTAGGTATGGGTACATCTACTTAATGAATTGGAAGTTTGAATCTTATGAAATGTTCAAAGATTCCAAAAATGAAGTACAAAACCAATTGGTAGGAAGATAAAAGCCATTCGGTTTGACCGAGATGGTGAATATCTTCGCCAAGAGTTTTTATGATCATCTTAGGAGTTGTGGAATCATTTCACAAACTCACTCCTCTCGGAATGCCATAGTTGAATGGCGTGTTGGAAAGGAGAAATTGAAACTTGTTAGACATGGTTCAATCTATGATGAGCTTCGCTAAATTCTTCCAAATATTTTTCCTGGGGACATGAAACTACTGCGTTTACACTGAATAAAACTCCGTCTAAGTCTGTTGAAAAGACACCATATCACATATGGACTGGTATGGTACAGTGATATCTTTTCTAAAAGTTTGGGGTCGTGAAGTTTATGTTACGCGTATGCTTTTCGATAAACTAGCACCAAAATCAGACAAAGTGCCTATTTGTAGGTTATCCTAAAGAGACGAAGGGATATTACTTCTACAATCCTGAAGAGAACAAAGTGTTTGTTGCTCGTGATGGTGTCTTCTTGGAAAATGAGTTCATTTTTAAGAAAACAAGTGGGAGAAATATTCATCTTGAAGAGACTCGAGATGATGAGCAACAAATGGATACTGATCCAATTACATCTGAGAACCCGATTGAATAAGAAATTGTTCAAAACAGTGAAGATGTAGAGGAAACGCCAAAGGATGGGCGATATACTCAAGTTGTTGTTCACTCCAAATTCGTTAGTCTAAATGGACTAGAATTCAATCTAAGAAGATTTGTAATCTTCATTATGAATGGAACTCTAGACATATGGCTTCTTGAAAGTCAAGAACCAATAACCTACAATCGAGCAATGATGAGTTCAGACTCCTAATCTTGGCAAGAGGCTATGATTTAATCCATTCGGATTATCCCATTGATTGCTGCATTTCATGATTATGAATATGGCAGTTGGATATCAAAACTGTCTTCCTGAATGGATTTCTGGAAGAGGATGTGTACATGACACAACCAATTGGTTTTTAAGATACTAAAATCTTGGGAAGGTATGCAAACTTGAGAGATCCATGTATGGACTTAAGTAAGCATCAAGGACTCGAAACCTCATACTTGATGAAGCTGTCAAGGAAATTGACTTCATCTTATGTATAGAGAAAACTTGTGTCTACAAGAAATTCAGTGGGAGCAATGTAGTCTTTTGGTCTTGTATGTGGATGACATACTAGTCATTTGAAAATGTGTTTTCAATGAAAGACCTGGGTGAGGTAGAGTACATATTGGGCTTTAAGATCTATAGAGATAGACCAGGGAAGCTCTTTAGTCTATGTCAAGAGACTTATACTGATAAGGTCCTTGATAGGTTCGATATGAGGGAATCCAAGAGGAGATACCTTCTTATGAACCACGACATACATTTCAGCAAAGAATCGTGTCTTTAGACACAAGCTGAAAATGAGATATGATGAGTGTTCCACATGATTTGGCTATAAACTCATTATGTATGTCATGACATGTACTCGAAGAAATGTTGCATCATTTGCAATAGATTCCAATCGAATCCAGGTGATTTTTCACTGGATTGTTGAGAGCATCCTTAAGTATCTTGCTAAAAATTTAGGATGATTCTCCAGTGATCGGAAGTGAAAAGGAAGTTGACTATTGAATGGTATTGTGATGCCAACCATTTGACTAATCGTGATGGCACGTAGTCATAATCCAGATACGTCTTCATGGAGATGAAGGAGTAGTATGTTGGAAGAGCACCAAATGGATTTTGGTGGCTCAATCTGCTACGAAATCATAGTACATAGTTGCAGTAGAAGCGACAATGTAAGCTATGTGGATCAATAAGTTTCTGATAGAGCTTGATGTGGTTCCTTCACGTCAAAAGGAAGTAGGTCTTCATTGTGACAACAATGAAGCCACTTCTCATTTGAAGGAACCAAGCCCCAAAGGCTAGGTCAAGCCACATTGATATGAAGTAATGTCTACTTCAAGGCTATGTGAAGAAACACTTGATCAGATTGTGCAAAGCTTCAACAGATGACAAGTTGGTCGATATGTTGACTTAGCCTCTAAGCGGTGCTAAGCATAAGTAGCACAACTTGGCAAAAGGACTCTGACAAGTTGTTGGAGATTGTCTTGGAAGACCTTGCTTAGATTTGATGTATACATTATGTAATAGAGTTTATTACACGAGATGTATGACATTGGAGTTATTGTTTCAACAAAAGGAAATAGTTTTCCTTCTCATTTGATTTTGGATTAGGATCGAATGAAATGTTCAATAGTTGAGTAGCGTTCAATGGGATCATCACCACAAGTCGCTGATGCATGAAACCCCATAAGTGAACTGAACCTCTCAAGCTATGTTTTGTCCCTAGTCCGGAGTTGTTAAACTGAACATAAACGAACTCCCATAAAGGACTAGTTTGTATGATGGTTGTGATAGTCGCGAGTTTCACGGACTATAGAGACAAAGTGTTGTCCTGCCATATACATGGGTATGTATAAGTGTTGCATACTGGACATGACCTGCTTTGGAAAGTAACCCAAGACTTTCTAAAGTTATACACTTCTAGTGGATTCCTCCGACATGAGTATGGTATGACATCATTCAATGAGTGACTCACCTTTGATTCTGTCAAACGCTCACCTGAATAAGGGAGTTATAAAGGCATTGTTTTCGGGGTAGTCATGATTTGAGTGGGAGCATGATCGATACAAGACTGGAGATGTCTCTCTTGCTGCAAAGTAGGATACAGTGACCCGGGCCCCTTGTAGAGTGAGAACTGTGGAAATGCATGGCCATGCTCAAATGGATTGTTGTGACAATCATTTGTTTATTTAAAACAGTTCAAGAATCTCAGTGACAAGAAGAAAGATTTTGAGCTATAAGTGAGTAACCGCTCCATGTTATCACGTTCTCAAAATGGTCGACCAGGAGACACAGGAAATCTTAACGTGCGGACTTGTCCCTCGGCCAAGTGGGAGACTGAAGGATTTATGTCCATCGGTCCAAATCCGCATAGGAACTAGTCAAGTGTTGGACCTGATTAATAGAATTAATTCGGGCCGGTTAGGGATTAATATGTCTTGCTAGAGACCAATATTAATTAGTGGTTTGGGTCACGGCTAATCGGACCGGGTCCTACAAGGTCACACGCCTATAGTATGGACCGGATCATTAATTGGCCCAATCCATGGTGGATTGGGACTACTGGGCTGGCGGCCCATTAGGGTTAGGAAAGGGATTAGGGTTTCTGCCCTAATCCTATAAATAAGACTGCTAGGGTAGCAGTCAATCTAAAGCCGAATACAATTTCTCTCCGGAGAAAACCCTAGCCGCCATAACCCTAAAGACCGTTCTTCGACCAGAAGTTCTAGCAAGCTTTGGCGAGGAAGATCCGGATCCCAGCTAGCGTGGACTAAGTAGAGGAGCTACATTTGAAGCTCTCTGGATCGATCTAAAGGCTACGGGAGCTACGGGAGGTATTAGTTTTTGAGCTAATATCACGCTTCAAGAGGTTTGTCGTGATAACTCTTTTTGTTATTGATTAATATGCAATCGGGCTGATGTAGGTTGTTAGATGTTATCGTATTTCCGCTGCGATTCTTGTTTAAGCATCTAATGATTTCCTTCAAGTAGAGCAGCCGGCATAAGCAAAATAGCAACTAGAAAAATAGAAATCAGAAGAAGACGCAAAGGAGAAGAAGAGCAGACGTAGAAGAAGAAGAAGAAGAAGAAGTCTACTGCCACGGGGCTAGCCGGGCTTGGGAGTTTGGGACTAGGGCTGTGAAGAAGCATAATACAATAACAAATTAGCAACCAACAAAAAGTACAAGACACCAAATAGGAGGAGAAGAAGAAGAAAATGAATGATGTACTGGTGCTTGTGGCCTCGTGGGCTTGTGACTCATAGAGTGGGGGTTAGAGCAATTCTAGGGTATTAGTCATTAGGGTAATTAGTTATTGCCATGTTACTCTTATAGGTTATTAGTTTACTACACTATTAGGGTTTGATTATTTAATTACCATTTAGGGATTATGATTATATGAGTTACAATCGAGTCGACTCATGAGCCCGCTTAACGAGCTAACGAAACGAGTTTGCTCATGAGCCTTCAGAGCCAATCAACGTACTGGATCAATCTCAGCTCATTTAGCTGACTAGACTATTCACGAGCCATCTCGCTTACGACGAGCCGATCTCACGAACGACTTTTTTTAGAAAAAACCCGAGTCCAAGTCCAAGTCCAAGTCCAAGTGGCTCGTATACAGCCCCATATAACTTTTTAAGTCTACCAAAATATTAAACCTTTGAATCAAATTAATTTCCTATTTAAGTGCTATTTATTGGGCATTTTTTCAGTGACCAAATCCGCTTTTGGTCTACTAAACCAAATTCATCCTAGCCAATCATTTAATATAAAATATTTCTTATATAATTAAATAATTCGGACAGTTATGGTAGATCAATTAACTAATGATAATTATAGCAGTTGATTATTGATAAAATATTTTCCTTTTTCTGTCGTTTCTTTTGTTAAGTATAATATGAAACCATTGATTACATGTGTCTTCGATGAACGATACTCAAAGGAGATCATGTTTTTTAATTTATTACCCTTCTTGGTTGTTTTTACTAGTGCAAGCAACAAGCGAATATATGAAATATTGCTTATGCATTATATTTTTTGTTATCCTGCATATGTTCCCCTTGTTGTTGGATGGGAACTTCTAAAGTTCAAGTCATTTGCAGATGTTAGAGGATATTACGCCAAGTATGCTCATAGTCTTGGTTTTTCAATTAAAACACACAAGTCGATAGTGCAGAACAAATCACAATTAGAATCTAATCCTAGTGCAGGACAAATCGTTGTGCAGGGTGAGTCAAGGGTATCCTAGTGCAGGACAAATACAAAATCTTAAACTAAGGAGGTTTTGTAAATTCAAAATTGTCCTTGTGTAGGCATCATCCTAAGAGTGTCCTAGTACATGCATGCATTAGGTCAAGAATTTAATCCTAAGAGCGTCCTAGTACATGCATTTGGTCAAAACGAGAGCTTGACATTTTTTACAATTGAACCGAGCAGACAAAACAGAGCAATTGAACACAACACATACAACAGAGCACATAGAACAAAAACCCAAACTAGAGCTTGATAGTTTTTACACTTGAACAAAACATATAGAACATAGCAATTGAATTGATATCTGCAAGTACTAGAGCAATTGAATGAACACGAAACCAAAAGCCAAAAGCCATAGAACAAAGCACTTGAATCGAAATCTGCAAGTACTAACCTTAAACAAGAAGAGTTTGTGCTAGGGACAAAGAGGCGTGGTGGGGGTGGATTCGGCGTTGAGAAGGCGGTGTTGTAGGGGTGGATTTGGCGGTGAAAATGCGGCGTGGTGGGGAGGTGGTGGCGTGGTGGCCTGGTGGGTAAATCGACAGTAGTGAAAAGGCGACGTTGTGGTTTAAATGCGATTTCGATTGTGGGTTTTCTCGCTTGTGTTGGGGATGGTTTCGGCGGTGAGGGGGGGCCGGCGGAGTGGTTGTCATAGGTGTGGGGGTCATCGGTGTGGGGAATTCGAGGAGGGGTGTTATTGTTCTCAGCTATGAGAGTTCTTGGCGTTGTTATCAGCTATAGGAAGAATAAGAAAAGGGATTTTTTGTCCTTATTTTTGTAGTGGAGGTAATTTTAGATTTTTTTTTCTTATTTTTATATTTAATTACATTAAATTCCTCAAGCTAATCTTGGTCATTCATTCACATCTAACAGCTTCTATAGGCTTGGTCTAATAGCCCCAAGTAAAGGATTGGTCAATGTATATGCCTAGCGATAAGTAACTAATTTATATCGCACGACCATTAAAGACAAAAAAAAAATAATAATAATAAAGGAGAAAAGAAAGTAGTTGTTGAGGATAAAGCGGATGATCCCCAGTGCCCCCAAGAGAAGTCCACTCCATCCACATTTCACAATGGCCTCCTCTGCTACTGAATTCTTCTCCCTCCTCCTCCTCCTCCTCCTCCAATTGTTAACCACGGAATCCTCGCCGGAAAACCCAACACCGGCGCCATGGCCTCACCAATTCCACTCAGTACTCTTCATGAACAAAAGCAACAACGGCGGCCTACAAATGATTAACCTCTGGTACGATTGGACCAACGGCCGCAATTTCAACATCATCCGAGACCAGCTCGGCAATGTCATCAAATACGACGCCGAATGGAACAACCACACCTCCTTCATCTACACTCTGGACGGCCCCAATCCAGAATGCCGAGTCCTCCACTTGGAAGTCGGCATCCTTCGACCCAATTGGCTTGACGGTGCCAATTACCTTGGTCAACGCTACGTCGATGGCTTCCTCTGCAATGTCTGGGAAAAGGCTGATTTCATTGTGTACTACGAAGATGTCCTCACCAAACGCCCTGTCCATTGGGTTTTTTACACAGGTCAATCACCACACCACATTCTAATTAATTACCCTCTACCCAGATTGGGGGTTTTGTGATTTTGCTTCGAAATTGATTCTACGATTCCTTTTTTTTTGTTGTTGTTGTTTTTAACAGGGTATACTGCTCATGTGATGACATTTGACGTGGGAGCCGTGTTGGATGATGCTGGATGGCAGGCGCCTGAGTACTGCTTCTTGGACGAGCAGCAAGTTGAGAAGAAGAAGAAGAAAACCCTTGCTGGAATTGAAACTGTGGCTGGGTTTGGATCCCTTTTCAGGCTAAACCAGATCAGCAGTATCTGATGCTTGGAAGAGTAGTAGCAGTTATCTTGTTCTGTTCATGAATCATAATCATTTTCCGTTTTTTTATAATGATAAAAGAAACTAGGAAACTTTGACTAATGGAGTATGATGATGATCATTAGCCTACAAACGAGATTTACCAAGAGGGTTTAATTGGTATTTACAACGTGCTTAGCTTAGATAAGCTAATTGCTTCACATCTTGTTGAGATTTACCAAAAGGACTGCAAACTAACTGCAGCTGCTAGTCTATCTACTACTTGGAACTTCATATTTCCAAGGTCATCTCCCTGCGAGGAGGAATGTCTTTGGCAGCATATATCAGCACACGACTCACCCTGCAGACAACACAGTTGACCTTCTTAGCTTTCAGATTGGGGTGACTGCTCCTGTTTATGAACCTACCCAGATTCCCATATTGAGTTGCATCGATGATCGTATAGAAGCCTCCTCTTCCGCTTGAGAAATCATTGTCAAATCGATATCTGATTCCATCCTTGCTTCTCACTTGCTTGAATTCACCCACATATTCACATATCAAACTTCCGGATGGAATATACTGCCTTGACCTCAATCCCCATCCGTTGTTGAAATCCCAAGTCCTGAAAACCTCAAACTGAAACTGGATTTTAATGGCATTGCTGCAGCATCCTAAATTCTGGTAATTGAAAGGACAAGCCTCTTATCGTCCAAACCATTCACAACCGAGACTGCAATACCTTCTTTCCCTTCTGAAATGTCATTCACTAGTATCTTTTCCTTTTTCGGCTGCTTCTTCACCCTCTTCTCTGCTCCAATTGAGATTGCCATTGGAGGTGATGACATTGGAGGTTGACCAGGAATCCGAATCAGCTCGAATTTGAACACAAGCTTCCCAAATTCACCTCTTTCCTGCCTCATACTCTCCACAGTATACAACCCATCGTAAACGAAAACGCTCCTTGTAGCTTCATCTTCATCACCCTTATTGGTTATGGAGGAACTTAAGCTTCGAATGACACGAACGGGTTTCCTGGCCTCCAAGCTGTTCTTGAGCGCCAGATTCCCTCCTTCAAGCTTCTGGTCCTGCAGCGATGACATCCTCCTACTGCTGCAAACATTAGGGTTACCTCCATGACCGGAGTAGATAAGAACACTAGAGGATTTCATGAAATTGGAGTAACGACTGCTGGCCACAATGCTGGTGGCTAACCTAACACCGTCCTCCCTCCTAACCATGAAATCAACACCAGCTGTGTATTGGCAATGCAGCCCAATCATTTTCATCTCGGCCCTGAACTGAAACTTGTCCCCAATCTCAACTCCGGGAATTGTACCGAGTCGTTTTTGGGTGTCCATTGATATGCCAAGTCGTTTTAGAAGGGATGCAGCTGCAAGACACAAGTTGAAGGATCTTTCCCCCTGGCTGCTCTGTTTAAGCATCTCCAGTTCTTCCCTGAATAGCCTGATAACTTCTTTGATTCTCTTGCGGGTATGCCTAGCACGGTCATCATCATCAGCGGCTCTACCTCCTGAAACTGGTGATTCAAATTTGGAAAGGGTTTTCTTCCTCAGGGGAGTAAGCCTTGGCATCAGATTAGTACGGATTCTTCCAAATAACAAGGCTCTGTGTGTTCGGTTTCTTGGGAAACGAAGCGGTGAAAAGAAGGATATTTTAAAACAGAATGGAGGAGAAAGAAAGAAAGAAAGAAAGAAGCAGCTGAAGCCCAGAAACCCTACTATTACTAATACAGTAATACTTGTTGTATCTTGTATTCAAGAAAATCAAAGAAGCTAGCTAAAAATAAAAAGATAATAATAATAAGTAATTAATTAATTAGAAAGAAAGAGCCTCGGGAAGTTACCCTTTTTTTAATTATCAGAGGGATGTAACTTCTGACCTATAGACTGTAAAACTGCAGACCTTGTAGTTCAGCAGGCTGCTAAAAAAGTGAAAAGGAGGGAAGATTTTAGCTTATTATCCATTCTGGTCATTAACCTATGGGTTTGTAACAGATTGCTCATTAAACTTTGTCCATCCATTTAACAGAGAATTTGTCCACTCATCATAAAAAAGTTTAGGTTGGCATGGATTGATTAATTGAATTGAGTCACGGGTAGATTAGGTGATGTGACAAGGGGTGAGGTTAAAAAACGGGCTGAGTTGGAATGGTGATATCAGCATTTAACGGAGAATTTGGATAGAGAGTTGACGGATTGACAAAATTGTTACAAACACTAAAGGTTAATGATAAGTAAGTTACAAATTAAAAATTAATGATCAATTTGTTACAAATCTCATAGGTTAATGACCAAAATGATAATAAGCCGGAAGATTTTTAATTTTTACTGTCAGATCAAATCAATGGCTTCTGATACACGATACCAAGAGGCTACGCCTAGAAGAACAGTAATAGTGAAAGTAAAAATAAAAGCTGAGAGTAAATGAGCAAGCAGCAGCTTTTTGCTCTTCCCTCATCTCTCCTCAACGGAAACAAATCTCACTTTAGCTTTTCAAATTTCTAAATGCGGTTTTGGTTTAACTTTAACACAAACATTAATCAAAATTTATTTGTATTATAACACAACGGTTAGTTTCTTGATAAACTGATTATATAAAATTATGTTTTAATCATAGATTAATCAATCATCCTCTATTAAGGTGGTCCTTGCATGGTGAGAGAAAGACGTGAGGGTAATTAAGGGCGTGTATGAATATGTTATGAAAGGAGATGTCGTGATATGACTCGATCCGCAATCGTGGGCGGCGACCCTATACCAATAAGATAATTAAAAGAGACGACGAGTCTAACCTTTGAAACCGGGGGTGGATAAGTACTCTAAGTTTCCTGTCGAATGTGCCACACCAAGGAGGATTACCCAAGATGATAAACCAACCTTAAACAATGCAACTACTCGCAAAAGCTTGAAGGAACAAAAACAAAAGTTCTGAAATTTCTTTATTTAATTCAATGGAGTCTGAGTTACAATGATGGTCGAAGGCCTCTTTTTATAGCACAAGGATCGGCCTATGGGCTTCTCCTATTCCTATTCGAACTCTAAGACTTAAACTAATAAGGAAAATAAAAAGAGTCATAAACAAACTACTAAAAAGAATTTAAACTATTCCTAAATAGTCTAAGTAGGAAACAAAATCCGAATAAAACACTAAAAGACTAAAAGACTAAAATCCAACTAAATCGGCATAAAGAGTGGAAACCCTAATCCGGCAAAAACCCTAATCCTTGTTCACGATGGATGGGGTGTGAAAAGGATCCATTTGGAAGGAACCTTGTATTTCTCGTGTTTCCTTTTCCAAAAAGGATTTGGAAACATGGGGTTGAGTTGGTGGCATGGAGGTTTCCTTATCCGAAGAGGATTCCTGGTCGTGGTCGGTTTCCTGGTCGCAACCGGATTTCTCGCTCGGCCCGGCATCCGGCTCAATGTCCATGTCTGGCTTGGACTGGCTTCAGCATCCGGCGTCATCTGAACTCCGTCTTCTGTCCATAGTCGTCTAAGCCTGGCATCGGTGGCCAGCATTGGTCCACCTCAGTTCTGTTTCCACTGTAGCATTTGTCCTCCATCCGGGGCCAACATCAGTTGGCCTTGGTCTCGTGTCCGTGGAAGCCTCGGATCAGCATCCGGGTGCGGCGCGCTGATGCTTCGGCACTGCATCACTCTGGCTCGGTCCAGCTCCAAGTCCCTCGTGCCCTCCATGGTCCCTATTCCAAGTTGGATTGGGATTGATGGAGATTCGTCCATGATGTCTAGGGAATCCTTAGGGCCAAAGGATTCCTGAACGGCACGACAGGAAAATTGGCTCGACCCTAAGCGCATCTCGTACGGGCTCCGGCTTCGGCCCTGTGCCTGTGGCGGCATCAGCTCTGGGCCCTTGGCTGGTTCGGCTTGGTGCTTGATCATTTGGACCTGGCTGGGTGTCAGCATCATCCCAAAGATATCTCCTACCTCAGAATCCTTCGGTGCTTGGGGTGGCGCCGACATCAGTGCCTAGCGTTGTGCTTGGCTCGGCCTGGGGCCGGTGTAGTCTCGTCCTGACATCATAATTAAGGACCGGATGGGAATCAGTTCTTTGGCCCGGTCGAGCATCATTCCTAGGGTTTTCTCGTCAGTTTCTTCCTTCTTCTCCTTGTCCCAAGTCTTCATGTAAAAATTAGGCGTCGGGGTCCAAGGTGAGGTGACCATGCCAGGGATGGTGGTGGCGATCACTTCATGTGGGTAACAGAGAAGTAAAGGGGCGTGCGCCCTAGAGTGGGGTGGATGACCACAGCCTTTAGCATGCAGCGTGAGGGTGTGTAGTATCAAGCGTATGATCTATGTGTGTCGTATTGTCCATTGTGTGGGGGACTGCCTATTTATACAGCTTTCGTGGCCAGAACTGTTGCTCCACGTGTCATCATCCTGTCGGAACGCCGGTGAGGTGGAAGGGGGTGCTTGGATGTACCCCATCCCATCAGAAGCATGGCCGCTGTCGGGGAGAGTTGTCTCTGTCCTGATAGCGACGTGTCTTTGATTAGATGTGTGACGGTTTGTGGCGGGGTGCCAGGACGTGGCACCCTGACACTGATTGTGACTTCGGGGATAGGACCTTCATGGCTGGCGGATGGCCCTTGGCAAGGGCCTTGTTATCTGGTCTGGTGGGTCAGAGGATCCCTGGGCTAAGGGCCCATCAATTGGCCCCTAGAACGGGTTGATCAGCGAGTTATCTGATCTATATGGGCTATTAGTTTCTTGGTCGCCGCCTTCGAGGACCCATCAACCTCTGCTCGGAGTTGTAGCACGTATGCAACTTAGCATACACTTCATTCAAGAAACCTTCCAACATCCTCTTAGCCTTTGTCTTAGCTATAACACACTATGTTCGTAACATGAATACCGTACGACTCATACATTTCTCTGACCAAGTGTATCGTGTTCAGTTATGGATCAATTTTGAAATGGCACAAATACCTTCTCGTGATCCACTAGTATGTTGCACTCCGGTTTTTCATTGGTCGTGGCATGTGTGTGGCTCTCCAACTTCCTTTATGATTAAGTTTTCGTCCCTTCCAAACCAACTGGCGTACACCCTCCACTTACAACCAGGTTCGGCACATATGACTTCTTTGATTTGTTTACTGCTCATGGGCCACTTGATATCAGCTCCCACATATATTGAGTAAGTTTGTACTGCCTCTTCGAATTGTGTTGGACCAGTAAACCAAAGATTTTCCTTTAGTTCAAGTTTGTTGTGATCACATGTCGGGTCGTACCATGGCTGCCCTACAAAAACACTTGCGGAGTTTTCAGTGTCCACTTTGGCGTCGACATCGTGGTCTGAATCTGATGAATTCCTGTAACTGGATAACGGAGAGTTGGTGACGGCACAAGAATTGACTTTGTCAGTGTTGACTTCATCGATGTTGACTTCGTCGCTATTGACTTCTTCAGTGGGGACATCCTCTGTGGGGGGTTCGAAGTCAGAGTCTTCGCTAGATTCTTCGTCATCCGCATCAGAAGATGAGTGACGATTTTCATCATGGCTTGCCATGTTGGTCATGTCTATTATGACGTCATTGTCCATAGGGATTTCTTCTTGAGCACGTGGGTTTGGATTTCCATGGTTGACAGTAGGTTCGTTTATTTGGTCAACTTCTTCTTCGTCTTTGTAAGAGTGAGATGAATCCTCCTCCTAAACCTTAACACACCAAGGTTGTCCATAGCCTCCAGGAACTCTGGGTCAGACGTACGGTCGGAGTCGTCTATTAGATGGATAACCCTGAAATTTGTAGCAACTATAGAAACTTTCTGCTTCATGATCACTACCACTCAGTCCATTGTGTCATTCAGATTCCAGTTCCTCATCGCCGTAGAAGCTATCTATATTGGTGGTATCCAAGTAGACTTCGACAACCCCTACCTTCCCAGCCTCGACGATCTTTGCCGCATCTGCATCGTTGTTAACCTCATTTAACCCATCTGCCAACGTCTTTCCTAGGGCCACATACCATTTTTTCTCCACCGAGTTGTACTTCAAGTCCTTCATCCCAAGTTTCTTCAACTGGAAGTAGAAGAGGAAATTCGAGTCGAAAGTGCGTTCCACTACATCTCCATTGACGTATTTGGGAGCTCTCCCCTCAAATTACATATGTCCACCTTGGTGGACCAGTAGCTCCACCAACACTGACATCTGCAAGGAAAAAGGAAAGGACTAAGGGTTAGTCTGCATAAGACAAAAAATAAGAATTGTTTACTAGATAATCAAAGCGAAAAGTGTATATTTTGGGGTTTCTCCCTTGGAACCTCAATCCTTAAACTAAAAAAAAAACCTTTCCAGAAAGAGGACCACAAGGAGCCTACTCAAAAAATGAAGCTTCGGAAAGCGACACAGAAAGGACGACTGTCGTTTCTAAAAGAGGAGTACCACACCTTTTCTTTGGAAAACAGTTGAGGAAGATAACCCAGATGATCGCCAACAAAAGAGGGTGGTGATAACCGCTCGAACGTGATGGGCGAAATCTTATTAGATGGAAGTATGGGATGACAGGAGACAGATAGTCGAAAGAAGAATAGTAAAGACAGATGAAGAAGGTGAAGACGAAAGGGCTTCAATGACGAAATGGAGGTGAAGGATGGAGGTCTCAGTGGAAGAGGAAGATGAATGATGGCGGAGTTTGAAGAAGGTGAAGAATTGAGGAGTTTGAAGAATGTGAATAATGGAGGAGTCAGAAGATGAAGATGAAGAATGGGTTTTTGGGGAACTGCACCATTTTTGGGTAACTGGAGACCCTTTTTGGAAATTGGATCACACAAATCCGAGGGAAATCCAAATCGGTTGACTCATCCAACTCATTTGAATCTACGTCCGCACGAAATCTTCCACGTCAGCAAACTTGCCACGTCCTCTTAATGATTCCAAACGGAACCTGACGACATGCTACTTTCGTAAAATGCATCGGTAGTTCCTATCAATATTGGAATTCAGAAAACGTGATGTATTAACGCGTAATAAGCCAAAAAGTTGTGTTTTATGAGTGTATTAGGCCTATTTTGAATAACCTTTAACTTCTACATAATTTTCTCCTTTTCTACAATGACTTTGTCACGTAATTTAATATTGATTATTTTCTTCTTCCTTTCTGATTTTTTCTTTGCTTCAAGCAGAGAACTTCCATAGTCTCACTACTACTGATTTTGTACCTACTGCCCTATATGCGGTGTTGTTTCACCTATTTTTTTTATCATAATAAGAAAAAAATAAAATCAAATATAGATTATTATTTTTTTATTCTTAAATTTCTAGTAATTGTATTATTACTCACAATTTCAATGAGTATTTTTTTGACCGTGTTTTTAAAAAACTTTATGTGTTAAATCATGTATTGATTTAGAGATTATTTTTATTATGATTATTTTATTATTTATTTTTACATTAAAATAATATGTTTATATTCCCAAATTTGTAATCAAAGGTCAACAATATTTATCAATATTTTGCGTAGACTTTGGAAATATATATTTTAACGGTTAATTTTTTAAAATAATCTTAGAGTTTATTAACCAAATATTCTATTTAGATGAATAAAACAAAGTAATTTCAAAAAACCAATTTAACCTTATCTAGACTTCATTTATTCAACTAGTTTGTTATCAAACTCAATATTCATAAACTTCATTCATACCCTAAAGGTTGCTTAGAGGTAAGTTGGTGATGAAAATCCTAAGACGCTAAGTTCGAAACAATAACTTATTTAGAAATACGCCATTAAATATAGAAAATGTAATCTTTGAGGTTGGAAAGTTTCATTATAAATAGAAAGCTCATATGTAGTCCGCAAAAGGTCATGACAACAAATAATTATGATCGCACTTTCGTCGCTTACTGGAATAGTGCGTCACCAGGAATAATATTTCTATGAAAGACCTAGTTGATACTCATTAATATATATTGACAAATTTATGTTTAAAGTTTAGTTAATGTGATTTTGAAAAGAATAAATGGGTGATATATAAAATATAGGGTAAATACACTCTCATGGCTAAACCTTTCAGCTCGCTGACAATTGTGGCCAAACCTATATCGAAAACACAAAATAGCCAAAAAGTTAGCAGAATAGTAAAATTTTCGTTAAGTTTAAGTTAGCAGGAAGAGCTTAGTTGGCATGAAAAATGAATAAAAATATTGACATGGAAATATAAATAAATAACTAAAAATAGAAAATGAAAAAAAACAACTCCATTTTCTCCCCCTCTTTATCCCATCTCCCTCCACCTTGCGTCTTTCTCCCAGCCACCCTCTGCCTCCCGCCACCTCCCCCTCTTGCATCGACCTCTCTACCTCCCCTCTCTCTCCACCACGCCGCCTCCCTTCTCTCCCTAACCGATGAGAAGGAGGAGCGATGTTGATGTTAGTGAGAGGGGTGAGAGATAAGACTGAAAAGAGTTATATTTCGTAGGAGAGAGGATAGAAGAATACTTTTAATTTTTTATTTTTATAATGTTTAGGTTAGGATAAATAAATAAATATATACAAAGAATATGTGGATAATGATTTGGCATCATAAAATCCTACTTGTTATTGCCAACTAAGCTCTCATTGTTGACTTAAACTTTTTCCGTTATCTTTAACGAAATTTTCACTATTCCGTTAACTTTTTGGCTATTTTGGGTTTTCTACATAGGTTTGGCCATAACTGTCAGCGAGCTGAAAGGTTTGGCCATGAGGATGTATTTACCCTAAAATATAACATAATATTTTTATATAGACAATATATATGAACTATTAGTTAAATAAATGAGATATTATAGTTAACAATACTTACAATCATATATTAGACAATATATCTAATAGAGTTCACAAATAACCATATATCACGATATCATCAATGCATCCATAAAAAACATTGTCATCTTCACCCTCTAGTCATCTCAAATATCACAACTCACTTATCTCTATCATCACAAAAACTCTTCCTTATGAAGTTCCAAACTTAGACTGTAAGGTGTTCATATACACTTCCAATTATCATAACAACAACGAAGGAGGTGAAATCATTGGTCATGAAGCTGCTAAAGTTGGTAGTGGCTCTTGGAATTGTTGGTATTCTTGATTTAAATGGTTATCCATGGAGATTTTTTGACAATTCTATGGAGATTGATCAATGAACCCATCCACCAATTACTGCAAACCCAATGAAGTCATTGTTGCCTTGGACGCCATGGCCGAAACAATCTCGAATGTTAGTATTGAGTGATGGACATAATGGCTCGATCTCTCTCGTTGTAGAGATTTGAATCCTCAAATTTTGACTCATCATAGATTGTGATGGTTGGAGATAGGAGAACGATAAACATATTGCTTTACATATCAAACTAGAGAAGGAATGGAGCCTACTAACGATGAAGAAGATTAGAGGAAAGAGAATCTTCAATCATGCTAGAAGGGGTTTGGTTGTATTCAAATGAGTTGGATCTAATGAATGAGTGTTTGATGGCATGAAATTTTAAAATTATTATTTAAGTTGACGTGGTCGGCCGTAAGATTTTGGATGAAAAATTGAACAAAAGTGGACGAAATATCGATCTCTTCCTTAATGAAACTTGAGTCATTGATGTATTAAATATGAAAGTTTAAGTGACCAATATGATAGATTGCCTTAACTTGAATGACCAAAAATATTATTAACCCAACTATTAATTAGTTCTTAATATGAGAGCATTTATTAAGAGTTGATATAAATTTTATTTTTGATTTAAAATGTATAGATGAGGAAAAAATTGAGAGAATAACTTTGTCCTATGTGACAAAAATAATTTGATGATCTCACATAAATTTTTTAAGATTAAGATTAAGATGAGCTCTTCATTCATTTTCATCAACTCAACTAAAATTAATGAAGAGCTCATCTATGTGAGATCATCAAAATTAATGTTTTGTCCACCTTCCGCTGATCATCAACCCATATAATTTTTTTGAAATTAACCCTTCAAACTTGCCAATAAGGACAACAAAAGGATGAGTAACCGAAATTATTCAGAGTACGAGTAACTTTTACAATAGCTTCGCATTTGTGTTGACACTTTTTTATCAGTAATTTCAACCCCCTTCTCCCGTGAGGACATATGGTTGGATAGTACTTGTCGTCCATAAACTATTTTATACGAATTGGACTATTTTTTTACAACTCCCAAACAAATGAGACTTCTAAAGCTAATTAACCGAAAACTAGGCTGATTAACATGTTCTTCGGTGCCTATCATAATTTCGGCTCCACGGGAAGAAGCAAGAGTTCGTTGGAGGTCTAGTTTCTATGGTATAATGGTCATTGTTCTTTTATACATTACAATGAGAAACTTCATCCATCAAAACAGCAACATACTGAGTTTTACAGTTTTAACCACCAATACATGGCCATAACAACTCTACTAATCAGACCATCCGCAAACCCAGAACCTGATGCTTTAGCAAAATCTAGAAAGAAAGAAAACAATTTACACTTTGATAAATCTTCAATTTTGATTCCTTAAACTCATCTGTTATCAGTTTCTTTCTTGGTAACTCTACCAAGGTTTGAGATCACCTACGGGGCCTGCAGTCCAGTTCAAAATCTTCTCCCCAGGACTCAAGTACACAGTTTTGTCATGGGGCAGTTTACGTGCAAGTCCATTCAAAACTTGATGGAAGGCATCTCGTGGCTGAGCTGGTTGAGGGAATAACATAGCCTGTTTCATTGAAGGGTTAGCTAGCAGTCTCTGCTTCCTCAGTATAACTTCAGGTGGAATTGAAGTAAGGATGGTATCCAAGTTTGGAACATCTTTCTCGTCAACAAACACCCCAATTTCCTCCCACGGGATTGCATCAGCAAAGGGTAGAACAATGTCATCAGCTATGATCACAGGGATACAGCCAAATACTACTGCCTCAACCAATCTTGGACTCCATGGTGCCCATCCAAGTGGACACAGACAGAACACCGCTCGTTGCATATCTTCGTAGTATGTGATGGGATGATCTGTTGATATGTCAAAAAGTGGATTGTTTTTAAAGTTCTCCCACACTGCTGCCCGTGCACCTCTGCAAGTTTGGAGCAAAACTATTACTATCAGCTTTGAGCTTTTAAATTTAATTAAATTTAATTGATTGAAAATGCTCAGCATGGACTAACATTCATTCAACGATGTTTCAGTACTACCTTGCATAATAGCCACCTTCTGGGTCGTTTCCCACATCATAAAACAATCCTCTGAAGTACACAAAGATGGATCTAGGAACACTCTCAGGGATTAGATGAGATTTCATCTTTTGAGGAGGAGCATATGGTGGAACAGTGATTGATCCCTCTTTTAAGCATACATGATTCCGCTGCCCAAATGTTTGGACCAATGTAGCACGTTGAAGCAAAGGAAGAATTCCTCTTTCAATTGCCTTCTCTTCCTGAAAGCATTACATTCACAATGAAACAAGAGTTAAACACAGCAACACCATGAAAATTCCTTAGGTTACCTCTACTCCTCATGATGTGGAGATGGGAGAGAAGAAGATACACTCACTTGGTAATGAAAGCACGGTCCAAAGTCATGGGGCACCACAAAGAAGTGATCTGCTCCTTCAGTTCTATTCCAATAAGGCCAGTTGGAAGCAATGAGCTGGATCGCACTTCTCATGATTCTTGGTGATTTAAAAGGCAAAGGAAGACCATTTGGCGTTAAGTCACAAGTCGGGTACACAGGAGTATAGAACCAATCAGCTTCATCTGGATTGAGGGTGCGGACAGGGCTTGATAATAGAAAACGATGCATATAAATCTCAGCTGCAAACATGTGGTTAAGGCATCTTTGGTCTTTCTGCAGAAGCTTCTTGTTGTATTTGCTGGGAAGTTCATAAACAAAAACTTTCAGCTTTCCAACAGGGTCATCATCCAACACATCACCAGCACTACCTGCATGATCATACACCACCAACGCAATTCAGCAACCTCAATGTATATTTAGTTAGCTCCACTACGCCACAACAAAAACAGGAACTGTAAACCAGTAGTGAGATACAAACACAAGACAGAAAGACAATTCTCAATCAATCAATGCCAAAGCATCCATAAGCAAGACTCAAGAAAAAAAACAATTGAAGTTGACCTAAAGCTGTTTGCTTGATTATCTTTATCACAAATCAACAAGGAAAGACCAGAGCCATGTTTTTCACAAGTCTGCAACTACTTCAAACCGAAGTCATAATGAAGTCAACTTACAGACAAAAAATTCCTCCAAAACAATCAGTCTTCTATTGCCAGTTACATGCTAAACCTAAGTTGTTATCAACTGACTATTCAGCTACGAAGTTGACTTAAGACGATTCAATTACTACAATCAATTCAATTCATTACAATACAATACACTATAGATTGTAAGTAACTATATACATTGATCCATCCAAGACTAGAGGGGAAGAAAACCATTGCTTCATCAGAAGATAGCGGAATGTTAAACTGAAACCGGGTTCGGGCAAAAAGAGAATCCCAATTAAATCGGCAAAACCCTTTCTCAGATCCTAAAAATCTATCAGAATCTAAAAGAGGAATAATAAACTTGAACTAAAAGCTAACACGAAACAAAAATTAGTGGAGCAGCAAGCAAGGAGAAGAAAAACAAACCTGAAATCCTCTCGGTAGGCTGGGACCTGGTGAGCTCAACAGCAGAACCGATCTTGGATAGAAAAGAGGCGTGCAAGAGAAAGGAAGAGAAAAGCCAGATCCAAATCTCCATTTGAGAAGGAAACTGAAGAAATTGAGTGTTTGGGGGAAGAAGGAGAAGAAGGAATAGTTTTTAACAAGGAAGAGTTACAGTTGAAATGTCGCAAGAGCAGGTAGGTGAAGGAGAACAACAACTGGAAGGAATCAAATTGAAGAAGAAGAAGAAGAACAGATGAAAAGACGCCAGCCAATTTGCAGCCAGCTAGTATTAGTATAGTATCCCTGATTTTGCTTCAAACGCAGAGAGAGAGAGAGAGAGAGATTTTGATTTTCTTATTCCTTACCGCTGAGACTTCATTTTTTTGGTTTGTTGGAGAGAAGACCTCTCTATCTGTTTTTGTTTCCGACCATATATGGAACTAATTTTTATATCATTTCAATTAATTATTCTTCTGTTGTCTGATAAAATTTTATATATATATAAAAAAGAGTTTATAATTGAAAATGTGAGGAATATTTTATAAATGATTTTCACTTATAAATATAATACCATATATTTAATTGAGGAAATTAAATTAATACAATTGAAAAGACTATTAATTAGAGGTTATAGGGTTGGTAAGCCTCAACTTTAAGACTTGTGAAATAGGATTTGGTTTTATGGAAAAAAAAAAAAAAACCTCATTCATGGTCTAACCTTTCACTTTATTACCAAACATTTTCGAAATGTAAAACATGACAAAATTTAATGCATTTGAAACTGAAATTGGGATGAGTTCATCTAATTTAATTAAATTTAATGACTCACCTAACATTGTTCGCTGCCTATGTTTACGTGGAAAGTCATGTAGGGCCAACTAACCTTTCCTTTCATATGGTTGATTGGTTGCGGATACTTGTATGACATGTCGTTTTTCGTCGCGGATTTGGGTGTCATTCTACTGATCCTGGAAACAAGGTTTATCATGCCATTCTAGATTTGGTGGATAAATTGGTTGAGAATTGGGGTTGGGATCCATTTGACCATACTGAGACTTCTCGCGAAGGGAGTGACGGTCCAATCTTGGATGTTGTAGTTGAGATAGCTACATTTCATATGTGTGCATCTGCCATTTCTTTTCTCTTCTATGTTTCTAGATATTTGCTACATTTTCTAACTTATGTCTCTGTTTTAGGGGTTTGTCAAAGCGGGCACTAGGGCTTTGAAGCATCACATTAAAAAAGATAGGAAGGGCACACAGGGACAACACATCCTTGATTTATGGGATGAGATTTCCATCTTGAAGATCCAACTCTCAGTTAAAATCCGTAAGATTACCTTTTTGGTTCATGAAGTCGAAGAGAGGGTGTCCAAGGTGACACTTCAATTTTTTCAAGAAAATTCTTAGGCTCAAGAACCACCTAACCTATATTTATATTTAATGGCTTTGTAAACTGCAGAAGGCTGAGAAAAAACATGATGAATAATTGTTGAGAATGCTAGCCTCCTTGGGGGAGAAGGCCAATGTTGATCAGAGAGGAAAAATTGAAACTCTCAAGTTCATTGTTTACATTAGGGAGACGTAGCTTAAGGAGAAGGTGACAAGTTGGACAACCAAAATAGCCAGACTGGAGAACTCCCTAAATGTGGCCCATGGCCTGTTTGAGAATCTCAAGAAGGAAAATTCTAAAGTTAAGGCGAACATCGACCACATGGCGGGCGAGGTTGAAAATTTGGCGATCAGAGCAATGCGTTATTACTTTCGCGACGTCCATCCTAACTTTGTGTGGGGTCATGAGGAATTCTTTAAGAAGGTGGTCCACCATGTCCATCGTGATTGCAGAAGGTATGTTTTCGCTGACAACAACTTTTGTGTGATAAAGAGCAAATCATCATAGAGGTTTGAAGCAAGGAGGCACAATCTAGGAGGTGAGATTGCCTCACACCCCCCCCCCCTCCCCCCCCAAAAAAAAATAGAGCGAGGACGCCCAAGATTCTGCTAAAATGGCGTTCACAAAAAAATTTCATGTCTATATGAGTTCTTGAACTTGTGTATTTTTTGCTTATGTAATGATATAATTGGAGCATCAGGAACCTTTGTGCACACCTTTACTTTGGGGTCGTTTGTGCCCAAGAATTGGTTTGGAGAGAATTGAATTCTCTAAGATTTGGGCATTCTAGGCTATTTCGAGAATCACTCGTTTGGATGAGTGAATGTGTGAGATTCTTGGAGTCTGAAAATAAAAAAAAATAAAACAAATAATAACACAAATACCAAAATGCCCCAACTGTAATCCGTACATCCCCAATAACGAGGACATTTTTGTCATCTTATTTTGAATTCACCCTAGAATGTGAATTCTCATCTTGTCATCAGCGAATTCGGAGGGGTCCGAATTCTAAGATGGGCCCACTCCTAAAATTCAATTCTAGGAAATTTTCATCATTTTTTTTTTGCGAAACAAACGATAGAATTGGTTGAATTCTAGGATGAGGTATAATTCTAGGCAATTCCCACCCCTCAGTTCTCTAGCACAAACGACCCCTTTGTTTTATCTTCCTTGAACACTGAACTTTTGTTGGTTTGTTGTAATTTTTGCATGTTAGTTGATATTAGGGTTTGGGCACTCTTGTGCCCTCTTTTATTTGTGATTAATGTGATAATGTCTTGGCGGGCTCTTGATTCTATGTCATTCATCTAAACATATAATTCCCAAATTATTGTCATGTGGTGTTTTCCCATGTTGTTGCACTATGCTTGTGGGCATTCTTGACTGTACATCTTGTCCAGAGACACACAGTGTTAACACACTTAGATGGGGGGATTCATGAACCTTCGGTGTTTGTGTCCGCCCAACACGAGGGAGTGATCCTCTTTTCTTGGGAAAGTTACAGAGGCATCCCTCTTGCCCGGAGACACTTTAATCAAAGATTGTTGTGCAGAATGGACATACACCCACTTATCATTAATTTCAAAAAATAAAAATAAAAAGTAACATTCATTGTACATGTCTTAGAAAAATTTCCACATCAAGCTTTACATTCTCTATACTCTTCCTCCTCGTCCGCATAGTTTCTTAAGTGCATGGCATTCGAAGTCTTTGAGATTAGTTCGCCCATGAGACATTGAAGTTTGAATGTGTTTGGTCCCGCTACTCCATGAGTCTTAAACGACCACTCCCAAGTGGTGTTAACTTTTCCATGCTGAGGTACATGACGAAAAACCATTTGCACGACCAAATCACATCCTCTAGATGATGTGGTCTGAAATGAGTGTTTCCACGCTTATTGAGATGAGCTTTCTCTGTTATGGGTCAAATCTATATGATTTCCCTCTTCTCTTATATCATGTCCAGGTTGTGAAGCATAATTTCATTATTAACCAGTTGGTCAAGTTTTTCAATTCTTAAGCAGAGAAGGTTGATTTCGACTTGGAGAACCTATTTAGTCCCATAAATGAGAGTTTATGGAATCTTTTTTGTGGTGCTTTTGTACGGCGTGTAACGCACCCACAAAACATGATTGAGTTCTTCCACCTATCTTCCTTTATCATCATCTACTTTTTTCTTGTTAAAAAATTGGCTTGTTCATTTCATTCGTTTGTCTATTCTCTTGTGGGTATGTTACCAACGAGAGGTGCACTAGCTATGATTTTATATCCTTCAAAAAAGTATAAGAACGATGCACAATAAAACTTCATAACATGGTCACAAATAATGTCTCTTGGGGGGTTGAATCTTGTGATGATGTTGATCATTATAAACCTTTAGAACTAGTGTAATGTTATGTTGATCATCCTTCTACTGTACTTGGGATTTTATAGATGATTTTGGATGATAGAGAACATCATACTCACTCAACACGACAACCTATCTTGCCATCATCCCAACAATGCACATATAGCATAATGCCATTTTGATAGGCAAATTAGTTATTATGTTGACCATGTACACCTAAAAGTATGTTCGTAGCTTTCATGCATCACACAACAATATACGAGGATTTTTCAAGCACCATGTACCTTTCTTAGGCTCTAGCATGTTCACTACAAAAAATTTTGTTATTAGTGACCAGATCTTAGCGACAAAAGGCTTAAGTCGTCACTAAACTACTTTTTGTGACGTAAAAATCAAGGAGTCGAAAATGTTTCGTCAAACTACTCTTTATTTATGACCATTCATATGTTCTCGGTGATTTACAAATTTATGGTCGGTAATAACAAGTTTATGCCTCAAATATATGGCGAGAATGTTTTCCCGACAACACAAAAAGATTTTGTCGCGTAAATTATTTATGACCAACATAAGTTGTGATAAAAATCATTTTAATTTAATAAATTATAACTTAGAATATTATTTTTAACAATAATAACAACCCTATTAAGTGTTTTATTCATATATTTGAGATATATTGATTTATTAGGTGGCATAATCTTCAATATCATTGTTTTCCAAACCTTGTAGGTATAGATGATTCGACTGATTAGATCACACTTCTCATCACAATGGTACAATACAACTTCAATATTAAAGCTCAACCATATAGAAAAATCGATTTCTGTTGGTTTTTGGTCGGTTTTTCAGTATAAACCAAAAACCGGGTCACCAACCGAGTTTCACCACTCACCCAACTACCTGAGCCACCCACTCTCACAGCCCAGGGGGGTCTCACTCTCACATTCACATACGAAAATTAACCTAATTCCTAATCTCTTATCCCCTGTCTATACTCTCCTCAGCACTCTCAACATGGAAGGAAAGAAGAAGAAACGGCGGACTCCTCTTCACCAAGCCTGACTACAAGAAGGCCTACGCCACCCTCAGAACTCCGTTATCATTGTCTCCTGATTTGTTCCCGCTCAAGGTCGTCGAGTGGGAGAAGGAGAGGATGAACGAGCAGCAAAGGTTCGACGTTGTGGAGGTAAGAAGCACTGGCTCGAGGGTAAGAGTGAGGAGAAGGATCGGAACGGGAGCTACGGAAGCGGATACAAGGGGCAGATTTAGGGTTGGTGGATAGGACTGCTAGGTACGATTTTAGGGTTGGTGGATTTAATTCAAATCAAAGATTGGTATCATCATTCAAATCAACAGCAATATATATAAGAAAGAGGAAAGCAGGTAAACTGGCAGCCATCAGGAGATCTCTCTTCTAGCAGCACAACAATTTCTAGGATCCTTGTATTGTAGCTAATAATCTGTTTACTGAACAAAGAAACTAAAACACCCATTATTTCAGCTTTCTTCTTCGCTTTACTAGCTTGGATAAAGCTGCAGTGAAGAAGGAAGGATGGGAAGAACACCTTGCTCTGATAAAGCCAATGTAAAGAAAGGGCCTTGGTCCCCTGAAGAAGACGCTAAGCTCAAGTCCTACATCGACCAACATGGAACTGGCGGCAACTGCATCTCCCTCCCTCGAAATATTGGTACTCTCTTCTTCTTCTCGTCTCATCTATCTCTCTATACCTCTCTTGGAATATAATTACAATTTTCTTTAGTGCTTAATTATGACAGATATATGAGAATCTGTAATTGAATTTGTACGTATGTAAGTACAGGGCTGAAGAGATGTGGGAATATCTGCAGGCTTAGATGGCTTAATTATCAGCGTCCAAACCTTAACCACTGCGGCTTCTCGGAGCAAGAAGATCACATCATTTTCAGCCTCTACCATAGTATCGGAAGCAGGTTAACTGTTCGACGAATTTCCTCATAGAACTTATGATAATGTCATAAATTAATTATCCAAAATGACTATTATATCTTTGGAACATGGTACTTTATATATGATATGATATCAGATGGTCGTTTATAGCAGCGCCATTACCAGGGTGGACAGATAATGATATCAAGAACTACTGGAACACCTGTCTTAATAAGAAGCTCTTGGGGTAGTAGTAGTAGTAGCAGCACTAGTAAGCTCTGGTATACGAATAGGTTATTCCTCCTTATTTTCTTAGCATGTTACTGAATAATAAATAAAGGAAGAAACTAAAAACAAAGAAATTAATATAAAGACTCTGACACCTAAATTGGTAAGTCGCCAATATAAATACCGATAAAACCAATCCCAAACAGTAATAAATATGGAAAATCGCCAGTTTATTTGGCGATAAAGTTTTATCGATGATCATTTTGGCGACTTTTGTGCAGAGTCGGTACATTTTACCCTAGAACGAGAATTAGTTGAACGGAAATTAGTTGAACAAAAATTAGTTGGTGGACTGCCCTATTTTGGGAATTGATTTTTTGAGTAGGTAAAAAATTCATCAATCCCATGACTCATCCCCCACTATAAATACAAGGGCAATGAGCCACTAGTAATTCGTCAACGCATTTCACAATTCACACCCTAACTTAGCGAGAAATTCAACTTTCATTCCCTCCCGATCTGGTAATGGCTCCCATCGTTGTCGGTGCTACCTTGCCTGACGGAACCTTCGCTTACTTCGACGAGAAAGATCAGCTCCAGCAGGTCTCTATCCACTCCCTTGCCGCCGGCAAGAAGGTCGTCATCGTCGGTGTTCCCGGTGCCTTCACCACTACTTGCAGCTTGAAGCATGTTCCTGGATTCATCGAGATGAGCTGCGGATCTCAAAGCTAAGGGTGTAGCTGAGATCATCACTATTAGCGGTAATTAATTTCTTCAATTCTACTTGTCTCTAATTGTGTTTGTCAATTCTAGCTGTTCAACGAATTCAGGTTGCGATTCTCGATTTTCCTAATTTTTAGGGTTTCCTAAATTCGATACTCAACCAATCTATCCTCATTATATTTGAATTGGATCCCCCATTTTACAGTGAATGACCCGTTTGTGATGAAAGCTTGGTCGAAGACATTCCCAGAGAACAAGGACGTGAAGTTCTTGGCAGATGGATCAGCGACATACACCCATGCTCTGGGTCTGGAGCTTGATCTGAACGAGAAGGGACTGGGGATCAGGTCCAGGAGGTTTGCTCTGTTGGTTGATGATTTCAAGATGAAGGCCACTAATGTTGAAGAGGGTGGAGACTTCACCGTTTCCAGCGTTGATGACATCATAAAGGCTCTTGATGCTTAAGTAAGCCCTATAGGCTGTACTCAATTACTCATTTCTGGTTTTGGGATTGAGATTAAGAATAAAGATGTTGGTTGAATGCTACTGGTATTAATGTTTATAAATGGTTTGTTGATCGGTTGATGCTTCTGAGAAGTGAATTGGTATATTATTATCTACTTCAATAGTGAAATTCGTGAAAATCGTGAAAATCTTTCATTTATCAATGTTTTAACATCTTTGTTTACTGTCTCTTTTTTCTTTGGCAAGAGAAAACCAGAAACAAACTAACTAGCAATCCTTCGCACCTCTGTCCCTCCCGAGAGGTCGTAGCGCTCCTAGTATCTTAGCGTGCTATCCGTGCTTTGAACAGTATGAATTCCCAGGGCTACTCCATGCCCCTTGTCCGCCAGTTTTGTATTCTACGTAGTCAAAGTCATTAATTAATAGTCTAATTTCATTAACAATTGCTCCTGCTGAGGAGTGTAAGGCTTTACTTTGTGCAATTTTATTTTTAACCTGTTGTGCATCCCCTTCTATCACTATATTTTAAGGCATTCAATGGTGAAAGGGTCAGTGATTCCAACGAAGCACCGATCCCCTGAAAAGATGTGAAGCCCATTAAGATTTCTAATAATGAAACGTATTGCCCCACCCACATTTTTAGAAGTAGCTCCATCCACTTGAACCCAAGTAGCATTTACAGTCCTCACACCCTTACATAGAGGTCTATTCATATGTTTTGAACCGCCTGTAATTTATTGGATGTGGGGAAGTTATCAAGTTGTTCTTTTAACATAAAAAAGAATTGCTCAGAGATTTTTCCGAGGGAATCCTGGGTAAGTTTGAATACAACTGAATTCTTTGATTTCCATACTTTCCACCAGAAAATTATGAATGACACTTTTAAACTCATATGTTCTTTAGAGATTTTCCTCCATGCATACACAAAAGAAGGGCCCTTAAAACCTTGAATAGGCAAATTACATACACTAGCAACCTTGAGTGCCACTACAAGAAAATTACCTCCTAACATCGAAAGTCTAACAGCGGACAGAATCTGTTGTTAGATTATACTGCCTAACAGCGGATATTAAAAATCCGCTGTTAGCTAACAGCGGACAGCTATCCGCTGTTAAATTCGCTGTTAAAATGAAAATTGGGCAGGCGCCAAAAAATCCCGCCTTGGCGGGAATGTGAAATTTTGGAGGGATACCTAACAGCGGATATTATCCGCTGTTAGCATGTCCGCCGTTAAGGATTGATGATGTGGCAATCCGTGTGCCCACCCCCCAGCCAATCCGTGTGTTTTGTAATTTTATTTACTTATTATATTTTATTTTCCGTTTTTTCTGCCTAACTATGCAGGAAACCTAATTGGAGGGAGGGAGAGAAGAAGAAAAAAGAGGGAGGAGAAGAAGAAGGGAGAAGGAAGGAAGGAGAAAGAGAAAGAAGGGAGAAGGAAGGAGAAGGAGAAGAAGAAGAAGGAAGGAAGAAGAACAGAGAAGCAAGAAGAAGAAGAAGGAAGAAGAAGAAAAAGAAGGAAGAAGACGAAGAAGGAAGAAGAAGAAGAAGGAAGGAAGGAAGGAAGGAAAGAAAAGAACGACGAAGGAAAAAGAAGAAGAAGAATGGTAGAAGGAAAAAGAAGAAGAAGAACAGCAGGAGGAAGAAGAAGAATGGCAGAAGATAAGAAGGAAAAGGAAGAAGAAGAAGAAGAAGATTAATCAAGATCTGGAATAGAGAAAGAAGAAGAAGAAGGAGAAAGGAGAAGGAGAAAAGAAAGAAGGAAGGAGAAGGAAGAAGAAGAAGGAAGCAGAAAGAAGAAGAAGAAGAAGAGGAAGATCGGCAGAAACCTGCTCCGGCGAGCAGGTTTCTGCAATTTTTTTTAATCCTGATCGGAACTCTAACAGCGGATAACATCCACTGTTATAATTGTAATCCGCTGTTACAGTTAACAGCGGATATAGAGATATCCGCTGTTAGGTTTAACAGCGGACGCGTATCCGCTGTTAGATATCCTTACGTTAGTCAACCTAACAGCAGATACGTATCCGCCGTTAGGATTGCTAACAGCGGCCTATCCGCTGTTAGACTAAATAAAAATCCGCTGTTAAACCTCTTTTTTCTTGTAGTGTGCTAGTATACAGTCAAACCACAAATGCTCAATTGTTTCTTCCTCGTCCCAACAAACCGGACAAAAGGTCGGAATTTCAACTGGAAGAGATCTCTGTAAAATTCTCCAAAGGAAAAACTTAAACTTAGGTTAAATTTCAATTTTCCAAATATCTTTCCAAACTTTCGAATCTATGACGTCGACTAGTTCATATTGTGGGGTTCTGCCATAATTTCATTCGCAACCCCATACCCTAATTGGACAGAATATTCCTCGGAGCCCGCAAACTACCTAATTATTTTATCCATTACTTGTCTCATAGGGATCAGAATTGACAGAGTTTGATTAACCGAATCATCTCTAAAGATACTTCTAAGTTTATTTTCATCCCACCGGCCATTACAAATGAGCCTCGCCACTGAGAAAAGGATATCAATAATTGTATCCTTCATGCTAAGCACAGGGGTAGAAGGAGAAAAGGTGGGGATCCAATGATCAAGAAAGGGGTTAATATGGATTCCATTACCAACCTACCACATATGCCCCACTTTAATAATTTCCTTCCTTTGAGAATGCCTCTCCACCCCTAGGAAGGATTCGAGCCTTTCCCAGCTTGCATGAAGGACGAATTAGGATAATTTTTTACTTTATAAATTTTTGCTAATAACAATTCCGAATTTTGCAGAAGTCTCCATATTTGTTTAGCCAACAATGCATGGTTGAAAGCTTCTAAATCATTAAATCCTAATCCTCCATCCTGTTTGGGAAGACATAATTTTTCCCAAGAGACCCAATGCATCCTTTTCTTGTCATCCACCTTACACCACCAAAAATCTCCAATAATCGTGTTTAATTTCTCGATGTTTTGTTTAGGGATTAGAAAAGAAGCCATTGCATACATTGGAAGAGCAATGAGGACCTATGAGATAAGTACTTTCATACAGGCAGGAGACAACCATTTGCCTTTCCAAGAATTAATTCTTTAAACTAAGATATCTTCAAGAAATCTGAATGTTTAAGTTTAGAATCGGTTTAACACAGAGGGGAGTCCAAGGTAGATATCTTGGTTGCTTGAAATTGATATACCTGACATACTACTCCAACGAGACCTAGAGATATCAGGCTTACCTTTGCTAAAAGTGACGACTGATTTAGCTAAGTTTATCTTTTGGCCACTATAAAGTTGGTAGACTTCAAATATATCTATAAGATTAGTTATATAATCATCTGTTACTTCAAGAAACAAATATGTATCATCAGCGAACATAAGGTGAGTGAGTGTCAGACTTATATTATTGAATTTCAAGCCAACCAATTTTTTATCAAGAATTGTCTTATGGATTATAAAGGTGAGCCCTTCCAAACAGATAGCGAAAAGTAGCAGGGATAGAGGATCCCCTTGTCTAAGACCCCTTGAGGGTGAGAAATAATCAAATGGTTGACCGTTTAAAATGATTGTTAATTTAGCTTTCATTAAATATTCTGAGATTCATCCAATGATCCTTTCTCTGAATCTGAATCTTCGCAGAAGAGCAAAGAGAAAAGACCATTCAACTTTGTCATATGCTTTTTCCATATCTACTTTGATGGTCATGAAGGTTGAAGATGTGTGGTCCTATTTGCTAGATAGTACATAACTTCATGAGCAATAAGGGTGTTGTCCGAGATTGCTCTCCCTTGTACAAAACCATTTTGGTTCATACTAATAATATTCGGTAATATTTTTCCAAGTCTATTTCCTAGTATTTTTGTTATCGATTTATATAGAATTGTGCAGAGTCCAATTGGTCGCAAATCTTTCATACTTTTAACATCCTCTTTCTTAGGCAGCAAAGATACCCAAGTATAATTTATTTCTCCCAGCATTATCCCTGATCTGAAGAACAAAGCAATCGCATTAGTGACTTCATAACCAACAATATCCCAATAGGCTTGAAAAAGGCTCCTGTGAACCCATCATGTTCAGGTGCTTTATCCTTTCCTATTGAGAACACCGCATCTTTGATTTCTTCGTCTGATACCCATTCTGTAATTTGATTGTTCAATTTTCTTGAAACCCGTTTATTATCTGGAATCGCATTCATTATAGAAGATAGATTAGATGGAGGAAAGGAGGTAGCGAACAGATCATTATAAAATTCTGAAGCAATTTGGCCCAATTTCTATTGATTACTTTGGTTCACCACATTATTGTCCTCTAAGGTTGTGATAAGATTTCTCCTTCTTTGTCGTGCTACTGACTGATGAAAGAATTTTGTATTTTGTCACCTAGTTCCAACCATTTGTTTCTATTCCGTTGTCTCCAATAACATACTTACTAGTGAATTTCAATTGATAAATCATTTTCTAAAGACGAAACTCGTTCCCAATTGATATTTCTGGCTTCTTTCACCAAGTCAATTTCTTTTTCAATCCCCTTAATTCTTTTTTTCCGAGTTTGTGACACCTGATCTCATTAATTCAAAAAGTTTATATCTTATTTCCTTAAACTTTTTTGTAAGTTTATACATTGGCAATCCAGGAGTTGGTCTATTCCATTCTATCTCAATCACTCCTCTTACTTCCAGAAGACCAGTTTATCTATTGCTAAATCTGAATAATTTTTTTGATTGGGATTTTGCTGGAACCCTTTCAAGAAAAATTGCCAGATGGTCCGAACCATTTGATTTGATATTTGATGTGACTTTATTTAGTGCATTTTGGGCTTATGATTGATCTATGAAATGCCCGTAGTTGATCCTTAAATGCCATGCTTAATATGCTTTTATTGAAGTTTTGTGCATAGTGTCCATTTGCTGTCCGGTTGCCACTTTGAGGCCAATTTCGTGTCTATTGGAGTTGTTTTCTTTGCATTTTCAGGATTTGGCGTTGAAGTACCGGTGACAAGGAACACGTAGGATCAAATGGGAGGTCAATTGGAGTCCGGACGAGGGACTTATGGCTGTTGCAAGTTCGGGATTTATGCAGAGTGCAGGGGTGCACGCCGGCATAGGTGCACGGCGTGCACACTATAAATACCCACGTTTTTTACTCTTTTGGGGGATTTTTTCATCTCCCTTAAACCCCAATCACATACCCACGAACCCTCAAACCCTAGAACACATTTTTGGAGCAATTTGAAGCCATTGGAGCTAGGATTGAAGCCAACAAACCTTGGGAGAAGTGCTTACAAGTGGAGAAGTGAAGATCATCACAAGGATTCATCCATGGTGTTCTTGGTGACCATTCTTCCTTCTCTTCTCTTTACTCCCTTGGCCATGTGTGGCTGAGTTTCTAGGGTTCATTCTTGGATGGGTAGATTAGTTGTGCCATGATAGGGGCATGATTGTATAGACTTGCCATGATTAATCTTGGTTGTATGAGGATGATTCCTAGACTTGTTCTTAATGCCATTTTATGCCATTTGCTTGATTTGGTCCATTCAATGTGATTTGATGCATGAGAGTGCTTGGATTGCATAGATTGTAGGTCTAGGGATTGAAGTGAGTGTGTTCTAAGAGATTAGATCATCTTGTTTCAACCATTTTCACTTGATTTCTCTCTTGGGCATTTTATCGAGCACATGGTGTGCATGTGGATTTTCATTCAATTGAGTTTGAAAAGGCTTTTTGGTGAATCTCTTAGTGTTAGGGCATTGATATGAGAGTGTTGTGCCTAGCCTTGTGGTCATAGAGTCTTAAGAGAGGGTCTTGTGTTTTGGCATTTCATCAAACACTTAGAATGCATCCTTTTTCACTTAGCTTGAGAGCGAGAGCCTAAGTTGAGTGGTATTAGGATAGGGATTTGGTGCTACGAGAGTGCATTGAGTCTATAGAAGTGAAATGCATGGTCATCCGAATGCAAACTCGATCTTAATTGGCTTGTTTGTTCAATTAGTATCTTGAGCATGATGAAACTACCCACCAAGAGAACCCCTTTGTCTTTGATTTGAGCCACCTTTCTCTCTTGCTTAATCTTTGTTATTATTGCATTTCTTTGCCTTTGTTTCTGATTTTCTCAATCAAACCAAACCAATTTCAAATGTCTAGACCGTCTATGAGAAGTGTGAGTATTGGTTTATGAGAGGACCCCGTGGAATACGACCTTGGTAAAATCCTTTTATCAAGTTTTTGGCGCCGTTGCCGGGGACTCTCTCATTCCTTTAAAAGCACTTAGTAGTGGACCGATCTATTCACTTCCTTCCGTTTTACTTTTGCTTCCTTGTTACGTGTTGTTTAACTTTTTATCACACATTGTCGTATTACGTTGGTATTTGTTGTTTGATTTGTGTGTAGGAACCGTGCACTAGTGCATGAGGCGGATCACCCGTGTTCAAGCACGACTCCAAGGCATCAAGGTCGTGATTGAACCACCAACCCATTCTCTTCCTCACTTAATTTATAGCACCACGCGCAACAACATGTCTCACCATGAGGACGAAGAAAACCACTCGGAGCATTCACATCACACTAATGAAGACGATCAATCGCAAAGGGGTGCGAGGCGCACACTAGCTGATTATGCTCGCCCAACCCTTGAAGGGCAGCCTCGAGCATCGTGCGAAGACCAGTGAATGCAAGAAATTTCGAGCTAAAGCCAAATATGATTCAGATGGTACAGAACGGAGTGGTGTTCAACGGTAGATGGAGAATGCCCATCTAGGCATCTCAAGGACTTCTTGGAGATATGCGATACGGTAAAGAATGACCAAGTGCACCCGGATTGTGTGAGACTCCTGCTTTTCCCCTTCTCCCTCAAAGGTAGAGCCAAGTCTTGGTTGGAGAACCAACCTAGTAGAACATTCACTACATGGGAGGGACTAGCCGAAGCCTTCCTCGAGGAGTTCTTTCCCCCTTATATGACGGAGGCAATCCGAGATCGTATCAACCACTTTACACAACACAAGGGAGAGCTCTTCCATGAGACTTGGAATAGGTTCCAAGCCCTTCTTCGGTCTTGTCCTCATCACAACTTCGCCGAATGGAGTTTGGCGGATATCTTTGCTAGGTCCCTTGATTTTGAGAATACAAGGATGATCAACCAAGCCCCCGGAGGTGATCTAAGGATGCTTACTCCCGAAGATGCTCTAGAACTCTTTGCGGAGATGGCCAACAAGACAAGGAGTTGGTCTCGACAACAACCTCCAAGGTCCAAGTATGGGAGCGACACTTACTACGACTCTAGAGCTATAAGTGTTGATGCACCAAAGGATTTGTCTAGCTATGGGAAGAAGCCTAAGTTACCGGGGCACCGAGATGAAGATGACCCTATGTTTGCGCTCCTCATGTCGAAGATTGATGCTATGGCATCTCAGGTAAGTAACCTGAGTATGCCTAAGCATCCCTCTAAGGTTCCATCATCTCATGTGGGTAATCCCCCAGTGGCTTCAATATATTACTGTGAATATTGTGGGGGTCAGGGTCACGATGTCAGTGCTTACCCTTCCGCCACTCCTGAGCTTAGCCAAGGCGACCACAATGAGGAGGTAAGCTTCGCACAAGGTCAAGGATTCCATGGTAATTTCAGCCCCCAAGGTAACTATCAAGGTACCTATAACCGACCTTGGAACCAAGGTGGTGGGTACAACAAGTCTAACCAAGGGTACCAAGGCCAAAGGAGTCAAGGTAGTGGTTATAACAAGGGTTACAACCAAGGAAATCAAGGAGGATTCCAAGGTTATAGAGGGTATCAAGGCAACCAATGGACTCAAGGAAGTAACCAGAACCAAGGTGGTCAATGGACTCAAAGTGGACATCCAAATCAAGGTCCCCAAGGTCCTACCCCGCCGGGAATGTACAATCATAGAGGCAATGGACCACCCGATTCAACAAACCACCTCACAACAAAGAGGGCGGTTCTTCAATATCGCAAGAGGACACCAACGCGGCAATGATTCAACTTATAAAAAATCAACAGGCTTCAATTGCAAATTTGGAAAATCAAATGGGTCATATTGCTAAAACACTCTCGGAGCGACCCTCGGGCACTTTACCCGCCAACACCGAGGTCAATCCCATGGGTCCCGAGGAGCTTATGATGGTAACTTTGAGGAGTGGTAAGCAAGTACAAGATGCCATACCTAAGGTGGTAAGTGCTCAAGATGACGATTTGGTTATAGTTGAAGATGTTGACTCCAATGATGACACGAATAAGATTGAAGTTAAAGATAGAGGAGCCAAGGCTAAAGAAGCTTCTAAGATGACTAATAAGGTTGGTTCTCAAGAGGCTACGACGAGTGCTACTCCGGTCTCTCCTCCTGCACCGGTTGTACCTCCGTACAAGCCTAAGCCACCTTATCCTTCTCGCTTGAAGCCGGATTCCATGGAAAAGGACTTCAAAAGGTTTGTTGAGATTCTTGACAAGGTGCAATTTACAATGCCTTTTGGGGAAACAATTACAAAGATGCCTCAATATGCAAAGTTCATGAAAGAGATCTTCACCAACAAACGCAAGCTTACGGATGTGACTTCGGCAAAGCTCAACGAACAATGCTCCGCCATTCTCTCTAAGAGGCCACCGGGAAAAGCTTAAGGATCCAGGTAGCTTTACTATTCCTTGCACTATTGGTGAACATGCAATAAGTAGAGGCTTAGCCGATTTGGGTGCTAGTATCAATGTTATGCCATATTGCATGTTTAAGAAGTTAGGCCTAGGGAAACTAAAACCAACTCAAATGAATGTTCAATTAGCGGATAAATCTGTGACATCCCCTCGTGGTATTGTCGAAGATGTGTTGGTTAAGGTTGGTGCTTTTGAATTCCTTGTGGATTTTGTTATTCTAGATGCTATGGGTGTTACCGATGTGCTTTGATTCTAGGACGACCTTTCTTAGCAACCTCTCGTGCTTTGATTGATGTGTACGGTGGTAAACTTACACTTAGGGTCGATAATGAATGCATGATCTTTGACCGTTCAAATGGCATGGAGTTTACTTTGTCTTATGCTAGTCACCATGATCCTAAGAATCCACATGAGCTTACTTCGGCTACTAATAGCACTAACCTTGTCCGTCATAGTCTTGCGGAGTTGTTTGCTCTTAGTGATGTGCAGGAGAAAAAGGATGAAGTAAAGGAGGCTCCACCTTTCGTGCTTCAAAAGACTCCACCTAAGGCTAAGAAGAAAGGTGTGGAGAAGCCACCCGAGAAGGGCAAGGATGCCGCACCGATGGGTGAGACTAGCAAGACTAAGAAGCCACCTGATGAGAGAATTCACTCCAAGTGGTTTGGCCCCTTCTCCATTGCTCACACTTCATCATCCGGGAAATCCGAGCTCACACCTCCCAAAGTCGGTAAGGTTCAATTCAAGTTCCGTGTGCCATGCGAAGGTAATGACTTCGACCACTACAACAAAAGGATGGTTTAGTGGCAGGCCTCGTCGAGGTTAGTGGCAGGCGGCCTGCCACTAAAACAGGAGCTTACTCGCAGGCGCTGCCTGCCACTAACCACATATGGGCCTGCGAGTAAAGCTGCTGCGAGGAAGCCCATTAAGTGGCAGGCGTTGTCTGCGAGTAAGCTCCTCGCAGGCGTGAGGTTAGTGGCAGGCGCCTGCCACTAAGCTTAGTGGCAGGCGCGTGGTTAGTCGCAGGCCGCTTGCCACTAATATTAGTCACTTAACTTTATGATTATTACTGTTTAGTCACTAAATTTCTGTTTTTTCATGTGTCATCCCCCTTGTTTCTAGGCAGTCACTTAACTTTCTGATTATTGTTATCTGGTCACTAAATTTCTGGTCTTTTCTGTTTCATCCCTTTTCGTTTATAGGCAGTCACTTAAGTTTTTTATCATTGCTATCTGGTCACTAAATTTCTAGTTATCCCAATCGTTTCATCCCCATCTTGAAACCCTTTGTCAATGGTGGTTCCAGATACATCAACTAAGTCGCCTTCCTGGAAAAGCTCCTCAAATGTCAATTTTGGCCAACCTAAAAGCCTTCAACTGGGTGATAATGTTCCCTTCCCGGAACCCCACCACCGTGACAGGAACCACCACGCCATTGGGCTCGAAGTAGGTCATCATCCGAGCTTGGTGCCCATAACTCCCACACTGGTGTCGAAGCTCATTGCCACAATAGAAAGACCGAATCTTTTCCTCCTTGATGAGGAGGAGGTGGGAAGACAGAATTGGGGTGTGGGGTGAGAAAGGAGCGGGGATTTGGAGAATAAAATTTTAAGGAGATAGAAGAAGAAGAAGAAGAAAGTGAATTGGGTTTCAGCGAAAGTGAATTTCATAGGAGCATGCAAGCTAGTGGCAGGCCGGGCTTACTTGCAGGCCGCCTGCCACTAGCTAGTGGCAGGCCGTGCTTACTCGCAGGCTGCCGCCACTAGCTAGTGGCAGACCGCGCTTACTAGCAGGCCGCCTGCCACTAGCTTGAGGCAGACTAGGCTTACTCGCAGGTCGCCTGCCACTAGCTTGTGGCAGACTGGGCTTACTTGCAGGCCGCCTGCCACTAGCTAGTGGCAGGCGCTTCCTGTCTGCGAGTAAGCCCAGCTGTCTGCGAGTAACTTACTCGCAAACAGGCCCGCCGCCTGCCACTAATTTCCCTTTTTGTTGTAGTGGACTTCAAAGAGGTAATGAGTTGGGATGGTTTTACTTAGCTGGTCTGTGTGCTTCGTCGAGCTTAAGACGTTACCAAGCGCTTCTCGGGAGGCAACCCGAGTGTTTTTCATGTCTTTTCTTCTTGATTTGATTGCATGATTGTGTGTTTTTGTGGTGTTCAAGGTCCTTGAGTTGTTGTGGTGTCCTTTGTGGTCTCGTAGGTGTTGAAATTCTGAAGTTCGGGGTCCGTTTTGGGTTGATTTGACGGTGTTTTGGTCATTTTTCGTCGAGGTGAAAATTTGATTTTAGGTTGAGGAGGTGCACGCCGTGCACGGTGCACGTGCTGTGCAGGAGGATTCGGAAAAATTTTCAGCTCCAAGGTGCACGCCGTGCACCTGATTTTTCCTTTTAATTTTATTTCGGGTTGGTTTGTGGTTGGCTCGGTTGATTCTTGATTTTGTTTCGGTTTGGATTTTGGTTCGACTGACTCGCCCGACCCGACCCACATGACCACTCACCCAACCCTGACACAGCAACCCACCCGAACCACTCACCCAACCAAACCACCCTAACCGACCCAACTCACCCGACCCACCTGACCAAACCACCCAACCAGCCCCCACTTCCATTCCTCCTAGCCGCCAACTTCCCAACCACCCGACGCCACTACACCCAAATCTCCCAGCCGCTGCCGCCAACTTCCATTCAGCCCCCGACTCATCCCTGCCGACTACCAATGCTAGCCATCCTCTCTCACTCTCTCCTGCCAGACCCGCCTAAGCCGCCATTTTAATCCATCACACCGCCACCAGCCCCCAACTCCAGCACCCACCAAAGCACCGACCGCCTCACCAACTAACTCCAGCCGTCGCCGCCCGTCTCCACCTGCCCAGCCACCGCAGCAACCTCCAGCCCCTTTCCGTTCCGCCGACCCGTCTCTAATCCCGCCGCCAGCCTTCCAGTTTCAATTCCAGCAGCCATGTTGGATGCATTGTGGTTTGACAGTGTGCTTAATTTGTTCCATGGTGGTTGATATGAATGTTTAGTTGTTTGATTGGGGTTAGCTTGTGTCATACCTTGCTTAGGTGGGAGTCAAGTGGTGTGTATTTGTTTTGTGGGCAGATTTTGAAGTGTGGTTTGTTCTTCGAATGGTTTGTTGGGCGGATTGTGGATAGTACAGGGTGCTTCAATGTTGTGAATATGTTTCCATAGGATTCTTGGCTTGATTATTTGGTTGGTGGCTGGTTTGCCTTGTGAGGAGTGCTGCCGTATTGTTGCTTGGGGGGTGGAGTTGGACAATATGCATTTTGCTTGTTGATAATTTGAATGAGAATCTTGGCTTGTTTGTTTGAAGTGGATGGTTGAATGTTCTTGATTCATGATGGTTGGCTAGGATTGGTACCTCATTGTGGTCCGAGTGTGGTTGGCTAGTTTGTTGCAGGTTCTGAATTCAGGGACCGAATTCCATTCTTTGTGTGAGGAGGGGTGTGGTTAATCACCACTCATTGGTTTAATTTTTATACATTCCTCCTTACATTGTGTGGACTTAGGCTTATATGTTCTTGATTCGTGTTTTTGATCCATGATGCATGCCTTTTGCTCAAAGTGTGGATTTCAATGATTGATCTTTGCTAGCATAGGTTGTTATTCTTGAATTTTATGATCTTGACTCGTGCTAAGTGATATTGCCATTTTGATGTGATCGTTGAGCTGTGGATGTTAAATTGTTTGATCTTTGCTCCGATCTTTCATGTTTTGGATTTCGAAATTGAAGGATATGTGATTAGTGATTTTTGTGTTGATCCTTCACAGTGAGATTTCCAGGGCCCCACTTCTATCTCAAGACCCTTGTTTTCTTTTTATTTGATTGTGCTTGTGTGTAGATCAATCAGGGCTCTCTTTTGGCTTTATTGCACTTGTTTATGCACCCCATGTTATCTTTACTTTTTCGCTTTTAATTGTTGTTTGAGGTTTTTGTGTTGTTTTAGCTTTTTGAATAAGGTTTGACAAGCATTTTGGATCACTCTTCACCAAGGATCATCATGGAACTCTTTCACCACTATTACGTCTTATGCTCCTCTCTACCATCGCGGTAACTTCGTTCCACCTTACCCTCTCTCTCTTGATCATTGAGGACAATGCTCATGTTAGTCGTAGGGGAGTTTGAGGTTTGGTGTGATTATTTGTGGTAGAGATGTAATGCTATGCTTTGATGATTTGCATGATCTTGATTGTTTCCAAATTCCTCTATCGTAGAATCATTCGGTTCTTGACTTTTGGTGTTTAATTGACTTCAAGCCTTCACAATGATGTTTAGATTGTTCCACTTAGAACCTATAACCAGCATGTTGGCACTAATATCAAATGAGTCTAGGCCAGAACAGAGATTTTATCACTCTTGTATGTTGGTTGATTGGTTTGATACGTGTTTTTGTACCGCTCGATAACACCGTTCTTAGATGATAAAGGCAATTAGAAGTTCACCACATTCAGCCAAAAAGCCTACCCGAATCATTATCCTTTAGGATAACCCCGTTGAGCCTTGGCCTGTTTGTTGGATCATACACATTTTCACCCTTTTCCATGTTTTTCAAAACCTTTTTGATCCCTCGTGATTGTGGCTTGAGATTAGACGGAAATCCAAATCGAAATCTTGTGTGGAAGTTGTAAGGGGCTAAGGATCATGTGGCTAATTTGTGAAGAGAATGTTCAAAAGAAAATGCTCAAAAAGAAAAGAAAAGCTAGACAAGCTCGGCACCTAAGTGAAGTGTCGGGTTGAGCACTAGAAAAGGCAAAGGCTGTGAGCTAGGCAGGTTCAACACCTAAGTGAAGTGTTGGATCGAGCACTAGTATGCGGTAGAAAAAAAAAGAAAAAAAAAGAAGAAGTTCTCAAAAGTGGCCCTTGTTGTAGTGATCCTAGCTTGAGCATGAAAAGTGCAGATCTAGAAGCGGACGAAGTTGAGTCGATAGCCACATCACGATCACTTACCACTTTCCAAAATTTTCCTACCCCCACCTAATCCGTTCCATTTCCCGAGTTCAAGTCCTTTTGATTAGAGTTGGTGTTGTCGTGGTCGGTTTTGCTGTATCCCAATTAACCACTACTTGGAGTGTGCATCAAATAGTGAGGTTTAGACTTGTTTGATTGATATTCTTGCATGTGTAGGTTAAGTTTGATCGTGGAACATTTTAAGCCAAATTGTTATTGTTTGAATCTCAATGGGACCGATCTTGTCATTTGTGAACTTGGATGTTTTCTGATTCATTTGCGTGAGGACAAGCAAAGCTTAGTCGTAGGGGAATTTGATGTGACTTTATTTAGTGCATTTTGGGCTTATGATTGACCTATGAAATGCCCGTAGTTGATCCTTAAATGCCATGTTTAATATGCTTTTATTGAAGTTTTGTGCATAGTGTCCATTTGTTGTCCGGTTGCCACTTTGAGGCCAATTCCATGTCTATTGGAGTTGTTTTCTTTGCATTTTCATGATTTGGCGTTGAAGTACCGGTGACAAGGAACACGTAGGATCAAACGGGAGGTCAATTGGAGTCCGGACGAGGGACTTATGGCTGTTGCAAGTTCGGGATTTATGCAGATGCAGGGGTGCACGCCGTGCATAGGTGCACGCCGTGCACTGCCCCCTGCACTATAAATACCCACGTTTTTTACTCTTTTGGGGGATTCTTTCATCTCCCTTAAACCCCAATCACATACCCACGAACCCTCAAACCCTAGAACACATTTTTGGAGCAATTTGAAGCCATTGGAGCTAGGATTGAAGCCAACAAATCTTGGGAGAAGTGCTTACAAGTGGAGAAGTGAAGATCATCACAAGGATTCATCCATGGTGTTCTTGGTGACCATTCTTCCTTCTCTTCTCTTTACTCCCTTGGCCATGTGTGGCTGAGTTTCTAGGGTTCATTCTTGGATGGGTAGATTAGTTGTGCCATGATAGGGGCATGATTGTATAGACTTGCCACGATTAATCTTGGTTGTATGAGGATGATTCCTAGACTTGTTCTTAATGCCATTTTATGCCATGTTTGCTTGATTTGGTCCATTCAATGTGATTTGATGCATGAGAGTGCTTGGATTGCATAGATTGTAGGTCTAGGGATTGAAGTGAGTGTGTTCTAAGAGATTAGATCATCTTGTTTCAACCATTTTCACTTGATTTCTCTCTTGGGCATTTTATCGAGCACTTGGTGTGCATGTGGATTTTCATTCAATTGAGTTTGAAAAGGCTTTTTGGTGAATCTCTTAGTGTTAGGGCATTGATATGAGAGTGTTGTGCCTAGCCTTGTGGTCATAGATTCTTAAGAGAGGGTCTTGTGTCTTGGCATTTCATCAAACACTTAGAATGCATCCTTTTTCACTTAGCTTGAGAGCGAGAGCCTAAGTTGAGTGGTATTAGGATAGGGATTTGGTACTACGAGAGTGCATTGAGTCTATAGAAGTGAAATGCATGGTCATCTGAATGCAAACTCGATCTTAATTGGCTTGTTTGTTCAATTAGTCATCTTGAGCATGATGAAACTACCCACCAAGAGAACCCCTTTGTCTTTGATTTGAGCCACCTTTCTCTCTTGCTTAATCTTTGTTAGTATTGCATTTCTTTGCCTTTGTTTCTGATTTTCTCAATCAAACCAAACCAATTTCAAATGTCTAGACCGTCTATGAGAAGTGTGAGTATTGGTTTATGAGAGGACCCCGTGGAATACGACCTTGGTAAAATCCTTTTATCAATATTAGACAACACGTTTCTGGCCAAAAATTTAACCATTCCAATGAGATAAGAAATCTATCTAATCTGGATTTATATTCCTCCGTCCCATTTCTTTTGTTCGACCAGGTAAACAAAGGTCCCGAAAAATCTATATCTACAAGTAGTAGATCATTAATGAAAGCATTAAAATCATCTAGCACTTTGGAGATTGCCACCTTGCTTTTCTGAAATCTTTGGTACAACATTGAAAATCCCCAAAAATAACTTTGGGTCCACGAAAATCCAGTATTATATTTTGTAGGGATTGAAAAGTTGAAAGATAGACACCAATAAGGATAATTTTCTTGTCTGTTGATTCCACCCATTCAATACCAATCGAATAAAAATATTTGCGAAAAGTATGTTAAGTATTAGTTTATCTCTCCAAGCCAATACTATTCCACCTTTCGTATTCTCACCAGAGACATGTTTAAAATTACTATAATGGATCGCAAATAATTTGTCTCTTACATCAATGTCTTGAGCATGCGTTTCACAAAGAAAGAGGAATTTGAGTTTAAAGCGTCCCACGAGTTTTTTGAGTTCATGCACTACAAAAAATACCCAATTTAACAACGGCGGATTCATCATTTAACAACGGCCACGTGTCGCTGTTAAACGATCCAATGTTAACCTCGTTTAACATCGGAAAAACACGGTCGTGGTTAAACTAAGAAATCTAACAGCGACTTCTGGCCACCGTTAAACGACACTAAACCGCTCTTAAATTAGACCGTGATATACAAAAATAGTCGGAGCTCCGGCAACGATGGCCGAAACTCTAACGACAAAATCTAGTTTCAAATATGATTCCAGTCCAAGATCTGGAACTCCTGAAGCTCCTAATACATTTAAAACTCCACAAATATGATTCATTCCATAAAAAAGCTTCTGATACATTCAAACTCCAGATCTGTAACTAAAATAATCTATATTTGTAACTAAAAAACATTTAAAACTTCATTCTCCACTAAAAAACATTTGAAGTTCGTTTTTACCCTTTGTTGATGATTGTTAGATGCAGAAGCTAAAGGACAGAGGCTTCGAGGAAGGAGGCTGCGGCGGATGCTTTGACGAAGGCCTTGATGATAGCTTGGAGGAAGGAGGTTGCGATGGAGGCTTCGACGACGGCTTGGAGGAAGGAGGCTACGATGGAGGCTTCGTCGACGGCTTCGAGGAAGGAGGATGCGATGGAGGCTTCGACGACGGAGGCTTCGACGGAGGATTCGACGACAGAGGCTTCTTCGACGGAGAGAAGAGAGGAGGAAAAGATGTTGGCAGCGGCTGAGAGAAGAGAGGAGAAAATGATGAGAGAGAAGAATGTCGGCAGCGGCAGTTGTAGTTTTAGTTTATATATGTTGGAATTAGGGTTTGTAATTTAACTGCGGCGAGGATGATGTCCGCGGTTAAATCATAGAGTTTTACAGCGGCATTAAGCCGCTGTTAAATGGCTGACGGTAAAATAATTTAACAGCGACTCCTTTTGGGCCGCTGTTAAATGGGTGCTGTTAAATTAGGCTTTTTTTTATAGTGATGGACCATCAAATCCGGTCCAATTCCCCGACAATTCCAAGATAAGATACTCATTTATTAGATTGGGCCCATTTTAGTTAGGATACCACCACCTTGAAAAGTTCAAAAGATGTAATGAAACTTGCAGAAAAAAAATAAAAATAACAATCTCTTTGGCGGTCCAGCCTTATTCGACCCATTCCCTTCCTGACCCACTTCTCCTTGCTGCTCAAGCCACCTGAACCCAACCTCTTCATCAATTATCTGTATAACAAGCACGCACACATAATTAGCCCAATTAAAACCCAAAAACCATGTAGTAGGCCAAGGCCCGCCGTCGCAAAAATAAAAGATAATAGAATAGGTTTAAAAGAAATATCGTCCACCCCCTCCTCTTGTGCTTCCTCCTCTCCTGACTCATTCAAGTGGACGTCTATCTCTTCTTCTTCTCCAAAACTCTGTATTGCATAAAGATCTTCATTGTCACTGTTCGAAACATCTCCCCATCTTCCAACCACCAGTCTAATCCATCCAATATCATCTAGGGAAGCCTCTCTAATTGGTTGATTCACAGACCAGATGGAAGAAACAACCTGAATCCGTTGAACGACAGTTGGAGCTGACATTATGACATTTATTTGCGTTAGAGCTTCTTCCTCATCCTCTTCTTCATTTTCTTCTTCCTCATCTTGCTGATACATATTTCTGATTAACTCCAGGGAGTATGATTTCCTTTCAAAGCATCTATGTGGAAACTCCAATCTTTCATCAGTTGTTCGGATGGCACCCCTGTTAGGCTCAATACAATCCCCAATTTTGCTAGGAGCCGCCAACCCAGAAGGAGCAATAGAGCGTCGATTCTCCAGGGACAGGTCCGAAGAACTTGAATTAGGTAACGCCTCCATTGAGTTTGGTTCCCTGATTCGGATTGGAACTCGACTTGTTTGGAAAATTGCGAGATCGGCCTTGATTGAAGCTTCATTTAAGATTGATTTGTTAAGCTTTCAAGTCAGCCTATCTCAAATAGAGCTGAGTCACGAACGTATTTTCTAAGCTAAATGTCGAGCGACTCTGTTTGTTAACATCCTTGGAGTTATGCAAATTTTTAGATGTTCTTTTAAAGATGTTATTTTAATGAATTGGATTTTTCGAAAGAATGGTTCAAAATTCAAAATTTTTAGGTCGGACGGATTAATGGTACGATTAAGACAAAAAATAGAAATAAAATAACTATATATGGAAGATGCTTCGGTGATGCTGCGTAATCGGTTAATAATATTATTTTTAGAATGAATTATACGAACCAATAATATGCTGATACGTAACAACATAATTGGTTACGCCACGTCACTAGTGCGGTAACGAACTATATATTATAAATAAACAATTGAACAATAAAAAAAGAAATAAATGAATGAATAATTGGTTACACATCGTAAATAAATAGGTGAATAATAAATAAAGAAAGAAACTAAAAAACAAAGAAATTAATATAAAGACTCTAACACCTAAATTGGTAAGTCACCAATATAAATAGCGATAAAACCAATCCCAAACAGTAATAAATATGGTCTGACACATGATAGGCAAATTGCCGATAAAGCTTTATCGCTGATCATTTTGGCGACTTTTGTGCAGAGTCAGCACATTTTACCCTAGAACGAGAATCAGTTGAACAAAAATTAGTTGAATGAAAATTAGTTGAACGAAAATTAGTTGGTGGACTGCCCTATTTTGGGAATTGATTTTTTGAGTAGGGAAAAAATCCATCAATCCCACAACTCATCCCCCACTATAAATACAACGGCAATGAGCCACTAGTAATTCGTCAACGCATTTTACAATTCACACCCTAACTTAGTGAGAAAATCAACTGTCATTCCCTCCCGATCTGCTAATGGCTCCCATCGCCGCCGGTGCTACCTTGCCTGACGGAACCCTCGCTTACTTCGATGAGAACGATCAGCTCCAGCAGGTCTCCATCCACTCCCTCGCCGCCGGCAAGAAGGTCGTCATCGTCGGTGTTCCCGACGCCTTCACCCCTATTTGCAGCTTGAAGCATGTTCCTGGATTCATCGAGAGAGCTGCGGATCTCAAAGCTAAGAGTGTAGCTGAGATCATCACCATTAGCGGTAATTTCTTCAATTCTACATGTGTCCAATTGTGTTCGTCAATTCTAGCTGTTTAACGAATTCAGGTTGCGATTCTTGATTTTCCTAATTTTTAGGGTTTCCTAAATTCGATACTCAACCCGATCTATCCTCATTATATTCAAATTGATACCCCATTTTGCAGTGAATGACCCGTTTGTGATGAAATCTTGGTCGAAGACATTCACAGAGAACAAAGGCGTGAAGTTCTTGGCAGATGGATCAGCGACATACACCCATGCTCTAGGTCTGGAGCTTGATCTAAACGAGAAGGGACTGGGGATCAGGTCCAGGAGGTTTGCTCTGTTGGTTGATGATCTCAAGGTGAAGGCCGCTAATGTTGAAGAGGGTGGAGACTTCACTGTTTCTAGCGTTGATGACATCATAAAGGCTCTTGATGCTTAAGTAAGCCCTATAGGATGTACTCAATTACTCATTTCTGGTTTTGGGATTGAGATTAAGAATAAAGTTGTTGGTTGAATGCTATTGGTATTAATGTTTATGAATGGTTTATCGATCGGTTGTTGCTTCTGAGAAGTGAATTGGTATATTATTATCTACTTCAATGCTGAAAATCGTGAAAATCTTCCATTTATCTGTGTTTTAACGTCTCTGCTTACTGTCTCTTTTTTATTTGCCAAGAGAAAACTAGAAACAAACTAACTAGCAATCCTTCGCACCTTTATCCCTCCCGAGAGGTCATAGCGCTCCCAGTATCTTAGCGTGCTATCCGTGCTTTGAACCGTATGAATTCCAGGGCTGTTCCAATCTCCATGCCCCTTGTCTGCCAGTGCATCAGCTAGGTGATTTGCTTCCCGAAAAATATGTCTGGTAGCAACTCTCCAATTCCTTTGAGAAGCCTCCTATATCATGTCACAATACCTGCGTGTTGGTAGTCCGCAACCGTCTCCTTAGTCAAAAGGTTCACCACGCAATTAGAGTCCGTTTGAATTTCAATATCCCTTACTCTGATATTCCAGGCTCTATCCAACCCAGTTACAGTACCTGCTAGCTCAGCTCGAGTGATTGAGAAAGTCCCGAGATTGGAGAAGCGAACGACGAGATTAAATCCAAAATTAGCAAAAAAAATGAAAAAGAAATTGAGTATTTTATAGTATAATATATTGTCTATCAACTTGGCAAAGCTTCTAGACTTGAGTATTATGTATGGCTATTAAAAAAAAGTAAAAAACCATATAATTTAATTAGGATTACATATGGAAAAATCATTTCCCCGTGAAAATTAACCACAAAAAACAAGGAATTGAAATATGGTGGAATTGTACATTACCCCACATTTAAATTCTTGTGGATTGAGAATTTTAGGAAGATTTGAATTCCACAACGGAAAACAAGGTATATATTTACATTTAACAAAATTACAATGACATACGGTTAATAGACTACAAACTACAACCACTTGTTTGGCATAATAATCATGCTATCTATAACAACCAACTTATTTTCATTGGCTTGTACTTTATATCAATTCAAATATAAATTTCATATATATTTCTACAATATTAATAAAGACTAAAGAAATAACTCATCCAAAACCAAACTAATTGCTTGATTTCGTCAAAACTCAAGATTAATAATACGTCCAGTATTATGATAACATAATATGTCACTCGATCTATGAGTTAGTTGAGTAATTATGGTATAGAATTCAACTCAAGCTCTGTTAACTCGCTCGTAAGCTGCCCATAAAAATTTATCAATAATTATGAGTGTTTGAATAGTTTCTCTCAATGTTTTCATATTTTGCATAAGAGATATCATATAGCTAAATATGCAAGTATAAAAATAAGATAAAAACGATAAAGAATAGAGAATCTAGAAATTGTAAGAAGAGTTCCATTGTATATGGACATAAACTCCTAACTTTTTAATTTAACCTAGACTATATAAAATAAGAATAAATATATTAATGATAGTATGATGATTCAATATTATATAAAAATTAAGAATTTTTTTGATGAATCTTAGAACTAATTTTTTGATTCAATATTAATTTTTTACTAGATTATCAGCGGCCCATCGACCAATTTTTTGTGTTAATATTTTACTGAAAAATAATTTTTATTTATTTTTATTTAGATTACTTAGAAGTGTGGTTGAATTTTTTATACTTTTTATTTCTACTTTTTAATATATAATAATTTAATTCATATGTTGGTAAAAAATTATAAATTTGTTATCAATTGTTAGGGTGGGGATATAATAAATAAAAGCATTATAGTTATGCTTTCTTGTTATTACGTTAAAAACAATGTAACTTTTCTTTGATTAAATAGTAAACTACTCCAATCATTAGGTGTGGCATTGTTGGTTGTTCACTTTGTCTATTAACCACTAAGGGTGTAGCTGGTCAACGCGGCCATACCAACCACTTGGTGTTGGCTAACATGCTAACTTAGCATTAATGACAAAACAAAATTAAGTCATGATCAACGAGATCATTAACTATTAATTTGGCGTAAGTTACTGACCGATGATAATTCGGAACAAGCGAAGCCAAGTCCAGACATGTAACTGTTGTAAGGATTCACCTCCGGGTTGTCATTACAGTAGAAAACTGTTGAGAAATGGATCGAAACGTATTGGGAAGTTCCAAGGAAATTGGCTTTAAAAAATTGTCTGTACAGGGACAACGAGCGCTGCACTTGGTGCAACGACCGTTGCGACTTCCAAACAACGGTCATTCTGCAAGGCAACGAGAGTTGTCTCTTAAGAGAGCGACATGCGTTTTCCATGCCTAACGGTTGTTGCCTCTTAAGTTGCAACGGTCATTATGAATTGACAACGACCGTTGCGACATGAAGTATAAAAGGATGATTTTTATGGGAAACGCACATGAGAGGTTATAATTCGTTTCTTTCAATTTCTAAAGGGTTAGAGGCGATAGAGGAAGAGTTTTGATGATCTTTTGGTCCAATAATCAAACGAGGATCTTGAGGAGGCTTGGATAACAGTCGGTGGTGATCTCTCGGGCTCGTTTCAGTCTTCGATTAAGGTAAGGATCATCCTTTTGGGTTGAGTTCGTCTTCAGAGGGTGGAACCCTAGACTGATCAGTTGTGTTGGTTGTTTGTGCGTGTGTTTTGGCAGTGGGTTTGTGGTTTGTTGAAGGAATAAGGTTTTGTGCGATCTTGGGGAAAGGAAAGCTTGGTTTACCCAGGTGAGGGCTTAGTGTCGATAGGCAGAGATGTGAGGAATTACATTCAGACTTACTAATTAATAGGGATGCCTGAATTAGAGAGTTGGAAATGGTTAATTATGTGTTTTGGTGATTGATTGATGATGTGTGGTGTATTGGTTGACTTGGTTGATTGAATTATTGACTAGGTGGATGGATGAGAGATTAAATTCTGCATTTGTATGTTGAATTGATGGTTGTGATTTATGTACTGTTGAATGGTGGATGTAGGAGGATGATCCCAATGAAGGGTCATCCTAGAAGGATGAACAAAAGGGTGGCCCTAGACATTGCGACAAGCCCCCTTTGTTTAAGGCTAGAAGTCCACCCGCAATAAGTGTGGGAATGGGAATTGTGTAACATGGAATTGGGATATGGAATTGTGATGTGGAATTGGTTTGATTGATGTGTGGAAAGTGTTGTGGCTGTGTAATTGGACTTAATGATAGAACTAGAAGGAGCCAATGCAACTCCTAGAATGGAAATGTGGAATTGTGAAAATTGTGTTAGTGGTCGGCGGGGTAGCGGGGGAATAACTCTTTATGGCACCTAACTGAATCACCTAGATATGAATTTGGATCTGATTGTGTCTCTCTGTGTGTGTATGTGATTGGAGGTGTATTTGGAAAAGTGGATAATGTGTACTGTGAAGTAATGATGTTGATTCTGGATACATGGTATGTTGTGATGATGATGTGTGGGGTGACACATGATGGGAATAGAGGTAGGGGGAATTGTTTGATCACTTAGAACTATCTTACTAGGATATTAAAATGGATTAGAAGTAAGTATGGGTCCAACTGTTAATTGTCAGTGCGGGACTCTAGGATGCTCCCTAGGTAGTCGGCGCATAGTTAAGCCTAGTGGGTTCACTCGGTTTCAATAGTAAACTGAACCCCCAATTATTCACCCTTTCAGATCGCTTCGAGTAGTTGGTTTGAAGGAAGTAGCGTGTAGCAGCAACATCAGTTTGAGGATGAGGTGCTAGAGTCGTTCCTACCGTGCTGGACATTTTTACTATTTTCAATTCATTTTATGTTCAGTTGACTATTTCAAATTTGGGTTGACTTTGATATAATTTGATGACTTTTGAGGATTTTGGTTTAACCGGATGTGCTTATTTTTACTGGATCTCGAGATCATTTGATTATTCCAGTTATGGAAGTTTTATGTTATCATCTTTTGATTTAAGCATCTGTTGTTTTAACCGATCAAATCGTAGTAGCTACAAATTTCTGGTTCTCTCCTGGGCTCGACAATGGAAACCGGAGACGGGTGTTACAACCATGACTTGGCGTCGGTTAGTAATCGACGCTAAATAGTGATTACATGTCCATTTCCAAAAAAAAAAAACTTTTCTCACACACTTCTGCATCCGAACTTGAAAAATTAACACACATTGCACATCTAGAACACATCCATATACACAGTTTTTATAACTTCGAATATGCATAATCACCACGCACAATAATTATATATAGAGAAGTCGCTGAAAATACTACAAACATACAATCAATTCCAGCCTACAATCTACATAATCATTTTAATTCATTACACATAAAATAAAGATATTTAATACCATCAAAATAAGGAGTTGTACTCAACATAATTCCCCCATCGTCATCTTCACCGTTATCATCATCCCGCCGTAATCATCATATCTAGCATCCTCATTCGAGTTAAGTTGCTCCTCATATTTGACTGGCTATTTCCGTCTACTTGTTGAGCCACCAACAAGCGAACTTGTTCCTCCATTTGGGTCACCCGAGGCTCTAAGGGGAAATGACCTAAGAAGGGAGTTGAAGAAGATTTGTCACTACTCTTAGATGAACACTTTTACCTACTTATGGAAACCAAAATAAAAACTACAAAGAATTTGTCAATAAAATTGATGACAATAAATACATACAGGATGACACTTACTATTATGAACAAAATGAAACTACAAGAATTTGTCAATAATAATTTTGAATGACATAAGTAAAAAAATCACATACTAGGGAGGACTAGAGAGGGCGCCATCTCATATCTTAGGGCTCGTACTTGACCACTATGCTCATCTCACAACACACGACCAAGAGAATCATATTAATCAAGATGTTTTGGATTCCTCGTATGTTCTCGGCTGCCATAATACAATAGTTAAATTAAAATAAATACAGATGTTACAGTAATTACACAGTTTACAACAAGACTTGCAATGTGTGTCGTGAACGTTTCCGTCCGCGGCGCGCGATCCCCGGGCTTCGCGTCGGTCTCTTCGGTGGGTTTGGTAAAAGGTTGGAGTCACCACCAATCACTTAAAGTGGATTGGACACTTAGAGCCCGATTTAGATGATTTTAACCTAAACCGGGCTTGGTCTGCGTTCAGAGATCTTGATAAGGGGGCGGTTACGTGTGGGGAAGGATTAGCACCCCCACAACGCCCGGTAAACCGGTACTACCAAAATCGATAAGTCATTTGATGTGCTTTATGTTAAGATGTGTTTAATTTGTAAAATGAGAGGTTCATGTGTCAGGACAAACACTACTAATCCCGATGATTTTGGAATAAAATAGTTTTAAAGTTGGAAAATAGTAAAGTTATTTTAAAGTTGGACTCGAGTCTAGGGACTGCCTACGTATCCGGAAACCGGAATCAAAGTCCACGTAGTTCGATTTGAAAAGTGATTTGGGTTGGTTTGTAACCGAGTGGTCGCAGTTTGTTTTGGTTGTTTTGTGATTTTTAGGTTGTGAGCGTTTCACGTGACTTTATTAGCCTTAAGTCTGACGTTACTAATCTCTCCTTATATTTTATTTAAAAAATTATTAATTTTAGCTCACATTTCGTAAAAAATGTGATTTTAGGAAGAAAGAGGTTTGTGCGTCTTTACCGCTGTAAAGACTAACACTATTATTTTAGTGTTTATAAAAAAAGAGTTTGATATATTAATTTTTAAAAAGGTGGACTTGTGTCTTTCGACTGCCTACGTACCCAATTAGTATTGGGATCAAAGTCTGCGTAGTTCGACTTTAGAAAACGCGGATTGCTTTTGGTAGAGATTCTTTATGATTTTCGGTTCAATAATTTTTGGAGTTAGAGGTTTTCACGCGCCACTTCTAGTGTCGAGGCTAACGTTACTATTTTCCATGATGAGAGCGATTAATATGATTCTTGTTTAAACGAGAATTTTCACGAGTTTCGTTAGCGTAAAACTTGCGCTACTAATTCTCTTAGTTTAAGATATTTTAGCAGGTTTCATTTTTTAGTCGGCTATTTCACGATGTTTTACTAGTGTAAAACGATCGTTACTAGTCCGGTTATTAGGAGGTTTAAAAGTTCGATTTGTTTCAAACTAGAAATTTTCGCGATGTTTTACTAGCGTCAAACAGTCGTCACTAGTTGAGATTTTTTTGGCTTATGTTAAGTCAAAGAATTTCACGAGCTCTACTAGTGGAGAACAATCATTACTAAACTTTAGAAGAATTCTAATTCGTATATCTAAATGGTCTAGTAGAGAAATAAATTAATTCGCAGCCCATAAGGCCACAAATTCGGTCCGCCTCATCCAATGGCAGACTTGTAATTATTGACGCGGTTGCAATTTTGTAATTAAAATGACCGGTGGTATTTTCGTAAATAAGGATGGCTGAATTAAAACCCTAATTGAGACATATTTAAGCCAAAATTTGTGCCAAATTCAGTCTCTTTTTCTCTCTCCTGGTGCAGCCGAACCTCTCACTCTCTCTCTCCATTTTTCTCTCAACTTCTTCCTCTCATCTGTCTTCTTCATATTCACAAATCAAAACAAATTACTAAGAACTAAAACTCACCTTCTCTACACACCAACGATGTCGAAGTGCCGCTGTCGTCCGCTTGCTGGCCGTCGTCCGCCAACTTTGTCGTACCAACTCCGCCGTCGCCGTCGAAGTCTAGGGATCCTCCGCCGTTGCTCGCGTGGCCAGTCGTCGTCGTTGCCAGATCTGTCGCCGCCGTTCTCGGTCCAGTAACGCCGCCGCTGGATGATGCTCCGCCACCGACGCTGCTCTGCGCCGTCGCATCTGCCACGATGCTGCTCCGCCGCCGTCGCATCCCTGTAATACAGGAGAAGGTGGAATGGTTTGGGCTAGTTTGCTCTCCTTTTTTATTTCTTGTGTTTCAGCGATTCTTAATCTTAATTGGATTCATTTTCGGTTGATTTCAGGTTGGATGATGACTGACTGATCATATGATAATGGGAGGCAGCAACCAGAATCAAACTCAAAGCTTTTGGTTAGAGATAAACAGTAAGGTAAAAACACTTGATTTTAGGTGAATTGGTTTTGGTTGATTTTAATGACTTGCAGAATTGATTTATGCTAATGATATGCTGTATGGATCATGCTTAGAATGTTTAAAATGTATAGAATGCGAAATAGAGGATAGGGTAAGTGTAAGTTGTATGATGAAAGATTATAAATGAAAACAAAATCATACATAACTCAACAAAGGATGCTACTCATTAACATAAGTATAAGCTTGAAACAAAGATCAGATGTTAGTGTACTGTTAGATAGATGAATGAGCAAAGTATTGATAGGTAAATGAATGAACAAAGATTGAGAAAATGGATCTTTGTATGGAAGGATATCGATAGAAATCGTTGAGTTTCGAAACCAAAGTTCAAAACTCAACTATTCCTATCAATTTCTGACCACACAGCTTCTTGTTGCTTCTTTGCTTTACTAACTAACTCTATCACTATGGTTTTGTTTTCTGTAGGTGGGGAGAGTTGAGAGAGTAGAAGAAGAGGAAGGAGGAGGAAGAGAGGCAGCTTGCCGTTTAGAAGAAGAAGCAGAGAGTTGGGAGTGTTTTTTAAGTCTTGTTCCTCCTCTCCTTACCCTCTTTAGGATGGGAGAACCTCTACTTATGGAAGATTAGAGGAAAAAGAGAGAATTTTGTTATTTTTATTTTATTTCATTATTGTAATAATAATTTTAATTTTCTGTAATTTTAATTTATTAATTTTTCTTAAGCCTTACAATGGGCTGAGAGCCCAAACCATAATCACCAGGAAATGGGCCTAAAGCCTGATTTGAAATCAATTGAAAACGGGCTTAAAGCCCAACGACTTAAACTTAGCCTCCAGCCCAAATTTAGAGATACGACTAGTTTCAAATCCTCCTCAATAATTATATTAAACGAGATAGCTCTATAATACAATTCGTTATAGCTAAAGTGGATGAATAGTCTTAAATTTTGAGATAATTCAAGGAGTGCAAGAGAGATCATTTTTGTCATTTTTCTTAAATAGGAGTAAATATGGCCAAATTTCGATAGATAAAAGTAGGCATAAATTTATGTTAGATATATGTGTGTGTATACATATATATACACACACTACATTATTGCTAATTATCACATAAATAAAAGCTAATTTGGTTACCATAACATCCTGTTTGAATCGATAGTTCACAAACATAGTGCACATACATGCCTTTAGGAATCTTCTCAGGCCTGGCTGCAAGCTCCCACTCTCTAGTCAACTGTTCACCCTCCGGTAGCTTCTTTACCACATGGTTGGCCGAAAGTGAATTCATGTGGTTTCTCCATTTTCTGCCTACATCACACATGATATAAATTTTTGTCATGGGCCACACTACCTTAAGCTCAATCACGATATGGCTCAACATATGAATACAACATAACTGTAATTATAGTGCAACTAAACTCAATCAAGTTCACTACTCTAAAGGTTACTACTTAGATATTTACTATGATTGTCACCAACATTACATCATTCTCCGACTCAACCACCTTCTGTCATTCCTCATATTATATCATAAGAAGATTATGATCCTCAGAAATTGTCCAAGGAGACCACTGACCTCCTTGCCTTGTGGGAGTATACCATGGAATGATATGATCACCTTCTTCCCCCGAGGAAGGCTCATCATGCATGCATTCTAAACTGTGTACTCATATGGCTGGATTTTGATCTTACTACGACACCTTCAAGCGACGGGGTGTAGATTCACTCACAATTTGTCTTCACATGTTCTCCTTCTCTATACAAAGATGTGGCTTACGAGCCAAGCACTAGGGAAATTCACTACTTGTCCTGAACTAGCTTAGACATTTGTAGAGGAGTACTTCCTCCATCCCGGACTTCCGCTACTAGGGAGCAAACCGCTAAATTCTACTAAAGAGATGGAGAGTCTTTTATAACTCTTGGAATATTGATGAACGTTGTAAACAGGTTTATCAAATAACTAATCTACAGAAGTAGACTAGATCGAATCTCTCGAGGTTTCTTCTAATTGACTACTCAAAGAAGTGGCAATCCATTCAGGTTTAAACAAGTTGCGTGGTGTGAGTTCCACGACTTCTAAACTAATAAACAAAGGAAATTGAAAAGGAAAATAAAGACAGAAAGATTAAAGAAGGTTGACTAACGAGATGATAGACAAGCTTAGACTCGAATCCCCCTATTTGGATTCGACAGCTCTCCTCCATCTTGAACACGTCCGAGGCCACCTATTTGACGACGTATACCTGTGTATTCATAGAGACACTAGAAAACACATCAAATAGACCCAAAAAGGGCCAAAGTAACAAAATCGGTAGGAAATAGTGCAATTGAGTGAAAACACCCTAAACTACCCCTAAAACCATGTTACAAGCAATAAAATGTTGCTTAAATGGGGCTGATAATCACGTTAGTTTTAGTGTCATCAAAACACACCACACTTTAGCTTTTGCTTGTCCTCAAGCAAACTGAATTATAACACACTCAAGTTCACAAATAACAAGATAGATTAAATTGAGATTCAGTTTCTAACGATTTGGTTTAGACTGTTCCACGTAGAAAAAGTGAACTAAACACACAAAAACGTCAACCAAACAAGTCTAGACTTCACTGTTTTCTGCACACTTCAAGTAGTAGTTTCATCAAATACGTTTCTTGCCAAAACAATTAATCATAATTACCTGGCTGCGACAACACCAATTCTAATCAAAAGGTCTTAAGCTCTGGTCATGAAGCGGATTAGGTGGAGGTAGGAAATATTTGGGGATAAGTGAGTGGACGTGATGTGGCTAGTGACTCAACTTCATCCGCTCTAGATCTGTACGTTACATGTTCTAGTTAGGACCGATGTAAACATTGATTTCAAGATTCAAACTTCTTCTATTTATTTTATGCATACTAGTGCTCGATCCAAACACTTCACTTAGGTGTTGGACCTTCCTAGCTCACAGTATTTGTGCATATGCTAGTGCTCAACCCGAACACTTCACTTAGGTGTCGGACTTGCCTAGCTTTGTTTTCAGCACTTAATGAACTTAAAATTAATTTGAACATTGAACTTTTCAGATTTCATAACTCAATTACTCGCACGTTATCAATTTAGCCACTTGATCCTAGCTAGTTATAACTTTTTACATAAGATTTTGAATTGTATTTCCGTCTAATCTCAAGCCACAATCACAGGCGATCAAATAGGGAGTGAAAAACATGGAGGAGAGCTGGCATTTGTCATCTTAGAACGGTGTTATCGAGCATTGTTATTAACAAGCCAAACAATTTAATTATTTCAAGTTTCAGCTACAAGAGTGATTTATTATCTGTTCTGACCTAGACTCATTTAAAATCAGTGCCGACACGCTGGTTACAGGTTCTAAGTGGAACAGTCTAAACATCATTGTGAAAAATTGAAGTCAATTTAACATCAAAGTAGTCATAATTGAGTAATTCTATGCTAGAGGAATTCAAAATGAACCACAGAATCACAGAAAATCAAACAAGATCATGCAAAGTTTTCTAGCATCCTACCCCACACTTAAACTGTTCTGTGTCCTCACATGACTAAAAATAAGAGTAGAGATAATCGGAGAACCTGGAACGAGATGGTCGATGTAGGGGATGAAAACGGAGAGTCCGGAGCGGAGCGAAGTAGCTGCAAAAGATCCTACAAAACAAAAATAGCAAAAAGATCAAAAGGAAACCAGGACAAGAGTCCCAGATCCACGCAGAATAAAGTCAAAACGAAAAAGGTTAGGGGAAATTTCAAAATATATTGACTCTATTCGATTTTTTTTCTGATAGAACTAAAGTTCTCGGCGAGAACTTCTTTGAAAAAGAAGTTGAAACACTCGATGAGAAAAAAAAAACTCAAACAGACCAAACTTCTCACCGAGAAAATCGAAAGTTCTCGGCGAGAACTTCTTTGCAAAACTAAACTGAAGACTCGACGAGAAAATAACATTGACTGAAACACAACCTTCTCGCCGAGAACATTAGAGTTCTCGGCGAGAACTCTTGACCTGGCAGACAGAATAAAATGAACGAAAACCACAAAATTGACACTTTGGCTCCGCGAGACCAACTCGAATGACGAAAAACTGACTCAATACAAATTCAAAACGGACTCCAGCCACGGGTTGCCTCCCATGAAGCGCTCTTGCTTAACGTCCTTGAGTCGGACGATACCTGGTTATGGACCCCAACTCAAGAGCTCCTTGAAGTCAATCAACTTCTTTACGGCTAGTGGTTGAGTGCCCAACAATGTTCCAGAAGGATGAAGATGCAGCCGGTGATGTCTAAGTAGATCGTGGTTTTGCGTGACTGACTTGTTCTTCTTGAATTTTTCCACTGATGGAGGAAAGAGGTAGTATGGTGTATCGCAATCAACGAGCTTAATCTTCTCCACCCGAGAGTCATCCAGGAGCATGTATGCTTCCAAATCCATGACCTCTTCACTTTCTGGTGACTGAACCACAGAAGAGGCTGACTCCTCCATGTCCACGTGTTCATCTTTAGCTTGAACTGAAGGCGGGTTCGGCGGAAGCTTAAATGAAGATAATTCCTCAATCTCCACATGCTCCTCTTCAGCTTCAACTACACGATGGATAAGCTCTACGTCTATACCAACCACCTATGCTAGCGATTCTTCATCAGATACCTCTAGCTCATAACAGTCATGGACGAGATTATCATGTTCTTCTTCGAATAGATCCACTACAAGAAACTGTGTCTGTTGTAGGGGTTATGGGAAGACAGTTGTAGGGGTTATAACAACTGCTACAACAGATTCCGAAAACGGGCTGTTTGTAGGGGTTATTAAAAACCGATACAACGTGGTGTGGTTGTAGGGGTTATTAAAAACCGCTACAATGGAGATCTCATCCTAACCGTTGATTGTATTCCTTTAATTAATGGTTCAGATATTAATCTGTGTCAACTTAATCAACCAATGGGAAAAGGATACAAATTTTGGAATTCGTGTTCCATTATCTCTCACCTATTTCCTAGATTGAATGCTCCAAGCACTCCGAGGTCGAAAGATGGCGTCACAATCTCTTCGGGAACTCCGAGGATGCTCTCAGCTCTATCTATCTCTCTAGTCTAGACTATAAAAGTCTAATTGAATGGTTGTTTCGTCTGGCGACTCCCTCCCCCCCCCCCCCCCGTTGTTCGATGTAGTGGTTGTCTCTTATATAGGTTAGGTTCCCAAACCTCTGTCGGAAAAGAAGAGAGTTCTCGGCGAGAACTTTGAAAGTTCTCGCCGAGAAGTGCAGTGTAAATCATTCTGTATTCTCGACGAGGATTCTCCATGGATTTCTCCATAAGTTCTCGCCGAGAATTCCTTCACAAACTGCTGCTGACTTCTCGACGGGGATTTGCCTTGATTCCTTAACATCTTCTCGCCGAGAATATTAATAGTTCTCGGCGAGAACTTAGTGCTGGGTAGTGGATCATCGGTTCTTCAATTGATTTGACCCTGGTTTGATTTTGGTTCAATTCTCGAGGATATATTGCATCTTGAACACGTCCGAGGCCACCTGTTTGACGACGTATACCTGTGTACTCATAGAGACACTAGAAAACACATCAAATAGACCCAAAAAGAGCCAAAGTAACAAAATCGGTAGGAAATAGTGCAATTGAGTGAAAACATCCTAAACTACCCCTAAAACCGTGTTACAAGCAATGAAATGTCGCTTAAATGGGACTGATAATCACGTTAATTCTAGTGTCATCAAATATACTCCAAATGCTTCTTTTCTCTTTCCATCATCATGATTTCGGGTAGGAGCAACTAATAGACTTCTTTGCTAGAGGTCATGTCGAAGATGCCACGAAGTGGGTGAAGTCGCTAGTAGATGGAGATGTTACACGCCTTACACCGGAGGAAACCTTGACTCACTAAGCAGACTATGCACCTAAGTCTAGAAGTTGTTCTATACGAACATCGCATAGATAGGTTAAAAAGGTGAAAATAGGGCATCCATATGTGTTGATCAGACACATAGAGCAGTTAAAAAATCATATGAAGGAGAGGAGCTTGCAACCTATCATTTTCACTCGTTTCTTTTGTGTTTGTGACAAATTGTAGTTGGTGTGGGCAATGTGTTAATAATGGAGGATCATGACAAAATTTTGCTCAAACCAACCATGGAGAAGGAAAAGATTAATTTTGTGGGGTAGGGGTACACCCAGAATCAACAAGGCTACTCAGATATATATCAGTTTCAGCCGATGCAGCGGCAACAACATGGTGGTTATCAAACCAAAATAATAATTACTCACCAGGAGGCCAATAAGGCCAATAAAGCAAGCCTCCTTATGTTTATCAAGAATAGGAGCTAGTTGGGAAATTCAGTGGTAACCACTAGATTCCTTCCAGTCGCTCTCCACATCTTAAATTAATTTTGAGATCTTTGCTTCATCTTCCATTAAAGCTAGAAGCTCTGCGTTTTCAGCTTATGGGTGAGCAAATTCTTCATGTACTTGGCGTACCTAGGCATCGTAATCACCACCTACATGAAAGGCATATCGATGTGAACCTTATCAAACATATTGATGAATAGCTGAAATTGAGCAACATAGAATTCCTTGTTGAGGCGAACAGGATAAGGAGCCTTAGGTTTGTGAGGGTTAGCCACCAGTATTGGTGAGGAAGAGACAACCAGTGACTTCCCTTCCTCTTCTGTCACATCTTCTTCATCCATGAAAGGATGAGAATGAACTACAGTGGTTGCCTACTTCATAGGTGGGTCTTGCAAATTTTTCTCTCTTCTAGTCTCAATAGCTCCCACATTCTCATTCTGGTAGGGATTAGGTAGAGTGGTACTAGATAGAAACAGCTCCCTTTTCCTGCAGAATGATGGTTAAAACAACTACTTGATCTTCCAATTTCCAAATAGAGTTATATGTATTATATGTAGCTCTATTACGTGTCTGGATCTTTGTAAGTAGTTGTTCTAGGAGTGCTTCAGTGTCGGATTTCTACGCATAAGAGCTTGAGCCTTGGTTATTGTTCTCTTAGAACTGATTACCATTTCAGTTCCCTTTGTTTTGTCATTTAGAGTTCTGATTCTGGTTTTCCATTGTATCTTTGATTGTTCCCTTAGTTCTGATAACCTCCCTGATAACGATTCCTAGAATAGCCATCTTGATTTCCCTGATAACAGTAGTTGTTGTTCTGGTTTTAGAAGTTACCTTAGTTCTGACCACCAACAAAATCAACTTCTTCAGGATGCATGTCAGGATCACTTTCATAAGTGCATTGGTAGTTCTCTAATGTATGATATTTGTAACATCCCAACCTTTTCTGACAAGATATTGTCCGCTTTGGGCTTAGACCCTCACGGATTTTCTTTCGGGTGCTGGTGGGATTCAAACTCATGACCTCCTCATCTCAAGATCAAATCCCCACCAGTACACCCCAAATTAAGCGAGTCATGACAGTTAAGGTTGAATTATTCCTCATAGCCCATGGATTTCTCTCGTGCTTTGTCGATGTGGGATTTTCCTAGGATGTCACATACACCCCCCTTAGGGACTCAACGCCCTCGTTGAGGTTTTCCCCACCATCGTTCAAGAGGGACGCGGAGAGGCTCTGCTACCACTTGTAACATCTCAATCTTTTCCGATAATATATTTTTCGCTTTGAGCCTAAGCCCTCGCGGATTTGCTTTTGGGTGCTAGTGAGATTCGAACTCATGACCTCCTCTCAAGATCAAACTCCCACCATTACACCTCAAAACACGTCATGTCAGTTAAAGTTGAATTATTTCTCAAAGCCCATGGATCTCTTCCGTGCTTTGTTAATGTGGGATTTGCCTAGGATGTTACAATCTTTACCTCCACAAATTGCACAATCAGATGAAACTTCAGCTACAGTCTCTACCTTCTCAACCGGTGCGGGAGTTGACCTTTCAAGCAACTGAAATCCCTTTGGTTGAGATTAATATGTCGTCTCAAGCTACTTACGAAGAAGCTACACTTCCATCTATAATTCTGAATTTTCTAGTTCTCGCAAACTCTAAACCTTATTTTCTAGCTCAAGTTTCTCAACGACTACCAGCTTACCCGGATTCCTGACCTCCACACTCACAGGACTAGTGTGGATGAGTGATCGGATATTAATGGCAAAGTTCTTGCAGGATGCCAAAGCTTCAGTCGGAGTCATATCGTCCAAGTCTCCATTCACTTGCAAAGAGAAATTCTTCCTCTTCTCGAAATCCAACTCTCTAAAAAATGTAGAAAAATTGTAATAATCATTCAAGTATGATGAGGGCATGATTAGAGAAGCCTTTGAAATCTTTGCCAAACTTCGTAGAAATTCTCTTCCGGACCACTCTGGAAGGTGGAGACCTGTGCCTTTAGTGCTTCGGTCCTAGAAGGAGAAAAAGAACTCCCCTAACAATGCCCTAGCCAAACCATCCCAAGTAGTGAAGTGATTAGTCGGGAACTTGTCTAGCCACGCTTGAGCTTTCCCCTTCATAGAGAATGAAAACATATTTAGTTTGATGACGCTATGATCCACTCCAGCATTATAAATCGTGTTGACAAACCTTAGGAAGTTTTGGATATGAGCATTAGGATTCTCATGAGGATCAACAGAAAAAAATTGTTATTCCCTTGGATCATGTTTATCATATGAGCGGGAATAGACAAGTTTTGGTTTGCCTCTGCCAGAGCTTACAAAAAACAGTTCCTTCAATCGTGGACGCCCATATTCCCTAAGTAGTCTCTCTACCATCTTAACTTCTTCTGGTTCAATAGCAGGAACTGAAGTGTCAATGGTGAGAGGAACTGATGAAGTCGAAGGCGGAGAAGTAAACTGATTCTTCTTGGCCTTAGGAGTAGTGAAGGTTGTCTTCGGAGCAATTAGAGTGGGGCCGAATTGAGTGTAGAAGACCATGAGTTTGTCAGCTATACGCTTACTAAAATGCTTGTTCTATGTACCTGCAATCTTTCCAGAAACACAAAAAACAAGAAGATACCAAGTAATATAACAATGGGGGAGGTAAAGAGATGATAAGAAAATGAATGAAAAGGTTAAGCACACAATGCCTTTCCTAGAACTTGAAAAGATCCCCGGTAATGGCGCCAAAAACTTGATGCACAAATTAACGCACACCTAGTCTTACTCAATGTATTTCTCCAAAGAGATTGTATTTCCCTAGGGTCTTTTCGGTTCTATTACTCAACAAAGTGAATTAAGCTAATCGGGTTCAAAGGTTTCATTTAATCTGAACAAACTAGAAAGTTTAGTTGCTCATGGTTTCGAAGGAAATCACATAAATAAAGGAGACGAATATCGAAGAGAAGGTCGTCTTGCTTCAGGAGAAACTCATCTTGATGATCCAATGAACCCTCTAACCAAATCCTTGCTTCCTTCCGCTCAATCGTGCTTCCAAACTCTTAAAATCGTCTTTCTCTATTGTTAGTTTCGTCAAAAGTCGAATGGAGAATGAATAGGTAGTATCTAATCTTTTCCAAGGAAAATAAGTACTGATTTTCCCGACATAAGAAGAAACGTTTCATGTTGTATAATGATACACGACGTGTTGTATCATAACACATGGCTTGTGTTAGAGATACACGGCGTATGTCTCTTAATTTCCATCGTGCTTCACCATTCAGTATTTCTAGCCTCCCGTTCAAGTCTCGTTTCGTCCCCAGTCATCATGGATCAAGTGAAATGAACCAAAACGTGAAACACAGCATAAAACGGCCCTAAAGGTCAAGGGGGTACGAAACTCACACAAAATCATGCAAAACGATCAAGGAGAGTATGAAAATGTCGTCTAATGAGGGACTGAATACGTCAATAAGTAGGCGTGCATCAATACCCTTTCATGTCTAGCTTGTTTCACACCTTAAGTAATTACATCTAGAAGACCCTTGGGAATATAACCCTTCACTACCTTGGTAGTTTAGGTTTATCTTTGACCATCATTCTGCCGCGATCACTCCCCATCGTGAATCATATGCGTCTCATCATATTTTCCAACATGTATTGTTGTGATAATTTTATTGTACTTGGCTCGTTTCTTACACTAAGAGTCTACCTCTTCATTTTGTCTGCCTATTCGATCAAAGACATTGCCACATTACTCATTATTAGTATTACATTCATTATGCTTCGACGTTAGGGAATGTTATCTAGTTTTGTTCTCTCGTCTACATGCCTTTCCTTGTGAACTCTCTCTTTCTCTATCACATCCCTATTTTTCATAATGTATTCCTTGAGTTTTCCCTTTTCCAATAACCTATCAGTCTCATTTTCATTTCTCGACAATTGTTAGCAAAGTGTCTTGGTTGTCTATGAAACTCGCACCATTTTGAAGAATCTCATCTTGAATTCTCCTTCATTGCCTTCGGTTAACGTATGTCACACTTTTTTTTATCACGAGCATCAGGATTTCCTTCTTGGCACCACCAATGATGTGTAATTGACTAGGAGATACGCCATGAGTGGTGTGTACGGGCATGCATATATTTGCCTTGTGGCATGCAATGATGCCAGGTGACTCACGCATGTCGTTGTGGAGGGTGTTCAAGCTCTCCCTTACTTCGATACATTTTTTGTATCCTTAACTCCGAGTAAGAAGTTTCGAGGGCGTTCCATGATATTGACTTGTCCAAGTCAATGTTGGTTGTTGACGACTTGGTGTTCTGTGTCGTCGTGTCTAAAGTGATGTTAACTACTAACATCATTGTTCTGGACCATTTGTCATAATAGTTTCTTCGTGATTCCTTCCTCCCTTGCTTTAGATTCCAAAAAATAGACATGTTACCTTTGATCACCCTCTAGTTAACAAACTTAAAGGCGAGTGATGTCATCCCAACTCTTATCACGCCTTCGAGAAGTGCCTTGTACTAGCCTAGGGCATTTCTTCCAAACGTCCCTGGGAACAGCCTGCAGTGCACGACATTGGTCTCTTTGTACATCTGCATTGCTATGGTGAACATTTCCCAGTGGACATCTGAGCTACTTCTTCCTTGATAAACATTCATTAATAGGGCTGAAAAGTTGCTAGGAAATTTCTCAACGAGCAGAGCACTCGACAAGGGTTGTTGAACGTTATTTGCCTTTCCCTTTCCTGATGAGAAGGTAGGAATAGTCTTATTATCTCTTTGTCGTTCACCATCTTTTACGAGAAACTGCCCATAGTCGAGCCCCTCGTAGAGTTCTCCCTGGAAAACAACATCTTTAACATGGTTGTTACATAATTGTTTCTCTTTTGATGCTCTGTTTAGGTTGTTCTTGCGTGGCCACCAGCTCAATGGACGCCCTATGGTAAGAACGTTGGTAATGTCTTTTTGAGCGACGGGTGCGAAGAACTATTTCATAGTGACTCTACATCATTGCTCGTTTATAGGCGACTCCTCATCACCATTTACCTCTCTCTAGTCCTAGAACAATAGGTCGTTTAGGTGGGGAAGAGGATCGTGTTGTGGTACCGCTAGGACGAGTTGTCTAGAGGGTATTTGCTGGTTTAGATCAGCTTTACCCCAATGTCTTTTTGTTTTGTTGTTGGGAGTATCCTTCATGTTACAACTGCTACGTAGTGTACTTATGCATTTGAAAGTGCTTAGCTCCTATCTAGTGTGTCAACTGTTCCGTCCAGTTGGACATGTTGGACTACTAAGAGGCTAGACCTATAGGATCAGATAGTTTGAGTCGAAACACCAACGAGTTGTTGAACGCCTCAAAGTCTCCTTAAGTGTTTCTCGCATGGCATACAAAAAGAGAGTAATGTTCTATAAAGAGGGGTAATGTGTTTAGACAATATGGAAGACAAAAAAGTATTGGGGATGCCTCGTAGGCAAATAAGGAATCCTTAGGCATATAAGCATACGTCTAAGACATTTGTTGTGTGGTTGGTCATGTTTTATCAATGATGGGGTCAAGCTGTAATTATAGCTCCTCAAGATCCGAATCGGGTCGTCACATATCGACCACCAGTCATCATATATCATGGACCTGGATGGCTGGGTTATACAAGCAGATTAGTCATTCTGGGTTATACAAGCAGATTAGTCATTCTTCATCTTCGAGTCTAATTAACTGACCGTGACAAGCAACAATACGCGGTTACACATACGGATCATTGCCATTGCCATTGCCCATTGCCCATTGCTGTGCCTTCGGTCACCAATGTTTTGAGTTTGATATATGAGTGACCTCATGTATCAACTCCAAACAAGGAAGAAAAAAAAAAAAAAAGGTAACTTCACATAATTGAATATCAGTCAGTCTTCCCCCAACTCTATTGACCTGAATCCAACAGACGTATGGCGCAAACTGTCTTCATCTCAGATCTACGAGACCTGAAAGAGTTCATGGTCAGGTTTTATAAACTCCCGCTATGGACTCATCTGAGTTGACATCAAGACTTGATGTTCTGACTTCTGAGAAGGATGCATCCATCATGACTTCACGCTCATACGTGATTTCGAGGGCACCATGGTCACATCCAAAGCCGAATGCTGCTGCAAGAATGCTAAGCAGTACTTGCATGTTACCTGAACTTCCTTCCCCCATCCATTTTCCTGGTAGATGTCAGGGCCTAAAGCTGTGACTCATAATCTCATTTATCTTCTGCCTGCTTTTAGATCACAAGGACTTATAATTAGTATTAGTTAATAATGATGATGTAAGATACATGCTAATGGATCGCACTCTGTCGTCGAGTAACCTTGTCAGTCGTCTGGCATGGATTGCAGAATCAAGCTCTGGAGATTCAGTGAGCTCAATACATCCATCGACTACAAGGATTCATCAGCCCATCTTCTCTTTAAAATGAATTTTGATGAGTTCGTTGGTGAACACAACTGTGAGAGCCACAAATTTTTGCCTACCAATATTCTCCACAAGAACATGAACCACCTTCAAACCTGTGAAAACGGATCCGATCTCTTACGAGAATCACTCGGTTTAACGTCATTGAAACAAACTTAAACCAACTGTGGCAGTCGTCACAGATTCTAAGATTCTTTGAGATTCTGATTTCTGTTCCAGGACCAGTCTTCAGAATTCCGTATGCCAATGCCAACTTTTCACTGTGATGACTCAGATTCTCCTCCTTCTCCTCTTCTGAGACATCCATCATGACCAGCTCTCTCTTGGGAACAAAACCAACCAACTTGGCCTTTTCAATCAGACCTCCAAGAACTTTGTATAATGCAGCTGTCTCAGGATGAGATCTATCACCAGATTTGAAATGGTGAAAGCGTCCAGCCCATTCAAACCAACTAATTCCCTTTTTCTTACTCACCCCATGCTTGTTCATCATCTCTCTTACTCTCTGAGCACTGTCCCATTTCTGTTGGGAGCAGTATATATTGGAGAGCAATACATAATCACCACTTTTGAGACGTGATATATTAGCAATGGCAAGTTCGCCAATTTCAGGGGTTTTGTGCATCCTACAAGCACTAAGGAGCGCCCTCCATGTAACAACATCTGGCTCAAATGGCATTGATGTGATCACAGCATGAGCTTCCTCTAAAAGTCCAGCTCGACCCAAGAGATCAACCAGGGCTCCGTAATGCTCCTGCTGTGGTTCAAGTGAATACCGACTTTTCATCAAACTGAAGTAATGTCTACCTTCTTTGACCAAACCAGAATGACTACAAGCAGTCAAAAGTCCTAGAAATGTTATAGAATCAGGAGACACATCTTTGAATGCCATCTTTGAAAACACTGCAATTGCATCCAAGGCAAACCCATGAATTGCAAACCCGTTGATCATTGAATTCCAAATAGAAGCATCATCCCGCTGAACCCTCTCAAAAACACTTTTAGCAGCATCTATTCCGCCACATTTTGAATACATGTCTATCATAGCTGCAACTAGAATAGAATTCACTTCAATTCCCTTATCTATCATCAACTGATGTAGCCACTGAGCCTGGGGCAGACTTCCAAGCTTTGCACAAGCAGGCATCAGGGATGCAAATGTGAACTTATCCGGACCAACATTTGAACTAAGCATGAGCTTAAAAAGCCTCAAGGCCTCCTCAAACCGCCTATTTTTAACATAACCTCCTATCATCGAGTTCCAAGTCACCACATCCCTGTCAGGCATATTATCAAACACCTTCCTTGCCAAGTCTGAATCTCTGGATATCATGAAACTCTGCAGCGTCTTATTCAAAACAACCAGATCAAAAGTCCAATTAAATACCTGGTGAACAACCTTGTAAGCGAAACTGAGACGATCGCAGTGAGCATAAACAGATATAAGCGAAGCCATCAGAGAAGGGTGTGTTCCGTACCCAAATCTTATGACTCTGGTATGGGTTTCAGTTGCAGTTCTGATATCCGACGAGAGTTTGCAGGCTTCAAGGAGATGACAGAATACTTGATGATCTGAATTCCATTCAAATATGAATTAAGTTTAGAATTTTTAGCAAATCAGAACAACATTGACAGAAAAAGAGACGGAGAGGGAGCGGAACCTTCGTTAAGTTCGTGGAAGTGTTGAAGCGAAGAGACAGAATAGAAACGGGGATTTGTCATGATGCCCGACTGAATGTAGGAGTTGATTCTCCGAGCTCCATGCCTCTGCATGTTAAAGGAACTCGTCTCCTGCACCTGCTCCTCTTGTTACAGCCGCGCGGAGAAATGGGGGCGAACGGAAAATGGTTCATTACCTAAACTGGTTTGGTAAATTTTCGCCTTCAAATATACATCCTAAAACTTTGGTTCGAGTTACAAAGTGGTCCTGAAAGTTTAAAATGTTATTAACTGGTCCTAAAACTTTGAATCATGTTACAATATAGTCCTACAGTCACAGACAGTAACATATTCCGACCATTTTGTCACATCATCACTGACATGTCATCAAAATTTTTAATAAAATATTATATTTATATGACATGTAAGTTAAATTTTGTCATGTCATCACTGACACGTCATCAAATAATAATAAAATAATATATTTTTTATGATGTGGCAGTGATGATATGGAAAATGGTCGGAATATGCTACTGTCGGCGACTCAAGACTGAATCGTAACATGATTCAAATTTTCGGGACAAGTTCGTAACATTTTGAAGTTTCAGAACCACTTTGTAACTTGGCCCAAAGTTTCAGGATGTATTAAGTATTGGACCCAATTTTTGCCGGTTGGGTTATGTCATGATGATGCGCGATTTTACAACTTATGTAGCGTCGGTCTCGGTCATCTAATTTTTAACTTAAATCCAATGGCCTTCATTTTTTCACTATTTCTTCTTTTTTCTTCATCTCATTTTAACTGAGATCCATCTCCAATCAATTTTTCGATCAAATTTTTTTTTCAAACAACCATCACTTGTCGTAGGTCTTCAATATTCGACACCACCTAAAAAATAATCGATAGTTTTCTCCCTAAACTGAAGGTCCGTTGCATGAAACCAGAATCCCTCCTACGTCCTCCTCCTTTCATGGGACCTCCCCCGATCATGCCACCATCGTAGGAAGCTGTCAAGGACGAGCCAATCTCGAAGGATATGAAAGGGATTCCGGAAATGGATGGGCGATGAGGCTAAAACGTCACCTTTGGGGTACGTCGTTGATGCATGGTGGTTTTGTCGGTGATGGCACGCTAAATTTCTTCGTCTATACAGTTTGTACGAATTTTATACAAAGTGTACACTGTTAGTAAACCCCATATATTAGGCCCAACCAATACGTGATATCAACGTGGCCCAATATATGTCAATAATCTAGCCGCCTTTGTATATATGTGTAATCTGTAATAGTTGCCGAGATATCTCTGCTTCTCCTCTTCTTTTGGTTTTCTCTCTAGTAAGATCGTTCGTCTTCCTCCCGTGGAGTAGCTAGCATACCACTAGTGAACCACGTTATATTCGTGTTTATTGCTCTCATTCTCGTGAATCTATCATGTCTAACATGGTATCATAGCCTGGGCATTCCGTCTACTCTGATTCCGTTGTTGTCCGCCTCAACAACTCAAATTATAATCTATGGGAATACTCCTTCAAGATCTTTATTCGCGGCAAGGGTTTATTTGGTTATCTGGACGGCACGGTCACTAAACCCTCTGGCTCTCCATCCTCAACGACACCCTCCAACAAAGACAAGACTATCGTGGATGTTGCGACAGCTATCGCAACCTGGGAGATGAATAATGCTCGTGTTCTATCTTACATCATTGGATCCGTGGACTTTGAAAATAGCGTTAAACTTGCGCTCTTTTGATACTGCTGCTGAAGTTTGGACCTATCTGAAAAGCACGTACTCCCAGGTGAATACATCTTGTATTTTTTATCTTGAATACGCTCTTGCTAACCTATCTCAGGGTGATTTGGATGTCGACACCTACCTTCTGAAGACTACTCATTTATGGACCGAGTTAGACTTGATTTCATCCAGCTTATTAGACTCTGATGCGACTCATGCTGTTCTTGCTAAAGGAAACACACTCGTGTTCTTCACTTTCTCATGAAGTTGCGACCTGAGTTTGAGACGATTAGATCTCGATTAATTGCTGACAATCAGACCGACGTAAACACTGTCGCGCGCGGAGCTGGTGCGGACAGAAACAAGACTTCTGACTCAATCTGTCTTGATTCCTCTGGTGGGTCATCTTTTGCTGTTTCTAGGACTCGACCATACTTCTTTGGCTCAAGGGTTGCTGGTTCGGCTGGTTCTTCCTCTCGGTTCAAAGGAAATCAGTCAACGTTTAGTTCGGCATCGTCAGGATCCTCAACTGCGGCAACAAATCTGACATCGGATGGGAGCTTTTCAGGGCCTATTGTTTGTCGATTCTGCCAAGAATCTGGTCATCCTTAGTCTATATGTCGTAAGCGTAATATTTGTAACTACTGCAAGCGACATGGCCCTATAATCACTAACTGCCGACAGCGAGGTCGTCCTCGCCCTTCTCAAGGTCGTGGCTCCAATAGTACTTATGTTGTACAGGGACATGATGATGGAAATTCAGTTCCTTCTTCTTCCTTTGGGGAATCAGTAACTGATATTTCCCAATTAGTTCAAGCAGTTCATTTTCTCACAGCTGCATTCTCCACCATGGGAGTTACAGGTACTTCTTCCAATCGTCTCTCTCGCCCTTGGTATATTGATTCGGCTTCCTTTAACCATATGACTAGTGACACCGCTGCATTTAGTTCCTATCGTCCAGTTTATAATCAATCGAGGTTGTGAAGGGACACAATTTACCGGTTATGGGTGTCAGAACTATACAGACTCCTACACTCAATCTTCCGAATACTCTTCATGTGCCTCAGTTGGTTCCAAATCTAATCGCTGTTGGTCAATTGAACGATTCTGGTTGCGAAGTTTCATTTGGTCAATCTGGTTATGTGGTACAGGCTCGGGCGACAAAGATGACATTGGGTCGGGGGAGTAAGCATGGACGGAACTTCTTGGTGGATCATCTTCATTTGGCGGCACGGGGTGGTCTTGGCCGAGAAGTTCACGAGGCAGGAACTCGAGGTGGAGTTGGTGATTTTGATAATTTGTTTTCTAGTTATTCAGTTAAGCTAAGCCCTGAACAATTATGGAATTTATGGCATGGTAGGTTGGGTCATCCTCATTCTGCACGATTGTTACGGATGTTCCGTAAACAGTTGTTACCAGTTGATATTAATAATAAAATGCATCAGTTTTCTGCTCCCGATTGCTTGTCTTGTATTGAGGCCAAAACTACAGCTCTTCCGTTTCAGACAAGCACTTTCTTGGGTGTACTTTCTTCGGCTTAAGTATGATCTTCCTTCGGTTTCTCCAGGATTTTGTCACTATGATTCGTACCCAATTTGATAAGCCTGTTAAGATGTTTCACTCTGACCCGGGGGTGAGTTTACTTCTCAAGCTCTTCATAAGTAATTCAATGATAATGGGATCTTGTTTCAACTTTCTTGTCCAGGTGTCTCTCAACAGAACGGGCTAGTTGAGAGGAAGCATCGTCATATTCTTGATCTTTCTCGAGCGTTGTTATTGGAAACAAAGGTACCGTCTACATTCTGGGTAGAGGCTATTCGTACTATGGTTTACTTGGTTAACCGACAACCAACACAAAGCCCCCTTTGAGATTTTATATGGGAAAACACCAGATTATTCTCGTCTTCGTCGGTTTGGCTGCATCTGTTTTGTGTTGCTTCCCAAGCGAGAACGGACTAAGCTAAGTGCAAAGACTGTTCGTTGTGTTTTCCTACGTTATACAGATCACCATAAAGGATATTTGTGCTATGATCCTCAATCGCATCGGGTTCAGACGGCCTATCACGTGATTTTCTTGAAAATTCTCTTTATTATCATGTTGTAGTACCGACCCAACCTAACCCTCTTCCGATCATTCCCAACTTTGATGATTTCACCCATGTAGACTCACCTTTACCTCATCCAACTATCCTTGAGACCAACCCATCCATCCCACCCACTACATTACATATTTCCCCCTAGTCCTTCCATTTCCTCACCATCTTACTCTCCACCTTCTGCAACGTCCTCCTTACCAATTCCATTTGCTTCTCCACCTTCTGACACAACTCCACCCCAAATCAATCAATCCAATACTCCACCTTCAATCCCTCCACGCCGTTCTAGCCGCACATCACAATGAAATCTACTGATTATATAACATATTCCATCCAGCCTGTTTCTGTTCCTAATACCTATAAACAAGCTTGTCAGGATGTTCAGTGGGTTGCGGCTATGGATGCGGAGTTGGCCGCATTACGTGAAAATCATATTTGGTCTCTTGTTCCTCGACCAAATGATGCTCCTGTCATCGGCTCTAAATGGGTTTACACCGCTAAGTATAAACCGGATGGCACCCTCGATCGATATAAGGCCCGTCTAGTGGCGCAAGGGTTTCGACAGGAATATGGGATTGATTATGATGAGACTTTTGCGCCAGTAGCTAAAATGAAAACCGTTCGAGTTCTCCATATACAACTTGTACGATTCTCATATAAAAGTGTACGAATTTCATACATAGTGTATACAGTTTGTGTATTATAATGCTCATCAACGATGGTCAAACCTCCTTTGGTATGGGAATTACAAGACACGTCGACACCACATGTACAGCTTTCCCACGCCCTAGGCAGATCATGGGTATTTCCTCATATTTCACTTTAATCGTATTATGTCTTCATCCCACTTTCAATACTAATAAAAGGTTCGTCTGGGTCAACTTTGACACAAACCCTAACATATTTTTCACGTGCGACCAATGTGTTCTAGTGATCTAACTTAATTGGCTTACCGATGCAGACTGTGATAGAAAAAGAGGAATTATTGTTGTAGTGATGCAATGCTAATTCTAATAATCTAATCCACACAATCACCTTTAAGATACGAGACGTAGACGAAAAGAAATTTGGTGTCTAATTTTATCGCAAGAGAGAAACCTCTGAAGGTCCACCAGAAAACGTATACATCATAAACTCCTTCTCTTCGAATTTAATCACATAAAAAATTGTTCCCAGCATCCAAAATTTCCCTCTCCCCCCATCGACTTCCATAGAGTCGCGAGTTTATTAGTGAGATAGTAGTAGCCGAGTGATTGTTTGTATTCTTTAACCATGAGAGAGTTCTTCCAGCTGTTGCACAACTCTTCCTCGAAATTAAATCATGTCGAAAAAACCTTTGATTTCAGACAATTTCTATCTACGTACACCCTTTTAATCTTAGCAAGAATTACCTCATCAATCAAGAATTGGGAGAGAGACTACAATCCGTAGAGACTCTGCTACGAAGATCTATACAGAGCGACTCACAAATTCAGGGAGAAGGAAGTTCTCGGGTCCGACTTCGAAAAAATCTAAAGAGAAATTTTACCTTCCTCCAAAACCAAAGTTGCAGTGACACGAATCTCTCACGATTCGAGGCAAGGGAAAAAGAATTCTCATTAGTTTTTTTCCAACATCGAGCTCGACGCCGACGTGGTTATCGTCGATATCCTCAAACTCCTGGCTCCTCATAGCATCGAGCTCGACTACAACCACGTGCTTGGAAGAGTTCCCCAAGTTCATTGAATTGAATAGCCCCAAGTGCTGACTGGGAACAACTCGAGTAAAATTGGTGGTTGGAAAGATGGTAAAGGCGATTCTACGGCCAAAAAAAAAAAACAAATCTAGTTGAACTTCGTGGTTCAAATGACGTGACAAAGACTGCAATGCAAGTTTGGTCAAAATTCAATTTTTTAATGAATTTGCTAACCTGATACACCAAGTGATTCTCATTATTACAAATGGAATGTTGCAAAACACTTTCTTACACGTTGACCAGACACATGGAACCTCATATATTATTTACATGATATTTTGTTGTTAGCTGACTGGCTGGCCCTTTCGATGAGAAAAATAAAACCTCTTGGGCTTTTCGTTGAGAAAAATGGAACTCTGTACAACCAGGGCCGACCAATGACATGTGATGGGCTGACCTCCAGCACAGGGCCCCATGTTTTTAAGGGCCTCATTTTCTATTTATGCCCAATATCAAAGTAGTTCATAGTTCATTTTAAGGGATATCAGGGCCCAATATTTTACTTTTAGTCTATTTGAATTTGAAATGGTAAATTTTTAATGTCTAAAATTTTAGTTTCTATTAATTATATTAATTACAAATTATAAATTTGAAATTTGTAGGTGTATATTTATTTCAAAAATAAATAAATAAATTTTATAATTTTATGAAATTTTTATATATTTTTTTAAAAAAATTATATACAATTTTGGCTACGTCTTTCTTTTGGCACAGGGCCTCATATTACCATTGGACGGCCCTGCGTACAACGACAAAGTTAAAATGCGTACAACGACAAAGTTAAATTGCGTACAACGACAAAGTTAAATTACGTACAACACCAAACTTAGGAATAATTAAATAGATCATACATGAGATGCACTCTCGGATCATTTCTACTCACCTCCATATTGTGCCCACAAATACTCAACCAAATCATTTCTTAATGCGTGGTGTGTTGGACGATCACGGATTCTATTATGTCTTGCCATGTAGTCAGTGAGAGTGGGAATGTCATGATCGGGAGGATCCCATGTGACATTTGGATTCGTGTCATATTCTACTCTTGCGGTGCGATCATCCTTGACCTCTGGCCTTTGGTCTTCCACTATCATATTGTGCAATACAATACATGTTAGCATAATTTCTCCAAGGCTTTGCACATCCCAAAGGCGACTCTGCCCTCGAACAATTGCCCATCGTTCTTGTAGTATGCCAAAGGCCCTCTCTACATCCTTACGGTACGCCTCTTGGTACTCGGCAAACAATTTCTTCTTATGAGTGCTTGGGTTGCTAATAGTTTTCACGAAACAAGCACACGAAGGATAAATTCCGTCTGCTAAGTGATAACATTGATCGTATGTGGTACCGTTTACTACATACGTCACTTGTGGAAGTCCTCCTCTAACTGCTTGATCGAATAGAGGTGAAACTCCGAGAGTATTGATGTCGTTGTTTGATCCAGGCGTCCCAAAGAAAGCATGCCAAATCCATGTATCGTACGATGCCACAACTTCAAGGACGATGGTGGGCTTCCTTTTGTAGCCGGTGTATTGGTCCGCCCACGTAGTTGGACAATTTTTCCACTCCCAATGCATGCAATCAATAGATCCAATCATACCCGGAAAGCCACGATGAGCACTATGATGAAGAAGACGACGTAGGTCATCAACATTTGGTGCACGTAAGTAACGAGCACCATAAATATTGATGATAGCTGAGCAGAACTTCCTCAAGCACTCCAACGATGTGGTCTCATCCATTCGACAAATACTCATCTAAAGAGTCAGCAGAGCATCCATAGGCAAGCATACGAAAAGAACAAGTAAGTTTTTGTTGTGGAGAGAACGACTTACGACCTACTGCATCTGTGGTTTGCTTGAAGTAGGAGTCGTACTGAACAACATCCCCCATGACTCGGTTGAATAAGGAGGGGGCATCCGATAGCGTCTTCTGAATAACATAGCATCGTAGGTTGGATTTGGGTTGAAGTAATCTTGCATCAACCTCTCGTGAGCTTCTTCTTTTTTACGGCGCACCGGGGTTCGTGACAATGAACGATGACGAGATGAGGTTGCTTGTTCTTGGTGTGTACGACCTCCATACATCATGAACATCTCCACACGTTCATGTTCAAGTTGGCACTCGTACTCCCATTGCCTATCATCGGCTTCTCTACCGGGGGAGTCCATTGTATAGAATGAGTTGTGTGTATTTAGAAGTTGAGAGAATGAGAAGAGTTGTATGAAGTGGTGAGTAGAATGTAAGATGCTATGGTTAATTTATAGGAAGACTTAAAGATTCTTCCTACAACATTATGATTAAAATGGATGAGACAACACAATATGATTAAAGTATAATGAATAGTTGATGGCACAACACAATATGATTAAGTAACAATGGATTGAACAACTCAATATGAACAATGGTTGAACAACTCAATATGATTAAAGTATGAGAAGTAGTTGAGAGTAAAACTCATAGAGTTATTCTATCAAGCCTATGATGACTCTATGACAATTTGAATTGTAATTAAATTTGTCTCATGGGTGATATCATATTCAACAAAACAAAAAATAAAAATTCCACCCAAATAGAAAAAAAATTACACCAAAATGTTCGTTGTAATTAATTAATAATATCTTCGTACATATGATCAACCAATTATTAAAGAAAAATGTCGACATTAACACTAATTTATATTTACATAAAAATACAAGTAGCCAAAGATAAATTTATCCAAATAGTATTGGAGCCAATTCACTTTTTGTATAGCTACTAAATATTGAAAATATAGCAAAAAAAATAACATTTTTAACTAATGCATTGGAGATGGTCTAATGGCATAACGTTAGAAACTTAATGGCATAGACCACTTTTTATCCCATCTTAGTTCAACAGAATCCATGTATCACTATCTAAGCCCATTACACTCATTCGGCCCAAATATAAATACTGGCCCAAACCACGACAAAACCAAACTGTTGACGAAGACGGAGAAGCTAATAATATTTCGAAGAAATAAGAAAAAAATACATTCTGGATTTTTCGGAGCTGCCCGGAGAAAGAGATCGACGATTCTAAACATCACGCTTAATCTCTTCTCAAACCTCGCCGGAGAATTCCGCCTTGCAAATTCAGCCTCCAGTTTATTCGCCGTAAAATCGGCACCTAGCTAGCTACAGTTCCATTGAATTCTTAAACAGCAGCTGCCGCTAGGGTTTTTGTTGCGGTCTTCGGTGAGCTAATCTTTACAATTTGATTCTTCTTCTGTTTGAATTTAAGTTTTTCTCTTGTGACGTTACTTTTAAGGTGGTCTTACTTTTCCAGCCAATAGTTGTATCCTTTGGAAGCCATGTTTGAGAAGCGGGCTGTGTATCGTTGTTGTGAGGATTCGTATTAGCCCTTGTCGTTGAAATGTTATTGTTATGCTTATGGCATATCTTGTTGGTTTGAATAGTGGTTTGCTTCCATTTGTTTTCTTATAATCAATTCTTCCGTTTGGTCTCATGCATCTGGCTTGTTATGCCGTTGCAGGTCTCTGGAATTTTGATATCAGCTTCTTACCACTATTGTCTTCTGATCCTCATATACGATGGTATGATTGCTTCACATCCTAAGAGATATTATACATGTTGCAATATCAACTACCTTGGTTTCCATAGCGTGGTCAAGTTCCTAGATACAGTGAATTACATGGTGAATGGAGATGCTCCAGACTCTTGTTTTGAGTTCCAATAAAACAGTCGATAGTTATCAATGCCTCTACTAAGTATTTTTGGTTTCTCTTGAAAACTTGAAGCAATAACTCAGTTTTGGATTTCTGGGGGCTAATCTACTAGTAAGGCTTATGCGCTGATTTCATTGCCTTGATATATTCTGGTTGAGTACTTGCTCAGCTAGTCAGGCACTTGTTTATAACCTTTTATGCACCTTCTGCTTAGTTAATGCAAAATCAGTCGGTGCGTAACTACTCTGTATTTCTTAGAAAATTATGAAAACCAAACTTTGAAAGCTGTGTCTGCATAGTTGTGTCCTCTCTATGTAAAGAACTTGGTGCCTGTGATCTTTTCTGGATGAATATTCTAAACTTAATAAATACTTTTCCTTCTAAGATTATTTATAGCAGGAATACCACTTATTAATCAAAACTTCCTTGACATCAGGGGAATCTGAATAGATTATTTGTTGCTAGTACACAGTGTCTGAAGCATGATGGGCTGGTATTATAGTAATTCCTTTGCTGTTTTTATTTGCATGAGTGTTAAGAAATTGTATTTAGAGTTTTCTAGTTTCCTTGTCATGAATGTGTACATTGTAAATGGAGCTTCGGAAAGTTTGATTATCTTTGAACTGCTTGTGTGTTTTTCTGTCACTTCAGATTTTATTCATGGATATGTACTTTGTAAGTGTTTATTTGTTTGGACTTTTGGATGAAAGTAGGATTGATATCTGCAAGAACAATGAACTAGAATAGCTGTTGCTATTTGGTTTCATAGTTTTGCATTTAATCTGATTCATAGACATACTGGAGATGAGAAGGTATAATAATGAAATTGTTTGCTGTATATATGTGCTTAATATCAGGCTGGCAGACTTATTGCAAACTTGATTGTGGTGGGCTCTGGAGTGTTGGTGAGGGCCGTAGCCCAGGCATATCGTCAAGCACTTCAAAGTAGGGTTGAGTCCCTTTTTCTTTATTTGGTGGTGCTCCCTTATCTATCGGGGCTGGTTTAAAAAGCAACTTTGTGATAAAATTACAGATGCATCAAAGAACGGGGTTGCACAAGAAGCCATGCAGAACGTGAAGAGAGTAAGTAAGATGATGAGCGAGACGGAAGCGAGGCAGATTCTGGGAGTGTCTGAAAATGCATCATGGGAGGAGATTTTGAAGGTATGTGGAAATTTGAGAAATGATAAGGTTGAGCTGCTAGGTAGGTAAAATTTGTATGGAGTGATTGATTAAACAATGATGGATTAAAATTTGTGGGCAGAAATATGATTCTTTGTTTGAGAACAACGCAAAGAACGGAAGCTTCTACCTCCAATCGAAGGTGTTCAGAGCTAAAGAATGCCTAGAAAGTGCAGCTAAGAAGGATGGGGATGTCGAATGAATGTGGAGGCAGCTGAGTTTTTCTTGTCTTGTGGGCTGGTAGCAGGTGTGTGTGCACAGTATTAGAGATCTATCCACGACCAACTGTAACTCTAGGTCTGGGGATATGGATTGACAGTTTGGTATGCATGAGCAAAGAGGAGCATGGATGACAGTCTCTCTTTTATGTGACGATCACTGTTTTGTCTCCCTTTTAAGAAGAGTTGGGATTGTTTGTTATAGGGGATTTTACTGTGTTTTTTGGAAAATTCTGTTTTGTGTATTTCAAATAAGACCAAATAACCAGAGTTTCATATGTATTCTATTCTCAGAATTTTTACTTTTTATTAAAAATAATTTCTGACTTTCCATTGTTTTCTACTTGTAAAACTTTAAACAAACATTTTTTTCACCATTCACCAATTCTCATACTTTTGCTAATTTTGAATCTCCTATATCAAACAAATCCTTAGTCTCTTGCAAATACTCTACAGAATCCAAATACAGCCATCCATCCAGAGACCTAGACTTTGAGTAAAATGATTTCAGTTACTGGGCAACAAAATGTAATGTACACAATCAGTTACATAAGGGTTTTATGTCGCCAGTGAAATTCTTTCTTTCCACGCACGCAATAGCCATCCAGCAAACCCTTGCTTGCTTCAAAGAGGGATTATCAATTCGATACCCATTGGCAAATTGCAATGCACAAACTAATTTTCCCCATGTACACATTTTCGTATGAGATCATGGAAAGACCTATGGCTCAAGGTTTCTGGACCGCATGTAAGCTAAAAATTGTGTCGGTAATTCTGCCAGAAGTCCTTGGACAACAGACATTTCTCCATCTGCACCACATCACATCATCATTCATCAGACTTTCGAGAAACCCAATACGTTAGTTTCTAATCGGATTTGAAGATAGTCTTACTTTCTACATCCCGCATTGGTACGAACTGAACTATATCACGTGTGGCAACTCGACTAGTTGAGCTTTCAAGTCTTTCTCCTTTATCACCATCTAAAATCTGCGCACACAGAAATCACAACAGTTTATCCGAGTAAGGTTAACTGGATTTGCCTTGTTATCCGAGAGTCTGGTTGTGAAACTACCAACCTCCATTTCTCTGAAGTCAGCTCCTCCAACGCCTACAATAAGGATGGAAAAGGGAAGGTCCGATGCTTGCACTATGGCATCTTTGGTTTCTTGAAGATCTGTTACAACCCCATCCTACCACATCATCACCCAGGTTCAGACACAAGAATATTAAACCAAATAAAAATACATCTGCATCCATGGACAGTAGACAAACATCCAGATGCTTTTACAATTCCTCACCGTTATGATCAACAAAACGAAGTACTTTCTCTCTCCATTTTCAAGAGAACTTCTTGCAATGCTTGCCGCCTTTGTGATTACGTGACCGAAAAGTGTTGGCCCGGCAAGGGAAACATTGTAGAGAGCATTTGAATAAGCAATTAGAATTCCATGGAGCCCTTCCACCTGACACCAATAAACTCACCATGCTTAGCTTACCAATTAACACAAAGGACAAAGTGACAATATTATTCGTAAGGAAGAAAGGAAACGGACCTCATGGTTGTATTTACTTCCATTCAAGTTGAAGCAATGAGAGACAGGACCGTCAATCGGCCGTGCTCCAAATCCCCAGGCAGGAAATCGTTGATCTGAATCATAAAACTTCAACACCTCTCCAACCTCCAAGATTGCCTGAAAATGATTGGCAGCTGTTTGTGATGTAGATGACCGGTCAAGAGAACATGGGAATGGTTCCAACTAAATATATGTATTACTAAGACCGTTCTCATACTTTCTGGTAAGCATTTGGCCGAGTTGACAGATCCATATTGTGGGAGGGATCGATATAGTGCAATGAATCAGGGAGGCGGGGATTTCCGTTTGAAGCTTACAGATGAAAAGAAACACAGAATCAGAACATTTCACATCATTAATCATACTATCTAAAATTCTCTAGTGATAAAAACCCACGAGCATCTGCTCTCAAGCTTAGGATGATGGACAAGGAATGAAAAGGGGAAGATAGTAAGTGATATTGCCACCATGTCATCAAAGTATTCGATTTATCATCAAAACTAAAAAGGGACAATCCCCTCTGGTAAACACAACTGGTTACCAGAATATATTATTCTACGGAAACAAATGCAAACATATACACATTTCAACATCGAAATAACAAGACAAACAAGGAGAGTATCACGGCAAAAAATTTATTTATTCTTTTTGGTTTGTTTATCTAGTACCGGTGGCGAAGATAGTAGGGTCTACTCTGGGTTCGAGCCCAGAGTCCACTGAACTCAAATAAATAAAATATATGTATTTTTTCGTACAAAAGTATATTCGGTTCATTATATTTTATGTATTGGATCCAGAGTCTACTACAATCCTAGCTTCGCCACTGTCTAATAACTGATCACCACATTAGGTGTCGGATATTCTAGGCTCGGGGATCAGTTCGGTGATTATATTTCCGGTCCCCTCCCCATTTATTCTCTTTACAAATGTATTAGAACCAACAATTTAAAGTTATTGAATGAGTTACAGATTCCAAATGTATTTTACAACATACATTAAAATGCCCCATTAAAAAGGTTTGTATAGATTCAAATTAAATGTCTATATTTGGTTCTAACGAGATTTGAAATCTTGCTGTAAATAGATGTGAGAAAGACGAATAGAACAAGAAGATCAAACATAACACAAACATAAATTTATGTGATTCGCCAACTTGTTTTGGTTACGTCCACATGTAGAGGAGATGATTTAAATGTTTTCAGAATTCAAACTATTGACTGCTATGACGTTAAGCAACAAGAAAGCCTAATCGTAACAGAAAAAATTTAGACCAATTTATAACATATCTTAACATAGAAGAAAACTTTAGATCATTGTGATAGGAAAAGTTTAGAACTAATACAGAATTGACAGAGTTCAAGAGTTATATCATTTGGCAATTTGATATCCACGGATGACAGAATTTTGTTATCAGAAAACTTCCTAGATCCGATAAATTATATTTTAGATCCATGCATCATTAGGTGTTATTTACTTCTTCCAAAATATGGCTATTCGTGGTCCTTCATTCGTCAGATGTTATAGTAAAAAAGAAGGTACCTGTGAAGTCAACAGCCACCATGAAGTTGAGTTCATATCCCCCTCTCAGGTAATCTAGGAAAGTATGTTGCGTACTTTCTAAAAGTTTGTCCACGAAAAGCTGGCCCTTTAAGACCTACATTCAAAAAGCAAAGTGTTATAAAAGAGCAAAATACTGGAGTTAAGTTTGTCAAAAACAATGATGGATTTAGAGACGAAGAAGGTGTTTGCAATCGCTCTATATTATTTGAAGTACAACTACCTTTTTGGTACTTTGATTATGCCCAACTGCTGGCAAAACCAAATTAATTCCTTCCTTGCTAGAACAACGCTTCTCAAACTCTGCTAGTGAATTTTGAGCTTGTCTGGTACACAATCAATGAAATAGTTTCTGTAAGTATTCATACAAATAAAACTACGAATAAGAATCAAAAGGAAAAAGAAGTAAAGATCTACTTGCCCAATCAAATCGTGTTTTCCATTATTATTGAAGTTAAAGCATTGTACGAGCAATGGACTGTCCTGCAGGTTTATGATAAAACAATGGTGAGAATACTATAACAATAAGGAGGCGGATATTAGTGAATCTACAGTTATCCTAAGTTTGACCTAGCAGATACCAGCATTTTATCCACGAAATTTTGCATACGATAGACAACTCTAGAATCCCCCCCATCCTGTGATAGTTATTAATTACAGATATAAACTTCTAACGTTCCTTCCATACCAATGCACCAGAAGTATGAACTTAACAAGAAGAAACGGATGCAGCATTGCCTTGCACAAATTCACTAGAGTGCTTGTATCAAGTAACCAAAAGTTCTACACCTCTTGAAAACTGAACCAGGAAATGCAGATGCTGGTTTCTTAGGTAACTAGTTAATATAGATCATCACAAAAGCAATCAACTGCACACCTTGCTTCCAACTTGTTGAATGTTCAACACAATTGATTTCCATGTAGGGTTTTGATCATTCTTTATGACCTCTGTTTTACAAACAGGAATTGCTTTCCCACCCTCAACAACTCTTGATATTAGCAGAAAAGGATCCTGCAATTGATTCTATGGTTCAGTATAACGTTTATGTTCCAAAAAATCAGATAAAATAATGAAAGCCGACTTAGTTGCCCATACACTCTTTGAGAACAAATCCTTGTTTTCCAAATCTGAACACCTTAATGTCATCTCTGTACAAGTCTTTGAGTTAATGCATTCCTCAGCATGCACAATAAGCTGACCACAGCTTTTAGGATGGCTTGGATCTTCTATTTGCACAAGATTTAAGGTCAATGTCCTGTCCGGCTTGGTCACTATCTAAAGAGAAAACAAGATAACAAAAATAGTTTTATTCTCACCGTGTCATACTAAAATTCACTGGTTTAAGGCACCACTCAATCTGGCTTTCAAACTCCTGAGAGTTGTTAACCATTTAGAGCGAGAAACTCATGTCTCATGTTTCATTCATAGTTTCAAAAGTAGATCCTCAAATATTTATATATCAGTTATCAGCAAAGTTCTGTAAACTAGGATAAAGTAAACTACAGTGGCCTTTATGTTTATTTCTAAGTGAGATAATATATATGAAAGAAGCTGAAATGAAGAGAGCAAGAACTGAAGGCTGGTTCTTGTGTAGTACCTTAGACAATATGGAGGAAGCTTCACCAAGAAATTGTTGCTCCTCTAGCTTAAGCATCTGCCATGTTCAATACAATTAATTCCATATAGTGAGTTATGGTTCTAGCTTCTTGTCTTGTCTAAGAGCCTCTCTAGTGCCTTGTCAATAGTACATGTTTTATGTTGTGATGCAAGAGAAAAAAGTTTAAAACAACTTGAAAGTCAAATTGAACCACTAATCTCATTACTTTACTGGCCATGTTGGTTCATCACAAAGTACAATAGCCAGATGAACTCAGAATGTTTGAAGTTCCCAGTAGTATCAAACATTTGTTGACATCTGACTGATGGAAAAAATGCTAAAAGTTTCAGCTACTAAAGACAGAGCAGATACGGCTTCAAAACTTTACCTTTACATCAACGTTATGAAATTGAGTGTCTATGTCATACACACGAAACCTGCAGTAATGTTGCACACGTTCATGTGTTAATGTCAACTACCCAAGTAAAAGGAACCTTTTGGTCAACATTAACATGATGTATATTAGCTGGATTGAAGAGACAAGTTGAACTTACACCAATGTTTGAACAATCTCAAACTGGAACGTGACAGTACATTTTGCAATCCAAGATGGATTCAGTGAATTAAGGATGACCTCAGTACGGAAAGCTTCAGTGAGGGCTCCATCTCTTCCTTTTGTATAAACAACCACCATAGGATCACTCTGAAGCAAGTAAACTTCTAGGTTAAGAAACTGAATATACAAATTAGATAAAACAATCAGAAACTACATAATTATTGGCCGCAACAAAACTACATAGCATGTTAAAAGATGCAGATATGCATTCTATGATGGATTTGACATGCAAATTTCATCCTCATTACATAAACTTCACAATCAGAAGTGCTTTCGATACAGACTATTTCATCTCTCTCGTTGGTCTCAATATGAGGCAATGAAATATCAAAATGAAGCCAAAGCATGATGCCGTGTTGGTTAAGTAGAGTAGTTCGGACATTTCTACAAATCAAAGCAGTGAGAAGCTACTGCTGCACATCGAAGCCATCCTTCTTGTCAAAGTTCTAAGTTACGATACCAACAAAACAACACTATTATGAAGTTAAAAGCAAAGAAACCTAGCATACAGTTCAGAGTTGCAATTAGATCTACGAGTGATTCCAATTACGAAAACTTTACATATATAACATAGAAAATTAAAGTAGATAATCAACGATTGAAAAGTCCCCCCTGATAAAATGTAGAAAGCTGACCTTGGAAATCATGTCCCGATCGCGCAAGTTCGTTGCAGAGAAAGATAACTGCAAAAAAAAAAGCCAGTTAACGTGATCGAAATTGGTGTGAAGGACGGAATACTAAAGTTACAAATTGTAAGCTCGTCATTCATTCTAAAGGTAAAATAAAACTAGAGAGCAAACTACATGAAGGATTCAACGAGCTACTTTTTGAAGCAAAACTTCAGATCTAACTAATAGAGAAAGAGGTAACGAGTAGAAGAAAGTGGCTAAGGACCTCGATCTGAGAGAAGAGTCCGTGGAAGCCTCGATACCTGAGGAGTTGATCGACGGCATCATTAGCACCAGCGCCGGCAGACGAAGCACCAGTACCACCAACTGCCGATCTGCCGCCGACCTCATCGGAGAAGCAGTTCCCCATCGTTTACAAGTTCGTAGTCCTTTGCTAAGCACAAGTATGCAGGTAAAAATCCTCGAGGAACTGGAAGCTGAGAAACGGAAAAAATAAATGTTGGAGTTGAGTTTGGGAAAGACAGAAAGTCTGCTGAAAGAGAGAAGGAGCGAGCATCCAAAGTCCCAATCGTGCGACGAGGGGAGCAGGTGCAGGTTAAACAGTGAGTATCTAGTTATCTACCTATTACCAAGCTTCAATTTTCCCAAAGACTAAAGTTGAACAGTGGGGCCCCTTTTTCTTTTTAACATTTTCATTTGCCAATGGCGAGCGCCGGCAGCGGATGCCGCCGGATAGAAAGACTTTTTCCGATTTTATCGGATCGCATGTACAACGACCAGGATGTGCAGACGATGGTAGATGGTAGGAAATCGAACAAGCTTGAATTGTACATTATCGTATGCTTAAGGAGGATGAAGTCGGTTTCCTAGTCAACTCACACATGGATGCAGTACAACAAGAGACAGAAAATTTCAAGAGTCAGTCTGGTGTTCGCATAGTAGAGATAGAAGACGAACAAGTTACAGTGGTGGAGGTCCGAAAATGAAATAAAGAGTTCACGCCCAAAATAGGATGGAAAGATGGTTTGGACTCCCGAACCACTGAGCAAGAGTTATCAAGTGACGAAACAGGCGTGACTAGTGGTGACAACGGTGTCTCCCAGGGATCTGGGGTGAATGATGTTGTGGCAAACAAGGCTATTGGAGTGGAGACTCTGGTAGACGAGGCTGTGACAAACGAGGCTCCGGGAAATGAGGCTCTGGCAAATGAGACTGTTGCAAGAGAGGCTATTGCAGATGACGTTGATATGGACTACGACAACGATGTGTCTGTTTAGGATACAGAAAAGGCCAAGTTCTTGCCGAGAACCTTGAAGTTCTCGTCGATAACTTCTTCATAAAATACTAGAAAATCTCAACGAGATTTCTGATATCTAATTTGGAACCTTCTCGGCGAGAACTTGGAAGTTCTCGCCGAGAACCTTCCCTATGGACAAATTTTTTAGTTCTTCTTCTTCTTTTGGCTTCTCCAATGGTGTTGGGACCTTCCTCGAAGTTCCATTGCATCCCGAGAACGTCCGATGGCTACTTAATTGATGGAAAAAACCTGTGTACTCAAAGAGACACTAGAAAACACATCAAATAGACCTGAAACGGACCAAGGTAACCAAATTGGTAAGAAACAACATGAATGAACCGAAATCCACTAAACTATCCCTAAAACGTGCTACAGACAATGGAATGTCACTTAACCGGGACCGATAATCACGATAATTCTAGTGTCATCAACAACCAATCCCCATTTCAGCCTAGCTGTCATCTCTAACTGATGACACTCGATTTGACGTGATTATCAGCCTCATTTAAGCGACATTTCTTTGCTTAAGACATGGTTTTTAGGGTAGAATAACGAATATTCAATCGATTGCCCTATCTCGTGCCATTTGTGTTACCTTGGCCCGTTTCGGGTCTATTTAATGGTTTTCTAGTGTTTTTGTGTTACACATGTTTTTGCCGTCAAATAAAGTAACCATGAACGTGTCTAAGGCATAGGAACATCGAGGAACTGAACCGGAATCGATCAAAGGAGCCAATCAAAGTCAAACCGAAAATCTGCCATTCACACTTACAGTTTCGGCGAAAATGACCTCACAGTTTCGGCGAAATCAACAATGCAAATCAGCTGATGCCAAGAGAAGACTGATTTCGGCGAAACCATTAAGCTCTTCGGACCGAAAATGTAAGGCAGAGAAATCATGGCCATTTACACAAGAATTTTCGCCGAAACTATCCCTATGGTTTCGGCGAAAATATCAGCTCAGCCCGGCCCAACTAGGGTTAAGTATTTATACTTAATCCGGCGGCCCGAGGATAGAACATACAATTCATAATTCGAAAAACAGAATTTTTCGAGATCAGTTTTCTCTGAAGTTCGGGAGCGAAGAGTTGGAGTTCGAGGAGCCGGATAGAGATCGTGACGCCATCCCTTCCATCTCGGAGAACCGGAGCTAGGAGTGTAACTTACCAAAGATCGAAGTCTGTCAGAGTCGTCTGAATTAGGTTTTTCAGATTCTTTTATGTTCCTCCTCTTAATGATGAACTCTTCATTTGTCTTTGTCTCTTTTGTAATGATCATGAGTAGCTAAACTCGTTAGAGCTTAGACTAGATGAACCCTAAGTGACCCAGGGCTTTAAAGCGGTCACGGATCGGCGGTGATTAGATTCGAAATTCAATCAGTTCTTTTTCATGTTTGATTTGTTCTTCTTTGTTTATGTTTCTTGTCTGGATTGATCACCTAGATTAGATTCTTGTTAAGCTAAGGATAGAAGCGAACGCTCGCCTTACTTTAGAACATCGAATTGAACAATTAACCTTATAATTGGAGTGTGCCTCTCGTAGGAACCGGTTAGGGTTAATTCACTGCAAGAGTAACTCATTAATCACTAGTAATTACACCAATTAATTAAGTCGTTGCGAGAGGCGACCGTACCCGGGCGGCTAGTTAATCTTGGTAGTTAGAACGGATAGAGCGAACGTTCGCCGGTCTTAAACCTAAGGGTAAGGAGTTATGGTGGTGTCTTAGTAATTGATTGAATAAGAATCGAAATCCGCTGATCTGTTGATTGCCAATGCTCTGGGGAACGAAGGGGGATTCAAAGTCTAAGTTCGTCTGTCATTCTTGTTTCCAAACCCTAATTCTCAATCTGCTTTAGTTTAATTTGTTTTAATTTTTCTGCATTCCTTAGAATTAGAAGTCGTGGAACTCACACCACGCGCAACGTGTTTTCCCTTGAGTAATTTGTTAGTTCTGAAGTAGCCAATCAATTGAAGGCCCGTGGAATACGATCTATCCTAGCTCTTGAGCTTGATAGTTATTTGATCGAACCAGCTCAGCACAACGACGGTTCCATCAAATTGCGCCATTGCCGGGGACTTCTTTTGATTGTTGAAAGAAGATCTGGCAATTTATTCTTCTATTTTCCATCTTTCATTTTTCCATCCACTTCGATTTTACACTGGTTTTGTTTGTCTTTGTTATCTGTAGGTTTACAGGTGTATGCCTCACCGTCCTTGGACTCGCTCTCAGACCGAACAGGCTAAGATTGCAGGAAATCCAGGCAGTTCTGCTACACCTCTACGATCACAGATTCTGAAGGAAGGCAGATCCAATCCATTCATCACTCCGATCAAGATCGAGGAACCGAAGGAGAGTTCCTCATCTCCGTCTTCACCACACTCTTCATCCACTTCATACACCGAGTCACTTTCACCGCCTCCATCTCCCACCATGACCGATAGATTACCACCAAACGGTGATCAACCGCCGCCACCCCCACCTGCACAGAAGAGTCTAGCAGACTATAACAAGCCGAGCGCGACTAGCGTTCAATCTGCCATTGCCGTTCCGCGCATTGAAGGAGATCCTGACTATGAGATCAAAATTCCATTCTTGACCATGATCTCTAGGGATTTACAGTTTGAAGGCAGGCCCCTAGACAATCCATGCATTCATCTTGCAGACTTCCTTGATCTCTGCAGTACTTTTAAAAACGGAAACCTCGACAAAAACACTCTTTGTCTGAGAGCTTTCCCGTTCTCTTTGAAAGGCGCTGCTAAGAGGTGGCTTACTGGCAAACCACCTGGCTACTATACTAACTGGGATACTCTGGCTCAGGACTTTGTTGAAGAATACTTCCCTCCGGCCAGAACAACCGCCATCAAGGACAGCATCGCCAGATTCTCCCAGAAAGAAGGAGAAAGTTTATATGATACTTGGAATCGATTCCAAGAACTTCTCTACACCTGTCCTCATCATGGATTCGAGCAGAGACAGTTAGCTGAAATCTTCTCTCGAGGACTTCGAGAAGAATCTGCCAAGTGGGTCAATTCTCTAGCTGAAGGGGATTGCACTACACTCACCCCTGAAGCTGCTCTTCTGCACTTCGCAAACTGTGCCTCCAAGTCAAGGAACTAGGAGCGACAATATGAAGGATCGAGGAGCAAGCTAGATTTCGAAGCAGCTATCAAGGCAGAGGTAGAGAAGCATTTGAAGAAGTCTACCACACCAATCAAGCCACCGGCAGCTTCTGTCTATGTTGCCGATTGCGAATGGTGTGGAGCTTGCTCACATAACGGAGGCCGTTGTCAGAATTTTGGTAAGGCAGAAGTCTGGTCTGCCGAAGAGGTAAATTTCATCCAACAAGGCTTTGTTAATAATCAGAATGGTTATGCTGGTTATCGTAACTTCAGACAGCAAGGGAACTATCAAGACAAACCTCCATATAATACTGACACCAATCATAACCAGAACCAGAATAACCGCCCGGCTGGTCAAGCTCAGGAACAGAAGCCTAACCATCCGCCGGCAGGTGTCTACCAGCCGCCGCATCGCAATCCGGGTAATTATGGAACTGCTCCTGGCAATCGCCAGAATCAATATCTTAACAATACCTATCCAGGACAGCAGCATCAAAGAGATAACAATGTCAGTGACCTGGATAAGAAGCTCAGCCAGATCATCACAAGACTCGATGATCATGACAGTCAGTTCAAGGCTCAAGCTCTTCTCAATCAAGAACAAATAGCATCTGGACAACGGATTGAACAAGTCGTGAACAACATCTCGAGCATGCTAGCATCTGGTCGACCATTTGGCCAGCTTCCAAGCCAGACAGAGCCAAACCCGAGAAAAAATAGGCTAAAATGGTAACTGCTCGAAAAACTTCCGAACTTAATTGCTGATGCTTTTTTCTGTTTTACGCAGGATCGCTGAAACTCCGGAAGAAGAAGAAGAAGAGGAACGGAAACCAGCGCCTAAGGATGATCCTCCTCTTGCACCATACGTCGTGAAGCCTCCTTTTCCTAGAGCACTGCTGCCAAACGCAAGGATCGAGACTGGCATGAAGGGGAACAAGGAAGGATACCCCGACATTCGTATTAAGAAACCTGTCTCTCCATATCCAGCTAAGTTATCTGATCCTGGTTCTTTTACTTTGCCTTTGGTCATCAATGATGTTGAAATTGAACGTTGCTTAGTTGATCTAGGAGCATCTGTTAATGTCATGCCTGTGAGTCTATATGAAAAGTTAAAATTAGGAGAACTTGAACCGCCCAGTATGCAACTTGTCTTTGCTGATAGATCGCTTAAAACCCCTAAGGGAGAGATTAAAGATGTCGTCACTAAATGTGGTCCGTTTACGTTTTTAGCTGACTATGTGATTATGGATACTAGTACCGATGATTCTACAATCCTCATAGGTCGCCCTTTCATGGCTACTACTGGAATGAATATTAACGTTCCTAATGGTTCTTTGACTTTAAGAATTGGTAAAGAAACAAAAACGTTCCTCTTAAAGATGACATGAAACATGACTCTAGGAATGAAGAATCTCACTGCTTAGCTGTTGAAACTGTGGAGTTGACTCCGGTCAACTCCGTTACTAATGCTTCTTCCAGTGTCTCTAGATCAGTTGTTGCTGCAGGTATTAAGCAGGTTATAAAGAAGAAGCCAAAAGCTTCAGTTCAGAAGCCACCTAAGAAGAAGAAGGAACTGCAAGCCTCTTCTAAACCACCGAGCAGACCTCGAGGAAAGAACAAGAAGGCAAAGACCCAAATGGTCTGGAGACCAAAAATTCCGCCGTCATCCACCGAGCCAGCTGCACCACCAATTCATTCCGAGAAACCGGCGCCGGAACAAGTATGGAGGGAGAGGCCGAAAGCATCTCCTAAGGAAGTACTAACGATCACCGATCCTGGTGATAACAAGCCGAAGAAGAAAGAAAAAGAGAAGCCGACAGTCCTCATTCCGTCCATCGTCACACTAAAGAAGAATGACCTCTCCAGAGAGCTGTTCGGACCGTTCAAGTTTGTTGATCATCTTCCCGACGGACGTACCAAACTACTACATGCGAACGGGAAGAGATTCACGCTTACCGGAGAAGTCCCGAAGCTGTACTTCATGAACTCCGACGCGAGCGTGAAGGAGAATCTAAGTTGGGATGTCTCCTAATACCGTCCAGGTATCGTCCAGCTCAAGGACGTTAATAAAAGAGCGCTTCGTGGGAGGCAACCCACGGCGGAGTCAGTTTTGTTTTGTTTCAATCTTGGTCTTTTAGAGTCGGTTCGGGAGAGCCAAAAGTGTCAGTTTGTTTGATTTATTATTTTTCGTGTAGATTCTGCATGTCATAGAGTCAGTCGCAAGTTGATTGAGGTCGTTCTGATTTTTCTGGATTTAACTGTGATTTTCTGAAGTTGGCCTGATTTACGGAAATATTTTAAACCCGAACAGTTCAAAATTTTCGGCGAAACCACCCTTGTTTTCGGCGAAACCGATTTTCAAAATTCGGACCTGTTTCTCCTGTTCCTCATTTTTGGTCCGAAAATTTTCTGATTTCGGCGAAACCATCCCAACTAAAATTTTTGGCGAAACCGAGCTTCATTTTCGGCGAAACCGCCTGTTCAAATCGGTCAGTCCATTTTAACTAGTAGTTTCGGCGAAACCACCCCCTACTTTCGCCGAAACTGATTTGCAAAATCACTTCATTTATCCTTTAAAAATCCGGTCCCCTTCCTCTCTCCTTCTCTTATTTCGCTCAGCCTACCCGTAACCCCCCTCTCCTTTTGAAATCGCCGAACGCCCCACTTTCAACACCCGCCATCGCCGCCGTTTCATTCGCCGCCGCCGTCGCCGACCGCCGCCGCACCTCTCCCCTCCTCATTCGATCCCAACGAGCCCTAGAACAACCAAATCGGAGCTTTGCAGCTCCAATTCACCGAAAACCTAGTTTTCAACATTTTTCACCGATTCCTCCCAACCCGTTCAGTTTTTGCTTCCATGGCTTCAAGGTAAAGTGTACAACTTTTCAATACGAATCTTTTGACATACGGATTGCTGAATTTCGTCGGGTTGACTTTCAGTTGACTTTTCGGTTTACCTCATTTTGCGTGCCGACTGTTTCGTGTGAACTAGGATTGACTGAACTTATAGAACCGTTCTAGGATGCTTAGGGAGTTCCGTGCTGAATTTCCATATCATTTGGTCATGTGTTGCTATGCATACGATTGATTCTTTGTTTTGTTGACTCGTGAGATATGTCGGTTTGACGTTGACTTGTTGTTGATCGTTTGGCTGTCATAAGTGTTCATTCTTGTTCATATTATCGTGCCGCCATTTGAAATCATGTGATGCCGTCAATTTCCAAGTTGTGATAGTCTTGCCATGATTAGGGTTCAATATGACTTAATGTTGACTTTCTAAAATGTCGGTTTGACTGTTTGAACTCTGATTGCGCTTACCTGATTATAGCTGTTCTTAAGACATGTGCTCTATTGTCTGTGATTCCGGTTCCCTTGCCTTGCTTACCCCACTTAGTTTCCCTCGTTTCTTTGTGAAATTGAGTTTTTCTACTAAGTGTGGGGTAGGATCTTAGTTGACTAATCTGGTTTCACTTCTGGTTTTAGGAACACTTTTGAGCGCAGGACTAAGGCACGACTAGATGGCGCCTCGAGCTCAGGAGCTGCCGCTCCGGTCACACCCGCCATTCTGGGTCCTCCACCTGCACTCCCTCGCCATGCTGGATACCATCCCACCATCGCCCGTCTACCGGACTTCTACTTTGAGAACTTCCAGAAGATCGCGCACATCCGGGGAGCTGACGTGCGTCCTTTATCCATGGAGTCTCTCCAGGAGCATAACGAGGATTCCTACCGGAACGTGCATGACGCCTTAGCACCGGCCGGTCTCTAGAGCTGACCACCATAGCCGCCGAGTTCCCAGACATTGCTCTCCAGGAGTTCTGGGCGACATTTGACTTGGACGAGCATAAGAGGAGACGGGGCCAGAAGGTGATCACTTTCTTTCTTGGTGGGGTGTACAGACAGCTCACCTACGATGAGTTTGCCGCTCATCTGGGCATCCCCTACGAGCACTATCACGATCACCACCTCGGTTGGGGCGAGGATGATGATGACGAGGAGTTGCACGCCCTCTGGAGCCACATGACAGGCGTGCCTAGCGATCGCCTCAGGAAGAGCAACTCAGTTAAGTCTCTCTCTCACCCGCTCTATAAGTTTATTCATATGGTTTGGCGGAGGTCACTTTTATATGTCAGAGACAAGGATCGCCACCATATCCTTAAGGAGGAGCTCATGCTTCATCGAGCCATCCGGGAGAGCTATCCTCTCCACCCCGGCTGGGTGCTAGCTCACATCTTCAGCCAGAGGACCAAGAGGAAGAAGCAACCACGCAAACTCTTGGGAGGCAACTTCATAGGTCAGCTCATCCTCTCCTTCGGCATCGGCCATGAATATGGCCCTCACATTCCATGACATCCAGTTCGGACCGTTGGAGGAGACTTGGCGGTCGAGTACGACTTAGAACTCGACCTCAGTCCCCAGGTAGCAGCAGATCCTCCACTCCAACCTGCGGTCGAGTCGGAGGACGAAGATGCTGCTGAGGAGCAGCAGCCGCAGCCGCCGCCTGAGTTTCAAGATTATGTACCCTCGCCACACCATCAGGCAGGGTACATTCACCAGTCGCCGCCGCGCATTCCAGATCCATTTTCGGCGCATACTCACTAGCCGCAACACCACCCCGCGAACATTGGTGAGTTGTACGAGCGACTACATGAGTGGCGCATCACCGACAACGCCACTCAAGAGGCTAGGTGGACTATTATGCAACAACACATACGCCGCGCCGACCGGCGATATGAGCGACAGCTGGAGTGGCAGCGACAGCTCGGCGATTACTTCCACTTCCCCCACCCCGACACCTCTGACCAGTGATGATCAGGTGGTGTCCTTTTCCTTATCCTTTCTTTTCATTTATTCTTTTGGACTTCGGTCCAACTTTTTTCTGTGTGGATCCGGGGCACTTGTCCCGGTTTCCTTTTTATGTTTTATTTGTTTTTGTTTTGTAGGCAGTTGGGAGATTCCCTTTGCTTCACTTGGGTAGATTACCTCCGCTCCGAGGATCCGTGCTCATCCACTACGCCAATCATCTCGGTCCAGGTTCTTCCATTCCACTCTGAATGCTAGAATTAGTCCTGTGAGGACACAGTCCGATTTAAGTGTGGGGTAGGATGCTAGAGAACCTTGCATGAACTTGATTGCCCTTGATTGTGTTTTATGTGCCTCGTGATTCCATTCCAGTCTCTCTAGCATTAGAATGGCTCAGTTTTGATTTTTGATGTTAAGTTGTTGTTCAAACTTTTATAATGATGCTTAGACTGCTTAACCTAGAACTTGAGAACCAACTTGTATGCTTTGATGCTAGATTGCCTGGTCAGAACAGAATTTTAAAATCACACTTGTAGTTTGTAGCCTTGATTGCATGAAAATGACCGAATCCGACTAGCAAACCAACTGTGAGCTTTTGATCCATTGCACGTAACTTGCAATTTAAATTCATTCTGAGTGGTTTTCTGTTTACTTGAATGAGTTAGAATTTGCATGAAACCTACTCGAGACCACACGATGACACGAGTTCTAGAAGGATAGGGGCACCTAGATTCAGCTACTAAGCCAGATAGCCTACCTTAACGATAAAATCCACTAGGTTTAGACCCTTGAGTTTGGCCTGTTCTTTCGGTTCGATAATACATTACAGCCATTTCCCATTTCTTTCATTCCCCATTGATCCCCTGTGGTTGTAGTTCTAGATTGACCTACCGGAAGTCGGTTTGTGGTAACCTGCCTATAGCCATTAAACAGGTGGTCTTAGCTAATATGTCCAGACGTGTAAATCCCTCTAGCAACTAAAAGAAAAATCGGCACAAAAGAAAAGAAAAAAAAATAAAGTAAGAAAAGAAGCAAGCTTCAGAAAAAAAAAAGTGAAGAAAAGAAGGAAATCAGAAAAAGTTCAAAGTGTAGTTCAATAAAACGTTTTTCTCCCTACAAATGGAAGAACGAAGTCAAAAGAAAAGTTGAAAAGAAAAGAAAAAAAATGTGTATGCAAAAGAAAAAGAATAAGTGCTAGGTTGCTTGAGGGTATCATAGGACGAGCGTTCATCATTCCACCAGTGTTTGGTTAGACGGTAGGAAGCCATAGATTAGATTCGAGGGAAGCTAGTCGAAAGCTACACCGCACCAAGCCATCATCATTCATTCCCATCATCCATCTCATTATAAACCCAAGTAGTGTAGAAATCATTACGGTCCTAGCAGGGAAGTCCTTCTTGACTAGATACTCGTGTTGTCACAGTGGTGGAGATGTGGTCGAAATGCAAACCTATGACAGAATTCGGTAACAGAAAATGATCGAGAGCAGAAACACGTCCTTAAACACAGAGAGTGAGAATTCCCATTGTACTAAATACATCCTGTGTGAGAAGTCTGGTCGGTCAGGTCAAATTCGTGCATGATTGATTGCTAATTACTTGTCGTGTGCAGTTTATTAGTGAGACCAGGTAGTTTGGACTGATCAGTATGCATGTTAGGTTTCTTGTTCTAGGATCGATCTGTCTAATAATTCATTGTGCTTGATTGAGCTCCAATTTAATCGATCTTATCATTTATGAACATGAGCGTTTCTATTCAGTTTGCTTGAGGACAAGCAAAAGCTTAAGTGTGGGGTATTTGATGACACTCGATTTGACGTGATTATCAGCCTCATTTAAGCGATATTTCTTTGCTTAAGACATGGTTTTTAGGGTAGAATAACGAATATTCAATCGATTGCCCTATCTCGTGCCATTTGTGTTACCTTGGCCCGTTTCGGGTCTATTTGATGGTTTTCTAGTGTTTTTGTGTTACACAGGTTTTTGCCGTCAAATAAAGTAACCATGGACGTGTCTAAGGCATAGGAACATCGAGGAACTGAACCGGAATCGATCAAAGGAGCCAATCAAAGTCAAACCGAAAATCTGCCATTCACACTTACAGTTTCGGCAAAAATGACCTCACAGTTTCGGCGAAATCAACAATGCAAATCAGCTGATGCCAAGAGAAGACTGATTTCGGCGAAACCATTAAGCTCTTCGGACCGAAAATGTAAGGCAGAGAAATCATGGCCATTTACACAAGAATTTTCGCCGAAACTATCCCTATGATTTCGGCGAAAATATCAGCTCAGCCCGGCCCAACTAGGGTTAAGTATTTATACTTAATCCGGCGGCCCGAGGATAGAACATACAATTCATAATTCGAAAAACAAAATTTTTCGAGATCAGTTTTCTCTGAAGTTCGGGAGCGAAGAGTTGGAGTTCGAGGAGCCGGATAGAGATCGTGACGCCATCCCTTCCATCTCGGAGAACCGGAGCTAGGAGTGTAACTTACCAAAGATCGAAGTCTGTCAGAGTCGTCTGAATTAGGTTTTTCAGATTCTTTTCTGCTCCTCCTCTTAATGATGAACTCTTCCTTTGTCTTTGTCTCTTTTGTAATGATCATGAGTAGCTAAACTCGTTAGAGCTTAGACTAGATGAACCCTAAGTGACCCAGGGCTTTAAAGCGGTCACGGATCGGCGGTGATTAGATTCGAAATTCAATCAGTTCTTTTTCATGTTTGATTTGTTCTTCTTTGTTTATGTTTCTTGTCTGGATTGATCACCTAGATTAGATTCTTGTTAAGCTAAGGATAGAAGCGAACGCTTGCCTTACTTTAGAACATCGAATTGAACAATTAACCTTATAATTGGAGTGTGCCTCTCGTAGGAACCGGTTAGGGTTAATTCACTGCAAGAGTAACTCATTAATCACTAGTAATTACACCAATTAATTAAGTCATTGCGAGAGGCGACCGTACCCGGGCGGCTAGTTAATCTTGGTAGTTAGAACGGATAGAGCGAACGTTCGCCGGTCTTAAACCTAAGGGTAAGGAGTTATGGTGGTGTCTTAGTAATTGATTGAATAAGAATCGAAATCCGCTGATTGTTGATTGCCAATGCTCTGGGGAACGAAGGGGGATTCAAAGTCTAAGTTCGTCTGTCATTCTTGTTTCCAAACCCTAATTCTCAATCTGCTTTAGTTTAATTTGTTTTAATTTTTCTGCATTCCTTAGAATTAGAAGTCGTGGAACTCACACCACGCGCAACGTGTTTTCCCTTGAGTAATTTGTTAGTTCTGAAGTAGCCAATCAATTGAAGGACCGTGGAATACGATCTATCCTAGCTCTTGAGCTTGATAGTTATTTGATCGAACCAGCTCAGCACAACGACGGTTCCATCACTAACTCAATTCATTAACTAATCTATTTTATCACAATCCCCCAAGGCACACAACAAGGCATTACAATTAATCATCTCACAATCACAAAACAATTATCCAATTTTACTCTGTTTCAGTTTCATTTAAATCCCTAATTTCATCTAGGTTAGATACAACTCCTCACATTACTCATCTTGTCCTATCGACGCTAACCCCTCAACTAGAATAGAAGATGAGGCTTTAATCGTCTTCTAGATTTGAACGAATCCCCTTCCAAAAAATGTAACTTTTTCCCTTCTTCACCGTCAACACTCAACACCACCACAGTAGAAACTGAAAAGAGTGATCTTTTCTCCTCGTCGCCAGGAACCCACGGGAAGAAACGGCTCCTTAATCGGACACACGTAGCTCCTGAAATCAAGCTTCGAAGATTGACAGAAGCTTAGTTCATCAATGGAATTTCGAGAGGAAGGAAAGAGAATGAAATTGATAAATATGTCCAAAACCCGTCTTTTATATTCTAGGGATGATACAAGGTGTGTATCATTATCACAATACACGACCTGTATTAGAGATACACGATCGTGCCCTTTTAAGTCGACTTCTTAGCCGTGGGTGCCAGGAATTGATACACGGCCATGTACTTTCCACTATACACTTAAAGCGTTGTAATCGCAACTCGATCCACACTTGCTCATCGCGGACTTCGAGGGAACTTCAAGAACACCAAAATCAGTGCTTTGATCACCAGAACGTGAGTCACGAACCAACGGTTGGGCGGTGATGTTACACCACCTAGACTTGGTGCTAAAATCATGGTGTGGAGACTCAAAATTGCAGCAAGAACACAACGATTGGTTCGAATGACCATCTCCCAGAGCGATGAAATGGGACTTGGCATGTCCTATTCTTGGCGTTATGCCCTATCGTTTGCAAGAACATGGAGACCATCTCATCCACTTCAACATCGCGCGTACAAGTTAGGCCACCACACTCCTCCAACACTTTACACACTTCCATAAGATTTTGTGTTGGATATGGAGCATGCTAATGCAGTTTACGTCATCAGTCTGAGTCGTGTTGAATGGAAATCCTTATCTGTATACTTCAGATCGTGCTTCAACGGACGCGTAACGTCATCGTCACCATCTAATAGGGCCGGAACGTCGGGTATAGGAATCCAGCAGCAAACAAATCACTTGTTGCACTAGGTGTCACCACAAGGCCACGACATATACGATGACATGTCATCGCTGACGATCGTCCTCCTAGCCATTCCTATAACATCAATGTGGGGGAAACATAGAAGCATGTATGGAAAGAAGGGATAGGAAACAACAAAGGAAATAGAAGGACAATGACTCATCCACAAAACATAGGATCTGTTGCATTCAAGTATAACAAATGAAGAAGACATGCATTCAGTAATTATCTTATCGTTTCACTAATACTATGAAACCTATGTGTGCGATTGGATCTCAGGGAGGTGTCAAGAGGTGAATAATCTCGATTAATTCATCTGGATATGAAGGCGGTATGTTTCACTAGCAGCAATATAGGAGGATAAACTCACGAATCACGTACCTGGTTAACGAGAGTACTCGTGTAAGCTTCTCGAGTCGAGCACCTCTTGCCTTCAGAGACTTCTACGTATGTGGAAGATTCCACAGTATCAAGGCATCTGTGATTTCAAAGGGAGACTACTCAGTGCAGGGACCACTTCGATAGTGCGAACACCAAGGTCGGAGGGAACTTTCGACTTATGGTTCGACGTAGATCGATATGCATGTGTTCTTCTCAGATTCGTTCAGGGACATTGCGGAGTTCGTCTAGGTGTGAAAGAGAATGGGGTAGAGAAAGGAGGACCAGTGGTATTAGGGGAAAAACAAAAAGCAATTCCTGGTGGTCCCACGAATATCACGGCCATTATTAGAATATATGGTGGGTGGCTGAATTCCGTAAACTCACTTTGGGAAGAAGTTGGGGCCACAACGCATCTCCAAATACAAATTATTTTTGGTTTTAGGCTAAACAAATAACTCATTTACGTAAACTCTGATATTGTTAAAACTCAACATAATCCACTTTAAACCAAACGACCCCTTACTCTTTTATCAGATTGTCATCATCTATCCACTCTAATTTTCATACACCAAAGGATAGAAAAGGCGACAACCTCATCACCCTGATCAACTATTCCCCAAACTTTGCTTCTAATTTAATGAGGTCTTAGATAAGGAAAAAAGAAAGAGTGGTCCTTGTACGATTAGACTGGAAACAGGATCCTCTGACAAGGATGACGATGATCATTGGAGAGGATCAATTGTCACTGACGCCTCCATAAATCTTCATTGATGGAGAAGAAAACTTGATAGAAATGGTTTCACTTGCACTAAATAATTCTAAAATATTTTAGGGTCAATGGTATACTGAAGCTACAATGCTCAATCTCGATCTACTATTTGTTATAAAATGAGAGTTTCGAAGCACCAACAATGAACAAAGGAGTACCGACAATGAACAAATCCGGATTAGGACAGAATCGTGGGTAGCACTTTTCAAAATGAGTATTTCCACCCTTAAAACCTTGAGTGTAAGGAAATCTCCCCCGAGGATAAGACGGTCCACGCACTTGTTCTAAGACTTTTAGAAACTAGAACTTATCTTAGTATATAGTTGTATGAATGCTTGCAAGAACATTTATTTCATGCTCAACATTCCAGAGGCTTTTACAGGATTTCAAACCAAGAACTCGAATAGTCACAAGGCTTTGGTGGCATTCGTTCAACCAAAGGACCAAATAACTGCCTAATTCTCATAACGGATGGGTACCACTCGGTAACCACTAATGTCGATGCCAACATCACGATCCAGACTCAATGTCGGCATCATGACGTAGGGCGATGTCAGCATTACATCGTACCAAGTGTTTCCTACAATCTTCAACATCATGATGCTAGCATCACATTGTACCAAGCGTTTCCTACAACCTGATTTCAACATCATGATGTCGACATGATGTTGACATCACACCAAAATATCCAACATTGCTCTCACATTTTAGTGAAACTTGGCGTTCTTGGATTCACTTAAATAACCATTCACAGATACAACAAAGTTCAAGCAGTCGATAAAAATATTACGAAGATTTAATTTTCATTTAGTACATTACACATTCCATGACACTTGAATATAAAGATGTTCTAAGGATTGAACTTGTCTACTCATTTGAGTACATGAAGATAAAATATACAAGAGCTTACCCATCTACCCAAGATAGTCTAACACTAATAATCACCATGTGTCCCAATCCTTTCACAAACACATTTTCGAGGCTAACAAGCCACAATCATCAATCATCATAGCAAAAAATCGTACAATTGTGGCAAAGGAAAAAGCATTATAGAATCACGCAAAAAAGTGCAAAGATTAAGAGTGGATGCTTCGCGGACTCCCTACCATGACAACACGATCAGGTACCGTTAGATCTAATAACATTGATTGAATGGATAATATTAAAATGGACAAAGATGTAATTTCGGTACATATGTATAGTTTTTAACTGCAAGAAACCCTAATATATAACTACTCATCCTCTCACCGCCGTAATAACATCTTCCCTATCATCCTTCGCCGCCAAACGTTAATACATCTGCAGCCCTGAACCCTCCCCCCAACACTATCTCCGACACCTGAACCCTCTGCCCTTGCTGATCTACTATTGATGCTACTGGTAGTAGAGGTTGGAGGCAATGATGTCGACAACGCTTTGATAGAATTTGTCGCTAGATTAAGCATAGTGATCCCCAGAGGCAGCAATGGAATTGCAACGGACACTGAAGTGGGACTGTCATTACCACCCGCTAGTGTCGTTGAATCGAATAGAGAACTGCAGCTCCACCAGTCAATGTTGTGAATCTCCGAGCTTACTTGGGTCGACCCGGAGAACCCGATGTACATAAAGTTGTTGACGTACGGATCGAGATCATCAATAGTATGAGGTATGTTTTTGAAACTTGAGTACCAATTTTTTTGCGTATGGGTAATGATTTAATATCTTAGGTACCAATTTTGTTGCACATGTACTATTTTTATATCTTAGGTATTCATTTTTTTCATCTTAGGTATCATATTTTGATTAGGGTATTGATTTTTGTAATCTGAGGTACCATATTTATATCATATATATGTACTGATTTTTGTCATCTGAGGTACCGTGTTTATTGGTACATATTTGAACTTGCAAGTTACAGTCCGAAAAAATGAGAAGAAGAAGAGGACAAGAAGAAGTTGTAATTGAAAGAAGAACATTAATTAAAAAGTTATATGTATTAGTTGTTAGTAGGATTTACATAATTATTTATTTTGAAATATTAAATAAATTAAATTATCCCATTGTCCTTTTAATATACACAAATTTTTTTTTTTGACGTAGATAGCTCCGAGAGGAGAATCAAGGCAGTAAGCAGTAAATCAACTACAATCTACCCAGGGAGTGAGGACTACCGGCAACACCCCTGAGAGATATCTAAGAGTCATACGCGCCACTGAGTGGGCGGCTCTGTTTGCTGAACGGCGGACCGAGAGCAGCTTGAAGTTTGGACTTGAAGCCAGAAGACGAGAGACCTCTTGGACAATGATCCCACCCTGAGCTCGCATGCTTTCTTGATCACGCACGGCCTTTCAAACCATCTCTGCATCACCTTCGAAGTCCACCTGAAACAGGCCAGAAGAGACGCATCAAGAAACTGCATCCCTACAGGCAAGTAGTTCAAGAATAAAAGGATCTGTAATACCTTGATAAGGAGTCCCTACAGCATGGAGAACCATGCATGTGGGTGCACGAAGTACCCAACCCGTGGAGCCACCAAGAGGAGCCTGGACCGCACCATCTACATTTACCTTTAGCCGTTGAGGGTGTGGGGAATCCATCGGGGTTGACGTGGAACAGGGGCTAGAGAGGAAGGGGGTGGCTAGGGAGAGAAGGTAGACAAAAAAGTGGCAACTCGCAGAGGTGAGAGGCGAACTGTCGGAAAAGGGAATCTATAGAGTATTGTGCATGATTGAAAATGACATGGTTTCTTCCCTTCCAAACCCTCCACCAGGCTAGAACCCATATAGGGGCAAGGTTACTTTGATGCTGAAGAATGGATCTCCAGTAGATCACGAAGTGCGTGTTGATGAAAGGCGGGGGTGTGAGACGGGCCATATGATAGAATGCCAGAGAGATAGGATATTCAAACAACAAGTGCTCAAGGGATTCAACAGCACTGTCACACACCAGACAAGTCGGGTGGACCTCCATATTTCTGTTAATCAAACAATCCATCGTTGGAATAATTATGTGCAGCATTCGCCAGAGAAAGAATTTAAGTTTCGGTTGCACAGGTAACTCCCAGGTTGAGAGCCACAATGACTCGCCCTGTATTTGGACGACAACTTTTCATGGTTTTTTGGGTTTTTTTAGTCGAAAAGCTAATGCATACCATGAGGAAGTCGAATATACACCAAAACCCGAGAGGTGCCAGACTGTAGAATCAGGAAATGGGGTCAACGGCAAAGGAATTTGTAGGATTTTGGAGACAGAAGTCTCTGCAAAGTGTTCTCGGAGTAAATTTCTATCCCAACGCCCATTAAGGATAAATCCTGAGATTGAAGTAGGGCCCGAGTATGAGCCAGAGTATCGTAGGATTGGAATTGTCGGGATGTCTGTAGGAACCCAGTTTATCTGTAGTGGATGTAGGACAAAACATGACCCTATTTGCCATCGGATGCCAATTTCAGTAATTCAAGCCCATGGAGGAGGCTCCTGAAACCATGAGAAGGACGAGAGTCAGCGCGTGCTTGGAGAATGGTTTTTCCATCAAAATACTTAGCTTGGAGCACCCTAGATAACAATAAGTTTGGATTTTGCAAAATTCGCCAACATTGTTTTGCCAATAGGGCCTGATTAAATAGAATGAAATCCTTGAAGTCCAACCCTCCCAAATGCTTAGGTAGAGAAACGCGCGATCAGGAAATCCAATGTTGTTTTTTACTTGTCCCCACCTAATATACACAATTAGATTTAATTAAAAGTAATTAAGGGCAATGATTATGTTGTCATGGTGACCTGCAAAAAAGGTGTTCTCACCATACGAATTGCCGATACTTGGTAGGTCCAATGTGGTCATTTACTCACAAAATGAACGAATCAAGTGGTGCAATTGGTCGGATGATTCGGGATTCCAGTGGTAGTCTCATCTTCAACAAAGGTATCTCCTATCTTGGATTATCTAACGCTTTCATTATCGAAACGTCAACTGTTTTCTCGTGAAGAGGGAGCCTTAGTGACAAACATTTGCAACTTTCTGGACATCCTTTCCCAGATCAAACTGATGGCGGTTCCGCATCAGACTAATACGATAGCCTACTATGTGACTCGCCATGCGTTTCGTTGTCGTCCAAGCCAAGGAGTTGTAAACCTTTCAGTTTGGACAGACACTTAATTTTTATTCATGTATAGTTATCTCCTTTTTTCCGTAGAAGTTATCTATAGAAAAACAAAAAACAAAGCCACAATTGTTAAACATCAAGACAATCACTTGAATGGATGAACATAGCACAATTGAATTTTTATCGGCAAATTAAAATTCAACCTACATGCACTAAGTCAACCATGACAAACAACATTCACAATGGTCATTAATCACAAGTAAAACAAAGTGATGAGTTCCTCAATCTTGAATAAACAATGGAAACATAAAACAACATCATAGAGTTCAAATGAGCTTGACCAAAAAAAAAAAAGAGTTCAAATGAGCACAATTAATTCAACCAAATAATCTCAATAGCAAAACCCCCAAATTTTCGCCATTCAAGAACCCTAGAAATGCCCACAACACAATAAGCCAATCAAGAAAACAATGGCACATGGAATTGAACATGTATTGAGGCAGAAATCATAAAAAAGAAAAGGGAATTGAAAACCAACCTTCAAAGTGAGTAAAAACAGGCGACTCTTGGTTGACTCGAAGAAACTTGTTCTTCAACAATGGGGATAAAAAAACTTGACTATATTTTGATGCTCTTGGGAAAAGGTAGTGAATGGAGGGGCTGATTTTTAAAGGAAGAAGGGGTAGGAAGGGCTTAATATCAATTTTGGTTATTAACGTATAAGGTTTGTAACATAGTGGTCATTAACGTTTTCATGTGGTCATTATTCTATTAGATTTATAACAAGTTGGTCATTCCGTTAACTCTCCGTCTACAGTTTTTATTAAGTGCTGATATCATCAATCCAACCCATCAGGTTTGTTCACCTCACTCAGTGCCATGTCAACCAGTCCATCCTAGACTCAACCCAACCTTAACTAACCAAAACCCACAAACCTAACTTTCCTCACCCCTCCAACCTCCTCCTTCTCCACTAGAATCCCTACCTCTTCCTCACCCTTTCCACCGTTGTACTTCAATTTGAGCCAGGCGGTTTTTTCCTTGATGAAGTGGAAGACTCTCTGGAGCAGACGTTTGGAATTAATTAAGGATTTGGATGGGAACTAGAACCGAATTGGAGGAAGAATTTCGAGTCGCATTCCATCAAGGAACCAATGGCCAATTGCAGGAGTTGGAATTTGATCCAATTCCATTCTGGATTTTGATCCGATTATGAAGATTTGGGACCAAGTGTTGAGGAAATGCAAGAACGATGAGCCATCGGCAACGACGTTAGAGAATTTCATTCCCATGAAGATTCTGTCGGCCAATTCGTTCAACTGAGCCACGAGAAATGGACTATTAACTCCCTCCCAACCGTAAGCTCTGTTCATGGAAAAGAGTGAGCCGATAAATTTTGGGTGAACATTGAGGACGTCAGAGGAGACGATGTCGTCTGCAATGGCATGGACGAGAAGGGCGCCCTTGGAGTTGCAGCGGAGGGAGAAGGAGGAAGTTTCGTCACCGGAGCGGTGCACGTGATCACGTTGTCGTTGCGGTCGTATCGCGTGGTACAAAAATATTAGAACTTTCATATGAATTGTGGTTATGGACCGCATGTGACTACGTCCTCAATGCGGGTCGACCGCGACTAATAAAAAACTTGAAATTTTCAACAAAAAACTCGATGGGGGTCGCATGTCTACCTCGCGACCGCAGGCTTTACCGTGTCCCCCTAAAATACTGCATAATTTTTTCCAAAACCACCCCTTCTTCACGTGTCCCCCTAAGAGTACTCTTGAGCCCAATTTCACCAAAGAACACCTACAATAAGCAAGAATCATGAACTCGACAAGACAAGAGCAACGGTATGAGCTAAAAAATACACACATAGCGCGATATAACAACAGGGGGAGACGGTGTTGACACACAAAAGAGGTCCAAACATTAAATATGGTAAAACAGAATAGTCACGACACAGGTCAAGAAAATCATGCAAAACAATCACCTAGTCAAGCAAAACAAAGAGGAGATTCTTTATTCTATAAAAGGGCCCGGGGTGCCTCCCAAAAAATGCATTTTTAGCATCGCTAGCTCAACGATACCTGATATTACTCAGAAGAGGAAGAAGATAGATGGTAGAGTTCCACCATCATGACATTAGCCCCGACATCATAAATCTTCAAAAGATGACCATTTACCTTGGAAGGAACTTCATTCGGTCGAAAGATCTCTATCGTCCCATAAACAAAGACGGTTCTGACATCGAAGAATCCAAACCACTGTGATTTAAGCTTTCCTAGAAAGAGGCATAGACGGCCATTGTAGAGTAGCACATTATCACCCACCAAAGAAATCTTCTTCTTTAGCTTGGCATCGTGACTCCTATGTGTTTGTTCCTTGTAGAGCCTTGAGCTTTCACAAGCATGATAGTTGAAATCCTTAAGTTCCAACAACTTTTATTCTCTTGCATGACATGGGACACTAGCATCCAAATTAAAGATTTCACCGCTCAATAGACCTTATGCTCCAACTTGACTTGCAAATGACAAGCCTTTTCATATACGAGTCGAAAAGGAGAGGTGACTATTTGTGTCTTGTAGGCCTCCCAGTAAGACTATAACACATCTTCCAACTTAGCCGATCAATCCTTGTGGGTCTACCCAATCGTTAGCTTAGAAGGGAAGAAGATAGATGGTAGAGTTCCACCATCATGACATTAGCCCCGGCATCATAAATCTTTAAAAGATAGCCATTTACCTTGGAAGGAACTTCATTCGGTCGAAAGATCTCTATCATCCCATAAGCAATGACAGTTCTGACCTCGAAGAATTCAAACCACTGTGATTTAAGCTTTCCTAGAAAGAGGTGTAGACGAGCATTGTAGAGTAGCACATTATCCCCCACCAAGGAAATCTTCTTCTTTAGCTTAGCATCGTGACTAGGGCTGTATACGAGCCGAGCTGCTCGGACTCGGGCTCGGTTTTTTCCCAAAAAAGCTCGGTCGTGAGATCGATTCGTCGTAAGCGAGCTGGCTCATGAACAGGCTCGTCATCTAAATGAGCCGAGGTTGAGCCAATATGTTGGTCGTCTCGGCAGCCTCGTGAGCCAACTCGTTTCGTTAGCTCGTTAAACCAAGCTCGTGAGCTGGCTCGATTGTAACTCGTATAATCCTAATCCCTAAATGGTAATTAAATAATCAACCCTAATAGTGCACAAACTGATGCACTAAAAGATGTAATATGGTAATTACCGTAATGGCTAATGCCCTAGAATTACTCTAGCCCCCACTTTGTGACTCACGAGTCCACGACCAACGGTACATCATTCTTCTTCTTCTCCTATTTGGCATCTTTTGCTTTTTGATAGTTGCTAATTTGTTTCTTGAGATGAATGTTGGAAACGTTCATATGGATTTGAATTGGTAATTTTTTATATTTTGTAGCACCTGCATCGTATATTTGTAGAATGTTTAATTTATTATATTTTCAATATTTTTTATCCCGAGTTTGGATCGTTTACGATGGTAAACAAGTCTAACAACGATATGGCTCATTTAATATTATAAACGAGCCAAATCTGGCTCGTTTAGCATTATAAACGAGCCGAATCCGAGACAGGCTCGTTTAACATAGTAAATGAGCCGATCTCGAGCCGAGCTCGAAACAAGCCCGAGCCTAGGCAACCTGTAAACGAGCCGAGTCCGAGCTAGCCTATCCAAGCTCGTCACAAGCCCGAGCCCGAGCCAGAAAAAATTAAGGCGAGCCCGAGCCCGAGCTAGGCTGAAGCTCGGGTCGACTCGGCTCATATACAGCCCTAATCGTGACTCCTCCGTAGAGCCTTAAGCTTCACAAGCATGATAGTTGAAATCCTCAAGTTCCAATAACTTTTCTTCTCTTGCATGACATGGGACACTAGCATCCAAATTAGAGATTTCACCGCTCAATCGACCTTATGCTCCAAGTTGGCTTGCAAATGACAAGCCTTTTCATAGACGAGTCGAAAAGGAGAGGTGACTATTTGTGTCTTGTAAGCCGCCCAGTAAGACTATAACACATCTTTCAACTTAGCCAATCAATCCTTGTGGGTCTAGCCAATCATTTTCTCCAAGATGCGCTTAAACTCCCAGTTTGTTACTTTGGCCCTAACCACTCCCCTGAGGGTGATAAGAAGTGGTCATTCGGTGAGTAACACCAAAATGTTTGTCTTGGAACCAAGGGTAAAAACTTGAAATTGTGGAATTTTATTCTGCAAAATTCGTTCGGGCACGAACATATGGTGTCAGTTGTATACCCATTTCATAGTTTTGCGTTTTCTGTCGTTCATCTCATCCTATTCCTCTATTATCGCCGATCATCCATCAAATTGGGAACAAGAATATGCTTTTCAACATCCTCTTGATTTCTTTCTTCGAAATATCAATCATAGAGAATGTCATTTTCCTTCTTTTTCCACCCAAATCCACAAACGAAAAGTTAATGTTGAATCTTATAAGTAAGTATATTGTCTCTCCTTACTGCTGCTTCAATCTCTGGACGATTGCACTGTCAATTCTTCAATCTTCATTTACAACATCTATAAGAAGACTAGAATAAAAGAGTAGATATGGGAAACTTGTTACTTTTCATCTGGGTTTGAAGTTTTAACTTTGTTCATCTGCCAACTGTATTAGCTCATGAAGTTTCATGTATGCACTATGAAGTTTCATAACTGCATTAGCTCATTAGTTGGGTTGTACCTGGTAATGACGGAAGAAAGGTTTTCTACTGCTTCAGCTGGTGGTCAGGTAAACCCAAGGTTCCGGATAAAACCCAGAGACAACATGGTTTCATCACATGTACAAATGCAGCTTCCTGACGGGGCAAGTGATCCCAGAAAGACTTATCAACCAGGGACTAATTGTCTAGCCGCCAAAGACTCGTTGGAGTCTCGCCAAAAAGTCTTCACCAGTCTAAATGAGCAAACTAGCCCTTAAAAATACACAATTTGATTAATTAATCAAATGGTAATACTCAGATCAAAATGATCTAAATTAGATTTTAAACTACTAGACACCTAATAAGATGATTGAAATTGATGGACTCCCATAGTAGGTTTAACAAAGATTCAGTTCCGACTCTAACACAATTTCAGCTTCGAGAATTTAGGTCATCAAAGTCTGGTCTTGCACCAGTCTGCCCGTCTCCCCCTTGACAACAAAGTCATATATACAAATACGACAGCTCCATAACATTCATAACCCTAACGGATATGTACAGAAGAACTGTTCATCTCAGATTAAGGGGTGGTATTGCTCAGAAATTTGAGACTGGGGAGCAGCTGCAGTTATTAGTGTCTGATTTACTGACTGTTGATGATAGGTGGTGGCAGTAGGTGGAATGTATTGATCAACGGTGTTCCCTTGTGATTGTTGAAACCCATAGTTCTCATGATTGCTCCAGTTGTACTGTTGGTAATTGGGGATGGTCTCCACTACAGTTCCATTCCTGTCGAACCAAAACAAAAAAAGAAGACAAATATCAAGACAACAGATGTGTTAGAACTCTATCGTTACATTAGAATAAGTTCAAAATTCTTTAAGAGGACGAATTACCTATAATAAGGATCCACGAGAGCCTCTGGCTGTTGGATTACAGCAGAATCAGGGCATGATGCTTGACTGACAAGTGGGTAACCTTGTTGACTTTGTGTTAAATTGTACTGGGTCGATGGATATGGATAGAACTGCTGTTGCAAACAAGTCTCCTGTGGCTGTTGGACTCTATTCTGAATAGTTGCAGTTATCATTGCAGGCTGCACATAACCATGCTGAATAGTAGCATCAGATGGATTTGATGAATAAGGCAAAGTAGGAGCTGGTTGAGCGTGCTGGTCTACTGATTGGTGAGCATGACTTTGCATCTCTATGGCTCTATAATACCCATATTGGTGGTGGCCTTCATCCATCTGTATAGAATAGTGAGCGTCTGAGACAGCTGGGGTATGACTAAATTGAAATCTTGAATCGTTCGTGTTAGTCAAATCATGTTGTCCATAAGCTGACTGATCATTCTGGTTCATTGAAAAGTGAACAGGGGCACCATTCTCCGCGTTTCTATAATAATCATGCTGTGGTTGTATATTCCTTTGTACTGCAAATGGAGCATCTGAAAGTGCTGTGCCATTACCAAGGTGATTCCTAGTTTCATGGGACTTGAAAGGAGGCAGCCATCGTTGTTGCTGAGACTGGCCCTCGTCAGCTGTAGTTGACATTGCTAATGGAATACGTTGAGGCACAGATAATGACCTCGTTCCAAATGGTCGGAACACAGATAAAAGACCTTGTACCTGCATTATGACATCAACAACTCACTTCTCGGCACAATTTGTATACATAAGTAACGAGCTCCACCGGAGTATTCCAATATGTTGCATAAATTGGTGCTTGAGAAACAACTTACTTGTGTGTAACTTAGTTCTTGAGTAAATTTTCCCTTCTGGTAGTTATCCTGGATTATGTGTTTGAGGTAACTCTCATGCAAAGGTAGACAATCTCTGTCGATACGGAAGCTGACCTAGACAAAGTTAACGAAAGAGAAACTCAAAATGAAAAGAAAATAAGGTTATTTCCCAATAAAGGAAACAGCAAGATATGTTCAAGTACATACATCAGCAGCTTTGGAGAGATAATGCACAATATTGGACAATCTAGTACAAAGGTAAACTCACTCTCAAGAACTTACTCAAAAGGGCTGAAAGCGTGCTATGTTTTTTTAATTCTGTACAGAATAGTGAGCATCAGAGACAACTAACTAAACTAGAGTGAAGAGGAGTATTTCTGTCTATATTGGCGTAGGACTTCTTTGGCTATGTGGGAGAAGTATATGTTTATATTTTCTTGTTAGGATTAGCATTACTTGCGCCTTAGCAGTAGGAGTGGTGTGGTGGTTCTTCCTCCATCGTTCTTTCAAAAGTTCCAGCAGCACTATTTCATCTAATTAAAATCACTCAAAACCGCTGGAATCACAAGGAATGATTGATTTTTCTCACACTGAATCATGAGTAGAGCCTAATGCTTATCAGCTTGGGACCGACTTAATAAGCAATGCAAGTGGATGACCAACAACAGTTATTTAACCTACCGTAACTGACCGATACCCCCAAGCTTAAGTTTAAACGTCCAAGCATGAGAATAGTTGATAACTTACCTGTGCAGGAAACTTCCCACCAAAAGCAGCAGGTTGCAAATTCAGCTTCCCACAAGAAGTAGCCTCATATACACCGTAGAGAAGCTTTACGTCAAAATCAAACAAGAAAAGATTTGTTCCTGGCTTGATCTTCTGAACAACATGCAATTTAGCCAAAGGAACACCAAATACTCGGTACTGATAGCACTGAGGCTTGGTCTGCCTGTTACAAAGGAATATGAAACCAGAGACTGAATCCAAATTTTCAGATTTCTGAGTAGTAAATCCACCAAGGTGAGGAGGAAGTGCATAGGATGTAGGGGCCATTAGATTACTATTATCAGAAGTCTCTATTCTCCTAGTCACATTTGGCTGGCTCACAGCCCATCCATTTCGTCCATAATCCTGACCTATGTCTTTCACCATTGAATAACACTGGTTCTGCAGAGGAATCAGATATTAGTTGATCAATCAGAGTCACCGAACAAATAAAAAACCAGCAACCATAAAGAGCAGTAATAGTATAGGAGAGTAAGTAGCCGAATAAATAAATATATCGGTGTAACAGCAGAATGCAAAGACATGGTTTATCTAGCATCTTGAAATGGCTACGAGATTCACATGTTCATACGTCTCAGGAGATTAGAAATCAGAAGTCCGTTCAAGAATGTACAAGGCAGTGAAACTCTAAGTTCCCTTTTACCAAGGGAAGCGCAAAATTAGATATGCAGCAGAGAAATCTAAACCCAATTCTCATCTTAGAGGCGTGAGCTTCATACTATCAAAATTCAAAAGAAATAACTTCCGACATGGGGTGTATGTATATACGACAAGCCGGGATAGAAAACCTATGTTAAAAAGCCGAGAATAAGAAATAGACTAGTGTTGCATCGCAAGGCAAGAGCTTAGAGCCAGAGAGATTGTAACAGAAGCAGAAATGGAGAATAGAAAATTACCGTAGGCGGAGCTCCAGTAGGACGAAGAAACGGCTCTGGTGCGGGTGCGGGGACGGGAAGAGTAGAGAGAAACCTGCAAAGTAGTAAGTAGTCTTCAAAATTGCCAACTCGCCTACTGGATTCTGTAGACAGGGAAAATTTTGCTGTCTCGGACACAATACATTCTGACCATCCAAATAAATAGATTTAGATCTAATGGCTGATGTTGACAAGGGTAAAAATGGAAAATTAGAAAGCCTAATAAAGTTTGTCTTCTTCCTCATTTCATTCTTTCCGATTCTGCTCTGCACCCAGGAGCGGAATCAGGGGGTTCGGGTGAGCCCCGACTCACCCCTCTTTCGGTCCCCAATGTGTAAATCGAGTATTTTTTTTTTTGGTATTTCGAATTCGGCTCAGTGCATTTTTATATATCGGCTCAGTGTTGTATTAGTCGGACTCAATTTTTGAGTAATTCTAGTCTTAATTTCGAAACTGAGTAATTAAAATCCATGTCTCAATAGCCCATTAATTAAAAATGTAAAATAAGAACAAGATATGAAGCCCATAATTATATCTATTCCCAAAATTAACCAATATTAACATAGAAAGAGACAAGGCCCATTCCTATTTCTGTAAAAATTGGTTTCGAATTAAATTAAACTAACAATTTCAGATCAATTTTTTAGGGTTTAGTAGTTTACTGTTTCGTTTTCCTTCTCTCAATGACTCAGTCTCTCCCCCTCTGACCTCTGTTCCGTACTTCCATTTCCCTTTTCCCCTCTGACTCTATGGAAGCAGCAGCAGCTGGCAGGTGGCAGCTCAGCAGCACCGGCCCACACTCGAATTCCCACAGCAGCACCGCCAGTTCCACTGACTTGGAGACTTGGAGTTGAGCTGTTGAGCCATCGATGTATGTAATTTATTAGCTATTAATTTTCTATGTTTCTTTAATCAATTAAGCTTTACAGCTTACTGTTTGTTTGTCAGTTTGTGTAACATTTATATTGTTTAGTGTTTTGTTTGTCAGTTTGTGTAGCAGTAGCATTCATATTGTTTACTGTGTACAATTTGAGTTTGTTGCTTACTTATTTGCTTTATTCGTTTATCAGTTGATTTATGCCTTTATCAATTGTGCTGATTGCTAAGCCTTAATGTTTTAGAATAGAAAGTTCATAGTTGGTCAGAGCATGGCGGAATTACCCAAAGCCAATTATGGTTGAGTAATTGATTTGTTACTTTTATTGGCTTGATATATTATTGATTTATTTGTTTATGTTTTGTCTATACTTCATACAATAGTCAATCATTCAATATGACTTCTGAAGAGCGACCAAAGAAAAAAGGGAAGAACACATTGTTCTCATATTTTGTACCAAAACAAAGTGATACTGTTCAAGAAGATCTAGCTCCATCTTCGTCTCCGTCTTTGCCTGTCAATGTTCCATCTCCTATTCCTTCTTCTGCTAATGAAGTTGAACGAGATCCTGGGAAAAGGATTAAAATATGTGATTGGCCTCTTGAATTAAGAGATGAGGTTAGAAGGAAATATTTGGTAGTAGGGGCCTACCAACCGAAACTTTCAAAGCAAGACTATCAAGCTCGAGAATATTCAGATAAGTCTCGTCGCTTTCAAGAAAGTTGGTACAAGTCATATATTTGGTTGGAGTACTCACAACAACTCATAAGGCTTATTGCTTTCCATGCTTCCTCTTTGGCGAGACGTCTTCTTCTGCCTTAGTGAATGACGGATTTGATAATTGGAAGAGGGTTCGCAAAGGAAAGGAGTGTGTGTTTCTAACTCATGTGGGTACATCTTCTTATTCTCCTCATAATAAAGCTGTTGCTTGTGCAAGTTCTCTGAGTCTGCCATCTGCTCATATTGATAGAGTGATGGAGAGAGTTAGTAGAGATGAATTTTTGAAGCATCGATTACGCCTGATGGCAATCATCTCAGTTCTTCAAACACTAGCGATACATGGTTCATCATTTAGAAGTCACGATGAGTCTGAAAGTTCCCTAAATCGTGGCAATCTAATTGAATGGCTCGAACATTTAGCAGAATGGAGAGAAGATGTGAAGTAAGTTGTTTTGAAAAATGCTCCTGACAATGCTAAATATACTTCCCCCCTCATACAGAAAGAGTTATTGGCAATCATGGCAAATAGAGTGCGTTGTGCAATAAGGGAGGAAGTTGGAGATGCAAGTTTTTATATTCTTGTTGATGAAGCTCAAGATGCTGCAGGACGAGAACAGATGGCTATCATACTGAGATTTGTTAACTCATTTGGTGTTCTAACAAAGCGCTTCTTTGGCATCAAGAGTGTTGTTAATACTACTTCGGCAACACTTAAAGAGGTTATATGTGGAATGCTATCGGAGCATAATCTTCCAATTCAAAAACTGAGAGGACAGGGATATGACGATGTTAGTAATATGTGAGGACAATATAATGGACTCAAGGCTTTATTTCTACAAGATTGTCCATATGCATATTTCGTCCATTGTTTTGCTCATAGGTTGCAGTTGACCTTAGTAGCTGCTGCAAAGAATTGTGGTCCGATATGGAGATTTTATTCATTATTGGATAAAATCATTAACTTGGTCAAATCATCTCCTAAGCGCAGCATTGACTTATTGGCCGCACACAAAAAAGCCATTGAGGACATGTTGAAAAGTGGTGAACTTGAGACTGGAAAAGGAGCTAATCAAAGTACATCATTGCAACGTGCAGGTGCTACTCGTTGGAGTCTCATTTCTTCTCAGTTTATAGTATGATAAAGATGTTTGCTGCTACCTGTGAGGTGCTTCAAGAAGTTAGTGAGCATAATTCATCACGTCAACTTCGAGCTGAAGCTGAGGGTGCTCTGGAGGAAATTACAACCTTCAAGTTTGTTTTTTGTTTGCACATGATGAGGAAGATTATGATGGAAACTATGTGTCTTTCACAAGCCTTTCAAAGGAAGTCTATTGACATCTTAGAAGCACTTGGGATGGTTTCAACTTCAAAAACTCTACTGCAGAAACTAAGAGATGACGGATGGGAACTGTTACTTGAAGAGGTAAGCTCTTTTTGTTTGAAACATGGCATAGATAAACCTGATTTGAGCCAACCAGGTCGTCGTGGTATGAAGGAAATGCCTTTAGAGCACTTATATCATTATCAGTACTTCAATCAATGCATAAATTATCAGTTGAGTGAACTGAACTCAAGGTTTAGTGAGACAACAGTACGATTGCTTCAACTAGGGGCTGCTTTGGACCCGAAAGATTCTTTTAAGTCATTCAATGAAGACCATATCTATGAACTTGAAATTGAGTTCTATCATCAAGATTTTAATGATCAGGAACGACTTATTATGCGGTTTGAGTTACCGTACTATGCTGAGCGTGTCGTTCGTAGTCCTAATTTTGAAGTTCCTTCGTTAGCCAAATTAATGGAGATTTTGATAAAAAGAAGATTAGAAAAGCAATACATGATGATATGCAGATTGATTCGTCTTATATTGACGCTTCCAGTATCAACTACTAGGGGTGGGAATCGGTCGGTGCGGTCAAAAAACCGATTAAAATCGGTTAACCGCCCAGAAAATTACTTTGACCGACTGACCGACCGATTTTGTGGTGTCGGTTTTTTTACCGTAATCGGTCAAAATCGAAAATTGACTGACCGGTTTTTTTTACATTTAGCCGACCGAAATTTTAACCGACCTATTTCTGACCGATTGACCGATTTTGACCGACTGGCCGAAAATTGACCGATTTTGACCGAATATTCGAATTTGACCGAATTTAAACCGATTTTGTACTACTATTATGTAAAAAAATTGCAACATAACGACTGTTTCGGGAGCTTTCCCGGCTGCATGATTGCAGTCCTTCCTTAGTCTTTACCTGAAAATACATGCATAATATCAAACAATATCCATAAAGTGTTCAATAGATAGAAATACCACCATTTCTAGAGTAGTACTAATAGTAGTCTAGAATACAACACATATCTTATTCTGAGCAATGCTAACTCTTCTTCTGCAAAAACACCACATAACAACACCTAATAGTAATACCACATAACACCATCTGCAGAAACATATCTTCAAAACAGGGCAGGAGATGGAACATACTTTCAGTTTCAACTTAGGGCAGGAGATGGAACAAGAAACATACCTCTCCATGATGATATTAGATGAGACTGGTTGTGGAGGAAACTTCGAAATCGAGCTTCTGTTCCTAATTCATTGAAGCAAGCATTGAGAGATAGTGAGGAGGTTGAGAGCTACGAGAGGATAAAGAAAACAAAATAGAAGAAGAGAGTAGAGAACTTACCGGCAGTGATGGAGTTCGACGGCGGCTGATGGAGTTCGACCGGATGGATGGAAGGCTGGTGAATCGGCTGGACTGGAGCTGCTGCCGACTGCCGACTGGACTGGAGCGGAGTTGGATGGCTGGCGGCGGTGGCGACCGCCGATTCGGGGTGGAGTGGAGAGGTCGACGGAATCGACTAGCGAGAGAGTGTCTGAGTCGGGGCCCTGGCAAGCGAGAGAGAGTGTCCGACTGTCGGGGGGTCTTTGAGAGAGAGAGAGCGAGCGTCCAATTTCAGAATTAAGATTAAACCTAATTTTTTGCCCCCAAATGATTTTCGGTCAAATCGGCTAGGGCGGTTAATTAATGGTTAACCGACGGTTAACCACTTTTACCCGATGACCGAAATATGTACAAACATTCGACCGATTGCCCGACCGATAATTCCATCGGTTAACCGAAATCGGTCGGTCAATTTTTTTACCCTTTAACCTTAACCGATTTCCCAGCCCTATCAACTACTACTACAGAAAGAGCGTTTTCAGCAATGAAATTCGTTAAGACGGATATACGCAGCAACATGGCTGATGGGTTTCTAGCTGATACTTTGATGATGTTTTATTGAGAGGGATTACGCTAGAAAGCTAGATAGAGATTCTATAATAGATGAATTTTCAAAATTAAAAAATCGTCGTGTACAATTGAAGTTGTAAGTATAGATTTTAATAATTTTTATGTTATTCAAATTTTTTGTCGTGACTTGAAAATTTTTCCTTCTATTTCGGCTCAGTGCATGATACAATCCTGGTTCTGCCCCTATGTGTAACATTTATATTGTTTAGTGTTTTGTTTGTCAGTTTGCGTAGCAGTAGCATTCATATTGTTTACTGTGTACAATTTGAGTTTGTTGCTTACTTATTTGCTTTATTCCTTTATCAGTTGCTTTATGCCTTTATCAATTGTGTTGATTGCTGAAGCCCTTAATGCTTTAGAATAGAAAGTTCAGAGTTGGTGATGTGACTTTTATTAGTGCATTTTAAGCTTATGAATGACCTATGAAATACCCGTGTTTATTCGTGAAATGACATGACTTATATGCTTTTATTGAAATTTTGTGCAAAGTGTCATTTTGTTGTCCGGTTGCTACTTTGGAGCCAAATTCGTGGGCTATTGGAGTTGCCTCTGTGCATTTTCAGGTTATGGCATCAAAGTACGGATGACAAGGAGCGCATAGGAGCAAACGGGAGGTCATTTGGAGTCCGGACGAGGGAGATATGAGCATTACAAGATCGAGCTTTCTGCAGAGTGCAGGGGTGCACGCCGTGCAGATGTGCACGCCGTGCATGATGCACGCCGTGCACCGTGCACGGTTTGGTGCACGGGCTGTCCAGGAGGCTCCGAAAGAAGATTCAGCTCCAAGGTGCACGCCGTGCAGCCTTGCACGCCGTGCATAGGTGCACGCCGTGCACTGTCCCCTGCACTATAAATATTCTTGTTTTTGGCCATTTTGGGCAATTCTTTGATATCTCTTGAACCCCAAACACATTTCCACGAACCCTCAAACCCTAGAACATGTTTTTGGAGCAATTTGAAGCCATTGAAGCTAGGATTGAAGCCAACAAACCTTGGGAGAAGTGCTTACAAGTGGAGAAGTGAAGATCATCTCAAGGATTCATCCATGGTGTTCTTGGTGACCATTCTTCCTTCTCTTCTCTTTACTCCCTTGGCCATGTGTGGCTGAGTTTCTAGGGTTCATCTTGGATGGGTAGATTAGTTGTGCTATGATAGAGGAATGATTGTATAGAACTTGCCATGATTGATCTTGGTTGTATGAGGATGATTCCTAGACTTGTTCTTAATGCCATTTTATGCCATGTTTGCTTGATTTGGTCCATTCATTGTGATTTGATGCATGAGAGTGCTTGGATTGCATAGATTGTAGGTCTAGGGATTGAAGTGAGTGTGTTCTAAGAGATTAGATCATCTTATTTCAACCATTTTCACTTGATTTCTCTCTTGGGCATTTTATCGAACACTTGGTGTGCATGTGGATTTTCATTCAATTGAGTTTGAAAAGGCTTTTTGGTGAATCTCTTAGTGTTAGGGCATTGATATGAGAGTGTTGTGCCTAGCCTTGTGGTCATAGAGTCTTAAGAGAGGGTCTTGTGTCTTGGCATTTCATCAAACACTTAGAATGCATCCTTTTTTCACTTAGCTTGAGAGCGAGAGCCTAAGTTGAGTGGTATTGGGATAGGGATTAGGTGCTACGAGAGTGCATCGAGTCTATAAAAGTGAAATGCATGGTCATCCGAATGCAAACTCGATCTTGATTGACTTGTTTGTTCAATTAGTCATCTTGAGCATGATGAAACTACCCACCAAGAGAGCCCCTTTGTCTTTGATTTGCACCACTTTATTTTTCTTTCTTCCTTTTAGTTTCCTTTAAGTTTTTAATGTCTATTTCAAATCAAAACTCCTTTCAAATGAATAGACCGTCTACGAGGAATGTGAGTAGAGGCCATTGAGAGAACCCCGTGGAATACGACCTTGGTAAACCCGCTTTTATCAAGTTTTTGGCGCCGTTGCCGGGGACTTTCTCAATCCTTTGAAAGCACTTAGTAGTAGACCGATCTATTCACTTCCTTCCAATTTAGTTTTTGCTTCCTTTTACTTGTTGTTTGGTTTTGTTATTCCGCATTGTCGTATTACTTGGGTGTATTTGTTGTGCTTGTTTGTAGGTATCTTGTACTAGTGCATGAGGCGACTCACTCGTCTTCAAGCACGACTTCAAGGTCTTGCGCAAGTAATTGAGCCACCAACCTTCTCTCCCTCTCATTTGGTTCATAGTGCCACATGCAACAACATGTCTCACCATGAAGATGAAGACAACCGTTCGGAGCATTCTCACCATACCAATGATGATGATCACTCACAAAGGGGTGCAAGACGTACCTTGGCGGATTATGCTCGTCCTACTCTTGAAGGGGCAGCCTCTAGCATTGTTCGAAGACCCGTCAATGCTAGGAACTTTGAGCTCAAGCCTAATATGATCCAAATGGTTCAAAATGGAGTGGTGTTCAATGGCATTGATGGTGAATGTCCATCTAGGCATCTCAAGGACTTCTTGGAGATATGTGACACGGTTAAGAATGACCAAGTTCACCCGGATTGTGTGAGACTCCGGCTCTTTCCTTTCTCACTCAAAGGTAGAGCTAAGTCATGGTTGGAGAATCAACCGAGTAGAGCTTTCACCACATGGGAAGGCCTAGCCGAAGCTTTCCTTGAAGAGTTCTTTCCTCCCTATATGACGGATGCAATCCGAGACCGCATTAACCACTTCACACAACACAAGGGAGAGCTCTTCCATGAGACTTGGAATAGGTTCCAAGCCATTCTTCGGTCTTGTCCTCATCACAACTTCGCCGAATGGAGCTTGGCGGACATCTTTGCTAGGTCCCTTGATTTTGAGAATACAAGGATGATCAACCAAGCCGCCGGAGGTGACTTAAGGTCGCTTACTCCCGAAGATGCTCTAGAACTCTTCGCGGAGATGGCCAACAAGACAAGGAGTTGGTCTCGACAACAACCTCCTAAGTCTAAGTATGGAAGCGACACTCACTATGACTCTCGGTCCGTAAGTGTTGATGCACCAAAGGATTCGTCTAGCTATGGGAAAAAGCCTAAGTTACCGGGGCACCGAGATGAAGATGATCCCATGATTGCTCTCCTTATGTCTAAGATCGACGCCATGGCTTCACAAGTAAGCAATCTTAGTATGCCTAAGCCATCTAAAGTGGGTAATCCACCGGTTGCTTCGGTATTTTGTTGTGAAGGTTGTGGAGGTCAAGGCCACGATGTTAGTGCTTGTCCTTCCGCCACTCCTGAACTTGACCAAGGCGACCTTGAGGAGGTAAGCTTCGCACAAGGTCAAGGTTTCCATGGTAATTTCAGCCCCCAAGGTAACTATCAAGGTAACTATAACCGACCTTGGTACAACAAGTCTAACCAAGGTTACCAAGGCCAAGGGAGTCAAGGTAGTGGTTATAGCAAGGGCTACAACCAAGGAAATCAAGGAGGTTATCAAGGTTATAGGGGTTATCAAGGCAACCAATGGTCTCAAGGAAGTAACCTAAACCAAGGTAGCCAAGGGACTCAAGGAGGACCCCAAGGTCAAGGGCACCAAGGGGGAAATCAATGGAATCAAAGTGGACATCCAAGTCAAGGTTTCCAAGGTCCTTCCCCACCGGGAATGTACAACCATAGAGGTGAAGGACCACCCGGGTTCAACAAGCCTCCTCAAAATAAGGAGGGTGGTTCTTCGATCTCTCAAGAAGACACCAATGCGGCAATGATCCAACTCATCAAGAATCAACAAGCTTCAATTGCCAATTTGGAGAACCAATTAGGACATATTTCTAAGGCACTCTCGGAGCGACCTAAAGGTAGTTTACCCGCCAACACCGAGGTCAATCCCAAGGGTCCCGAGGAGCTTATGATGGTAACTTTGAGGAGTGGTAAGCAAGTACAAGATGCCATACCTAAGGTGGTAAGTGCTCAAGATGATGATTTGGTTATAGTTGAAGACGTGGTTTCCGATGATGACACGGATAAGATTGAGGTTAAAGATAGAAGAGCCAAGGCTAAAGAAGCTTCTAAGATGACCAATACGGTTGGTTCTCAAGAGGCTACGACGAGTGCCACTCCGGTCTCTCCTCCCGCACCGGTTGTGCCTCCGTACAAGCCTAAACCACCTTATCCTTCTCGCTTGAAGCCGGATTCCATGGAAAAAGATTTCAAGAGGTTTGTTGAGATTCTTGACAAGGTGCAATTCACAATGCCTTTTGGAGAAGCAATTACAAAGATGCCTCAATATGCGAAGTTCATGAAAGAGATCTTCACCAACAAACGCAAGCTTACGGATGTGACTTCGGCAAAGCTCAACGAACAATGCTCCGCCATTCTCTCTAAGAGGCCACCGGAAAAGCTTAAGGATCCAGGTAGCTTTACTATTCCTTGCACTATTGGTGAACATGCAATAAGTAGAGGCTTAGCCGATTTGGGTGCTAGTATCAATGTTATGCCATATTGCATGTTTAAGAAGTTAGGCCTAGGGAAACTAAAACCAACTCAAATGAATGTTCAATTAGCGGATAAATCTGTGACATCCCCTCGTGGTATTGTCGAAGATGTGTTGGTTAAGGTTGGTGCTTTTGAATTCCTTGTGGATTTTGTTATTCTAGATGCTATGGGTGGTACCGATGTGCCTTTGATTCTAGGACGACCTTTCTTAGCAACCTCTCGTGCTTTGATTGATGTCTACGGTGGTAAACTTACACTTAGGGTCGATAATGAATGCATGATCTTTGACCGTTCAAATGGCATGGAGTTTACTTTGTCTTATGCTAGTCACCATGATCCTAAGAATCCGCATGAGCTTACTTCGGCTACTAATAGCACTAACCTTGTCCGTCATAGTCTTGCGGAGTTGTTTGCTCTTAGTGATGTGCAGGAGAAAAAGGATGAAGTAAAGAAGACTCCACCTAAGGCTAAGAAGAAAGGTGTGGAGAAGCCACCCGAGAAGGGCAAGGAAGCCGCACCGATGGGTGAGACTAGCAAGACTAAGAAGCCACCCGATGAGAGAATTCACTCCAAGTGGTTTGGCCCCTTCTCCATTGCTCACACTTCATCATCCGGGAAATCCGAGCTCACACCTCCCGAAGTCGGTAAGGTTCAATTCAAGTTCTGTGTGCCATGCCAAGGTAATGACTTCGATTTCAAAGAGGTAATGAGTTGGGATGGTTTTACTTAGCTGGTCTGTGTGCTTCGTCGAGCTTAAGACGTTAACCAAGCGCTTATTGGGAGGCACCCCATGTTATCCTTAATCTTTTGTTTTTAATTGTTCTTTGAGGTTTTTGTGTTGTTTTAGATTTTTGAATAAGGTTTGGCAAGCATTTTGGATCACTCTTCACCAAGGATCATCATGGAACTTTTTCACCTCTATTACGTCCTATGCTCCTCTCTACCAATGCGGTAACTTCGTTCCACCTTACCCTCTCTTCTTGATCATTGAGGACAATGCTTATGTTAGTCGTGGGGGAGTTTGAGGTTTGGTGTGATTATTTGTCGGTAGAAGTCTTAAGCTATGTTTTGATGTGTTGCATGATCTTAATTGAATGTCGAATTCCTCTATTGTAGAATCGTTCGGTTCTTGACTTTTGGGTTTAATTGACTTCAAGTTTTCACAATGACATTTAGACTGTCCTACTTAGAACCTGTAACCAGCATGTTAGCACTAATATCAAATGAGTCTGGGCCAGAACTGAGATTTTATCACTCTTGTATGTTGGTTGACTGGTTTGATACGTGTTTTTATACCACTCGATAACACCGGTCTAGGATGATGAAGGCAATCAGAATTTCTTCCCCTCTTCCATGTTTTTCATTCTCTTTTTGATCTTTCGTGATTGTGGCCTGAGATTAGACGAAATCCAATTCGAAATCTTGTGTGGAAGTTGTAAGGGGCTAAGGATCAAGTGGCTAAATTGTGAAGAAAAAAAAATGCTCAAAAGAAAAGCTAGGCAAGCTCGGCACCTAAGTGAAGTGTCGGGTTGAGCACTAAGCAAAAGGGCAAAGGCTGTGAGCTAGGCAGGTTCAACACCTAAGTGAAGTGTTGAATCGAGCACTAGTATGCAGTAAGAAAAAAGAAGAAAAATGGAAATGAAGAAAAGAAAAGAAAGAAAAAGAGTTCTCAATGTAGCCCTTGATCCTAGCCAGAGTTGTAAAGTGCGGATCTAGAAGCGGATGAAGTCGAGTCGATAGCCACATCATAATCACTCACCACTTACGATCCATATCCCGATTTCAAGTCCTTTTGATTAGAGTTGGTGTTGTCGTGGTCGGTTTTGCTGTGTCCCAATCAACCACTACTTGAAGTGTGCAGAAATTAGTGAGGTTTAGACTTGTTTGGTTGATGTTCTTGCATGTGTAGGTTTAGTTTGTTCGTGGAACAGTTTAAGCTAAATTGTGATTGCTTGAATCTCAATGGACCGAACTTGTCATTTGTGAACTTGGATGTTTTCTAATTCATTTGCTTGAGGACAAGCAAAGCTTAGTCGTAGGGGAATTTGATGTGACTTTTATTAGTGCATTTTAAGCTTATGAATGACCTATGAAATACCCGTGTTTATTCGTGAAATGACATGACTTATATGCTTTTATTGAAATTTTGTGCAAAGTGTCATTTTGTTGTCCGGTTGCTACTTTGGAGCCAAATTCGTGGGCTATTGGAGTTGCCTCTGTGCATTTTCAGGTTATGGCATCAAAGTACGGATGACAAGGAGCGCATAGGAGCAAACGGAGGTCATTTGGAGTCCGGACGAGGGAGATATGAGCATTACAATATCGAGCTTTCTGCAGAGTGCAGGGGTGCACGCCGTGCAGATGTGCACGCCGTGCATGATGCACGCCGTGCACCGTGCACGGTTTGGTGCACGGGCTGTCCAGGAGGCTCCGAAAGAAGATTCAGCTCCAAGGTGCACGCCGTGCAGCCTTGCACGCCGTGCATAGGTTGCACGCCGTGCACTGTCCCCTGCACTATAAATATTCTTGTTTTTGGCCATTTTGGGCAATTCTTTGATATCTCTTGAACCCCAAACACATTTCCACGAACCCTCAAACCCTAGAACACGTTTTTGGAGCAATTTGAAGCCATTGGAGCTAGGATTGAAGCCAACAAACCTTGGGAGAAGTGCTTACAAGTGGAGAAGTGAAGATCATCTCAAGGATTCATCCATGGTGTTCTTGGTGACCATTCTTCCTTCTCTTCTCTTTACTCCCTTGGCCATGTGTGGCTGAGTTTCTAGGGTTCATCTTGGATGGGTAGATTAGTTGTGCTATGATAGAGGAATGATTGTATAGAACTTGCCATGATTGATCTTGGTTGTATGAGGATGATTCCTAGACTTGTTCTTAATGCCATTTTATGCCATGTTTGCTTGATTTGGTCCATTCATTGTGATTTGATGCATGAGAGTGCTTGGATTGCATAGATTGTAGGTCTAGGGATTGAAGTGAGTGTGTTCTGAGAGATTAGATCATCTTATTTCAACCATTTTCACTTGATTTCTCTCTTGGGCATTTTATCGAACACTTGGTGTGCATGTGGATTTTCATTCAATTGAGTTTGAAAAGGCTTTTTGGTGAATCTCTTAGTGTTAGGGCATTGATATGAGAGTGTTGTGCCTAGCCTTGTGGTCATAGAGTCTTAAGAGAGGGTCTTGTGTCTTGGCATTTCATCAAACACTTAGAATGCATCCTTTTTTCACTTAGCTTGAGAGCGAGAGCCTAAGTTGAGTGGTATTGGGATAGGGATTAGGTGCTACGAGAGTGCATCGAGTCTATAAAAGTGAAATGCATGGTCATCCGAATGCAAACTCGATCTTGATTGACTTGTTTGTTCAATTAGTCATCTTGAGCATGATGAAACTACCCACCAAGAGAGCCCCTTTGTCTTTGATTTGCACCACTTTATTTTTCTTTCTTCCTTTTAGTTTCCTTTAAGTTTTTAATGTCTATTTCAAATCAAAACTCCTTTCAAATGAATAGACCGTCTACGAGGAATGTGAGTAGAGGCCATTGAGAGAACCCCGTGGAATACGACCTTGGTAAACCCGCTTTTATCAGTTGGTCAGAGCATGGCGGAATTAGCCAAAGCCAATTATGGTTGAGTAATTGATTTGTTACTTTTATTGGCTTGACATATTGTTGATTTATTTGTTTATGTTTTGTCTATACTTTATACAATAGTCAATCATTCAATATGACTTCTGAAGAGTGACCAAAGAAAAAAGGGAAGAACACATTGTTCTCATATTTTGTACCAAAACAAAGTGATACTGTTCAAGAAGATCTAGCTCCATCTTCGTCTTCGTCTTTGCCTGTCATTGTTCCATCTCCTATTCCTTCTTCTGCTAATGAAGTTGAACGAGATCCTGAGAAAAGGATTAAAATATGTGATTGGCCTCTTGAATTAAGAGATGAGGTTAGAAGGAAATATTTGGTAGTAGGGGCCTACCAACCGAAACTTTCAAAGCAAGACTATCAAGCTCGAGAATATTCAGATAAGTCTCGTCGCTTTCAATAAAGTTGGTACAAGTCATATATTTGGTTGGAGTACTCACCAACAACTCATAAGGCTTATTGCTTTCCATGCTTCCTCTTTGACGAGACGTCTTCTTCTGCCTTAGTGAATGACGGATTTGATAATTGGAAGAGGGTTCGCAAAGGAAAGGAGTGTGTGTTTCTAACTCATGTGGGTACATCTTCTTATTCTCCTCATGATAAAGCTGTTGCTTGTGCAAGTTCTCTGAGTCTGCCATCTGCTCATATTGATAGAGTGATGGAGAGAGTTAGTAGAGATGAATTTTTGAAGCATCGATTACGCCTGATGGCAATCATCTCTGTTCTTCAAACACTAGCGATACAGGGTTCATCATTTAGAAGTCACGATGAGTCTGAAAGTTCACTAAATCGTGGCAATCTAATTGAATGGCTCGAACATTTAGCAGAATGGAGAGAAGATGTGAAGTCAGTTGTTTTGAAAAATGCTCCTGGCAATGCTAAATGTACTTCCCCCCTCATAAAGAAAGAGTTATTGGCAATCATGGCAAATAGAGTGCGTTGTGCAATAAGGGAGGAAGTTGGAGATGCAAGTTTTTCTATTCTTGTTGATGAAACTCAAGATGCTGTAGGACGAGAACATATGGCTATCATACTAAGATTTGTTAACTCATTTGGTGTTCTAACAGAGCGCTTCTTTGGCATCAAGAGTGTTGTTAATACTACTTCGGCAACACTTAAAGAGGTTATATGTGGAATGCTATCGAAGCATAATCTTCCAATTAAAAAACTGAGAGGACAGGGATATGACAGTGTTAGTAATATGTGAGGAAAATATAATGGACTCAAGGCTTTGTTTCTGCAAGATTGTCCATATGCATATTTGTCCATTGTTTTGCTCATAGGTTGCAGTTGACCTTAGTAGCTGCTGCAAAGAATTGTGGTCCGATATGGAGATTTTATTCATTATTGGATAAAATCATTAACTTGGTCAAATCATCTCCTAAGCGCAGCACTGACTTATTGGCCGCACACAAAAAAGGCATTGAGGACATGTTGAAAAGTGGTGAACTTGAGACTGGAAAAGGAGCTAATCAAAGTACATCATTGCAACGTGCAGGTGCTACTCATTGGAGTCTCATTTCTTCTCAGTTTATAGTATGATAAAGATGTTTGCTGCTACCTGTGAGGTGCTTCAAGAAGTTAGTGAGCATAATTCATCACGTCAACTTTGAGCTGAAGCTGAGGGTGCTCTGGAGGAAATTACAACCTTCAAGTTTGTTTTTTGTTTGCACATGATGAGGAAGATTATGATGGAAACTATGTGTCTTTCACAAGCCTTTCAAAGGAAGTCTATTGACATCTTAGAAGCACTTGGGATGGTTTCAACTTCAAAAACTCTACTGCAGAAATTAAGAGATGACGGATGGGAACTGTTACTTGAAGAGGTAAGCTCATTTTGTTTGAAACATGGCATAGATAAACATGATTTGAGCCAACCAGGTCGTCGTGGTATGAAGGAAATTCCTTTAGAGCACTTATATCATTATCAGTACTTCAATCAATGCATAAATTATCAGTTGAGTGAACTGAACTCAAGGTTTAGTGAGACAACAGTACGATTGCGTCAACTGAGTGCTGCTTTGGACCCGAAAGATTCTTTTAAGTCATTCAATGAAGACCATATCTATGAACTTGAAATTGAGTTCTATCATCAAGATTTTAATGATCAGGAACGACTTATTATGCGGTCTGAGTTACCATACTATGCTGAGCGTGTCGTTCGTAGTCCTAATTTTGAAGTTCTTTCGTTAGCCAAATTAATGGAGATTTTGATAACAAGAAGATTAGAAAAGCAATACATGATGATATGCAGATTGATTCGTCTTATATTGACGCTTCCAGTATCAACTACTACTACAGAACGAGCATTTTCAGCAATGAAATTCGTTAAGACGGATATACGCAGCAACATGGCTGATGGGTTTCTAGCTGATACTTTGATGATGTTTTATTGAGAGGGATTACGCTAGAAAGCTAGATAGAGATTGTATAATAGATGAATTTTCAAAATTAAAAAATCGTCGTGTACAATTGAAGTTGTAGGTATAGATTTGAATAATTTTTATGTTATTCAAATTTTTTGTCGTGACTTGAAAATTTTTTCTTCTATTTCGGCTCAGTGCATGATTCAATCCTAGTTCCGCCCCTATGTGTAACATTTATATTGTTTAGTGTTTTGTTTGTTAGTTTGTGTAGCAGTAGCATTCATATTGTTTACTGTGTACAATTTGAGTTTGTTGCTTACTTATTTGCTTTATTCCTTTATCAGTTGCTTTATGCCTTTATCAATTGTGCTGATTGCTGAAGCCCTTAATGCTTTAGAATAGAAAGTTCAGAGTTGGTCAGAGCATGGCGTAATTAGCCAAAGCCAATTATGGTTGAGTAATTGATTTGTTACTTTTATTGGCTTGCCATATTGTTGATTTATTTGTTTATGTTTTGTTTATACTTCATACAGTAGTCAATCATTCAATATGATTTCTGAAGAGCGACCAATGAAAAAAGGGAAGAACACATTGTTCTCATATTTTGTACCAAAACAAAGTGATACTGTTCAAGAAGATCTAGCTCCATCTTCGTCTCCGTCTTTGCCTGTCAATGTTTCATCTCCTATTCCTTCTTCTGCTAATTAAGTTGAACGAGATCCTGGGAAAAGGACTAAAATATGTGATTGGCCTCTTGAATTAAGAGATGAGGTTAGAAGGAAATATTTGGTAGTAGGGGCCTACCAACCGAAACTTTCAAAGCAAGACTATCAAGCTCGAGAATATTCAGATAAGTCTCGTCACTTTCAATAAAGTTGGTACAAGTCATATATTTGGTTGGAGTACTCACCAACAACTCATAAGGCTTATTGCTTTCCATGCTTCCTCTTTGACGAGACGTCTTCTTCTGCCTTAGTGAATGACGGATTTGATAATTGGAAGAGGGTTCGCAAAGGAAAGGAGTGTGTGTTTCTAACTCATGTGGGTACATCTTCTTATTCTCCTCATAATAAAGCTGTTGCTTGTGCAAGTTCTCTGAGTCTGCCATCTGCTCATATTGATAGAGTGATGGAGAGAGTTAGTAAAGATGAATTTTTGAAGCATCGATTACGCCTGATGGCAATCATCTCTGTTCTTCAAACACTAGCGATACAGGGTTCATCATTTAGAAGTCACGATGAGTCTGAAAGTTCACTAAATCGTGGCAATCTAATTGAATGGCTCGAACATTTAGCAGAATGGAGAGAAGATGTGAAGTCAGTTGTTTTGAAAAATGCTCCTGGCAATGCTAAATTACTTCCCCCCTCATAAAGAAAGAGTTATTGGCAATCATGGCAAATAGAGTGCGTTGTGCAATAAGGGAGGAAGTTGGAGATGCAAGTTTTTCTATTCTTGTTGATGAAACTCAAGATGCTGTAGGACGAGAACATATGGCTATCATACTAAGATTTGTTAACTCATTTGGTGTTCTAAAGAGCGCTTCTTTGGCATCAAGAGTGTTGTTAATACTACTTCGGCAACACTTAAAGAGGTTATATGTGGAATGCTATCAGAGCATAATCTTCCAATTCAAAAACTGAGAGGACAGGGATATGACAGTGTTAGTAATATGTGAGGAAAATATAATGGACTCAAGGCTTTGTTTCTGCAAGATTGTCCATATGCATATTTGTCCATTGTTTTGCTCATAGGTTGCAGTTGACCTTAGTAGCCGCTGCAAAGAATTGTGGTCCGATATGGAGATTTTATTCATTATTGGATAAAATCATTAACTTGGTCAAATCATCTCCTAAGCGCAGCACTGACTTATTGGTCGCACACAAAAAAGGCATTGAGGACATGTTGAAAAGTGGTGAACTTGAGACTGGAAAAGGAGCTAATCAAAGTACATCATTGCAACGTGCAGGTGCTACTCATTGGAGTCTCATTTCTTCTCAGTTTATAGTATGATAAAGATGTTTGCTGCTACCTGTGAGGTGCTTCAAGAAGTTAGTGAGCATAATTCATCACGTCAACTTTGAGCTGAAGCTGAGGGTGCTCTGGAGGAAATTACAACCTTCAAGTTTGTTTTTTGTTTGCACATGATGAGGAAGATTATGATGGAAACTATGTGTCTTTCACAAGCCTTTCAAAGGAAGTCTATTGACATCTTAGAAGCACTTGGGATGGTTTCAACTTCAAAAACTCTACTGCAGAAATTAAGAGATGACGGATGGGAACTGTTACTTGAAGAGGTAAGCTCATTTTGTTTGAAACATGGCATAGATAAACATGATTTGAGCCAACCAGGTCGTCGTGGTATGAAGGAAATTCCTTTAGAGCACTTATATCATTATCAGTACTTCAATCAATGCATAAATTATCAGTTGAGTGAACTGAACTCAAGGTTTAGTGAGACAACAGTACGATTGCGTCAACTGAGTGCTGCTTTGGACCCGAAAGATTCTTTTAAGTCATTCAATGAAGACCATATCTATGAACTTGAAATTGAGTTCTATCATCAAGATTTTAATGATCAGGAACGACTTATTATGCGGTCTGAGTTACCATACTATGCTGAGCGTGTCGTTCGTAGTCCTAATTTTGAAGTTCTTTCGTTAGCCAAATTAATGGAGATTTTGATAACAAGAAGATTAGAAAAGCAATACATGATGATATGCAGATTGATTCGTCTTATATTGACGCTTCCAGTATCAACTACTACTACAGAACGAGCATTTTCAGCAATGAAATTCGTTAAGACGGATATACGCAGCAACATGGCTGATGGGTTTCTAGCTGATACTTTGATGATGTTTTATTGAGAGGGATTACGCTAGAAAGCTAGATAGAGATTGTATAATAGATGAATTTTCAAAATTAAAAAATCGTCGTGTACAATTGAAGTTGTAGGTATAGATTTGAATAATTTTTATGTTATTCAAATTTTTTGTCGTGACTTGAAAATTTTTTCTTCTATTTCGGCTCAGTGCATGATTCAATCCTGGTTCCGCCCCTATGTGTAACATTTATATTGTTTAGTGTTTTGTTTGTTAGTTTGTGTAGCAGTAGCATTCATATTGTTTACTGTGTACAATTTGAGTTTGTTGCTTACTTATTTGCTTTATTCCTTTATCAGTTGCTTTATGCCTTTATCAATTGTGCTGATTGCTGAAGCCCTTAATGCTTTAGAATAGAAAGTTCAGAGTTGGTCAGAGCATGGCGTAATTAGCCAAAGCCAATTATGGTTGAGTAATTGATTTGTTACTTTTATTGGCTTGCCATATTGTTGATTTATTTGTTTATGTTTTGTTTATACTTCATACAGTAGTCAATCATTCAATATGATTTCTGAAGAGCGACCAATGAAAAAAGGGAAGAACACATTGTTCTCATATTTTGTACCAAAACAAAGTGATACTGTTCAAGAAGATCTAGCTCCATCTTCGTCTCCGTCTTTGCCTGTCAATGTTTCATCTCCTATTCCTTCTTCTGCTAATTAAGTTGAACGAGATCCTGGGAAAAGGACTAAAATATGTGATTGGCCTCTTGAATTAAGAGATGAGGTTAGAAGAAAATATTTGGTAGTAGGGGCCTACCAACCGAAACTTTCAAAGCAAGACTATCAAGCTCGAGAATATTCAGATAAGTCTCGTCGCTTTCAAGAAAGTTGGTACAAGTCATATATTTGGTTGGAGTACTCACCAACAACTCATAAGGCTTATTGCTTTCCATGCTTCCTCTTTGACGAGACGTCTTCTTCTAGTGAATGACAGATTTGATAATTGGAAGAGGGTTCGCAAAGGAAAGGAGTGTGTGTTTCTAACTCATGTGGGTACATCTTCTTATTCACCTCATAATAAAGCTGTTGCTTGTGCAAGTTCTTTGAGTCTGGCATCTGCTCATATTGATAGAGTGATGGAGAGAGTTAGTAGAGATGAATTTTTGAAGCATCGATTACGCCTGATGGCAATCATCTCAGTTCTTCAAACACTAGCGATACAGGGTTCATCATTTAGAGGTCACGATGAGTCTGAAAGTTCCCTAAATCGTGGCAATCTAATTGAATGGCTTGAACATTTAGCAGAATGGAGAGAAGATGTGAAGTCAGTTGTTTTGAAAAATGCTATTGGCAATGCTAAATATACTTCCCCCCTCATACAGAAAGAGTTATTGGCAATCATGGCAAATAGAGTGCGTTGTGCAATAAGGGAGGAAGTTGGAGATGCAAGTTTTTCTATTCTTGTTGATGAAACTCAAGATGCTGCAGGACGAGAACATATGGCTATCATACTGAGATTTGTTAACTCATTTGGTGTTCTAACAGAGCGCTTCTTTGGCATCAAGAGTGTTGTTAATACTACTTCGGCAACACTTAAAGAGGTTATATGTGGAATGCTATCAGATCATAATCTTCCAATTCAAAAACTGAGAGGACAGGGATATGACGGTGCTAGTAATATGTTAGGACAATATAATGGACTCAAGGTTTGTTTCTACAAGATTGTCCATATGCATATTTCGTCCATTGTTTTGCTCATAGGTTGCAGTTGACCTTAGTAGCTGCTGCTAAGAATTGTGGTCCGATATGGAGATTTTATTCATTATTGGATAAAATCATTAACTTGGTCAAATCATCTCCTAAGTGCAGCACTGAGTTATTGGCCGAACACAAAAAAGACATTGAGGACATGTTGGAAAGTGGTGAACTTGAGACTGGAAAAGGAGCTAATCAAAGTACATCATTGCAACGTGCAGGTGCTATTCGTTGGAGTTCTCATTTCTTCTCAGTTTATAGTATGATAAAAACATTTGCTGCTACATGTGAGGTGCTTCAAGAAGTTAATGAGCATAATTCATCACGTCAACTTCGAGCTGAAGTTGAGGGTGCTCTGGAGGAAATTACAACCTTCAAGTTTGCTTTTTGTTTGCACATGATGAGGAAGAATATGATGGAAACTATGTGTCTTTCACAAGCCTATCAAAGGAAGTCTATTGACATCTTAGAAGCACTTGGGATACTTTCAACTTCAAAAAACTCTACTGGATAAATTAAGAGATGACGGATGGGAACTGTTACTTGAAGAGGTAAGCTCTTTTTGTTTGAAACATGGCATAGATAAACCTGATTTGAGCCAACCAGGTCGTCATGGTATGAAGGAAATGCCTTTAGAGCACTTATATCATTATCAGTACTTCAATCAATGCATAAATTATCAGTTGAGTGAACTGAACTCAAGGTTTAGTGAGACAACAGTACGATTGCGTCAACTGAGTGCTGCTTTGGACCCGAAAGATTCTTTTAATTCATTCAATGAAGACCATATCTATGAACTTGAAATTGAGTTCTATCATCAAGATTTTAATGATCAAGAATGACTTATTATGCGGTCTGAGTTACCATACTATGCTGAGCGTGTCGTTCGTAGTCCTAATTTTGAAGTTCCTTCGTTAGCCAAATTAATGGATATTTTGATAACAAGAAGATTAGAAAAGCAATACATGATGATATGCAGATTGATTCGTCTTATATTGACGCTTCCAGTATCAACTACTACTACAGAAAGAGCATTTTCAGCAATGAAATTCGTTAAGACGGATATACGCAGCAACATGGCTGATGGGTTTCTAGCTGATACTTTGATGATGTTTTATTGAGAGGGATTACGCTAGAAAGCTAGATAGAGATTCTATAATAGATGAATTTTCAAAATTAAAAAATCGTCGTGTACAATTGAAGTTGTAGGTATAGATTTGAATAATTTTTATGTTATTCAAATTTTTTGTCGTGACTTGAAAATTTTTTCTTCTATTTCGGCTCAGTGCATGATTCAATCCTGGTTCCGCCCCTATGTGTAACATTTATATTGTTTAGTGTTTTGTTTGTTAGTTTGTGTAGCAGTAGCATTCATATTGTTTACTGTGTACAATTTGAGTTTGTTGCTTACTTATTTGCTTTATTCCTTTATCAGTTGCTTTATGCCTTTATCAATTGTGCTGATTGCTGAAGCCCTTAATGCTTTAGAATAGAAAGTTCAGAGTTGGTCAGAGCATGGCGTAATTAGCCAAAGCCAATTATGGTTGAGTAATTGATTTGTTACTTTTATTGGCTTGCCATATTGTTGATTTATTTGTTTATGTTTTGTTTATACTTCATACAGTAGTCAATCATTCAATATGATTCTGAAGAGCGACCAATGAAAAAAGGGAAGAACACATTGTTCTCATATTTTGTACCAAAACAAAGTGATACTGTTCAAGAAGATCTAGCTCCATCTTCGTCTCCGTCTTTGCCTGTCAATGTTTCATCTCCTATTCCTTCTTCTGCTAATTAAGTTGAACGAGACCCTGGGAAAAGGATTAAAATATGTGATTGGCCTCTTGAATTAAGAGATGAGGTTAGAAGAAAATATTTGGTAGTAGGGGCCTGCCAACCGAAACTTTCAAAGCAAGACTATCAAGCTCGAGAATATTCAGATAAGTCTCGTCGCTTTCAAGAAAGTTGGTACAAGTCATATATTTGGTTGGAGTACTCACCAAAAACTCATAAGGCTTATTGCTTTCCATGCTTCCTCTTTGACGAGACGTCTTCTTCTAGTGAATGACGGATTTGATAATTGGAAGAGGGTTCGCAAAGGAAAGGAGTGTGTGTTTCTAACTCATGTGGGTACATCTTCTTATTCACCTCATAATAAAGCTGTTGCTTATGCAAGTTCTTTGAGTCTGGCATCTGCTCATATTGATAGAGTGATGGAGAGAGTTAGTAGAGATGAATTTTTGAAGCATCGATTACGCCTGATGGCAATCATCTCAGTTCTTCAAACACTAGCGATACAGGGATCATCATTTAGAGGTCACGATGAGTCTGAAAGTTCCCTAAATCGTGGCAATCTAATTGAATGGCTCGAACATTTAGCAGAATGGAGAGAAGATGTGAAGTCAGTTGTTTTGAAAAATGCTATTGGCAATGCTAAATATACTTCCCCCCTCATACAGAAAGAGTTATTGGCAATCATGGCAAATAGAGTGCGTTGTGCAATAAGGGAGGAAGTTGGAGATGCAAGTTTTTCTATTCTTGTTGATGAAACTCAAGATGCTGCAGGACGAGAACATATGGCTATCATACTGAGATTTGTTAACTCATTTGGTGTTCTAACAGAGCGCTTCTTTGGCATCAAGAGTGTTGTTAATACTACTTCGGCAACACTTAAAGAGGTTATATGTGGAATGCTATCAGATCATAATCTTCCAATTCAAAAACTGAGAGGACAGGGATATGACGGTGCTAGTAATATGTTAGGACAATATAATGGACTCAAGGTTTGTTTCTACAAGATTGTCCATATGCATATTTCGTCCATTGTTTTGCTCATAGGTTGCAGTTGACCTTAGTAGCTGCTGCTAAGAATTGTGGTCCGATATGGAGATTTTATTCATTATTGGATAAAATCATTAACTTGGTCAAATCATCTCCTAAGTGCAGCACTGAGTTATTGGCCGAACACAAAAAAGACATTGAGGACATGTTGGAAAGTGGTGAACTTGAGACTGGAAAAGGAGCTAATCAAAGTTCATCATTGCAACGTGCAGGTGCTATTCATTGGAGTTCTCATTTCTTCTCAGTTTATAGTATGATAAAAACGTTTGCTGCTACATGTGAGGTGCTTCAAGAAGTTAATGAGCATAATTCATCACGTCAACTTCGAGCTGAAGTTGAGGGTGCTCTGGAGGAAATTACAACCTTCAAGTTTGCTTTTTGTTTGCACATGATGAGGAAGATTATGATGGAAACTATATGTCTTTCACAAGCCTATCAAAGGAAGTCTATTGACATCTTAGAAGCACTTGGGATACTTTCAACTTCAAAAAACTCTACTGGATAAATTAAGAGATGACGGATGGGAACTGTTACTTGAAGAGGTAAGCTCTTTTTGTTTGAAACATGGCATAGATAAACCTGATTTGAGCCAACCAGGTCGTCATGGTATGAAGGAAATGCCTTTAGAGCACTTATATCATTATCAGTACTTCAATCAATGCATAAATTATCAGTTGAGTGAACTGAACTCAAGGTTTAGTGAGACAACAGTACGATTGCGTCAACTGAGTGCTGCTTTGGACCCGAAAGATTCTTTTAAGTCATTCAATGAAGACCATATCTATGAACTTGAAATTGAGTTCTATCATCAAGATTTTAATGATCAAGAACGACTTATTATGCGGTCTGAGTTACCATACTATGCTGAGCGTGTCGTTCGTAGTCCTAATTTTGAAGTTCCTTCGTTAGCCAAATTAATGGATATTTTGATAACAAGAAGATTAGAAAAGCAATACATGATGATATGCAGATTGATTCGTCTTATATTGACGCTTCCAGTATCAACTACTACTACAGAAAGAGCATTTTCAGCAATGAAATTCGTTAAGACGGATATACGCAGCAACATGGCTGATGGGTTTCTAGCTGATACTTTGATGATGTTTTATTGAGAGGGATTACGCTAGAAAGCTAGATTGAGATTCTATAATAGATGAATTTTCAAAATTAAAAAATCGTCGTGTACAATTGAAGTTGTAGGTATGGATTTGAATAATTTTTATGTTATTCAAATTTTTTGTCGTGACTTGAAAATTTTTCCTTCTATTTCAGCTCAGTGCATGATTCAATCCTGGTACCGCCCCTATGTGTAACATTTATATTGTTTAGCATTTTGTTTGTCAGTTTGTGTAGCAGTAGCATTCATATTGTTTACTGTGTACAATTTGAGTTTGTTGCTTACTTATTTGCTTTATTCCTTTATCAGTTGCTTTATGCCTTTATCAATTGTGCTGATTGCTGAAGCCCTTAATGCTTTAGAATAGAAAGTTCAGAGTTGGTCAGAGCATTGCGGAATTAGCCAAAGCCATTTATGGTTGAGTAATTGATTTGTTACTTTTATTGGCTTGACATATTGTTGATTTATTTGTTTATGTTTTGTTTATACTTCATACAATAGTCAATCATTCAATATGACTTCTGAAGAGCGACCAATGAAAAAAGGGAAGAACACATTGTTCTCATATTTTGTACCAAAACAAAGTGATACTGTTCAAGAAGATCTAGCTCCATCTTCGTCTCCGTCTTTGCTTGTCAATGTTTCATCTCCTATTCCTTCTTCTGCTAATTAAGTTGAACGAGATCCTGGGAAAAGGATAAAAATATGTGATTGGCCTCTTGAATTAAGAGATGAGGTTAGAAGGAAATATTTGGTAGTAGGGGCCTACCAACCGAAACTTTCAAAGCAAGACTATCAAGCTCGAGAATATTCAGATAAGTCTCATCGCTTTCAAGAAAGTTGGTACAAGTCATATATTTGGTTGGAGTACTCACCAACAACTCATAAGGCTTATTGCTTTCCATGCTTCCTCTTTGACGAGACGTCTTCTTCTGCCTTAGTGAATGACGGATTTGATAATTGGAAGAGGGTTCGCAAAGGAAAGGAGTGTGTGTTTCTAACTCATGTGGGTACATCTTCTTATTCTCCTCATAATAAAGCTGTTGCCTATGCAAGTTCTTTGAGTCTGCCATCTGCTCATATTGATAGAGTGATGGAGAGAGTTAGTAGAGATGAATTTTTGAAGCATCGATTACGCCTGATGGCAATCATCTCAGTTCTTCAAACACTAGCGATACAGGGTTCATCATTTAGAGGTCACGATGAGTCTGAAAGTTCCCTAAATTGTGGCAATCTAATTGAATGGCTCGAACATTTAGCAGAATGGAGAGAAGATGTGAAGTCAGTTGTTTTGAAAAATGCTCTTGGCAATGCTAAATATACTTTCCCCCTCATACAGAAAGAGTTATTGGCAATCATGGCAAATAGAGTGCTGTGCAATAAGGGAGGAAGTTGGAGATGCAAGTTTTTCTATTCTTGTTGATGAAACTCAAGATGCTGTAGGACGAGAACAGATGGCTATCATACTGAGATTTGTTAACTTATTTGGTGTTCTAACAGAGCGCTTCTTTGGCATCAAGAGTGTTGTTAATACTACTTCGGCAACACTTAAAGAGGTTATATGTGGAATGTTATTGGATCATAATCTTCCAATTCAAAAACTGAGAAGACAGGGATATGACGGTGCTAGTAATATGTGAGGACAATATAATGGACTCAAGGTTTGTTTCTACAAGATTGTCCATATGCATATTTCGTCCATTGTTTTGCTCATAGGTTGCAGTTGACCTTAGTAGCTGCTGCAAAGAATTGTGGTCCGATATAGAGATTTTATTCATTATTGGATAAAATCATTAACTTTGTCAAATCATCTCCTAAGTGCAGTACTGAGTTATTGGCCGAACACAAAAAAGACATTGAGGACATGTTGGAAAGTGGTGAACTTGAGACTGGAAAAGGAGCTAATCAAAGTACATCATTGCAACGTGCAGGTGCTATTCGTTGGAGTTCTCATTTCTTCTCAGTTTATAGTATGATAAAGACGTTTGCTGCTACATGTGAGGTGCTTCAAGAAGTTAATGAGCATAATTCATCACGTCAACTTCGAGCTGAAGTTGAGGGTGCTCTGGAGGAAATTACAACCTTCAAGTTTGCTTTTTGTTTTCACATGATGAGGAAGATTATGATGGAAACTATGTGTCTTTCACAAGCCTATCAAAGGAAGTCTATTGACATCTTAGAAGCACTTGGGATAGTTTCAACTTCAAAAACTCTACTGGATAAATTAAGAGATGACGGATGGGAACTGTTACTTGAAGAGGTAAGCTCTTTTTGTTTGAAACATGGCATAGATAAACCTGATTTGAGCCAACCAGGTCGTCGTGGTATGAAGGAAATGCCTTTAGAGCACTTATATCATTATCAGTACTTCAATCAATGCATAGATTATCAGTTGAGTGAACTGAACTCAAGGTTCAGTGAGACAACAGTACGATTGCTTCAACTGAGTGCTGCCTTGGACCCGAAAGATTCTCTTAAGTCATTCAATAAAGACCATATCTATCAACTTGAAATTGAGTTCTATCATCAAGATTTTAATGATCAGGAACGACTTATATGCGGTCTGAGTTACCATATTATGCTGAGCGTGTCGTTCGTAGTCCTGATTTTGAAGTTCCTTCGTTAGCCAAATTAATGGAGATTTTGGTAACAAGAAGATTAAAAAAGCAATACATGATGATATGCAGATTGATTCGTTTTATATTGACGCTGCCAGTATCAACTGCTACTACAGAAAGAGCATTTTCAGCAATGAATTTCGTTAAGATGGATATACGGAGCAACATGGCTGATGGGTTTCTAGCTGATACTTTGATGATGTTTATTGAGAGGGATTACGCTAGAAAGCTAGATAGAGATTCTATATTAGATGAATTTTCAAAATTAAAAAATCGTCGTGTACAATTGAAGTTGTAGGTATAGATTTGAAGACTTTTTATGTTATTCAAATTTTTTGTTGTGACTTGAAAATTTTTCCTTCTATTTCGGCTCAGTCTGTGATTCAATCCTGGTTCTGCCTCTGTGTGTAACATTTATATTGTTTAGTGTTTTGTTTGTCAGTTTGTGTAGCAGTAGCATTCATATTGTTTATTGTGTACAATTTGAGTTTGTTGCTTACTTATTTGCTTTATACCTTTATCAGTTGCTTTTTGCCTTTATCAATTGTGCTAATTGCTAAAGCCTTAATGCTTTAAAATAGAAAGTTCATAGTTGGTCAGAGCATGGCGGAATTAACCAAAGCCAATTATGGTTGAGTAATTGATTTGTTACTTTTATTGGCTTGACATATTGTTGATTTATGTGTTTATGTTTTATCTATACTTCATACAGTAGTCAATCATTCAATATGACTTCTGAAGAGCGACCAAAGAAAAAAGGGAAGAACACATTGTTCTCATATTTTGTACCAAAACAAAGTGATACTGTTCAAGAAGATCTAGCTCCATCTTCGTCTCTGATGACATTCGATTTGACGTGATTTTCAACCCCATTTAAGTGACATTTCCTTGCTTAAAATGTGGTTTTAGGGGTAAAATAACGAATATTCGCTCAACTACTCTGTTTCCTACAGATTTGGTTACTTTGGCCCTTTTTGGATTTATTTTATGGTTTTCTAGTATTTTTGTAAGAGCGCAGGTTTTTGCCGTCAAATACGTAACCACGGACGTGTTCAAGACCTCAAGGAACGAACCAGAAATCAAACCGGAGTCAGAACCGAAGATCCAACTGCCCAGCACAATGTTTTTGCCGAAAATACTACACAGCTTTCGGTGAAAAAACCTTCAGAAACCCACAGTTAAGTTTTCGGTGAAAAGTCAAAGTCTTCGACGAAAACTATTGAACAAAGAAGTCAGGAGGATTCAACTGAAGTTTTTGGCGAAAACTTTTTAAGTTTTCACCGAAAACTATTACCTTTTCCAAGACAGAAACGGCAAACCCTAATGACTGCTATTTAAACAGAGCAGCGGCAGCTGAGAGAATCATCCATTATTCCACCATTCAGTCAACAAAATTACACATCCAATTAGACTTTTGAGAGTCAGCTGACTCTAGGGTCGATAGATAGAGTTTAGAGAGTTCGAAGATCCGTGAAGAGATCGTGATGCCATCTTTTCACCTCGGAGACTCGGAGCTAGGAGTGAAGATTACCGGAGAGTGGAGCTTTGCCAAAGTCATCTTAATTAGGTTTTACAGTTTCCATCTGTTGTCCCTTTTCATGATGAACTTTGTTTCTGTCTTTGTTTCTGCTGTTATGAACATGAGTAGCTAAACTCGTAGACCTTAGACTAGATGAACCCTAAGTGACCCAGGGCTTTAAAGCGGTCACGGATCGGCGGTGATTAGATTCAAAGTTCAATCAGTTTCTCTCGCATGTTTGATTTGTTCTTCGTTGTTTATGTTTTTTCTCTGGCTTGATCACCTAGATTAGATTCTTGTTAAGCTGAGGATAGTAGGGAATGTTCGCCTCACTTTAGAAAATCAATTCAACCAATTAACCTATTCATTGGAGTGTGCCTTTCGTAGGAACCAGTTAGGGTTAATCCACTTCAAGAGTAACTCATAAATTGTTAGTAATTCCACCAGTTAGTTTAGTTGTCGCAAGAAGCGACCGTACTCGGGTGGCTAATTAATCTTGGTAGCTAGATCGGATAGAGTAACTCATAAATCGTTAGTAATTCCACCAGTTAGTTTAGTCGTCGCAAGAAGCGACCGTACTCGGGCGGCTAATTAATCTTAGTAGCTAGATCGGATAGAGCGAACGTTCGCAGTCTTAAACCTAAGGGTAAGGAGTTATGGTGGTGTCTTAAATTGATTGAACGAGAATTGAAAACCGCTAGTATGTTGATTGCCAATGCTTTGGTGATCTAAGGGGGATTCGAAGTCTAAGCTTGTCTGTCTTCCTGTTAGGCAACCTTTTTACCTTTTCTGTCTTTTATTTCCTTGTTTGTTAGATTAGAAGTCGTGGAACTTACACCACGCACAACGTGTTTAAACTTGAGTAATTTGCCAACATATTTGAGTAGACAAGAAGAAGAGACCTCGAGTAGAATACGATCTATTCTACCTTGGTAGATTAGTTATTTGAGAAAACACGCCAAAAGCGTGTCATCAGTTTCCGTCTTTGCTCTTAGCCAAAAAAAGAAACAAAGTCTCCGTCTTTGCCTGTCAATGTTTCATCTCCTATTCCTTCTTCTGCTAATGAAGTTGAACGAGATCCTGGGAAAAGGATTAAAAATATGTGATTGGCCTCTTGAATTAAGAGATGAGGTTAGAAGGAAATATTTGGTAGTAGGGGCCTACCAACCGAAACTTTCAAAGCAAGACTATCAAGCTCGAGAATATTCAGATAAGTCTTGTCGCTTTCAAGAAAGTTGAAACAAGTCATATATTTGGTTGGAGTACTCACCAACAACTCATAAGGCTTATTTCTTTCCATGCATACTCTTTGACGAGACGTCTTCTTCTGCCTTAGTGAATGACGAATTTGATAATTGGAAGAGAGTTTGAAAAAGAAAGGAGTGTGTGTTTCTAACTCATGTGGGTACATCTTCTTATTCTCTTCATAATAAAGCTGTTGCTTGTGCAAGTTCTATGAGTCTGCCATCTGCTCATAATTATAGAGTGATGGAGAGAGTTAGTAGAGATGAAGTTTTGAAGCATCGATTACGCCTAATGGCAACCATCTCAGTTCTTCAAACACTAGCGATACAGGGTTCATCATTTAGAGGTCACGATGAGTCTGAAAGTTCCCTAAATTGTGGCAATCTAATTGAATGGCTCGAACAATTAGCAGAATGGAGAGAAGATGTGAAGTCAGTTGTTTTGAAAAATGCTCCTGGCAATGCTAAATATACTTCCCCCCTCATACAGAAAGAGTTATTGGCAATCATGGCAAATAGAGTGCATTGTGCAATAAGGGAGGAAGTTGGAGATGCAAGTTTTTCTATTCTTGTTGATGAAGCTCAAGATGGTGCAGGACGAGAACATATGGCTATCATACTGAGATTTGTTAACTCATCTGGTGTTCTAACAGAGCGCTTCTTTGGCATCAAGAGTGTTGTTAATACTACTTCGGCAACATTTAAAGAGGTTATATGTGGAATGCTATCGGAGCATAATCTATCAATTCAAAAACTGAGAGGACAGGGATATGACGGTGCTAGTAATATGTGAGGACAATATAATGGACTCAAGGCTTTGTTTCTACAAGATTGTCCATATGCATATTTCGTCCATTGTTTTGCTCATAGGTTGCAGTTGACCTTAGTAGCTGCTACAAAGAATTGTGGTCCGATATGGAGCTTTTATTCATTATTGGATAAAATCATTAACTTGGTCAAATCATCTCCTAAGCGCAGCACTGAGTTATTGGCCGCACACAAAAAAAGACATTGAGGACATGTTGGAAAGTGGTGAACTTGAGACTGGAAAAGGAGCTAATCAAAGTACATCATTGCAACGTGTAGGTGCTACTCGTTGGAGTTCTCATTTATTCTCAGTTGATAGTATGATAAAGATGTTTGCTGCTACATGTGAGGTGCTTCAAGAAGTTAGTGAGCATAATTTATCACGTCAACTTTGAGCTGAAGCTGAAGGTGCTCTAGAGGAAATTACAACCTTCAAGTTTGCTTTTTGTTTGCACATGATGAGGAAGATTATGATGGAAACTATGTGTCTTTCACAAGCCTTTCAAAGGAAGTCTATTGACATCTTAGAAGCACTTGGGATGGTTTCAACTTCAAAAACTCTATTGCAGAAATTAAGAGATGACGGATGGGAACTGTTACTTGAAGAGGTAAGTTCTTTTTGTTTGAAACATGGCATAGATAAACCTGATTTGAGCCAACCAGGTCGTCGTGGTATGAAGGAAATGCCTTTAGAGCACTTATATCATTATCAGTACTTCAATCAATGCATAGATTATCAGTTGAGTGAACTGAACTCAAGGTTCAATGAGACAACAATACGATTGCTTCAACTGAGTGCTACCTTAGACCCGAAAGATTCTTTTAAGTCATTCAATGAAGACCATATCAATCAACTTGAAATTGAGTTCTATCCTCAAGATTTTAATGATCAGGAACGACTTATTATGCGGTCTGAGTTACCATACTATGTTGAGCGTGTCGTTCGTAGTCCTGATTTTGAAGTTCCTTCGTTAGCCAAATTAATGGAGATTTTGGTAACAAGAAGATTAGAAAAGCAATACATGATGATATGCAGATTGATTCATCTTATATTGACGCTGCCAGTATCAACTGCTACTACAGAAAGAGCGTTTTTAGTAATGAAATTCGTTAAGACGGATATACGGAGCAACATGGCTGATGGGTTTCTAGCTGATACTTTGATGATGTTTATTGAGAGGGATTACGCTAGAAAGCTAGATAGAGATTCTATAATAGATGAATTTTCAAAATTAAAAAATCGTCGTGTACAATTGAAGTTGTAGGTATAGATTTGAAGACTTTTTATGTTATTCAAATTTTTTGTCGTGACTTGAAAATTTTTCCTTCTATTTCAGCTCAGTGCATGATTCAATCCTGGTTCCGCCCCTGTCTGCACCCATGTTATCCCCGCCGGATGAATCAAGCCCTGAATCGGGAGATTCAATCTATCAAGAGTGCAGCCAACCAATCAAACATAAAGAATAAAATCAAATAATTACCTGGGAAAGCTTCATGATTTTCTACTTGTTGATTCATCCAAGCTAAAAAAAATTGTTCAGTTGAAGAGAAACTACATATGGATAGCTTAATGATCCTCTGTATATAAGCTGGGAAAGCTTCATAAAACACAATTTTATTACGGGGAAAGCTTCATGATCCTCTATATATAAGCTTCTAATGATTCTACAATAGGATTATGATCATGTTGTGGTGTTTGACTGCTTCTTCGATTAATCAAAGTCTTATTATTAGATCGTTGGTAGCTTAAGATTCCATTCGGTGTGAGTTTACCGGAGAAAAAAAAAGTAAAAAGATGGTGAAGGCGGTGATTTTTGGATCGATTAGGGAATAGTACTAGCTAGAGTATAATTTTTATATAATTTAACAACATTTGGTTTTGGGCTAATGTCCCATGATTTGTAATTTGTTTAATATTATTATATTTGTTAAGTTTATATAAAATTTAATACAAGTTGTACACTTTAATTACGTACAAAGTGTATAATTAGTATACATGAGTAGTACAAAATGTATGCTCATACAGTCTGCGAATTTCATATAGAGGGTACGAATTTCATATAAAGTGTACGAACTTTGTACAGAATGTATACAATGGGTACAAAACTTTGTACAACCCTCATACAAAGTGTACGAAAAATAAACATACATTGTACAATAAAGTTTATACACTTTGTGTAATTAGTTACATGAGTCGTACAAAATGTATGCTCATACATTTTGTACAAATTTTATATAGAGTGTACGTCATATACAGGTTGTACAAACCTCATACAAAGTGTATGAACTTGTACATAGTGCATACAATATGTACAAAACTTTGTACAACCCTCATACAAACAGTACGAAAAATAAACATTGTATAATACAGAGTGTATACCATTTTCATACACTTTGTACATACCTCATACAAAGTGTACGATGACTATAGACTGTACACTGTTATACAAAGTGTACAACCCCTTATAGAGTGTATACACTTTGTACATATCGCATACAACCTGTACAACTGCAGACAAAAATTTTGTCTAGAGAAATATTATTTACCACAAAAATACATTTATTCCAGAAACATAGAGCGGATGACGGTGATCAAGTGGGTGATTTTTTTCGGAATGGAGTTCATGTCACTAGAAATTCATTAGGAAAATTTTTGTTGATGAAAGGTGGTATATTGGCGATCGGAGTTGGTGATCCGGCGGCCAGAGTTGATGGTACGGTGACCAGAGATAGCTGAATGAAGAAAAAATAATAAAATAAATTAAATTGAATATGAAATGACTATTTATCCCTAATTAATCTAAGCCCTTGGATCATGTAACGAATCAAAGGTTGAGATTTTTGTTGTCACTGATGCAGCACAATTCACCATTGCCTCCGGAACTGGAGTCGGGGGAGGGGCCTTCCTGGACCCATGCCAAAAAACAACTCTATATTATAAAAAAGCAATGTTAAAATCAGTTTTTTAATTTTTTTTCAACTTTAGTCTTTTTTTTTCTTTTCGTCCAACTTTTGTCTTCTTAATATTTAATCTAGACATATATCCATGCCACAACTTCTTTCCCAGTTTAGTAAGTAAACATTGGAGAAAGATAAATTATAGTGGTATTATGAAGCTTACGAGTGAAGTAAGAAATATTTTAAAACCACACATTTTATCTACAAATATATATTTTATATTATCAATTTAAAAAGTTTAGTAAGCCAAAACGTGGCAATTGAAACTGATGCGGTGTGTTGAATACGTATCAATTAACGTTAAGAAGAAGAAAGTTGAGACGAAAAGACCCAAGACAAAGTGGTGGAAGTAAGAGGGGTAAAAAGAGAGATCTACAGTGTAAGGGGCTATATGTTAAGTTTACAAAGTAAAGGGGAGTAAAATGTTATTTTTTCTGTAAATAAATAGCAATGTTAAATCGGTTGAAGTGCAAGCCTTTAAGACGGGAGAAATGAAGCTAACATAAAAAATATTATGTCAAGGTTACATAAACAAGCAAACCTTTAAGACGAGAGAAATGAAGTATGTTAAGGTTACATAAACCATTCAGAAGCCTTGGTTGATTTTTTATTAAATTTTTTAGCTTTTAAGGTAGTTAATTGTATTAATTAACCATAGTCAATTATTATCACCTTATTATTTTTTTATCTTTTTTCTCTCACTCAATTTATCTTTCTATTAAATACATATTATTTACACTCCTATCCTTTTAACATGGACCATTAGATCTCCTCTTCAAAATTGAATGGTGTCCAAACAGTAGAAATTCCCGAAAAAGGTATCTAGTTGGATATTCCGTTTCAGGCATAGTTGAGGAAGTAATGGGAGGCGAAGCTAGGGCTTGGACCCAAATAGCTAAAATATACATATTTTTTCGTACAAAAATATATTCGATCGATGTATTTTATGTATCGGGCCCAGGGTCTACTAGGGTCCTGGCTGGTACAAAGGGCAGTTGAGGAAAAAATCTGAGGCATGGCTATAGAGTTTACAAGTTCTTCGACAGCGAGGTAGGGTTCAAGCTCCTCTGCCCGTAACTATTCTCCTTGACCCCTCCCCCAAATCCAATCTCCTTCAGCTCCTCCACCTGCTCCAAATCGGTGAATTTCATAATAGAGGGAGGTAGTATTGGCTACAATCCTCCACACGGAGGAGAACCCGACGATGGAGGACGATGATCAAGAACTCGTTGACGGAGTGCGAGAGGGTGTCGAGCCCCGACGAGAAGAAGCGACGTGTGGGGTCAGCGGAGGACATGATCTACTTCGCCACGCCAGTGCTCAGACGGAGCGTGGAGCTATGGACGACGATGAACATGAAGGACTCAAAGTAGGACATCTTGATCGAAGAAGTGAGATGGAACAACTCAACTTGACCAAAGTTGCGTTTTGGTCAAGGAACAATGGGGGCATCAAATAAAAAGATAAATAAATTCTCGGAGCCTATTGGGGAACCAAGTCTCAAATTTGGTCAATTAGACCAAATTAACAAGAACCATTAGATAAAAATGAATGGTTCAGATTAGATTGACTTATTTATTATCTAATTATTTAATTCGGATCATTATGACAGATAATTAATTCAACGAATCATTATGATACATAATTAATTCAATGGATAATTATGGAAAGAGAATCAAAAGTCCAAGATTTTCTCTTCAAAATAAATCCCCAACCGCAATTGTTTCTTTCTTCTCTGGCGACATTGTTTCTTTCTTCTCTGGCGACATTGTTTCTTTCAATTGTTTCTTTCTTCTTCGGTCGATTTCTTGAAATTGCTTGTTTGGATTTTTTTAATCCCGTCGCCAATATAGTCATCAGCCATGGACAAGGGTGTCCTAGTGCAGGAAAAGTACTAAGGTGTCATAGTACATGCATCATTAACATTGAAGTGAAACTCACATCTAAGGTGTCCTAGTACATGCATCAAATCAGCAAACCAATAATTAAACAGATATCAAACAATATAAATATAGCACGTTTGGAGTCCAGATAGTTCATAAATAGACTGTCCTAGTGCAAGAATCATTAACTTTGCAGCATCAGCAAACCAAAAAATCTTGTATAGTTCACCATAGAGAGGTTAACTTCAATAGAGACAAGGGTGTCCTAATACAGAAAAAGTACTAAGGTGTCCTAGTACATACATCATTAACATTGAAACGAAACCCACATCAAAGGTACTAAGGTGTCCTAATACATGCATCAAATCAGCAAACTAATACTTAAACAAAGATAAAAAAAACATAAATATAGCACGTTTGGAGTCTAGATGGTTCATAAATAGACTTTCCTAGTGCAAGAATTATTAACATTGCAACATTAGAAAACCAAAAATTATTGTACAGTTAGATTTTCTAATAAGAGACTTTTAGTGCACTGAGAATATATAAAGCCTACTGGAGAAAAAATTATTGTACACGTAGTCTAAACATCTAAACCGAACCTTGACCGGAGAAAAAAAAATAGAAATTACGGCAACAGGAGAGGGAAGAAAGAAAAGAGTTGCAGGGAATTGAGAAGAAGTTGCAAGGAATAGGGGAAAAAGATAAAAATAGGGTTAATACACCTTTTTGCCCCTCTACTATGCAAAGTTAACAAACATATCCCTTTACTATTTTCCAATGTTGTCAAGACCGGACCGGACATCAAACTGGTCCAGTGAAAGGTTCAAGGATTTAAGGGTTGATAGAGGTCGGACCGTAAAAACCGGTGCAAAAAACGGTCACTACATAACTTAACAAAAGTATGATATTATTAGTTAACCATATAAAATATAAGTATAAAAGTGGGTATTATGTATGATTAGCAATTACATAAATTTTAGGTATCAATGTGTAAATTAACTTAGATATAAATAATGGGCCTTTTGGAAACCCTAGATCTAATTTCATGCGCCGTTCCCATTCTCCTATGAAACTATTCTTCTCTTTCTCCCCTGTTTAGTTCTAATTTCATCCTCTTCTTTCTTCCGTCACTCTTTCCAATCCTCTTCTCCGTTTTCCATCTTCAATCCAACTCAAAAGCCATTGATGCTTCACCAAATCCCTGTGAAACTCTCTTTTTTCGACCTGAAATGGTGATTGGATCATTTGACAATGAGTTTGATGATGCTGGTTTATCTTCTGGAGGTTGGGTGAAGTCGGCAATCAGAGCTGGGGAGACGAACGATTTGGATTAGAAGAAAAAGACCTACCGGCCGGAGAAGAAGCAGATGACGAAGACGGTCGGAAGAAGAAGACGCACGGCGGCCGGAGACGGAGACGAAGATGGACGGCGGCCGGAGATGAAGAAGAAGAAGACGACGACGCGGTCGGGGAAGAAGGTGAAGAAGATGACGATTCGGCTGAATCCAACCGGCCGAAACCGCTTGAAGCGGGTCGACCGGTTTCCATGGTTTTACCGGGTCGACCCGACTTTGCAGCTTAATTGAACCGTCTCTCATTTGAAGGCCGACCGGACCGGATTTGGTGCCGGTTCCTGGTTTTACCGGTCGGACCGGCCGGTCCGGTCCGGTCATGATAACACTGCTATTTTCTAACCGATTTAACACCCTCTACTTTGAAAATTTTACAAATATGCCTCTTCATTTATCTTTTAATCTATTTTTCGTCTAATGAGTTGATTATACGTGCTACTTCATATTATTTGTACACCTTATCGTTGATTGGAATGTTCACAAACCAAAATTATTTAAATTAGAAAGAAAAAGAAAAAGGAATACCACGAAAACACATCTGTACATAATGGTGATTATAATGCTTTTCCTTTTTCTTTTCTTTTTAATTTAAATATTTTCACCTTGTGGACATCCCGATTAGTGATGTTGTGGACAAATAATATGATGTAGCACATATAATCAACTTATTAGACGAAAAATATATGAAAAGAAAAATGTATGGGCATATTTGTTAAACTTTTCAAAGTAGAGGGTGTTAAATCGGTTAGAAAAAAGTAAAATGGTATGTTTGTTAACTTTGCATAGTAGAGGGGTAAAAATGTGTATTAACCCATAAAAATATATTAGTTATGGTAACATTAAAAGACCTTCCTAATCATTATCTACTAATTAATTAGGTAACTAATTGATCATATAAGATTAGGAAAATCTTATTATTTTAATATTAAATCAATAGTTGAAATTAATTTGGTTTAATAGACCAAATATGCATTTGGTCACTGAAACTATTCTCCTTGCCCCCTCCCCCAAATCCAATCTCCTTCAGCTCCTCCACTTGCTCCAAATCGCTGGTGAATTTCATAATAGAGGGAGGTAGTATTGGCTACAATCTTCCACACGGAGGAGAACCCGACGATGGAGGGCGATGATCAAGAACTCGTTGACGGAGTGCGAGAGGGTGTCGAGCCCCGACGAGAAGAAGCGATGTGTGGGGTCAGCGGAGGACATGATCTACTTCGCCACGCCAGTGCTCAGACGGAACGTGGAGCTATGGACGACGGTGAACATGAAGGACTCAAAGTAGGACATCTTGATCGGAGAAGTGAGATGGAACAACTCAACTTGACCAAAGTTGCGTTTTGATCAAGGAACAATGGGGGCATCAAATAAAAAGATAAATAAATTCTTATTCCCTCCCAAAAACGCAGAATCTTCTGTTTATTTATTAAATTGAAAATTTTGTCCAGATAACATTAGATGATGACTAGGATAGCAGTGTTAATAATTTCGTCAGCTTTCCATCCATTATTTAGGAAAAATGGTATTTCATGAATAATAATTCGAGTTTAGTGGTACCCGATGAATGAAAAAAAATTAGTGGTCAGGTTGATTGATTTTAAAAATTTCAGTGATATCCGATGAATTTAAATCAAAATTTAGTGAAGTTTGGGTATAAAATATAATAGGGATAATGATATTTAGTCCTCCTCTACTTTGCCAAGTTAACAAATAGCCCTCCTATACTACAAAATGCTCGATTTACCTAACAATATAGTAATTACATCCAAATTTCCATCCAATACTCCATTAAGTGATGACTCACCAATATGACTCATTTATAATTAATGACATTATCTTGCCACATTAGCGACTTTCATCCATATTTGTGTTTTATGAATATCATCCATGGTTACTAGTGACTCAAATAAAATAAACATAATAAATAAAAGGAAAAATAAAAATAGTTTTTAATAATTATAGTTTCTGTATTATAATTTTTTTCAATACAAAGTTAAATTCAAAAATAATTTTTTTGTTCTTTATAAGTAAGAAAAACATATAAGTATTTTTAGAAAATTTTTTTTTATAAAATATATTTATTTTATTCTGTAAATATTACAGAATTAAAATTTTAAATTCCTAAAAGATAAATATACAAATAAAGTTTCAACTTGTTCATTTATAAATTATATATTTAAATTATTTTTTATGGCTTTTTTTTAGTTTAGTTGAGTCAAGAGTAAATAACCTGGGATACCACTTATGTTTTGAATTGGTTTCATATAAACCACTTATGTTTTATTTTCACATCGGATGACATTTAAGTACGTTTAAGGTTTCATATTAAGCACTTTGATCCTAATCAGCAATCTAATTGAATATTTTATTATTATATTGTGCCACATATGCTGCCATGTAATCAAACTGATTAACTCTATTAAGTTTACTAACCAACCAGATTCATTAACGACTATTTTTTTCCATATACACTACCATTGACCATTCCTCTCAACTTCTATTTTTTCTTCAGCAACTCTTATCCACCTTACAATTTCCCTTTTCCATATTCAATAGCAGCAATGCTATTATATTCCAATGAAGAAAACAAGATGTCAATCACTCACAATGTAGGATGGAAACAAAGAGATGAACTGAAACTTACCAGGAGGTTCACAGTAATTACGATCATTGTTTATGTTAGCTTCAACCATTACGTTACATCAAACCAGGAATCTTCCGATTTCTACATGTTGAAACAGAGCAGGACTCTGTTGAATGTAGTCAAAATCTCGATTTTAATCTTAAAATCTTACGGTTTTACGATTTCACTAGTCTGGTTTAAAAAAACAGAATGCAGAATCTGAAGGTTGAAAAACAAACCCGATTGGTGCTCTATCAACCAGCTCAGTAGACTTGAAAAATAAAAGTTCATATTTTTGAACTGGATTTTTTCTTGGTGTTGTACTGTTGTTGGTTGTTCTCAACTAAACAAATAGAGATAAAAGTCTCTTTGTCTTCCTCTGCTCAATTTCCCTATTTACATGTAAGAGAAAGGTAATTAATAATTATTTATTACTCTCCTGCTAACCAAGTCCTAACAATAAATCGGGTTGGTTAGTAAACCTAATAGAGTTAATTAGTTTGATTACATGGAAGCATATGTGGCAAAATATAATAATAAAATATTCAATTAGATTGCTGATTAGGATTAAAGTGCTTAATATGAAACCTTAAACGTACTTAAATGCCATCTGGTGTGAAAATAAAACATAAGTGGTTTATATGAAACCAATTCAAAACATAAGTGGTATCCCAGGTTATTTACTCGTTGAGTCAACAAGGAAGCGGATCGGCGTCTAGGTTTTTCCTGGTTTGGAAAGTTCCAGCCCAACTCCAACCATTAGATCTAGTTTGACCCTTTGACCAATCTAATGGTCCAGATTTGTTAGGGTATTTAGAACTTTACACATGATTTAATTATTATATTTAATTTAAATATATTATTATTATTTTTTATTTAAATATTTTATGTTTAATAGTTTACAGTTGGCAACACTCCGTCGCCGGCGACTTTTCCGGCGATCGGCGTCGACGAATTTTTCGGTGACTTTTCCAGCGACTTTTTCCGATGACTTTTCAAACGATGACAAGTTAACTAGTTAACCTGATTTTTTTTTATGAATAGAGGGTTTCATTGCATCAAAAATCTTGAAGAGCTACAATCTGTATACAAAAAACTATCTAGGGAGCAATTCAAGAAGGGTTCGGTTCACCATCTCCGTCAAATGACGTTCCCGGATTCCCTAGACTTCAAGAATCTCCAAACTATATACAATTTCTATCAAATGTCTGTAAACTACTATCAGCTACTCTTCCTTTAGCAATTGAAGCTATATCCAATTTAATTTGTCCTACTAATTCCTTCGGGGTCCACTTCAGTCCTCCATGGACCCTTGAACATCTCTCACGCCACAAAGTGCTCACTGCTGCAACCCAGTAGCACCTCCAAATAATCGCAGTATCAGTCTTGCCCGAGAGCTTCCTGCAAACAAACTCCAGTACCCCGTCCCATGTTCTGCACTTCGAAGTACCCATCATGTTAGCTAAGACTTTCTCTGAATACTCACAATTCCAAAACAGATGGTCTCTGCAGTCAATACCGTCATCACAGAACACACAGCTAATGTCCACACTTAAGCCCCATGATACCATATTAACCTTCCAAGTAACCCTCTCTTGTACCTGAAGCCAAACAATAAAGCTATTGCTGGGAATGACAAGTCCTTTCCAAACGCTTTCAAACCAAGTGACTTTCCCAGGTCTCGGCCTGAAGGAATCCCATACATAAGAGAGCTTAAACTTTGCCATAGAGAGACCATTCCAAAGCATTTCTCCATCATCTGCTTCAGTAATAAGACTTCTTACCACACTTCTAAGCTTCAAAATTTTCCTCCAAGCCCAAGAACCAGCTGTATCCTTAATATTCCAGAAGCTCTTGTTCTTAATACGGTACTTATATACCCAGGCCACTCACAAGGAGCCACTCCTAACAAACAGACTCCATATATGCCTAACTGCGTTGGCAACGTTCCAAGAATAAAAATCCTTCAAGCCAAGTCCTCCCTCTTCCTTTGGAAGAGCCAAAAAATGCCAAGCTACTTTACTCCTACCCCCATCTGTTTTCCCCCATAGGAAACGATTGCAGATATTCTCAATCTCCTTCAGGATATACTTTGGCAACAAAAATACACTCATCCAGTAATTCAGAATTCCACAGATAACTGATTGAATGAGCTGAAGTTTACCTGCATAAGAAAGGTGTTTCGCTGTCCAGCTCTTGATCCTCTTTGTTATACGATCTATTAAAACTTTGCAGTCATCCCTCTTAAGCTTGCTTGAACACATTGGAACTCCCAAGTACTTAAATGGAAGACTGCCTAGCTTAAAACCTGACTCCTTGACTATTTCATCCCTTCCTTCATCACTTAACCCAGCAAGGTAGATTTCACTCTTATCTGGATTAAATTGCAGTCCAGATAGTTTCCTAAATTTCTCCAACACAGCTTTAACACCCTCAACTCCTGCAGCAGTAGCCTTTGTAAAGACAATAAGGTCATCTGCAAAGCTCAGGTTTGTTAATCTAGTATGCTTACACTGTGGATGAAGCAGAAACCCCCCTCTTTACTGCCTTATCAAATAGACAAGAAAGTATCTCCATTGATATTACAAACAAGTATGGAGATAAAGGATCTCCCTGTCGAAAACCCTTCTTGGCATAAAAGTATCCACACAGAGCACCATTCAGGCTAACAGATAGCATTCCTGTTTCCAAACTACTCTTAGTCCAGTGTATAAAAAGTGTGGGAAAATTCATAGCAATCAGAACCCTAATCACAAAGTCCCAGCTCACCGAGTCGAACGCCTTCATTAGGTCCACCTTTATAGCACATCTAGGGGAAATGTTCTTTTTGCTATAAGTTCTAAGTAGCTCAGTTGCCAACAGAACATTATCACCAATAGTTCTACCCTTAATGAACGCTGACTGCGAGTTGCCAATAACATATGGAAGGACTTTACACAGTCTATTAGAAATTACCTTTGTGATAACTTTGTAGATCACATTGCAGCAAGATATTGGCCTATAATCTTTCATTGAAGTAGCATTTGGCTTTTTTGGAACTAAAGCCAAGTAAGCCGAATTAACAAACTTTGGCAATTTCCCATCTTCAAAAAAACTCCTCACTGCATCTATTACATCATTCTGCACAATTGCCCAGCAAGTCTTATAGAACATAACTGTATACCCATCCGGTCCAGGAGATTTATCATTTCCCATTGAGAACAAAGCAGCTCTAACTTCTTCAGCTGTAACTGGAGCTATTAGAGAAGATTCCTCCCCAGGGCTAACTCTGAACCTAACCAAGGTATCCAAGTCTTCCAAATGAACATCTGCACTCGTCCCCAATAAGTTCCTATAAAACTCTACTGCCATTTTTGAAATCTTAATATGATCATCAATTAAGTCCCCATCTTCACTCTCAAGCTGCCTAATATATAGTGTTCTTTAGTTGGCGCTCTTTTGTCATATTAAAGAAATATCTAGTACACTTATTACCTTCTTTTACCCAAAGGGCTCTTGACTTGCTTCTCAGAAGCTTTCCTCTGCAATTTGGATATCATCCAACTCAGCTTGAGCTTCTTTAACTGAATCAAGATTCTCAGCTGAAGGGCAGTTAAAGAGCTTGCCTTTCTCCACAAGCAGCTTCTCCCCTACATCATAAACTCTATTATGCAGTCCAGAATAAAAATCCTCATTGAATTCCTTGAGTTTGACCTTCAATTTTCTCAACTTTCCATACAGCCTATAGAAAGGCTTACTAGACGTATTTTTCTCACTCCAAACTTTCTTTACTAAATCCATGAAGAGAGGGTTTAGAGTCCAGAAGGCAAAGAACTTAAACGGCTTTTTACCTTTAAACAATAAGCCTCCAGTATCTACCAGGACTGATCAGTGATCAGATCCTTTGCAAATCTGCACCGTAACTCTACTACCAGGGAATCGTTGCTGCCAAATCAGATTAATAAGCACCCTGTCTAACTTTCTTGCAATCAAACCCCCATCCTCTCTACTGTTGACCCATGTATAGTCAGGCCCCTGACTGCTATGCTCAAGGAGTTCACTTTCATTCACAAACTCAGAAAAATCATCAATACTCCCCCAGTTAGTAGGCAATACTGAAGACTCACTTGCATTCAAAATAGCATTAAAATCCCCCTATCATCCAGGGAACATCTTGTTGGACCAGTTCACTAAGATCCTCATACAGCTTTTGTCTCTCACTATTTGTATTTGCAGCATAGACAAACGTACAATAAAAAGAAGCAGGCAGTTCAACCAAACAACATATATATTGTGAGCTCTTCCTAATCACCTTTAACGAGACATCAGGCTTCCACACTAACCACACCTTCCCCAAAGTATCATCAAAACAGAAATCTGAACACCATCCAGGAAAACGAATAGAGCACATACTACTAGTGTTTACCAAGCGGGTCCTAGGTTCCAAAACTGCAAATATATCAACTGAGAACTTATTTACATAAGATAACAACTCATTATACCTATCATGGGAGTTAAATCCCCTCACATTCCATAGGAATATCTTCATCTTCTTCTTGTTTTTGGACGAGTCACAATCCCCCTGGGAGAAACCACTTTAGATGGGTTACAAAAATCACCAAATGAAGCAGAAGTTAAGGTAACCCTTCTCTGCCCTTCTTCACCATCCATAATCACAACCCTCTCTGACTTAGAGTTAGCAGGAATCTCATCATCACAGTAAACCACACCATCTTTCTCATCATGACAGGCCTTAGGGCTCAGAATGACATCCCCCCCTCCCTTAGAAGGTTCAGACTCATCCTGTTGAGAAGGTGATCCCTCCCCTTCCTTAGAAGGCTCAGTCTCATTGCCTTCCCCCCTCCAGATTGCATACCAGTAGAGGATCCAGTCCAGGTGGCCCCTTCGGTTCAAAAGAACCCTCAGATGCATTGCCTGGAGAGCCTTTCCCGGCTGCGTTAGATTTAACCTGGGGAACCTGTTTCTCCACATACACTTGGGTGATAAGCTCCGGAGGAACTCCTTTCAGAACAATCCAAACCGGCAGGTCCGTTGGGGAAAAATCGATGGGTACTATCCCACTCTTCCACTTCCTCAACACCATCGCAGAGTGGTGGATATGCCACGATCTCGCCAGAACCCAGTCACACAGAGCTTCCGATGCGAACTCAATCAGGAAAAAGCCCTCTGATATTACTGACATCAGTACTTCCCCCTCATACCCCCACAATATATTGATCATACTTCTAATCACACGGACCGGGGGAACATTACCTAGAAACTGCGCAACCATCGCCGATTTGAGCTTAGCTCGCCCGACCTCAATCACCGATGAAGGAATCTTCAAAACCCCATTCACCACCGCCTCTTTCGATTCTTTGACAAACTTAAGCTCCGCTTTCCCATCTGGCACTATCGATGCCCATGAGACGCCATTTTTCGAAGAAGACGCCATGACCTAGCCGACCAGACGGCCACCGCCAAACTCTCAACAGGGAATTCAGAGAATGCTACGAGCTGCGCGTGTAAAGTTTTTAATATATATATCGTTAACCTGATTTTTACTATTAACTTATTAGCAGTATTTTTTTTATTGATAACTAGTTAACTAGTTAACTTGGGTTTTTACAGTTAACTAGTTAGTTAACATGGGTTTTTACAGTTAACTAGTTAGTTAACATGTTTTCCGATGACTTTTCCCGCGAATTTTCCAGCGAGGCTCTAGAGACCGACCAAACTCCAGTGACTTTTCCGGCGAGGACAAGTTAACTAGTTAACCTGATTTTTACTAATAACTTGTTAACAAGATTTTTTATTGATAACTAGTTAACTAGTTAACCTGAGTTTTTACAGTTAACTAGTTATCAGCAGATAACTAGTTAACATGTTATCCAATCAAGTTAACTAGTTACCAAGTTGTTAACTAGTTAACAAATTGAGTTAACTATTTATCAAGTTGATAACTAGTTATCAAAATTAGTTAACTTATCGAGTTTACTAGTTAACATAATGATTTAGATAACGAGTTAACTAGTTATCTAATCGAGTTGACTAGTTAACCAATCGAGTTAACTAGTTACCAAGTTGTTAACTAGTTATCACTACAAAAAAATTGGTCTTTAGCTACTGCAAAATTACAACGACATGAAAATGCAGTAGCAAATAGTTAGTATTTGCTACGGCAATCACTATTTCATGTAGTAATTTGCAGTAGCAAATACTATTTTGCCACACCACTATTTGCTACACCCAGCATCCCGTAGCAAATAGTGGTGTGGCAAATAGTATTTGCTACTGCAAATTACTACATGAAATAGTGATTGTCGTAGCAAATACTAACTATTTGCTACTGCATTTTCATGTCGTTGTAATTTTGCAGTAGCTAAAGGTCTATTTTTTTGTAGTGTATCTAATCGAGTTAACTAGTTACCAAGTTATTAACTAGTTAACTTATCGAGTTAACTAGATAACTTACCGAGTTAACTAGTTATCTAATCGAGTTAACTTTTTTGTATGACAATGGCAGATTTCATTAAATCTAGCGAGCAACAAAATATGGTGTTTAAGATAGAGCATCACACCTAATCAGGGAAAGAGAGAAGATTACAAATCCAATCACTCTCTAATCTATTCTCCCTAGCCAACCGAGCAACACGATCCGCCTCGCAGACATGATTTTTTTCTTCCAATGAACTTCAATATTCGGAGCAATAGATAAGACATCATGAATAACAGGCAATGTAGTCAAAATCTCGATTTTAATCTTAAAATCTTACGGTTTTACGATTTCACTAGTCTCTAGTGACCTTGATTTCAACGCAAAATCTATGGGTCATAAAATCTAGTAAAATCTCGATCAAAATCTTAGAATCTTATAAAATCAACGATTTCTTATATTTTACGATTTCACTTTCTAGGGGAAATTATCAATTTGTACAATTACATATAAGTTAGAAAAAAATAATTAAATTATTTTTTTATTTTATTTTGATTAATTAAGTTAGAAGTTATTACTAAAAAGTGTCTAAAATCTAATTATTACTTCCTCGAATGACCGCTTAAAAGCCGACATTCTCTCTTTTTCTTATGTAGATTTTTCAAAGTTGGGTAATGGTCTTCTTATTCTTAATATGTTGTTGGCTTAAATGTTTCGATAGTAGTTCATACATCTTACGATTTTACGATTAAAAACTACGATTCCGATTTTATCCATATTTTCGATTCCACGTGGAATCCCGATTTTGACTACATTTGATAGCAGCAATGTACGCAACGCACTCCCACGGCCACTGATGGGCTGGAGCATTGAGGGCATCAACAATATTCTTACAGTCTGAAAGAATCACACAAGTACCTTCCTCACGCTTCGCCATCTCAACTGCTGCTAAGACGGTGATAAAATCGGGTTTTACCAAGGTCGTATTCCACGGGGTTCTCTCAATGGCCTCTACTCACATTCCTCGTAGACGGTCTATTCATTTGAAAGGAGTTTTGATTTGAAATAGATATTAAAAACTTAAAGGAAACTAAAAGGAAGAAAGAAAAATAAAGTGGTGCAAATCAAAGACAAAGGGGCTCTCTTGGTGGGTAGTTTCATCATGCTCAAGATGACTAATTGAACAAACAAGTCAATCAAGATCGAGTTTGCATTCGGATGACCATGCATTTCACTTTTATAGACTCGATGCACTCTCGTAGCACCTAATCCCTATCCCAATACCACTCAACTTAGGCTCTCGCTCTCAAGCTAAGTGAAAAAAAGGATGCATTCTAAGTGTTTGATGAAATGCCAAGACACAAGACCCTCTCTTAAGACTCTATGACCACAAGGCTAGGCACAACACTCTCATATCAATGCCCTAACACTAAGAGATTCACCAAAAAGCCTTTTCAAACTCAATTGAATGAAAATCCACATGCACACCAAGTGTTCGATAAAATGCCCAAGAGAGAAATCAAGTGAAAATGGTTGAAATAAGATGATCTAATCTCTTAGAACACACTCACTTCAATCCCTAGACCTACAATCTATGCAATCCAAGCACTCTCATGCATCAAATCACAATGAATGGACCAAATCAAGCAAACATGGCATAAAATGGCATTAAGAACAAGTCTAGGAATCATCCTCATACAACCAAGATCAATCATGGCAAGTTCTATACAATCATCTCTCTATCATAGCACAACTAATCTACCCATCCAAGATGAACCCTAGAAACTCAGCCACACATGGCCAAGGGAGTAAAGAGAAAAGAAGGAAGAATGGTCACCAAGAACACCATGGATGAATCCTTGAGATGATCTTCACTTCTCCACTTGTAAGCACTTCTCCCAAGGTTTGATGGCTTCAATCCTAGCTCCAATGGCTTCAAATTGCTCCAAAAACGTGTTCTAGGGTTTGAGGGTTCGTGGATATGTGTTTGGGGTTCAAGAGATATCCAAGAATTTCCCAAAATGGCCAAAAACAAGAATATTTATAGTGCAGGGGACAGTGCACGGCGTGCACCTATGCACGGCGTGCAGGGCTGCACGGCGTGCACCTTGGAGCTGAATCTTCTTTCGGAGCCTCCTGGACAGCCCGTGCACCAAACCGTGCACGGTGCACGGCGTGCATCATGCACGGCGTGCACATCTGCACGGCGTGCACCCCTGCACTCTGCAGAAAGCTCGATCTTGTAATGCTCATATCCCCCTCGTCCGGACTCCAAATGACCTCCCGTTTGCTCCTATGCGCTCCTTGTCATCCGTACTTTGATGTCATAACCTGAAAATGCACAGAGGCAACTCCAATAGCCCACGAATTTGGCTCCAAAGTAGCAACCGGACAACAAAATGACACTTTGCACAAAATTTCAATAAAAGCATATAAGTCATGTCATTTCACGAATAAACACGGGTATTTCATAGGTCATTCATAAGCTTAAAATGCACTAATAAAAGTCACATCAGACGACCTTTGCTTCGACCACAACGGCAGCTCGACACAAAAGGCTTCCAGCTCGACCATCCACATGTCCATCGGCATTGTACATAATCACACCGAAACCCGCCTTCTGGGTGTCGTTAACAAATGAATCATCACACACTAATTTTCTCTGAAAATTCGTTGGCGGTTGAACATTGGATGAGGGGTTAGTCCCCGAGCTTTCAGTTGACGAACCTGCAACCTCCTTTGACAGGTTCCACATTCTATACTCATTCCCCAAACGGGCCTCCATGTCAGCAAAGGTTGGGACAACACCCTTGAACACGACTTCATTTCTGCTCTTCCATAAATTCCACAAAGCAAATGCCACAATACTAATTGATTGGGGTTGTGTCTTCCCTGTAAGAAACAACCAGTCCAACATCTTCTCATCACTGTTTGGTATCTGCAGCAAAGGAAAATAATTTGCCCAAAATTTTTGGCATTCTCACAAAGGAATAATAAATGCCTCCAGTCCTCAGGTTCACCACCACAGCTTGGACACGCATCATTCTCGGCACACATCCTCCGCATCAAATTTGATTTCGTTGCCAGAGCATTTCTACAGAGCCTCTAAAAGAAGAAGATAACTTTCGGAGGAAGTGACAGTTTCCAGATCCACTTCCACTCTTTGTTTCTATCCTGCATCATATCTAAATCATTATCCTCTCTCTCTTTCGTAAGCATATCATAACAGGATTTTACGGAAAACCTCCCCTTCGAGTCATGATGCCAAATCCATAGATCACAAAAAGACTGAGAGACCCGTGGGATAAGAATAATTTGCCGCACCACTTCATCAGTAAAGCAAGTTCGGAGCTTATCTCTATCCCACGCCCGCTGAGGTTGAATAATAAACTCACTAATTCTACACACAGTTGTTGGGATAGGAGAGCACAAAAAAGCAGCAGTGTCTGGTCTCCACGCTTCATTGATCCAGGTATCTTGTCTGTTACCAATATTCTTCCTACACCCTTTAATCAAGCTTCGCCGACCTTCCAAAATATCGTCCATAACCATGAGGGCCTCGACCCTTTTGTTGCATTGGTAAAATCACTGTGAGGAAAATATAGGGCCTTCAAAAGTCTCACCCAAAGAGCGTCGCGTTGTGTGACTATTCTCCATCCCATCTTCGCAAGGAAAGCTCGATTAAACTCTTCGAAATTTCTGAAACCCAAACCACCTAAACTCTTACTTCTCTGTATTTTCTGCTTTGACACCCAATGAATAGATCTTCGCTCCGAGTTCCCATTCCACCAAAAATTCCCAATAATGGCATCCATTTTCTTCATTAAAGTCGCCGGGAGCAAGAAACAAGAAAAAATGAACCTCGGGATTGCTTGAAGAACCGCTTTTACCAAAGTTTCACGTCCTGCGTGAGATAGAAGAAGACTCTTCCACCCTTGTGCTTTCCCCTGTAATCTCTCCAAAAGAAACCTGAAAGTCTCCACTTTTGAATTTCCCCATTCAAGAGACAAACCCAAATACTTCCCCAAACCTATGGACATATAAGCCCCAAAGACTTCAGTCACTGCCTGCTTCCTATCATCTGGGCTGTTAGACGAAAAATATATTGCTGATTTTCCATCGTTCACAGCTTGTCCAGATAACCGACAATAGGCTTCAACCACCTCTTTCATTTTGCAAGCCTCGTCAATTGTTGCTTTTCCAAATAGGACGGTATCATCCGCGAAAAGAATATGATGCAACGTCGGGCACCTCGGATTAAGCTTCAGCGCTTTAATCTTTCCTTGATCCACTGCACGACACATCAAGAAAGACAGAACATTTGAAACAACGATAAAGAGGAAATGTGACAAAGGATCACCTTGCCTCAAGCCACGAGTGTGGGTGAAAAAACCTGTTTGGGACCCTTTGACCAGCACATTGAATCTCACCGACGTAACGATCTCAGCAATCCAGTCTATGAAAACCTCCTTGAAACCCATAACTCTCATGGTCGTAAACAAGAAATCTCAGCTAACTCGATCATATGCTTTGAGCATATCCATCTTGAGCATATAACTGAAATTTCTCCCTTTCTTCCGTATTTCAGTTTATGAACAACCTCGTGGGCCACCACCACATTATCCTGAATGGACCGATTTCATGTAAAAGCAGATTGAAGTTCGGATATGAGTGATGGGAGGTACGGCTTAAGTCTCGTGGCAATAATCTTGGAGACGACCTGAGGTACGGCTTAAGTCTCGTGGCAATAATCTTGGAGACGACCTAAGGTACGGCTTAAGTCTCGTGGCAATAATTGAGTTAACTAGTTACCCAAGTTGTTAACTAGATAACTTATAGAGTTCCTATAATTAGGGCTGTATATGAGCCGAGCCGAGCTTCAGCCTAGCTCGGGCTCGCCTTAATTTTTTCTGGCTCGGGCTCGTGACGACCTCAGATAGGCTAGCTCGGGCTCGGCTCGTATACAGGTTGCATAGGCTCGGGCTCGTCTCGAGCTCGGCTCGGGATCGGCTCGTTTACTATGTTAAACGAGCCTGGCTCGGATTCGGCTCGTTTATAATGTTAAACAAGCCAGATTTGGCTCGTTTATAATGCTAAACGAGCCAAATCCTAGTTAGACTCATTTACCATCGTAAACGAGCCAAAATCGGTAAAAAATATATCGAAAATACAAGAAATTAAATATTCCACAAAAATACGATATATGTGTTGCAAAATATAAAAAATAACAAATTCCAAGCCAAATGAACGTTTCCAACATGCATATCAAGAAACAAATTAGCAACCGTCAAAAAGCAAAAGAAGCCAAAGAGGAGAAGAAGAAGAATGATGTACTGTTGGTCGTGGCCTCGTAACTCATGGAGTGGGGATTAGAGTAATTCTGGGACATTAACCATTATGGTAATTAGTAATTACTAATTATCAAATGACTTCTTTTAGGGTATTAGTTTATTACACTATTAGGGTTGATTATTTAGTTACCATTTAGGGATTAGGATTATACGAGTTACAATCGAGCCAGCTCGCGAGCTTGTCTTAAGGAGCTAACGAAATGAGTTGGCTCACAAGCCTGCCGAGCCGACCAACATATTGGCTCGAGCTCGGCTCATTTAGGTGACGAGCCTGTTCATGAGCTAGCTCACTTACGACGAGCCGAGCTCACGAACGAGCTTTTTTGGAAAAAAACCGAGCCCGAGCGGTTCGCGAGCAGCTCGCTTGTATACAGCCCTACCTATAATATAATTAGTTTATACAGTTCTTCAAATAATATTTCTCCTAAAAATAAGAAACTATACAAATGACAGAAATTTACAATTGTTAATACTAAACAATCACCTAAGTTTGGGTAACTGGAAATTAGTCATGAAACCTTGATAATTTACAATATAGTCACTAAACTTTGATAAATTACAAAATAACCATTCTTCTCCAATCGGAAATCTCCAATCTCTAATCTCCAAGCAGCTCTTCCCACTGGTAGTTGGAAAACCAATTTGAACAAAGATAAAAAAAAATCAGAAGAGAGGGAGCGAGTCGGAAGCTCGTGATCGGAGCTTGGGTTTCGTTTCATGGTATATATCGGTGGAAGGGGAGAAGAGTCAGTGACATGAAGAGACGGTGCAGCGATGGCGGCGATGAGACAACCCCAGGAATGGAGGAATCTCGTTCTCGGCGTCGGATCGTCACCACAGACACGGGGCGACGGCGGCTCGTGTTCAGCCGAGAGAAAGAAACGGACGGATGAAGGATCTTGGCGTTGGTGATCGATCGGAGGAAAGGGGAGGGGTCGGTGGTGTTTCGAAGCTTTGGCAGTTGAGAGAAACGTCGGTGGCGATGGTTGGCGGCTGCGGCGGAGAGATAGCTTTGATCATTTGGTGTTGAAGGAGAAGAGAAGCGACGCTCATTAGGGCTAGAATATATAACTTTTCAAAAAGACAAAAATACCCCTCCGGGTTTTAGTTTGGGACGTTCCAAACTCGCAAATCTGATTTCAATCAACAACAAATATGAATGAAAGATGCTGATATGGCACGGTAAAGCCATTTTGAATGGACGAGTCATATAGGTAGTCATCAGTTTTGGATGGAAGAGTTTGATAGTTAGGTTGATATAGTAGGAGGGGTAAATCAAGTGTTTTGTAGTATAGGAAGCTATTTGGTAACTTGACAAACAGGAAGAGAACAAAATACAATTTTTCTAATATAATATTAATTGTTTGGGCAAATCCGGCATTCTAATAAGATTATTAACCCTTCACCGTCTCCTCTCTCTGCCTCACCGTCTCATCTCCCACTGCACTGCACTTCTCGCCGAAATCCGACCACACAAACCGCCGCCACTGCCCAACACCGAGCACGATCTCCGTCCCCATTAAGCTCCTTCCCCAAAAATCAAATTCCTCCAATTCCTCAATCTCCTAAACTTCTCTCTTTTCCACAATCTCTCCGTTTCACCCATGGCAGGGTGGAAGAATCTAACGCGGCGGCTATCCTTCTCGTCCTGCTACGGCGGACGCGAAGTCACGGAGTTAGAAGATATGGAGCATGTTGTGTTCCGGCGATCGGCGGAAGGCGGCGAGGAAATGGCAAAGATGAATCTGGCGATGGCGCTGAGGATGTTAAGACGTTGATGATGCTGATTGAGGAGACGGACGGCGACGATCGGCGGCTGATGATGAGGAAGAAGGAGGAGGAGACGTCGGAGAGCGGCGGCGGGAAGGGCGACGATTGGCGTGTGCTGGGTGTGCACGGAGAGGGATAAGATCTGATTGCAGCAGGAGAATCAGAATTGGATCTAGAGGAAAGGAAACGAATTTGAAAAATCACATTTCAGTCATTAAATTTCTTGTTGTTGACAGTTTAGGATTTTAGGCATTTTATAAAAATTTGAATGTAAATATTGTTGGAATAGTTTATAACTATATAATACGATCGTCGAATAACATGTTACCTAGATCGTATAACTAGTTAACTAATCATGATGCTATCTAATTATCAAATAATCTCGTTAACTAGTTATCAAATCATGATGTTAACTACTTAACTAAATTTGATAACTAGTTATCATCTTAATAAAATGTTAACTAGTTATCTTAATCACGATGTTAATTAGTTAAAATAACCTGTTAACAAAAAATCTTGTTAACTAGTTATAAGTTAAAATCTGTTAACAAAAAATGTTGTTAACTAGTTATCAGTTTAAAAACCATGTTGACTAGTTATCTTAGTCATGATGTTAACTAGTTAACTCGATAAGTTATCTAGTTAACTAATTATGCTAATTCGTTATTAGTTAACATCAGAATAACCTGTTAACTAATTTTGATAACTAGTTAACTAATGTTGATAACACGTTATCACCTAAAACTGTTAACTAGTTAACTAGGTAAAAAAATATGACTAGTTAGATAACCTGTTAACAAAAAATCTCGTTAAAATTTTGATTATATGATTATTCGTTAACTAGTTATCAGGTTAAAATCTGTTAACAAGTTATTAACAAAAAAGTTGTTAACTAGTTATCAGTTAAAAAAACATTGTTAACTAGTTATCAGTTAAAAAACACTGTTAAGTTAACAGCAAAAGAAGGTGTTAACTAGTATTTTTTTAAGTAAAAAAAGAATTTGAAAGAAAAAAAAAATTGAAAAAAAAAAATTTCGCCGGAGCCTCGCCGGAAAAATCACCGGCGACGACGGTCGATCGCCGAAAAAGTCGCCGGCGACGGTGGCCGGTCGCCGGAGAGTCACCGGCGGGTCACTATGAATATTAATATATTTAATCTAAATATAAAAATTAAATGGTATGTCTAAAGTCCTAAATACCCCTACCAATCTAGACCATTAGATTGGTCAAAGAGTCAAAGTGAGATCTAATGGTTGAGAAAAGGTTGGAAGGCTTCCAACCCTTGGAAAGGGTTGGAGCCGGATCTGCTGCCACGTGATCATATGACATGACAACTTCAACAGAATTTAATATAAAAATGGAGGGTCAAATACTTAAAACGTTCCGAAACTATGGGACGTGTTACAAACTCGTTCTAAAATTTTAATCCGTTACAAAGTGGTCCTATTACTATGAAATGAGTTACAGAGTAGTCCTAATGATGTCATCAGTGTACTTTTCAAGCCATTTTTCCACATCAACATTGACATGTCATCGAAAATATAATTTAAAATTCATATTAAACTGATTCAAATTTAAAATTAAATCAATCCGACTCACTAGATTTAGTTTTGAACCAGATTTTATAAGTTAAGATGAATTTTAGATTTATATTTGAATTAGATTGTTGAATTTTAAATTATATTTTTGATGACATGTCAATGTTGACGTGGCAAAATGGCTTGAAAAGTACACCAATGACGTCATTAGGACTTCTCTGTAACCCATTTCATAGTATTAAGACCACTCTGTAACAGATTAAAGTTTTAGGACGAATTTGTAACACGCCACATAGTTTCAGGACGTTTTGAGTATTTGACCCAAAAAAATGGATGAAATCAATTAAAGTTACTTATGTAATCCCTAAACATGAGTGATGATGATGTTGTCAGGGTCGTTGATGAAAACGAAGAAATAATCGAAAGCCAAATTTAACAAGGAAAAACAAAGGGCACTGATTGATTGATTGAAGCTGTGCTGCTAAACTATACTGTGAAACATAGCTAAGTAAGCAGTTGAAAACTGCGACCTTGCAGATATTCAGTAATTCAACTGGCTAAATCATATTCCCATATTCAACAGTAGATCTTCAACCGCATTTGCATCTCTGAATATATAGATTCCTGTTCTACAGTGTACATACAGATGCATCTCAGATCGAAGCACCATCAGCCAGCAATAACATAATCCTAGTCTACAAAATCTGCTCTGCCCAGCAGCTAACCATTACCACTACTATCAGGTGTGGCGTTCTCAGTCCTGCAAAACCTTCTCCCTTGTGAGTTCAACCCAATGAACCGACTATATCTTGTGCAAACCAATGTGGAGATCAGAAGATATGGAGATCAGGAGACGCTGAGAGGAATGCCACTCAGCTTTGAATACCCGCTTTTGATGAGCTCTTATTGATTGCGATGGCTTGTGACCGTTATACCTTATGTCAAATATGTGGATTACTGGATCTACCGACCCAGACGAAAGGTACAAACCATCGTGAGACCAACCTTGATTAATCAGTGCTGATTGTGAGTCGCTGCTTTGTTGCTTAAACCCGAATGTGTGGATTTCAGTCTGTCTTAATCGGATATCAAATAGTCTTAGCTGCTTCTCAGGAGTCCTGTCAAAGAAATTCACAATGGTCAGGGCTTTCAATTAATACACACAAAAAAGCTGGTAGCCCTCCACCAAAGGAGACTTGCCAAAATATCACAACACAACGTTAAGCTAAAACAAGACTTGCATATGCCAAGGGCAATGAACGTTGGAGAAGCGGGAAATTTATTTCAAGGACTGAGTTGCATCCTTTACCCTGTTTGAACCATATAGAGATTGAAGTCAGATGGATTAGGCAAAACACTCATGCATTGCTATCCACTTGATTCCTCAACTCCACTCTCCCTGCTTGGACGTCAAAACCAATGATTCTCTTGTCTGCACCAGCAGAAAGTACGATCTGCTTATGATGCATGCCAGCTATCCCCATAACAGCCGAAGAATGAAGATCCCTGTGCAACACCTTTGGCTTCCATGAGTTTTCAGTATCCTTGGCATTCCAAGCAACAACAGCATGATCACTGCCACCGGTGACGAAAACAGGATCTCCCCATGGCATAAACATAACGCCATTTAGAATACCCTTAACATGAGGCTTTTCTTGTAGAAAAGTTACTCGGCTTTTCTGCCAGTGCAAAGAGTTTATTAGTGAAACAAGCACGATGGTAAATGTTAAATTCGGAAAGTAGACACATGCACAAAGGTTTTGCAAACTTCATTGGTCCAATTAGGCACAGGTGTATCCATTAAATAAACTAGGCACGTGTATTTTTCAGAGAGGAAGAACATGATTGACCCTTCAACAATTTAGTTATAAAAAACGTATCAGAGTATGAAGAACATGATTGACCCTTCAAAAATTTAGGTATAAAAAACGTATCAGAGTTTATACTTCTTACCCCACGTGTCTTATTCAAATCAATGATTGCTATCTGAGAGTCACCACTATCAGCAGTGTAAGTGGCAACCAAGCTGTCTCCCAATGGGTGCCATGCTATATCTTCAGGCCACCGCCTGGTTTTTGGAGAAATGCATTCAGTTGTGCTAAGAAGAGAGGCGCTTGACCTGCAATTTATAAGAGAGAAGAAATCCGCAAGAAAAATCATAAAGGTATAAGACCCTTTATCGGGCGTACACTTAAAAGAAAAGAGCAGAAAGGTAACACATTTCAAAGAAACAGAGGATCATATTTGGTTCAGTAAAATACTAACTACAGAAGCATAGCAACAAAGACATAAAGGGATACAAATGTTTCACTCACGCTGAAGACTGCAGTTGCCACAAATTGACCAGACCATCCAAAGCACTGAAAATGTTCCAAACACAAGGGATATTAATATGACAATCCATTTAAATACTTGCTGGTTTAAATGAAAAGAAAGGACTAACCAAAAAGATGAAATGCATCCATGAGCAGTTCACCTGGTAACGAAAAGCTGATCATTCACTGGACAAAGCACAAGACTTCTCAACTTTCTCTTGTGCTGACTAGAAATGTGATTGTTAGCATGACAATAAATTGTTTGCGGCGACGAGCTTCTGCATACCAGCGGAATCAACTCCGTATGTTCTTTCTGTTCTGGGTACATGGTATGAAATAATCCAGTAAATCATAAATGCAAGCAATAAGGTGCAAATGAATACACATTGATAAAAAATCTCCAGCACTTAATCTTACCGCGTCTCCTCTTTGTTCCTTTATCCTGATTTTCAACAGCTCCAACCATAGAATGGCTTTTATCTGACTTCTCCACTTTTACTTTTGAAACAGTATCAGGGCGGTTTGAAGAACTTGTCTGAGCACTGGAATGAAGGGATGCCCTTGAGGCAGAACCTCCTAATTGTAGAGGTTGAGAAATCTTTGGAGTCACAGCAGGAATAACAAGTTCAGTCCTAGCCTGAGTTTGATTCTCCATCTTCACTTTTTTAGTCTCGTACTCGACAGAAGTTTTTTGAGGCCTGGTACCTCTCTTGAGACGAGACAATTGTGATATTGACGTTTGTAATTTCTTTTCTGCATCCTCAAGCTGCAGAAAGGAATAATCAGAACCACAATAAGATCGTCAACCAAAGATACCAGCGACCCTTCAGGGTACTTGCTTATGTTGATTCAGAATTCTGCGTATCATAATAACGTAATTGCTTTCTCTGTTTTTCTAGTCAGTATTTCATTCCAAGTTTTCCGTAACTCGTAGAGCATCAAAGCAGGCACAAAAACACACAAATAGGAAAGTAACCATTAGAAGAGCCAGTCCCAGTTGGATGTTGGACAGTTCCAAACTTTAAAGAATCAAAATATTCTATCATCACAACACTGGAAATTCTCACAGGAAAGCATAAACTAAAGAATAGAAGAGAAACGGAAATATGAACCAAGATTTGAAGGGCGATATTAATAAGCAGAACCTGAGAGGTATAATAATCGATACGCTTCCTCAGATGCTCAACTTCACGAGAACGATGTTCAATCAGCGCTACCAACGCAGACTCTTGTTCGTCATCCGAGGTTTCTTCAATCTCATTAACATCTGTATCACCGCCGCCGCCTCCTCCGTTTTCCTCTTCGACTGGAGACTTGTTATGCCGCCGCCGTACTGATTCGCCTTCCATGTCATGATCTTGCACAACTCTGGGCTTCTTCAGAATAGGTACAATCGGGCTCATTTTTCAGTATCTTTATGCGAGGATAGGCTGAGAATCACCTCTATTGCCGTGTTCCGCCCAACTGTAGTACCGCTTGAGTCTGAGACATTAACCGCTGAAAAGTGAAAACCTACTATTTCCAAGATCGGGGCACTTCTTGAAACGAAGATGAACCGAGTCAGACCCGACCCGACCCGAAATGTAGGCTTATTGTCCATTTTGGTTATAAACCTTTGGGTTTTGTAACAAACGGGATTTACTACCATAAAAATACCCCTTAGTGTTTTGATATCCAAACACTTCTTAGAGCCATAAGATTAGAGAGTAGATCTAATGGACTAAATTAAAATGGATAAAATAATCATTTGGAACTAATATATATAGTAAATCATACTAGGGTTTCAACACAAACCCTAATCAGCCAAAAAACTCCTCTCCCTCTCAACCCTATTTGCTCCAATCTCGTCGCCGCCACTGCCGCGTTGCTCGACATAAACCGTCACCGCCATCGCCGCGTTGAACACAACCAGCCGCCACCGCCTTGAACACAACCAACCGCCGTCGCCTTGAACACAACCACCCGCCGCCCGCCTTGAACACAACCACCCGCCGTCGCGTTGCTCCAGGCCATCCAACCGCCGCCGCCGTGTGTCTCCAGCCCACCCAACCATTGACGCCGCGTTGCTCCAGGCCATCCGCCGAGATCTAATCATTTTTTTGCCGCTGCGTTGCTCTAGTCGCCGCCACCCGCGTTGCTCCAGCCAACCGTCGCGTTTCTCCAGCCGCTGCATTGCTCCAGCCACCGCATTGCAGGAGAAAGTGCTAGGGTTAGGGTTATTGGATGCAATTGGTTTGAGGGAGGGCTGTGTTAATTAATTTTGTTTAATTTTTAACACAAAAATATTATTTTCTGGTTGTGTTCCAATTTACTAATTAGGAACAAAATATTATCTTCATCTTCTTCTTCTTGGGTTCTTTTTTTTCTTTTTTTTCATCTTCTCGATTTTGTTCTGATTTTATTTTAGGAACATGTTTATCTTTAGGGTTTTAAAATAAAAGTTGTTCTGGTTGATGATTTAGGAACATATATTTTATGAAAATTGTTCCTAAATATGAAAACAGAACAATGAATATAGATATATTTTAATAATATTGTACCTAAATATGAAAACGGAACAATGAACAGAGATATATTTTAAAAAGATTGTTCATAAATATGAAAACGAAACAATGAACAAAGATATAATAAAATGGCTCCCTATATGATTGTTCCTGATGGGCCCTTCCCTCCAACAGCCTTAGGCCTAGCGGCGACCCACAACCGCTATAGCTTCTAGCGATAACAGCTAAAAGACTGAGCCTAGACGACAGTCCGGCCGAATAAGTCAAGACGGCCCAAAACGTAAGAAAGCCCAAGGCGACGACCCAACATGGCGGTCTCTAGGGTTTCGAAGGAACACGGACACGTGTCGACATCCTGTGGAGTCTACAACGAACGGCTAAGATTCAGCCTTGGCGACAAAGACAATGGTACTATAAATACCCCCTACTCTCCACAAGACCAGGGGACAATACTTTTACCTAGCGGACAAACGCTCCGCGGTACGTCACCCTTACCTAATCCCTCTCATACTCCCATCGCCTCACCCACCTGAACTAACTACTATCCCCCTTTTACTTACGAGGTACCATGATCACTGAAGGCCACTACTTTTGGACTTCCACTATTGGGCCAGGCGACCAGGCTGGAACAATTGGCGTGCCAGATAGGGGAAGTAGCAGGCGATTACACAACAAATAGGCGGATGGATTCAGAGGCGATTCCCACTCAAACTGGAGAAGAAGGCGATGGGGTGACACCCGTCAAGTACGTAACCACCGGGACCCGGGCAACCCCAGAGCTTAACAGGAATTTGGAGCAGGAAATGGAAGGCGACTCTCAATCCCGGAGCTCAGAGCCAACGGAAAGAGACGCGTACAACTTACTTGAACAACGTTTTCAGGCCCTGGAAAAACATAACTTGGAGTTAACTCAGATTCTGAAAACTATGATCGCCCAGCAGACTGCGACAGCTCAAACCTCAAAAGCTCGGCGACCCCATCAGGGCACCAATCTCAAAATACTACAACAATTCATGCCCGCGTCCCAGATGACTCCCAACCAGTTGGCGATCCGACAGCCGCTCGCAAGGGCAATTCTCACCGAGCCACTCCCAAAAGGCCTGGTTCCCCCTAACCTGGAGCGATATGTGGGAACCAGAGACCCAGATGAACACCTGCAGGCTTTCCAAATCGCCATGCAAATGCAACAAGCAAGCGATGCAGTGTACTGCAGAGCTTTCCCAGCTACTATAGGAGGGCGAGCGCGAGAATGGTATATGAACCTCCCGGAAGGAATCATTTCTTCATGGGAAGGCTTCACCCTGATCTCTCACAGAAATATGAATGTAAGAAGACCAGAACTGTCCCGCTACAAGCCTTGGTGGGTCTGAGACAGGGAGCAAACAAGTCGCTAAAGGATTTCTTTGATGAATGGACTGGAGTCGTCCAATCCATTCGAAGGGTGGACCATGAGATCGCTGCAGCAAGTCTATTTCAGTCAACACACAATGACAGGTTGCGGGAGTCACTATTACAAACAGCGCCAAAGTCGATGTCAGACCTGGAAACCAGGGTGCACAAAATTATCCTGATGGAGGAACAATTATCAGAACCCTCATCAAGTAAATTAAAGAAGGAAGAGAAGCTGGAAGGGTACAAGTTAGAGAACAAGCAGGCCAGGTGGCGGCGATCAGAAAGATCACCCGGCAGGGGGAACCGCTTTGAAGAGAGGAGAGGGAATCAGGGAGAATATCAAGGAGAAAGGACGGACTATACTCCCCTCTCAGAATCACGGCGAATAATCCTACTGTATATGCAGCACAAGGGCCACACCATAAAATGGCCTGATCCTTTGTTTACTCCGGCAGATCAAAGGAGTCGCCGCAAGTTTTGTGACTTCCATGACTCTCATGGTCACACAACTGGAGATTGCAGAGAACTGAAGAACGAGATTGAAAGGTGGATAAGTGAGGGGCGACTAAGAGACTTCATTGTAAGTACTAAGCGGAAAGATAAGGCTCAACAAGGAGATCGCCCGAAAAAGGGGAGTCACAAGACAATAAGGGAGGAGTTTTCACCCGATTACAAGAGCCGCAGGGTGATGACGGCGCCAAGAAGAAATCACGGCCAGAGGTCAACCAAGTCTACCAGACCATTTTTGGAGGAGAAAGCTGCCCAACAAAGAAGGTCAAAAAAGAGGAAGTGCAAGAACTAATGATGATTGAGCATAATAGTCGCCCAGTGTTGGGGTTCACTAAAGAAGACATGAACCGCGTCGGCGGTCCTCGTCTGGAAGCGATGGCGATTCAAGTCGTTACGATGAATAGCCGAATTGAGCGGGTCATGGTTGATGAGGGAAGCTCAGCAGACATCATTTTCTGGGATCTATACAAAAGAATGAACTTACCAGGGACTTTACTGAGGCAAACAAAGACAACCATCTCAGGGTTCTCAGGCCACACTGTGCCCATCAAGGGAATCGCGAAAATGGAGCTAATCATTGGAGACGGCGATATACAGACATCAAGATCAATTGACTTCCATATCATGGATTGTAAATCTGCATATAACATGATACTGGGGCGACCTGCTCTGGCAGCCTTTCAAGCCATCTCCTCTCCCGTACACCAAGTGCTGAAGTTCGCCACAGAGGAGGGAGTTGGGTTCGCCTGGGGGCATCCTGAAGTCACCAGGCGATGTTACCGGCCAGCAACCAAAAGTACTTGTCTCAACATTAGCTTGGAGGCTGACATTGAAGGGGAGAGACTAACATCAGCAGAATCGGATGTCCCAGTTCCACTCTGGGAAGGGGACGACACGAGGACAGTCCGAGTATCATCATACCTTGGAGATAAAGAGAAACAAGAGCTGGTTCAACTGCTGCAAGAGTTCGCACATTTATTCGCATGGTCGCCTAGTGATATGCCGGGAATAGCTCCAGACGTCATCAAACACTCTCTGGCAATCGAGCCAGGGAGTCGCCCTGTACTACAAAAGAGAAGAAACATTTGTAGAGACAGACAACAGGCTGTGGCGATAGAAGTGGAGAAACTTCTAAAAGCAGGCTTCATCAGGGAAGTGCGATATCCTAAGTGGCTTGCTAACATTGTCCTAGTCAAGAAATCATTAGGAGCTTGGCGGATGTGCATCGATTTCACCAGCTTGAATGACGCCTGCCCCAAAGACCCATACCCTTTGCCCAACATAGAACAGCTGGTGGATGCGACAACTAACAACGAGATGTTATCATTTTTGGACATTTTCTCAGGCTATCACCAAATCCCATTGAATGAAGAAGACCAAGAGAAAACTGAGTTCATGACACCCACCGCGAACTATTGCTATCGGGTAAAGCCTTTTGGGCTTAAAAATGCTGGCGCAACATATCAAAGAATGATCGACAGTTTTCTCAAAGCAAATTGGAAGGAACTTGGAAGCATATGTGGATGACCTCTTGGTCAAGAGCAAAAAAACCGACAATCACCTGAACGATCTGCGGGAAACGTTCGACACACTACAACAATACTCGCTAAGGCTCAATCTGCTGAAGTGCGTTTTTGGAGCAACATCAGGAAAATTTTTGGGGTACCTCATCACGTGACGAGGGATAGAAGCTAACCCATCGCAAATCGCAGCAATCACCTCAATGGCCCCTCCCAAAATCGTGAAGGAAGTACAAGTCTTGTCTGGGCGACTAACGGCTATCAATCGCTTTGTCCCCAGAATTGTTGATCACTGCGCTCCATTCTTTGCAACACTGAAGAACGCGTCTAAATTCGCTTGGGATGAGAAATGTAACAAAGCTTTTGAAGAGCTAAAGTAATTTTTAATTACTCCTCCTGTACTCGCTTCACCTAAGTTTAATGAAGACCTATTTCTCTATATTGCAATCTCTCCTAAAGTGGTCAGTGCAGTCTTAGTACGCCGAGAAGAAAAAACCGAGCATCCCATTTTTTATACAAGTAAAACTTTGGTCGACGCAGAAACACGATACCCAGTGATTGAAAAAATGGCATATGCGGTGGTATGTGTAGCCAGAAAGCTGAGATCCTACTTTCAGGCACACACAATTCACGTGCTTACAAACCTCCCAATCAAAAACGCTTTACGAATCTATGAGTGTGGCAGGATGATTGGCAAAATGGTCTATTGAGCTAAGCGAGTATGACATACGATATCAGTCAAGAACTGCAATAAAAGCCCAAGTCCTAGCAGATTTTGTAGTAGAGGGGGCGGTCCAGGAAGATATTGATGAGGGGGAGGAATGGACGTTGTTTACCGATGGAGCCTCCAGTAAATGAGGATCTGGAGCTGGAATCGTGCCCAAATCTCCAGGGGGTGTGCTGCACGAAGTCGCCTTACGATTCGCAACTAATAGAACAAATAATGCAGCAGAGTATGGCGCCATGGAGGCGAGGCTACGAATCGCCAGAAGCATGGGAGTCACTAATATCAAGGTATTCTCAGATTCGGCGATAGTGGTCAGTCAAGTGAACGACAACTTTGAGATAAAAGAGGAATCACTCATCCCCTATTTCGATGAAATTAAGTTGCTCATGTCTGACTTCAAGAAGATCAGTATCGAACAAATAGCCAGAGAAGAAAACAACCATGCCGACACACTTTCAAAACTGGCCACGGCGTTAGATTTCGAAGAAGGACGGATGGTCACAATAAAAAAGAAAATCAAAGCAAAACAGTTCCTACAGGTCAATCAAGATGCGGTGCAAAGCGATTGGAGAACACCCATCGTCCAATTTTTGGAAAGCGACATAGTTCCGGAAGACCAACACGAGGCAACTAAACTACGTAGGCGGGCGGCAAGATGTATCCTGCTAGGCGGCGAGCTATATAGAAAGTCAGCAATGGGTCCCTATTTAAGATGCCTCAGTAAAGAGGATGCAGTGTGGGCACTAGAAGAGGTCCACGCAGGCGTCTGTGGCACTCATCTGGGAGCACGAAGTCTAGAAAAGAATTTAATTTACCAAGGCTTCTATTGGCCAACTATGAGGAAGGAGGCAAGCGAGTTTGTAAAAACTTGCCATAAGTGCCAAGAGTTTGCAAACTATCACAAATTACCGGCAGCGGCACTCCAGGCGATAATTAGCCCATGGCCATTTGCGAGATGAGGAATGGACATTTTGGGGCCATTCCCAGAAGCCTCGGGTAAAAGAAAATATTTGATTGTAGTAGTATATTATTTCACCAAGTGGGTCGAAGCAGAGGCGGTCGCCAGCATTACAGCTAAACAAATTCAGAAATTCGCATTCAAATACATTGTTACAAGGTTTGGAATTCCGCAAAGCATTATATGCGATCATGGCACCCAATTCCATTCGCAAACTTTTAAGGAGTCACTACAACATAAAGATGATTTACTCGCAGGCGAACGGGCTGCCTGCCACTAAGCTAGTGGCAGGCGGGGTGGGCTTAGTGGCAGGCAGCCTTGTGGGCTGCAAGTAACAGCAGGCCTGCCAGCTGTTAGTGGCAGGCGGCCTGCGAGTAAGTGCGGTCTGCCACTAGCTAGTGGCAGGCGGCCTGCGAGTAAGCCCGGCCTGCCACTAGCTTGTGGCAGGCGGCCTGCGAGTAAGCCCGGCCTGCCACTAGCTTGTGGCAGGCGGCCTGCAAGTAAGCCCGGCCTGCCACTAGCTTGTCTGCTCCTATGAAATTCACTTTCGCTGAAACAAATCCTCCCTCCGCGCCTCCATATATCTTTCTTTCCATTTTTCTTCTTCTTCCTCAAATTCCTCCGCTTCACTTCCTTGATTCCCATCCTCTTCAATCAAAACTCTCATCTTTATTTTCTTCTTCACATCATTAATGGCGTCCCGCTACAATTCCTACCATTCTTCCCGCTCTTCCGCATCTTCTTCTTCCTCCTCCTTCTCAAGAGCCCTCGTTAAATCCAATAAACCATCCAATCTCTCCCAATTGAAACCCATTTCTTCCAAATCTAAGCCCACAACACACAATCTCTCTGCACTGGTGAAGAAGTTCATAGACTATAAAGATGGATTGTTAAGGCCAAAAATTGACATGTGAGGAGCTTTTTCAGGAAGGCGACTTAGTTCATGTATCTGAAACCACCATTGACATAGGGTTTCAAGATGGGGATGAAACGATTGGGATAACTAGAAATTTAGTGACCATATAGCAATGATAAAAAAGTTGAGTGACTACCTATAAACGAAAAGGGATGAAACAGAAAAGATCAGAAATTTAGTGACCAGATAACAATAATCAGAAAGTTAAGTGACTGCCTAGAAACAACGGGAATGACACATGAAAAAACATAAATTTAGTGACTAGACAGTAATAATCATAAACTTAAGTGACTAATATTAGTGGCAGGCGGCCTGCCACTAACCACGCGCCTGCCACTAAGCTTAGTGGCAGGCGCCTGCCACTAACCAATGGCCTGCCACTAAGCTTAGTGGCAGGCGCCTGCCACTAACCAATGGCCTGCCACTAAGCTTAGTGGCAGGCGTCTGCCACTAACCACCTGCCTGCGAGTAGCTTACTCGCAGGCGGGGCCTGCCACGTGTTGGGCTTCCTCGCAGCTGCTTTACTCGCAGGCCGCGTCGTGCTTAGTGGCAGGCCCCGCCTGCGAGTAAGCACTGTGTTTAGTGGCAGGCTGCCTGCCACAAAGCACGACGCGGCCTGCCACTAAATCGTCCGTCTGTTGTAGTGAGTTCTGCGACGACTTAAAGATAAATCCGAGGTTCGCGTCAGTCTCTTACCCACAAGCCAATGGCCAAGCAGAGGCAACCAATAAACTTATACTTCAAGGGCTGAAAAAAGGGTAGACGGATGCAAATGTACGTGGGTGGATAAGCTAGACCATGTACTAAGGGCTCACAGAACAGCTTATAAAACAGCAACAGGAGAAACTCCCTACACACTCACGTACGGCACATAAGCTATGCTCCAGGTGGAAATATCTATTCCCTCCATCTGTATCCAAGAATACAGGGATGAGGTAAATGAACAAGAGTTAATGCACAATGTGGATATGATTGAAGAGCGAAGAGAGAAAGCACAATTAAGACTAATAGCAGAAAAAGAACAGCTGGCTAGGCGATACAACTTGAAGCTTCGCCCTCACCACATCACGATCAACGACCTGGTCTTACGCAAGGTCTTCAGACCAGCGATCGGTGCAGCCAAACTCAATCCCGGGTGGGAAGGCCCGTACAGGGTCCGAAGCGTGGTAGGAGACAACACCTTTAAATTAGCGGCGATGGATGGCACGAAAGTGCCAAAAACATGTAACTCCATGCATCTTAGGAGATACTACGATTAACCAAGCTTTTGTAAGTCTCCAATTTATATATAACGATATTATGCCCAAAAGCAATTTTAGCAAGGCAAAGTTTACACAGCCTACAGGCATTAAAATCGCCATGTAAGACTTAAGGGCATTGAAATCGTTAAGTAAGACTTACATGCATTAAAATCGTCATGTAAGACCTAAGGGCATTGAAATCGTTAAGTAAGACCTACGGGCATTAAAATCGCCATGTAAGACCTAAGGGCATTATCATCGCCATGTAAGACCTAAGGGCATTGAAATCATTAAGTAAGACCTACGGGCATTAAAATCGTCATGTAAGACCTAAGGGCATTGAAATCGTTAAGTAAGACCTACGGGCATTAAAATCGCCATGTAAGACCTAAGGGCATTATAATCGCCATGTAAGACCTAAGGGTATTGAAATCGTTAAGTAAGACCTACGGGTATTAAAATCGCCATGTAAGACCTAAGGGCATTAAAATCGCCATGTAAGACCTAAGGCCATTGAAATCGTTAAGTAAGACCTACGGGCATTAAAATCGCCATGTAAGACCTAAGGGCATTGAAATCGTTAAGTAAGACCTAGGGGCATCAAAATCGCCATGTAAGACCTAAGGGCATTAAAATCGCCATATAAGACCTACGAGCATTAATATTGCCATGTATGAACTAGGGGACATAATGCCAAATCAGAGTAATGACTGAATCACTAGGAAAGTATTCAAGAGCAAGCGATAGGAAAGATCCAAAACTACAAATAGAATAAGCAGAATTATTTCTACATTAGGAAAAGCAAAATAGGTTCAGACCAAAAAACAATAAAAAAAAGAGAAAGCAAACAACATAAATTCAGAGGGCAGATTTTTTCTCCTTGTTGCCGGTGCCTTTGTCGCCAGACTTGGGGGGAACAGATGGGGAGTCAAGGCCTTTGTCGCTGGAAGGTGGGGTGGACTCAGGGAGAGGTTGTTGAATCTCTGTGCCGTCAGGATTTAAGTCAGGCAGACCGCGGTGCCGACGTTCAGTCGCCACATACTCTACATCCTCCGCGATTACCTCACACTCCAGACGTTCAGCATCCCGAAAAACAATATCCTTGTCATCATCAACCTGATCGGGAACCCCATCGCTGTAGTGGTTAAGGCCCTTCAGAACAGCGCGAACCATCTTCCGGCCAGACCAGCTTTTGGAAGGAAAGAGCTTGTAGAACTCGTTCCTAGAGCTGCACATAACCACACACATACTCTCACCAATAGATTGGTTAAAGTATACTACAGAATCGGTGTACTGAGCCTGCTGAGCAGACAGTTCGCGATCAGTCACCGCCTGGGCCGCCAAGGACTCAACCAGCAGTTCCTTCGCATTGTCCCGCTCGGCGACAATCTTATCCACATTGGTGATCTTTGCCTGAGCATCCTTCAAATCGACCTCGAGACGGGTGAGACGCTCGTTGGCAGCTTGCAAATCCTCTCGGAGGCGATCAGATTCGCCTTGAAGGGCTACCTGTTGAGTTTCCAGACGAGCAACTTGGTCAGTCCTCTCGTCCAGAGTCTCCTTCAGGTTGCTGGCTGCAATGCTCGCCACATTTGCACGACGCTGAAAAGACAAAATTTCAGTACAGATGGTCATGACAAAACCAAACCACGAAGGGACACTAATCTGAAAAGTCTGAGATAATTCGGTGAAAAATGGATATTATCTCCTCGTTATGAAGACAAGTGAGGTTCATGAGCAGCGAGCGAAGATTTTCCACGTCTGCTTTAAGCTTCACATTCTCCTCTTGAAGGTGCTTACAAGCGAATGACAGGTCGGCGAGCTCAACAATAGCTTAGTAACAAAGGTAATATGTTGTAGCTGATGGCACCGCGACAACAAACTTAACTTAAAACGATCATCAGACATAAGTTTTGAGCAAAAAGATTGTGGATGCATGCACCTGCAGGATTCATATTGATGCCGCTCCATGAAGGTCCGACACCTCCGAACCTTCGCCAGGTTCAGTCACTCCTTTGTAGATGCCGCGAGAGAACTCCTCCGTTATGTCACTTTCCATCCTAGGAGATATATGAGAGGCCACCGGATGAACGACAGCAAAATATGGTAGTCGGAAGGGGCCCTCATTTTCGTGACCAAGAGGGGGTCGGACGGTCAAAGATAGTGTTCAGACCAAGAGGCTCGGCGGGGTCGGTCGGTGGAAATCGACGGCAGACGAGACGAATCTCGAGGCGGCTCTGTAGGGCGAGGATCGAGCTCAGCTGACGGCTCTACCTCATCAGCAGCCATGTCAGAATTATGGGGCATGGGGGCTGGCGCTGTGATAGGGTCATCCGTATTGGCAGGAGTGGGTTCTGTGTCTCCCTGAGCAGCCTGGTTGACAAGCTCTCGTAGCGATAAATTATCCTCATCTTTTGAGGACTGACAGCGAGGGCGCCGAACTAAGAGCTCGCTTTCCTCCTCGTCAAGATCGACGATAAGTGGGGAAAGCGACGGTTGATGACCAAAGGACTCGCCCACCTTCTTCTTGGGCTTAGAAGCTCCAAGCTTCTTCTTCTTCGAAAAGGCAAGATCTTCTTCAGCACCAGAAACCTTCCTTTTCCCTTTGCTTTTTTCGGCAGAAGGTGGGGGTACTGGGGGAGGTGGGCCAGAAGGTGGGGGCACTGGAGGAGTCTCGCGGGAAAGTTCGGGACGAGTCTCACCCACAAGTCCCCGAACGGTGGTGCTGATAAGGTACCCAGAAAGATTTGCGTAACCTAAGCAAAGGGAAGCAGTAAAAATCATAAGTAATAGTGACAAATTCTAGGACAAGGCGACTTCAATTATGAAGCGAAAAAAAAAGAGAAGAGTTTGGCGAGAAGAATGGAAATTCCTAATGTATTATGATTGTACCTCCTCGGATTCCCACTTGGGAAGCCTTTAAGCCTGCTTGGGTGGATAGATTATGACACTCAAGAAGAACTTGGCGCCGTGCAAGAACTTCCGCAGGAGTGGGGTCGAGGTCAATATTGAAGCGACTCAAGTTGCCGGTGGACTAGGAGGAAGGAAATAAAGCGGTCCATTGCCGATCTGAGTCGCTAGGATGGAAGTAAAAAAAAGGAGTGGTACCAAGTAGGGCGAGGCTTCGGCGAGAAATGAGCGCCCTTTTGAGTAAAACTCTGCTGGTGACAAAAGCTTATGCCATTCAGAGTCACCTTGGCATAATGAATAAGTTGGAATAGACGAAGGGCCGGGGCGACAACCATAGCCTCACAAGTGCATTCAAAGGCCTACGCCGAGGCCCAACATCCAACGTTAAAAGCACCAAGGGTGGCGCCAAAACACTAAAGCAGCGACGCCACAAATGGAGAAGGCGGAAGGCGAATCCCATTGGTGAAGGTCTCAGTCCATATACCATGCCACCCAGGGGGCAGTTGCCAATAGTAGAAAGCAGGGAAGCCATAACAAACTTCCATGATGAAGGCAACAAAGAGAAAGGCAAGACACGGGCGATTTCTTGGCAGTCCCCGAGGGAAAGTACCGAGGACCAATTACCTTTCGCTCGTCACAAGGGGATCCTTGCCACATCAATTTCCAGTTGCCTATAACATAGGGGCCGACGACTGCACTCTCCTCAGGATTAATCTCAAAGTTATTAAGGGCCATTTGAAAGCCTACTTGATGAGAGCCCCAGAAAGGAAGGGTGGGGGAGTCGTCAAGATAGTCATCCACGTCAGCTAAGAAGTGAAAAGAAGAGGTTTCAGTTTGGGCTTGAAGGTCGGGAGGAGTAAGCTCACGGGACGAATTAGCAGAAGGAGTTGAGGAGTCAGAGTCAGTGCCCAGGGGGTAAGGATAGCTCTGGTTCTGACTATCGTTGGAGGAGCTCATATTTGAAAAGGAAGGAAAGAAAAAGGCCACAACAAGAGGAAACGTCTACGGCAAAAGTGAATGTAGAGGGAAAGTTACGTACCGGGAGGTCGACGGGGAGCTCCGGACATCCTGGAATAGGGAAATAAGAAGAAGGTCGGTTTTCTGATCGTCGGAAAGATTAAGGTGGAAAGAGGAAGGCACCAGAGAAATAGGAACAGAGGGAAGCAAGAAATAGTGGGAAGCGTAAAAAGAGGAAAGAGTGGAAGAAAGGGGCTTATAAAGGCAGCAGATTTAGTAGGAAGTGGAACCGCCGTGATGAGTGAATGAGGGCACGCGTGGTTGAGAAGACGTGCTTACAGGCCTCGGAAGAGGAACCGTCACGATGGTTGATTGGGGACACGCGCGGCTGAGAAGACGTGCTAGTAGGCTTAGGCAATGATGATTCCCTGGAAATTACAAAAGCACCCCAATTTCCCCAGCTTCCTCAATAAGTCAGGGTCAAATGACCACAGTACCCCAGAAGAGGAAAAGAATCACGTATGAAGAAAAGGGCATAACACGTGTGACGTTGATAACAGAGATCAAAGCGATCTGCGTTATACCACTAGGGCGGTTCATTAAGGACCTAACAATTGAAGAATAGCCGCTTTGGCTGGAAAATGGGCGGTCGGAAAAGAATAAAGAGCATGCATTGATAAAGTGGCCCACGGTCATAACCCCTCACCTAAAGAGAAGCTTAGCTAAGGGCTTGGGGGCAATTGATGGGTCCTTCTACAGCGATCACAGGCTAGGCGATTAAGGCAATCATAAGCCATTACCCAAGCAAAGCTCGGCTAAGGGCTTGGGGGCAATTAATGGGCCCTTCCCTCCAACAGCCTTAGGCCCAGCGGCAGCCCACAACCGCTATCGCTTCTGGCTATAACAGCTAAAAGACTGAGCCCAGACGACAGTCTGGCCGAATAAGTCAAGACGGCCCAAAACGTAAGAAAGCCCAAGGCGACGGCCCAACATGGCGGTCTCTAGGGTTTCGAAGGAACACGGACACGTGTCGACATCCTGTGGAGTCTACAACGAACGGCTAAGATTCAGCCTTGGCGACCAAGACAAGGGTACTATAAATACCCCCTACTCTCCACAAGACCAGGGGATAATACTTTTACCTAGCGAACAAACGCTCCGCGGTACGTCACCCTTACCTAATCCCTCTCATACTTCCATCGCCTCACCCACCTGAACTAACTATTATCCCCCCTTTTACTTACGAGGTACCACAATCACTGAAGGCCACTACTCTTGGACTTCCACTATTGGGCCAGGCGACCAAGCTGGAATAGTTCCTAAATATGAAAACGGAACAACTAACGATTTAGAATATTAAAAACTAGTAATATGGAAATATGGAAATATGAAATAGGAAATATTAAAAAATAGTAATATGGAAATATTGTGGCAGTCGACGGAAAAAAAGCTAGTAATTTGAAGATTTCCTTAAAACTACTAGTAATATTTTTAAATCAAATCCTAACTAAAATATAACAACTTTTCATGCCTGGAAGTTTCCCCTCCCTTTCTTTTAGTAAAATAATCATAATTGATGATTATCATTAAGGAAATAAAAATCTAAAAAATTAATGATATATAATTACACTTCTTTTTTTCCGAAACAAGTGGTCATATTATTAATAAGTAATGTCGTCACAAAAGGATTTTACATCAATCCCAAATCCGGGAGGAGGCGCCACACCTGTAAAGGTGGAGGCAATAAATCTAAATCGACGAGCAAGCTCATGCGCAACCTGGTTTCGATTTCTCCTAACCCAACTAACCTTGTAACACGGTTCAGTTTGCAATAGTCATTGTCCCATCCTGGCTAATGTTTCAAATTCGATCCTCTCCTCTACCTGTTTAGCAAGAGCCTTGCAAACCTCCTGGTTGTCAGTTTCAAAGTGCACTTCCTAGTAGCCCATACTCTTCATCCAGGTGATCGCCTCTACCAAGCACTCCATCTCGAGCTCTCGTACGTCTCCCATCCAAGGTCTTCGTTGCATTATTGTATGGAGGAAATGACCTGCATGATCACGTACAGCAATCCCCATCCCACTGCTCATGTCTGCGGGAAAGGTAGCGATGTCCACGTTGCATTTCATGCAACCCGGGGTGGAGCGTGCCACCTTGGGCATTCGGGACGTGGTGGTTGCGACGGCTGGGATCTTAGAGACTACGTTGCCTTTCATTCATTCAAGGCCTCCAGCCCTTGCACGCGACAACCTCGCTTGTCGTTGCTCAGGACTGCTAAACCCTCTCATTCCGCTCACGCCATTTGGCCCAGATTAAAGCAGCCACTTCTTTAGTGAAGTGTTCAGCCCCCATCAGAATAAGCTCCCGAATCCACTACCGAGCACGTCGCCAAACCATGGAAGCAAGGAGGCGCCGTGTTCCAAGCCGCTGTGCTGGCAAGAAGCTTGCGCCACCGGACAATAAAAAAGGAGGTGCTCAATAGACTCACCTCGAGTAGAGCAGCTACCACAGTCATTAGGGACGTCGATGCCTCTCCATCTCAGGGCTTCCCGCATGGAGATTACCCGCTTCAAAATGCGCCAAAGTAAGTGCTTCGAGTGTGGTGGTAGTGCTAAGCTCCAAAGCTTTGACCAAGGACCGTCTTCATGCAGCTGCACCAATGAGCCCATCTGCTCGGTAGCGAACCTGTATCCCGAGCGGACCGAGTATCAGCCATGATTTTCGAAGCGCCAAACATGTATATTCGTACCCTAACCACTCGGCGGCTTCATGCTCTTGATAACCTGGATATCTCTGTCACAAAAAACATGTGAGAGGAGTTCATCGTTCCAAACTAGAAGGTTTGGGACAATAAGATCGTTAACTGTCAATTCATTCAGTTGCATACTAGGAATAGTTTCCATGAACGGGTTGTGTTAATCTCTTAACCATGGTTCGGACCATATGTTAATCATGGAACCATCCTCCACCAACCACCGACAACCCCCTCTAACAATATCTTGGGCAGCATGTATACTTTGTCAGACGTAGCTTGGTTGATGACACTCGATTTGACGTGATTATCAGCCTCATTTAAGCGACATTTCTTTGCTTAAGACATGGTTTTTAGGGTAGAATAACGAATATTCAATCGATTGCCCTATCTCGTGCCATTTGTGTTACCTTGGCCCGTTTCGGGTCTATTTGATGGTTTTCTAGTGTTTTTATGTTAGCACAGGTTTTTGCCGTCAAATAAAGTAGCCAAGGACGTGTCTAAGGCATAGGAACCTCGAGGAATCAAACCGGAATTGATCCAAGGAGTCGATCAAGTCAAACCGAAAGTCTGCCCATTCACACTTGCATCTTCGGCGAAAATAAGCCTTCATATTCGGCGAAAACACTAGTGCAAATTAACTGACGCCGAGTGAAGAATGACTTCGGCGAAAACATTGTGCTCTTCGGACCGAAAATACAAGGCAGAGAAAGCACTCCCATTCACAAAGGAATTTTCACTGAAAATTCCTTAAGAATTTCGACAAAAATATTAAGAGGAATCCGGCTGATTAGGGTTAAGTATAAATACTTAACCCGGCGGCCCAAATAAAGAGAGACAATCATAATTTACAAAAATACAACTTTTCGAGATCAGAATTCTCTGAAGTCTGGAGTGAAGAGTTGGAGTTCGAGGAGCCGGATAGAGATCGTGACGCCATCCCTTCCATCTCGGAGAACCGGAGCTAGGAGTGTTATCTACCGAAGATCGGAGTCTGTCAGAGTCGTCTGAATTAGGTTTTTTAGATTCTTTTCTGTTCTTCCTTTGAATGATGAACTCTCTCTTTGTCTTTGTTTCTTTTGTAATAATCATGAGTAGCTAAACCCTTTAGAGCTTAGACTAGATGAACCCTAAGTGACCCAGGGCTTTAAAGCGGTCACAGATCGGCGGTGATTAGATTCGAAATTCAATCAGTTCTTTTTCATGTTTGATTCGTTCTTCATTGTTCATGTTTCTTGTCTGGATTGATCACCTAGATTAGATTCTTGTTAAGCTAAGGATAGAAGCGAACGCTCGCCTTACTTTAGAACATCGAATTGAACAATTAACCTTATAATTGGAGTGTGCCTTTCGTAGGAACCGGTTAGGGTTAATTCACTGTAAGAGTAACTCATTAATCACTAGTAATCACACCAATTAATTAAGTCATTGCGAGAGGCGACCGTACCCGGGCGGCTAGTTAATCTTGGTAGTTAGAACGGATAGAGCGAACGTTCGCCGGTCTTAAACCTAAGGGTAAGGAGTTATGGTGGTGTCTTAGTAATTGATTGAATGAGAATCGAAATCCGCTGATCTGTTGATTGCCAATGCTCTGGGGAACGAAGGGGGATTCAAAGTCTAAGTTCGTCTGTCATCCTTGTTTTCAAACCCTAATTCCCAATCTCTTTAGTTTAATTTGTTTTAATTTTTCTGCATTCCTTAGAAATAGAAGTCGTGGAACTCACACCACACACAACGTGTTTGCATTTGAGTATTTTGCTAGTTCTGAAGTAACCAATCATAGAAAGCCCTTGGAATACGATCTGTTATACGCTTTTTCTTAGCATTAGTAGTTTTTATTTGGCTGAACCCGTCCGCATAACAACGACCGGGCGTGGTTCACCAAATTGGCGCCGTTGCCGGGGAGTTTCTTTTGATTGTTCGAAAGAAGAACTGGCAATTTATTCTACTACTTTCCATCGTTCATCTTTCCACCCACTTCGATTTTACGCCGGTATGTTTGCTTTTGTTGCTTGTAGGTTGTTCTACAGGTTTATCAACCGCTCGATCGCTCACTCTCAGTTTAAACCGGGTAATTCTACTCCGTCAAAGAAAACCGCGAGCTCAGAAGCAAGTCATAACCACTCCGCCCACACCACCGATCCCTGAAAAGATCGAGGAGTTGAAGGAGAACTCCTCATCTTCATCCGCTTCATCCACTCCTTCAGATTCACCACCACCTTCTCCTCCCGTACTAGTTGCTCAGCGCACCATGGCAGATTACTGTAGACTGATTGCAGCTAACCTCCGAGCTAGCGTCGTTATGCCGCACAACGATGACGACGCTGATTATAATATCACAAGCTTCGTCCTGAACATGGTCACTAAGAATCTTCGATTCGAAGGAAGGCCGCAAGAAAACCCCCGCACACATTTGGCTAACTTCCTAGACATGTGCGAGACGTTTAAGAGCGGGAATCTCAGTAAGAACAATCTCTGCTTGCGAGCATTCCCATTCTCTCTTAAAGGCAACACCAAGGTATGGCTCAGCTCGAAACCACCTGGCTACTACACTGACTGGGATCATCTAGCTCAAGACTTCATAGAAGAATACTATCCCCCTTCAAGAACTACATTCTACAAGGATAACATCGCTAGTTTCTATCAGAAGGAAGGAGTAAGCTTATACAATGCTTGGAACGAATTCCAAGAGCTTCTATCTGAATGCCCTCATCATGGATTCAACCAGAGTCAGCTAGCCGAAATCTTTGCCCAAGGTATGAATGAAGAAACAGCTGAATGGGTCAACACCTTAACTGATGGCGACTGCACAACACTTGAACCAGAAGCTGCTCTACTTCACTTTGCAGATTGCGCATCTAAGTCCAGAAATAGGGAAAGACAGTTTGGAGCAGCCAAGAGTCAACCAAGCAGTGAAGAGCAGATCAAGATCGCAGTACAGAAACAAATGGAAGAGATCCTCGGTACAACTAATAACTGGCCTAAAAAGGAAGTCAACTTCATTGATCACAGCTTCACCAGGGATCAAAGAGGCTACTCTGACTACCGTCAGTTCAGAACACCTCCTCAACAACGGGAAGGCTTCTATGAGCGTCCTCCCTACAACTTCCAACTCGACCAGAGCCGAAATCAATACATGGACAATGGTTATCAAGATCCTTCCAGATTCACCAGAGTACAGCAGCCTCCGAATTTTATATCTGAGGACAATTGGGAGAGGAGAATAGCTAGGAAGTTTGATCTAATTACAGCAAGACTTGATGATCACGAGGAAAGATTTAGAGCACAAGATGCTCTTAACAAAGGGCAGATCGCACAAGGACAGAGAATAGAGGATATGATAAATAAAATTGCTAGTGCGATGGCTCGTATTCCCATCTTCAATCAGGCTCCGTCTCCAGACAGCTCCACCGTGAAGAACGAGCACGCTAATGCCGTAACAACCAGGAGCAGTGAGCAGACCAGCCCGTCTGAGAAGGAAGAAATCCTCGTTTCCAATGAGGGAGAGTGCTCGGCTATCATCCCTCGACCACCACCCATACCTATTCCAGCTAAGTGCCCCGACCCTGGTCCTTTTACTTTACCTTTGAGCATTAATGGCATTGAAATCGAGCGTAGCATAACTGACCTAGGTGCTTCTATAAATGTCATGCCTATGTGTTTATATAAGAAACTGAACCTAGGGGAACTACAACCTGCCAACATGAATTTAATGTTCGCTGACAAAACTCTAAGAGAACCTAGAGGAATGATCCAGGATGTAATCACTTGCTGTGGCCCATTCCAGTTTTTCGTTGATTATATAATTATGGATACTCAAGAGACATATTCCACCCTTCTCTTAGGCCGGCCGTTCATGGCGACAACCGGAATTAATGTCAATGTTCCTAATGGCTCTCTAACTGTAAGGGTTGGGAAGGATACTGCAACATTCCGTCTCAAGGACGGGATGAAATACATTCCTAAGGGAGAATTAAATTGTTTATCTGTAGAGATTGTGGAGTTGGCTTCGGTCAACTTCATTTCTAATATTTCTTCCAGTGTTTCGAGATCAATTGACACTGCAGGTGCTGAACAGATTACCAAACAGAAGCAGAAACCTGTCGCTCAGAAGCCCCCTAAGAAGAAGAAGAAGGAACTGCAAGCCTCTTCTAAACCACCGAGCGGACCTCGAGGAAAGAACAAGAAGACGAAGACCGAAATGGTCTGGAGACCAAAAATTCCGCCGTCTTCCACCGAGCCAACTGCACCACCATTTCATTCTGAGAAACCGGCGCCAGAACAAGTATGGAAGGAGAAGCCTAAAGCAACTCCTAAGGAAGTACTAACGATCACCGATCCTGGTGATACCAAGCCGAAGATTGAAGAAAAGAAGAAGCCGATAGTCCTCGTTCCTTCCATCGTCACACTCAAGAAGGATGATATCTCCAGAGAGCTGTTCGGACCGTTCAAGTTCGTCGATCATCTTCCCGATGGACGTACCAAGCTTTTGCATGCGAACGGGAAGATATTCACGCTTACCGGAGAAGTCCCGAAGCTGTACTTCATGAACTCCGACGCGAGCGTGAAGGAGAATCTAAGTTGGGATGTCTCATAATACCGTCCAGGTATCGTCCAGCTCAAGGACGTTAATAAAAGAGCGCTTCGTGGGAGGCAACCCACGGCTGGAGTCTGTTTTAATTTTTGTTGAACTTGGTATTTTAGAGTCGGTTCGGGGGAGCCAAAAGTGTCAGTTTATCTGATTTATATTTTTCGTGTAGAGTCTGTGTGTCATAGAGTCAGTAGCAAGTTGATTGAGGTCGTTCTGATTTTTGTGGATTTAACTGTGATTTTCTGAAGTTGGCCAAATTTGCGAAAATATTTAAAACCCGAACAGTTCAAAATTTTCGACGAAACCACCCTTGTTTTCTGCGAAACTGATTTTTGAATTTCGAACCCGTTCTTCCTGTTCATTGTTTTCGATTCGAAAAGTTTTTGTTTTCGGCGAAACCATTTTAACTGATATTTTCGGCGAAACCGTGTTCTTGTTTTCGGCGAAACCACCCTTATTTTCGGCGAAACCGTTTTCAAATTTTTGAACTCAATCTCCCTGTTCATTGTTTTCGGTTCGAAAAGTTTTTGTTTTCGGTGAAGCCATTTGAACTAAAATTTTCGGCAAAACCGTACTATCATTTTCGGCGAAACCACCTTCGAAAATCCGGCAGTCCATTTTAACTAAAATTTTGGCGAAAACACCCTTTTATTTTCGCCGAAAATAATTTTGAAAATCACCCAACTATTCCTTTAAAATCCGGTTTTCGTTCCTCTCTCTCCTTCACTCATTTTCGAACCAAAGCCACCGAAAACAAAACCCTCCCCCTTATCTTTAAAAAAAACCGCCGCGCCCCACTTCTTTCAAATCGCCGTCGTCGCCGTTTCCCTCCGCCGCCACCGTCGCCGACCGCCACCGCTCCCTTCCCCTCCTTTTTCCGATCCCAACGAGCCCTATAACGTCCAAATCGGAGCTTTGCAGCTCCAGTTCTCCGAAACCCCAGTTTTCAAGTTTTTCACCGATTCCTCTCAACTCGTTCATTTTTAGCAATCATGACTTCAAGGTAAGTTGTATAACTTTTTGATACGAATCTTTTGACATATAAATTGCTGAATTTCGTCGGGGTTGACTTTTCGATTTGACTCGTTTTTCGTGCCGACTGTTTCGTGTGAACTAGGATTAACTGAACTTATAGAACTGTTCTAGGATGCTTAGGGAGTTCCGTGCTTAATTTCCATATCATTTGATCATATGTTGCTATGCATAAGATTAATTCTTTGTACTGTTGACTTTTGTGAGAAATGTCGGTTTGACTTTGAATTGTTGTGATCGTTTGGCTGTCTGATGTGTTCATTCTCGTTCATATTATCGTGCTGCCATTTGAAATCATATTTTACCATCATTCTCCAAGTTATGATAGTCTTGCCATGATTAGGGTTCAATATGCTTACATGTTGACTTTCTAAATGTAGGTTTGACTTTTTGAACTCTGATTGTGCTTATCCGACTCTGGCTGTTCCTAAGTATGTATTTTACTGTCTATGATTACCGGTTACTCCGCTTTGCTTACCCCACTTAGTTTCCCTCATTTCTTTGTGAAATCGAGTTTTTCTACTAAGTGTGGGGTAAGGTTTAGGTTGACTAATCTGGTTTCATTCTGGTTTAGGAACCCCACTTATGAGCGCATGACTAAGGCGCGACTTGATGGCGCCTCGAGCTCAGGAGCTGCCGCTCCCGTCACACCTGCTGTTCTGGGTCCACCACCTGCACTCCCTCGCCGGGCTGGATACCATCCCACCATCGCCCGTCCACCGGATTTCTAATTCGAGTGCTTCCAGAAGATTTAGCACATCCGTGGAGCTGACGTGCGTCCTCTCTCCATGGAGTCCCTGCACGATCATGATGAGGACTACCACCGGAACGTGCATGACGCCTTAGCACCGGCTGGTCTCCTTGAGCTGACCACCATCGCCGCCGAGTTCCCAGACATTGCCCTCCAGGAGTTCTGGGCAACCTTTGATCTGGATGAGCACAAGAGGAAGCAACGCCAGAAGGTGGTCACCTTCTATCTTGGTGGGGTGTACCGACAGCTCACCTACGATGAGTTTGCCGCTCATCTCGGCATCCCCTACGAGCACTATCACGATCATCACCTGGTTGGGGAGAAGATGATGACGACGAGGAGTACAACGCGCTTTGGAGCCACATGACAGGCGTACCTGGCGATCGCCTCGGGGTGAGCAACTCAGTTAAGTCTCTCTCTCACCCGCTCTATAAATTTATTCATATGGTTTGGCGGAGGTCGCTTTTATATGTTCGAGACAAGGATCGCCACCATATCCTCAAGGAGGAGCTCATGCTTCTCCGAGCCATCCGAGAGAGCTACCCTCTCCACCCCGGCTGGGTACTAACTCGCATCTTCCGCCAGAAGACCAAGAGGAAGACGCCACCCCGCAAACTCTTGGGGGACAACTTCATAGGACAGCTCATCCTCTCCTTCGGCATCAGCCACGAGTATGGCCCGCACATTCCACGACATCCAGTTTAGACCGTTGGAGGAGACTTGGCGGTTGAGTACGGCTTAGAACTCGACCTCAGTCCCCATGTCGCAGCTGATCCTCCACTCCAGCCTGTGGTCGAATCGGAGGAAGAAGATGATGCTGAGGAGCACCAGCCGCAGGCGCCGCCTGAGTTTCATGATTATATACCCTCGCCACACCATCAGGCAGGGTACATCCACCAGTCGCCGCCACACATTCCCGATCCATACCAGGCGCCTCCCCACCAGCCCCGACACCTACCCTGCGGATGTTGGAGAGTTATACGAGCGACTTCAGGAGTGGCGCATCACCGACAACGCCGCTCAAGAGGCGCGATGGACTATTATGCAGCAACATATGCGCCGCGCCGACCGGCGATATGAGGCACAGATGGCGTGGCAACGCCAGCTCGGCGAATTTCTCCACTTTCCACCACCCGGTTCACCGAACCAGCATTGATCGGGTTGTATTCCTTTTCTGGTGTCTTCTTTTTATTTATTCTTTTCGGATTTCGGTCCAACTTTTTTTCTGTGTGGATCTGGGACACTTGTCCCGGTTTCCTTTTTATGTTTCATTTGTTTTTGTTTTGTAGGCAATCGGTAGATTCCCTTTGCTTCAGGTTCTGATACACTTCCCTCTGCTCCGAGGATCCGTGCTCACCCTCTGAAATCAATCGTCCTCTTCAAGGTTCTTCCATTCCTCTCTGAACTCTAGAATTAGTCCTGTGAGGACACAGTCCGATTTAAGTGTGGGGTAGGATGCTAGAGAACCTTGCATGAACTTGATTGCCCTTGATTGTGTTTTATGTGTGCCTCGTGACTCCATTCCAGTCTCTCTAGCATTAGAATGGCTCAGTTCTTGATTTTTTATGTTAAGTTGTTGTTCAAACTTTCATAATGATGCTTAGACTGCTTAACCTAGAACTTGAGAACCAACTTGTATACTTTGATGCTAAATTGCCTGGTCAGAACAGAGTTTTAAAATCACACTTGTAGTTTGTAGCCTTGATTGCATGAAAATGACCGAATCCGACTAGCAAACCAACTGTGAGCTTTTGATCCATTGCACGTAACTTGCAATTTAAATTCTTTCTGAGTGGTTTTCTGTTTACTTGAATGAGTTAGAATTTGCATGAGACCTACTCGAGACCACACGATGACACGAGTTCTAGAAGGATAGGGGCACCTAGATTCAGCTACTAAGCAGATAGCCTACCAAACGATAAATCCACTAGGTTTAGACCCTTGAGCTTGGCCTGTTCTTTCGGTTCGATAATACATTACAGCCATTTCCCATTTCTTTCATTCCCCGTTGATCCCCAGTGGTTGTAGTTCTAGATTGACCTACCGAAAGTCGGTTTGTGGTAACCTGCCTATAGCCATTAAACAGGTGGTCTTAGCTAATATGTCCAGACGTGTAAACCCCTCTAGCAACTAAAAGAAAAATCGGCACAAAAGAAAAAATAATAATAATAAGTAAAGTAAGAAAAGAAGCAAGCTTCAGAAAAAAAAAGAGAAGCAGAGAAATCAGAAAAATAAGAAAAGTTCAAAGTGTAGTTCAATAAAACGTTCTTCTCCCTACAAATGGAAGAACGAAGTCAAAAGAAAAGTTCAAAAGAAAAGAGAAAAAAAATCGTGTAAAGAAAAAGAATAAGTGCTAGGTTGCTGGAGGGTATCATAGGACGAGCGTTCATCATTCCACCCGTGTTTGGTTAGACGGTAGGAAGCCATAGATTAGATTCGAGGGAAGTTAGTCGAAAGCTACGCCGCACAAAGCCATCATCATTCATTCCCATCATCCATCTCATTATAAACCCGAGTAGTGTAGATTTCATTACGGTCCTAGCAGGGAAGTCATTCTTGACTAGATACTCGTGTTGTCACAGTGGTGGGGATGTGGTCGAAATGCAAACTTATGACAGAATTCGGTAACAGAAAATGATCGAGAGCAGAAACACGTCCTTAAACACAGAGAGTGAGAGTTCCCATTGTACTATATTTATCCTGTGTGAGAAGTCTGGTCGGTCAGGTCAAATTCGTGCATAATTGGTTGCTAATTACTTGTCGTGTGCAGTTTATTAGTGAGACCAGGTAGTGTGGCTGATCTGTATGCATGTTAGGTTTCTTGTTCTAGGATCGATCTGTCTAATAATTCATTGTGTTTGATTGAGCTCCAATTTAATCGATCTTATCATTTATGAACATGAGCGTTTCTATTCAGTTTGCTTGAGGACAAGCAAAAGCTTAAGTGTGGGGTATTTGATGACACTCAATTTGACGTGATTATCAGCCTCATTTAAGCGACATTTCTTTGCTTAAGATATGGTTTTTAGGGTAGAATAACGAATATTCAATCGATTGCCCTATCTCGTGCCATTTGTGTTACCTTGGCCCGTTTCGGGTCTATTTGATGGTTTTTTAGTGTTTTTGTGTTAGCACAGGTTTTTGCCGTCAAATAAAGTAGCCAAGGACGTGTCTAAGGCATAAGAACCTCGAGGAATCAAACCGGAATCGATCCAAGGAGTCGATCAAGTCAAACCGAAAGTCTGCCCATTCACACTTGCATCTTCGGCGAAAATAAGCCTTCATATTCGGCGAAAACACTAGTGCAAATTAACTGACGCCGAGTGAAAAATGACTTCGGCGAAAACATTGTGCTCTTCGGACCGAAAATAGAAGGCAGAGAAAGCACTCCCATTCACAAAGGAATTTTCGCCGAAAATTCCTTAAGAATTTCGGCGAAAATATTAAGAGGAATCCGGCTGATTAGGGTTAAGTATAAATACTTAACCCGGCGGCCCAAATAGAGAGAGACAATCATAATTTACAAAAATACAACTTTTCGAGATCAGAATTCTCTGAAGTCTGGAGCGAAGAGTTGGAGTTCGAAGAGCCGGATAGAGATCGTGACGCCATCCCTTCCATCTCGGAGAACCGGAGCTAGGAGTGTTATCTACCGAAGATCGGAGTCTGTCAGAGTCGTCTGAATTAGGTTTTTCAGATTCTTTTCTGTTCTTCCTTTGAATGATGAACTCTCTCTTTGTCTTTGTTTCTTTTGTAATAATCATGAGTAGCCAAACCCTTTAGAGCTTAGACTAGATGAACCCTAAGTGACCCAGGGCTTTAAAGCGGTCACGGATCGGTGGTGATTAGATTCGAAATTCAATCAGTTCTTTTTCATGTTTGATTCGTTCTTCATTGTTCATGTTTCTTGTCTGGATTGATCACCTAGATTAGATTCTTGTTAAGCTAAGGATAGAAGCGAACGCTCGCCTTACTTTAGAACATCGAATTGAACAATTAACCTTATAATTGGAGTGTGCCTTTTCGTAGGAACCGGTTAGGGTTAATTCACTGCAAGAGTAACTCATTAATCACTAGTAATCACACCAATTAATTAAGTCGTTGCGAGAGGCGACCGTACCCGGGCGGCTAGTTAATCTTGGTAGTTAGAACGGATAGAGCGAACGTTCGCCGGTATTAAACCTAAGGGTAAGGAGTTATGGTGGTGTCTTAGTAATTGATTGAATGAGAATCGAAATCCGCTGATCTGTTGATTGCCAATGCTCTGGGGAACGAAGGGGGATTCAAAGTCTAAGTTCGTCTGTCATCCTTGTTTTCAAACCCTAATTCCCAATCTGCTTTAGTTTAATTTGTTTTAATTTTTCTGCATTCCTTAGAAATAGAAGTCGTGGAACTCACACCACGCACAACGTGTTTGCATTTGAGTATTTTTGCTAGTTCTGAAGTAACCAATCATAGAAAGCCCTTGGAATACGATCTGCTATACGCTTTTTCTTAGCATTAGTAGTTTTTTTTGGCTGAACCCGTTCGCATAACAACGACCGGGCGTGGTTCACCATTGGTCGATACCCGACCGAAGCTAACAAGAAGTCCCCGTGCAGGAAATATTTGGCTTTGAACACCCTAGTCACCAAAGCATCGGGTTCGGTCATAAACTTCCACCCTTGCTTACCCAACATAGCGAGGTTGAAACTGGTTAGGTTTCAGAATCCCATACCTCCAAACTCCTTACGAACACACAACCGCTCCCATCGCATCCAAGCTATACCGCCGTTTCCGCTAGTCTTAGTTCCCCACCAGAAACTATTGAGCATCCTTTCGAGCTCTTGCGCTTGAGTCAACGGAATAAGAAAAGCATTCATGCAGAAGACAGGAATTGACTGAGCGACTGATTTTATAAGTACCTCCCTACCCCTATTGGTCGTGAACCGCTGCCGCCATGTTTGAATCCTCTCCCACAGCTTTTCTTTAAGGTAATTGAATGACTCCTTCTTTTTTCTACCCACCATCGATGGCAGGTCGAGGTACTTTCCATTGTCCAGACCCCGCATTACCCCGAGAATAGCTGACACACCTCCCCGTAGCATTTCACTTGTGTCCCTCGTGAAATGGATGCCCGATTTCTCATAGTTTATAAGCTGGCCTGACGCCCTAGCATAGGTATCAAGCACATGGCGGACGGTACGCACTTCTCGAACCCCGACCTTAAAGAAGAGGAAGCTATCATCGGCGAAGAGAAGGTGAGATATCCTAGGTGCTAGCCGACACACCCGAACCCCCTTTAGACGGCCACATTGAACCACATTTTTTAGAAGCAGAGATAGCCCTTCCATGCAAAGAGAAAGAGGAAGGGTGACAAAGGACACCCTTGCCGAAGCCCGCGGCCTCGCCGGAAAGCTGACCCCAACGTGTTGTTTATAGAAACACGGTACTCGACCGATTCATTACACATCATCATCCACTGACCCATTTGTCTGCGAAGCCAAGGGTTTGGAGCATTGACTTACTTCCACTCAACTCGGTCAAAAGCCTTCGATATATCCAGCTTTAGAGCTGCGAATTCCTCTTTCATCTTCTGCTTGAGTTTCATGGCATGCAGAGTCTCGAAAGCTACAATTGTCAATGAGGTTTCTGCCTTTGATAAAGGCCGATTGTTCTTCACCGATGATGTCAGGCATAACTCTTCTCAATCTGTTGGCCAAAACTTTTGCCATCAACCTATATAAAATGTTGCAGAGGGAGATCGGCTGGAGCTCTTTCTTGTTCTTAGGGTTGGCGACTTTAGGGAGCAAGACAATAGTAGTTTGTTGAATACCACTTGGTAATGCTCCGTCTGTTAACCAGCGCCTACATGCAGCGGTTACCTCTTCACCAATAACATCCCACATTTTGTGATAGAAGCCGGGATTGAAACCATCCGGTCCCAGTGCCTTGTCCAGGTGCATATCAAACAAAGCGATCAGAAACTCCTCCGAGGTGAATTCTGTGGTTAGCGACGATTTATTATCGTCAGAGACCCGGCTACCCAACAAACGTGTGATTACTTCAACATCAACAGCCTGAGAAGTAAACAGGGATCTGAAATAGTCTGCTGCCACCGTGGTAATGCTGTCAATGTCCTCGTGCCAGGTTCCGTCGTCAACTTGGATCCTTCCGATTGTTTTCCGTTTCTTGCGCCCACTAGCCACTCGATGGAAATATTTCATGTTTCTTTCTCCATCCTTCATCCAATAATGTTTTGCTTCCAAAAGATTTCCTGACGTGCTAGCAAGCGAAGCAGATCGTCGTGGAGCTCGACGTACCTCAGGTGAGCTGCATCTGTACCCTCTTCTCTGGCAGCGGTCATATGTTCACTAATTTCATGAATATCCGAGCGAAAGGAAATGATGAGAGCTTACCCCAAGCTGTAAGGGCGTCCTTACACCCGTCGAGACGTCCCTCAATATCTCTACCGATGCCAGCTGTCCAACAGCTGTTAATTATCTCCTTTATGCCCGGTATCAACCACCACTGGTTTTCAAAATGGAATCGGCGGTGGGGTTCCGATCTCATGATCTGTGCAGTGGTAACCATGATGGGAGAATGATCTGAAGTGGGGGCCACAAGATTTCGTAATTCAACCTCCGGGTAGAGTGCCAGCCATTCTTCGTTCACCAAGCAACAATCGAGGCTTTCCTCGACTGTTGTAGGCGTGCCTTTAGATCGACTCTAGGTGAAAGGGTACCCTTCAAGAGGCACATCGGTCAAGTTGCAATCATCGACTACTTCTCTGAAACCCCATATTAAACTTGGAGGGTGTTCATGCAACCCTTTCTTGTCATTTTGAGAGAGTAAGTCGTTCATGTCACCAATCACGCACCAAGAATCCTCATCTGTACACTTCGGCTACGGAGCAAATCCCATGAGTCTCGGCGGTGGTTCCTCTCTGGCATCCCGTAAAACCCTGTCAGCTTGAATGACCGAGCATGCTCATCGGTAACAGTCGCGTCAATGAAGTTCGTACCATAGCTAATAATTTCTAGCACCTCTTTATTATGCCATAAAAAAGAAAGGCCACCACTGTGGCCATTATTGTCAACAACAAAACAACCTTCGAAATTTAAAACACTTCTAATACCCTCCATTGTTTGTTTTCTGATGACACTCGATTTGACGTGATTATCAGCCTCATTTAAGCGACATTTCTTTGCTTAAGACATTGTTTTTAGGGTAGAATAACGAATATTCAATCAATTGCCCTATCTCGTGCCATTTGTGTTACCTTGGCCCTTTTCGGGTCTATTTGATGGTTTTCTAGTGTTTTTGCGTAAGCACAGGTTTTTGCCGTCAAATAAAGTAGCCATGGACGTGTCTAAGGCATAGGAACATCGAGGAACTGAACCGGAATCGATCAAAGGAGCCAATCAAAGTCAAACCGAAAATCTGCCATTCACACTTACAGTTTCGGCGAAAATGATCCTCCAGTTTCGGCGAAACCAGCAGTTCAAATCAACTGATGCCAAGTGAAGACTGATTTTGGCGAAACCATTAAGCCCTTCGGACCGAAAATGCAAGGCAGAGAATCATGGCCATTTACACAAGCCAGTTTCGCCGAAACTACCCCTATGGTTTCGGCGAAACCATCAGCCCAGCCCGGCCCAATTAGGGTTAAGTATTTATACTTAATCCGGCGGCCGAATAATGGGGATGGACATCAAACAATTTCATAATTCTAAAAACACAACTTTTCGAGATCAGATTTTCTCTGAGGTTCTGGAGTGAAGAGTTGGAGTCGAAGAGCCGGATAGAGATCGTGACGCCATCCCTTCCATCTCGGAGAACCGGAGCTAGGAGTGCAACTTACCGAAGATCGGAGTCTGTCAGAGTCGTCTGAATTAGGTTTTTCAGATCCTTTTCTGTTCTTCCTCTGAATGATGAACTCTTTCTTTATCTTTGTGTCTTTTGTAACGATCATGAGTAGCTAAACTCGTTGGAGCTTAGACTAGATGAACCCTAAGTGACCCAGGGCTTTAAAGCGGTCACGGATCGGCGGTGATTAGATTCGAAATTCAATCAGTTCTTTTTCATGTTTGATTCGTTCTTCATTGTTCATGTTTCTTGTCTGGATTGATCACCTAGATTAGATTCTTGTTAAGCTAAGGATAGAAGCGAACGCTCGCCTTACTTTAGAACATCGAATTGAACAATTAACCTTATAATTGGAGTGTGCCTTTCGTAGGAACCGGTTAGGGTTAATCCACTGCAAGAGTAACTCATTAATCACTAGTAATTACACCAATTAATTAAGTCGTTGCGAGAGGCGACCGTACCCGGGCGGCTAGTTAATCTTGGTAGTTAGAACGGATAGAGCGAACGTTCGCTGGTCTTAAACCTAAGGGTAAGGAGTTATGGTGGTGTCTTAGTAATTGATTGAATAAGAATCGAAATCCGCTGATCTGTTGATTGCCAATGCTCTGGGGAACGAAGGGGGATTCAAAGTCTAAGTTCGTCTGTCATTTTTGTTTCCAAACCCTAATTCTCAATCTGCTTTAGCTTAATTTGTTTTAATTTTTTGCATTCCTTAGAATTAGAAGTCGTGGAACTCACACCACGCACAACGTGTTTTCCTTGAGTAATTTGTTAGTTCTGAAGTAGCCAATCAATTGAAGGCCCGTGGAATACGATCTATCCTAGCTCTTGAGCTTGATAGTTATTTGACAGAACCAGCTCAGCACAACGACGGTTCCATCAAATTGGCGCTGTTGCCGGGGACTTCTTTTGGTTGTTGAAAGAAGAACTGGCAATTTATTCTTCTATTTTCCATCTTTCATTTTTCCATCCACTTCGATTTTACACTGGTTTTGATTGTCTTTGTTATCTGTAGGTTTACAGGTGTATGCCTCACTGTCCTTGGACTCGCTCTCAGATCGAACAGGCTAAGATTGCAGGGAATCCAGGCAGTTCTGCTACACCTCTACGATCACAGATTCTGAAGGAAGGCAGATCCAATCCATTCATCACTCCGATCAAGATCGAGGAACTGAAGGAGAGTTCCTCATCTCCGTCTTCACCACACTCGTCATCCGCTTCATACACCGAGTCACTTTCATCGCCTCCATCTCCCACCATGACCGATAGATTACCACCAAACGGCGATCAACCGCCGCCACCCCCACCTGCACAGAAGAGTCTAGCAGACTATAACAAGCCGAGCGCGACTAGCGTTCGATCTGCCATTGCCGTTCCGCGCATTGAAGGAGATCCTGACTATGAGATCAAAATTCCATTCTTGACCATGATCTCTAGGGATTTACAGCTTTAAGGCAGGCCCCTAGACAATCCGTGCACTCATCTTGCAGACTTCCTTGATCTCTGCAATACTTTTAAAAATGGAAACCTCGACAAAAACACTCTTTGTCTGAGAGCTTTCCCGTTCTCTTTGAAAGGCGCTGCTAAGAGGTGGCTTACTGGCAAACCACCTGGCTACTACACTAACTGGGATACTCTGGCTCAGGACTTTGTTGAAGAATACTTCCCTCCGGCCAGAACAACCACCATCAAGGACAGCATCGCCAGATTCTCCCAGAAAGAAGGAGAAAGTTTATATGATACTTGGAATCGATTCCAAGAACTTCTCTACACCTGCCCTCATCATGGATTCGAGCAGAGGCAGTTAGCTGAAATTTCTCTCGAGGACTTCGAGAAGAATCTGCCAAGTGGGTCAATTCTCTAGCTGAAGGGGATTGCACTACACTCACTCCTGAAGCTGCTCTTCTGCACTTCGCAAACTGTGCCTCCAAGTCAAGGAACTGGGAGCGACAATATGAAGGATCGAGGAGCAAGCTAGATTTCGAAGCAGCTATCAAGGCAGAGGTAGAGAAGCATTTGAAGAAGTCTACCACACCAATCAAGCCACCGACAGCTTCTGTCTATGTTGCCGATTGCGAGTGGTGTGGAGCTTGCTCACATAACGGAGGCCGTTGTCAGAATTTTGGTAAGGCAGAAGTCTGGTCTGCCGAAGAGGTAAATTTCATTCAACAAGGCTTTGTTAATAATCAGAATGGTTATGCTGGTTATCGTAACTTCAGACAGCAAGGAAACTATCAAGACAGACCTCCCTACAATGTTGGCGCCAATCATAACCAGAACCAGAATAACCGCCCGGCTGGTCAAGTTCAGGATCAGAAGCCTAACCATCCGCCGGCAGGTGTCTACCAGCCGCCGCATCGCAATCCGGGTAATTATGGAACTGCTCCTGGCAATCGCCAGAATCAATATCTTAATAATACCTATCCAGGACAGCAGTATCAAAGAGATAATAATGTCAGTAACCTGGATAAGAAGCTCAGCCAGATCATCACAAGACTCGATGATCATGACAGTCAGTTCAAGGCTCAAGCTCTTCTCAATCAAGAACAAATGGCATCTGGACAACGGATTGAGCAAGTCGTGAACAACATCTCGAGCATGCTAGCGTTTGGTCGACCATTTGGCCAGCTTCCAAGTCAGACAGAGCCAAACCCGAGAAAAGAACAGGCTAAAATGGTAACTGCTCAAAAACTTCCGAACTTAATTGCTGATGCCTTTTCTGTTTTACGCAGGATCGCTGAAACTCCTGAAGAAGAAGAAGAAGAGGAACAGAAACCAGCACCTAAGGATGATCCTCCTCTTGCACCATACATCGTGAAGCCTCCTTTTCCTAGAGCACTGCTACCAAACGCAAAGATCGAGACTGGCATGAAGGGGAACAAGGAAGGATACCCTGACATTCGTATTAAGAAACCTGTCCCTCCATATCCAGCTAAGTTATCTGATCCTGGTTCTTTTACTTTGCCGTTGGTCATCAATGATGTTGAAATTGAACGTTGCTTAGTTGATCTAGGAGCATCTGTGAATGTTATGCCTGTGAGTCTATATGAAAAGTTAAACCTAGGGGAACTTGAACCGCCCAGTATGCAACTCGTCTTTGCTGATAGATCGCTTAAAACCCCTAAGGGAGAGATTAAAGACGTTGTCACTAAATGTGGTCCGTTCACGTTCTTAGCTGATTATGTGATTATGGATACTAGTACCGATGATTCTACAATCCTCATAGGTCGCCCTTTCATGGCTACTACTGGAATGAATATTAACATTCCTAATGGTTCTTTGACTTTAAGAGTTGGCAAAGAAACAAAAACGTTCCGTCTTAAAGATGACATGAAACATGACTCTAGGAATGAAGAATCTCACTGCCTAGCTGTTGAAACTGTGGAGTTGACTCCGGTCAACTCCGTTACTAATGCTTCTTCCAGTGTCTCTAGATCAGTTGTTGCTGCAGGTATTAAGCAGGTTATAAAGAAAAAGCCAGAAGCGTCAGTTCAGAAGCCACCTAAGAAGAAGAAGGAACTGCAAGCCTCTTCTAAACCACCGAGCCGACCTCGAGGAAAGAACAAGAAGACAAAGACCCAAATGGTCTGGAGACCAAAAGCTCCACCATCTTCCACCGAGCCAGCTGCACCACCAATTCGTTCCGAGAAACCGGCGCCGGAGAAAGTATGGAGGGAGAAGCTGATGTGAACCGAGCCACCAAGGCCGGCGCGGTCACAACACCACGGGCACCCGGCCAGGAAACCTCCACGAGAGCGCCGGACAAGGAGAATTTAATGCCCGTTCAGCCTAGAGACTTGAGGCCGAGCGAGGACTACACCGGCCCCAGACCTACACCGGCACCACCTCCGGAGCCTTGGAGAGACAAAGCTCCAAGTTCAGGCCCCAGGCCAAGCCTAGGGCCAAGTCCAGCCCCAAGCCCCGATCAAGGCCGAGTACCTAAGCTAGGCCCCATGCTAAATGCCACGAGCTCTAGACCGACAACAGCCCCTAAATACATCCCTAAGGTACCATGGGAAGAAGGCTCGAAGCAGAACTCAAAAGGCCTGGACAGAATTGAAGAAGGCCGAGAGCTAAGCCCGAAGCCCGAGCCGAGCCCGTGCCCGGATGCCACAGAGAAGCACTTTTGGCCCAGCCAACAATTGGCCCGTGCCTTTTGGGAAATTCCAACTGTCCTGGATAGCTTGAATCCCAGGAGCACTCTCCAACAAACGGAGCTCAATTTGGAGGAGAATTGAAGGAGATACAGCTGGATGAAGTAAGGGTGAAGCATGGGAGGAGCATCAAGGAGAGGAGCCCGGATGCTGATCCGAGGCTGCACATGATAGGAGCTGTGATCAGGCCACCACCTGAGCCTGATCCAAGGAAGGATGCTTGACCATGGTGAACACGGGAAATGAAGAGAAGATGCCAAAATACATCCGAACACGGAATCCTAATCAAGCTAGGATTTCCCGGTTTTGGACAGATTCCTAGTCTGACAAAGAATGACGAATTTGGGCTACTTGGAGGCAGAATTTGGACTGATGTCCAACATGAAAGTTGAAGCCCATGAAGTCTACTAGTGATCTGCCAAAGGGCTTAATTTTCCAAATTTATTTGCTATTTATTTGGCTGAATCTTCCAGAACCCGTTTAGCTGTTTTTTAGGAATTTCCAGCTTTGCCTTTTTAGTGTTTTTGTTTAGGAAGAACTCTTTTCCTTGGTGAACAAGGCTACGAGTTTCAGTCCTTATTTTGGTATTTCTTTATTAGTTTATTAGCTAATTCATAGGAGGAAAAGGAGAGCCTGTTCTCCCTTCCTCCCCTATAAATAAGAGGCTTCGGCCTCATTGTAAGACATTAAGTCATAATTGAAATTTTCAGAACTTTGTTCTTTTTCCTTCGAGTCTTTGCACGTTGTTGCTTAGCTTAAGGTTTGGTTTATCATCAAAGGTCATCACCCCTTTGTTTGTGGCACCAATTCGACTGAATACCTTGGGGTTCCTAAGTCTATACTTAGTGGATTTCAAGTGTTCTCCGCGGTTTCATTAGTTAGGTTCTCGTGGGGCTGATAATATAGTTTGGGTGTTGAAGTCCGAGCCCTTCAGTGGGAGGCGGTTCGCATCAGCTGGTATCAGAGCACGGTTCAACTCTTGGACCAACAATCTATCCCAGTTTTCAGGTTCTTTACTTGAATTCATATCCTTTATGTTTTCGTTGTTTTCAGTTTCAGAAAAACCCTAAAAAAAAAAAAATAGCTTCATTGTGTTTGTTCTATTCTTCTACCTTTCTTTAAGTTTGTTGTGAGAAAAAGCTGTGGCCGATCATAGAAAAGAAAAAGAAAAGAAAAGAAAAGAAAAATCAAAGGTCTAGAAAAATTGACCTAGAGAAAAAAAAAAAAAAAAAAAAAGCAAGGCCACGTTCACAATCAAGGTAGTAGAATAAGTTCAAGAAGAGGGGTTTTTCATAAGTTAGCTACTAGATTCCGCACTACTAGCTCTCTTGGTAGAACACCCAAATTTGTATGTCTTGTCATCCCACGTCCTAACTCAAGATTCTGGCCCCTAGAAATCCAAACCCTAGGTATAAGGTCTTGTTAGTGTCATTGGTAGACCTAGACTGCATAGCTTCGAAGAAACTTGCAACTACTTGAATTGAGATTGACTTGTTTTGAAAATTTCAAGGAAACCCTAATTTGAGTGTCTTGTTAAAAAAAAAAAAAAAAAAAAAAAAGATTCATACACGAGAGGTAAGAACAAGAGTGTGTGAGGGTTATTAGAGAGATTTTGTGAGGCCTTTTGTTCTAAACTAACCATGGCAGAGGAGAGATTTAATGTGTTCGATGCCCGGCTGACCGCCATAGCCGAGAATGTGGCCCGAATGGCCGAGCAGTTCGGCGCCGCGAATGGAGATGGCCCCCGGCGGCCAAGAAGGAATGAGCAAGAGGTCGACGACGATGTGAGCAGTTGGAAGCTCAATGTTCCCAAATTTGCTGGCAAGGCAAATCCTGACGAGTACATTGATTGGGAGGAGAGCATGGAGGACTTCTTTCATTGCCATAAATATTCAGAAAAGAAAAAGGTAACCCTAGCAACAATCGAATTTACTGACTATGCTGCTTTGTGGTGGGCTCAACTCAGGAAGCAAATCAGGAGAGAAGAAGAGGATCCCATCCTTAGTTGGAGAGATCTTAAGAAAAAGATGAGAAAAAAATTTAGGCCCAGCACTGCCCCGGCCCAGCGCTCAGCACTGCCCCGGCCCAGCACCCATCACTGCCCCGGCCCAGCATCGGCCCTGCCCCGGCACAGCGCCCAGTCTGCCCGGGACCAGCATCAGCCCTGCCCCGGACCAGCATCAGGCCTGCCCCGGACCAGCATCAGGCTTGCCCCGGACCAGCATCAGCCCTGCCCCGAGCCAGCACCAGGCCAGCACTCGGCGCAGCGCCTGCCCAGCACCAGTGCCAGCACAAGGGCCAGCACCAGCACTAGCGCCAGTACCGGCTCAGCGCCCAGCACTAGCACCAGCACCAGCACTAGCCCCGGCGCCCCAGCACCCAGCCCCGCCCGAGCGCCCAGCGCCGGCGCCCCAGTGCCTAGCCCCGGCGCCCCAACGCCCGCCCCCGGCGCCCGACCAGCCACCGACGCCCGACCGGCGCCCAGCGCCCGAGCAGCCACCGACGCCCGACCGGCGCCCAGCGCCCGAGCAGCCACCAGCGCCCGACCGGCGCCCAGCGCCCGAGCAGCCCCCGGCGCCCGACCAGTCCCCGGTGCCCGACCAGCCACCAGCGCCCGACCAGCGCCCGACGCCCGAGTCCGAAGCCCCCATACCAGCCCCGGTATGGCCCGAAGAGCTCAAGCCGGAGCCCCGAGCACCCGTACCAGCCCCGATACGGCCCGAGCACCCCTGGAGCGCCAATAAAGCACCAGGTCAAGTCCTACACTCCCCTGTGGTAAATTTTATTATTTCTAATGGTGCACCAGGTATGGATTCGAGGACGAATCCTTTTCAAGAAGAGGGGGATGATGTGAACCGAGCCACCAAGGCCGGCGCGGTCACAACACCACGGGCACCCGGCCAGGAAACCTCCACGAGAGCGCCGGACAAGGAGAATTTAATGCCCGTTCAGCCTAGAGACTTGAGGCCGAGCGAGGACTACACCGGCCCCAGACCTACACCGGCACCACCTCCGGAGCCTTGGAGAGACAAAGCTCCAAGTTCAGGCCCCAGGCCAAGCCTAGGGCCAAGTCCAGCCCCAAGCCCCGATCAAGGCCGAGTACCTAAGCTAGGCCCCATGCTAAATGCCACGAGCTCTAGACCGACAACAGCCCCTAAATACATCCCTAAGGTACCATGGGAAGAAGGCTCGAAGCAGAACTCAAAAGGCCTGGACAGAATTGAAGAAGGCCGAGAGCTAAGCCCGAAGCCCGAGCCGAGCCCGTGCCCGGATGCCACAGAGAAGCACTTTTGGCCCAGCCAACAATTGGCCCGTGCCTTTTGGGAAATTCCAACTGTCCTGGATAGCTTGAATCCCCTGGAGCACTCTCCAACAAACGGAGCTCAATTTGGAGGAGAATTGAAGGAGATACAGCTGGATGAAGTAAGGGTGAAGCATGGGAGGAGCATCAAGGAGAGGAGCCCGGATGCTGATCCGAGGCTGCACATGATAGGAGCTGTGATCAGGCCACCACCTGAGCCTGATCCAAGGAAGGATGCTTGACCATGGTGAACACGGGAAATGAAGAGAAGATGCCAAAATACATCCGAACACGGAATCCTAATCAAGCTAGGATTTCCCGGTTTTGGACAGATTCCTAGTCTGACAAAGAATGACGAATTTGGGCTACTTGGAGGCAGAATTTGGACTGATGTCCAACATGAAAGTTGAAGCCCATGAAGTCTACTAGTGATCTGCCAAAGGGCTTAATTTTCCAAATTTATTTGCTATTTATTTGGCTGAATCTTCCAGAACCCGTTTAGCTGTTTTTTAGGAATTTCCAGCTTTGCCTTTTTAGTGTTTTTGTTTAGGAAGAACTCTTTTCCTTGGTGAACAAGGCTACGAGTTTCAGTCCTTATTTTGGTATTTCTTTATTAGTTTATTAGCTAATTCATAGGAGGAAAAGGAGAGCCTGTTCTCCCTTCCTCCCCTATAAATAAGAGGCTTCGGCCTCATTGTAAGACATTAAGTCATAATTGAAATTTTCAGAACTTTGTTCTTTTTCCTTCGAGTCTTTGCACGTTGTTGCTTAGCTTAAGGTTTGGTTTATCATCAAAGGTCATCACCCTTTGTTTGTGGCACCAATTCGACTGAATACCTTGGGGTTCCTAAGTCTATACTTAGTGGATTTCAAGTGTTCTCCGCGGTTTCATTAGTTAGGTTCTCGTGGGGCTGATAATATAGTTTGGGTGTTGAAGTCCGAGCCCTTCAGTGGGAGGCGGTTCGCATCAGAAGCCGAAAGCATCTCCTAAGGAAGTACTAACGATCACCGATCCTGGTGATAACAAGCCGAAGAAGAAAGAAAAAGAGAAGCCGACAGTCCTCATTCCTTCCATCGTCACACTAAAGAAGGATGACCTCTCCAGAGAGTTGTTCGGACCATTCAAGTTCGTTGATCATCTTCCCGACGGACGTACCAAGCTTTTGCATGCGAACGGGAAGAAATTCACGTTTACCGGAGAAGTCCCGAAGCTGTACTTCATGAACTCCGACGCGAGCGTGAAGGAGAATCTTAGTTGGGATGTCTCCTAATACCGTCCAGGTATCGTCCAGCTCAAGGACGTTAATAAAAGAGCGCTTCGTGGGAGGCAACCCACGGCTGGAGTAAGTTTTGTTTTGTTTCAACCTTGCTATTTTAGAGTCGGTTCGGGAGAGCCAAAAGTGTCAGTTTGTTTGTGTTCTTATTTTTCGTGTAGAGTCTGTGTATCATAGAGTCAGTTGCAAGTTGATTGAGGTCGTTTCGATTTTTCTGGATTTAACTGTGATTTTCTGAAGTTGGCCTGATTTACGAAAATATTTTAAACCCGAACAGTTCAAAATTTTCGGCGAAACCACCCCTATTTTCGGCGAAACCAACTTTTGATTTTCGACCCATCCTTCCTGTTCATCATTTTCGGTTCGAAAAATAACTGTTTTCGGCGAAGCCATCCCAACCAAAATTTTCGGCGAAACCGTGCTTCATTTTCGGCGAAACCGCCTGTTCAAATCGGTCAGTCCATTTTAACTAGTAGTTTCGGCGAAATCACCCCCTACTTTCGCCGAAACTGATTTGAAAAATCACTTAAATTATCCTTTAAAATTTCGGACCACCCCCTCTCTCATCCATTCTCTTATTTTCGCTCAGCCTCACCGAAACCCCCCTTATCTATTTAAAATCGTCGCCGACCCTCCACTAAAACCCGTCGTCGCCGCCGTTTCACCCGCCGCCGCCATCGCCGACCGCCGCCGCTCACTCCCCCTCTTCATTCCGATCCCACCAAGCCCTAGAACAACCAAATCGGAGCTTTGCAGCTCCAGTTCTCCGAAACCCTAGTTTTCAACGTTTTTCACCGATTCCTCCCAACCCGTTCAGTTTTTGCTTCCATGGCTTCAAGGTAAAGTGTACAAATTTTCAATACAAATCTTTTGACATATGGATTGCTGAATTTCGTCGGGGTTGACTTTCGGTTGACTTTTCGGTTTACCTCGTTTTGCGTGCCGACTGTTTCGTGTGAACTAGGACTGACTGAACTTATAGAACTGTTCTAGGCTGTTTAGGGAGTTCCGTGCTTCATTTCCATATCAATTGGTCATGTGTTGCTATGCATACGATTGATTCGTTGTTTGGTTGACTTGTGAGATATGTCGGTTTGTCGTTGACTTGTTGTTGATCGTTTGGCTATCATAAGTGTTCATTCTTGTTCATATTATCGTGCCGCCATTTGAAATCGTATGATGCCGTCAATTTCCAAGTTGTGATAGTCTTGCCATGATTAGGGTTCAAAATGACTTAATGTTGACTTTCTCAAATGTCGGTTTGACTTTTTGAACTCTGATTGCGCTTACCTGATTATAGCTGTTCTTAAGACATGTGTTTTAATGTCTATGATTACCGGTTACTCCGCTTTACTTACCCCACTTAGTTTCCCTCGTTTCTTTGTGAAATTGAGTTTTTCTACTAAGTGTGGGGTAAGGTTTTGGTCGACTAATCTGGTTTCATTCTGGTTTTAGGAACACTTTTGAGCGCAGGACTAAGGCACGCCTTGATGGCGCCTCAAGCTCAGGAGCCGCCGCCCCCGTCACACCCGCCATCCTGGGTCCTCCACCTGCACTCCCTCGCCATGCTGGATACCATCCCACCATCGCCCGTCTACCGGACTTCTACTTTGAGAACTTCTAGAAGATCGCGCACATCGGGGAGCGGACGTGCGTCCTTTATCCATGGAGTCTCTCCAGGAGCATGACGAGGATTCCTACCGGAACGTGCATGACGCCTTAGCACAGGCCGGTCTTCTAGAGCTGACCACCATAGCCGCCGAGTTCCCAGACATTGCTCTCCAGGAGTTCTGGGCGACATTTGACTTGGACGAGCATAAGAAGAGACGGGGCCAGAAGGTGATCACTTTCTTTCTTGGTGGGGTGTACAGGCAGCTCACCTACGATGAGTTTGCCGCTCATCTGGGCATCCCCTACGAGCACTATCACGATCACCACCTCGGTTGGGGCGAGGATGATGACGACGAGGCATTGCACGCCCTCTGGAGCCACATGACAGGCGTGCCCGGCGATCGCCTCAGGAAGAACAACTCAGTTAAGTCTCTCTCTCACCCGCTCGATAAGTTTATTCATATGGTTTGGCGGAGGTCACTCTTATATGTCAGAGACAAGGATCGCCACCATATCCTTAAGGAGGAGCTCGTGCTTCACCGAGCCATCGGAGAGAGCTACCCTCTCCACCCCGGCTGGGTGCTCGCTCACATCTTCAGCCAGCGGACCAAGAGGAAGAAGCTACCACGCAAACTTTTGGGAGGCAACTTCATAGGTCAGCTCATCCTCTCTTTCGGCATCGGCCATGAATATGGCCCTCACATTCCACGACATCCAGTTCGGACCGTTGGAGGAGACTTGGCGGTCGAGTACGACTTAGAACTCGACCTCAGTCCCCATGTAGCAGCAGATCCTCCACTCCAACCTGCGGTCGAGTCGGAGGACGAAGATGATGCTGAGGAGCAGCAGCCGCAGCCGCCGCCTGAGTTTCAAGATTATATACCCTCGCCACACCATCAGGCAGGGTACATTCACCAGTCGCCGCCGCGCATTCCAGATCCATTTCCGGCGCATACTCACCAGCCGCAACACCACCCCGCGGACATTGGTGAGTTGTACGAGCGACTACAGGAGTGGCGCATCACCAATAACGCCACTCAAGAGGCTAGGTGGACTATTATGCAACAAACACATGCGCCGCGCCGACCGGCGATATGAGCGACAGCTGGAGTGGCAGCGACAGCTCGGCGATTACTTCCACTTCCCCCACCCTGACACCTCTGACCAGTGATGATCAGGTGGTGTCCTTTTCCTTGTCCTTTCGTTTTTATTTATTCTTTTCGGACTTCGGTCCAACTTTTTTCTGTGTGGATCCGGGGCACTTGTCCCGGTTTCCTTTATATGTTTTATGTGTTTTTGTTTTGTAGGCAGTTGGGAGATTCCCTTTGCTTCAGGTTCTGTTACATTTCCATCCGCTCCGAGGACCCGTGCTCATCCCCTACACCAATCATCTCGGCCCAGGTTCTTTCATTCCACTCTGAACTCTAGAATTAGTCCTGTGAGGACACAGTCCGATTTAAGTGTGGGGTAGGATGCTAGAGAACCTTGCATGAACTTGATTGCCCTTGATTGTGTTTTGTGTGCCTCGTGATTCCATTCCAGTCTCTCTAGCATTAGAATGGCTCAGTTCTTGATTTTTGATGTTAAGTTGTTGTTCAACCTTTTATAATGATGCTTAGACTGCTTAACCTAGAACTTGAGAACCAACTTGTATGCTTTGGTGATAGACTGCCTGGTCAGAACAGAATTTTAAAATCACACTTGTAGTTTGTAGCCTTGATTGCATGAAAATGACCGAATCCGACTAGCAAACCAACTGTGAGCTTTTGATCCATTGCACGTAACTTGCAATTTAAATTCTTTCTGAGTGGTTTTCTGTTTACTTGAATGAGTTAGAATTTGCATGAGACCTACTCGAGACCACACGATCACGAGTTCTAGAAGGATAGGGGCACCTAGATTCAGCTACTAAGCCAGATAGCCTACCTTAACGATAAAATCCACTAGGTTTAGACCCTTGAGCTTGGCCTGTTCTTTCGGTTCGATAATACATTACAGCCATTTCCCATTTCTTTCATTCCCCGTTGATCCCCTGTGGTTGTAGTTCTAGATTGACCTACCGGAAGTCGGTTTGTGGTAACCTGCCTATAGCCATTAAACAGGTGGTCTTAGCTAATATGTCCAGACGTGTAAACCCCTCTAGCAACTAAAAGAAAAAAATTGGCACAAAAGAAAAAAAAAGTAAAGAAAAAATTAAAATTTTTGAAAAAGAGAAAAGAAGAAAAATCAGAAAAAGTTCAAAGTTTAGTTCAAATAAAACGTTCTTCTCCCTACAAATGGAAGAACGAAGTCGTAAGAAATGTTGAAAAGAAAAAAAATGTGTATGCAAAAGAAAAAGAATAAGTGCTAGGTTGCTTGAGGGTATCATAGGACGAGCGTTCATCACTCCACCAGTGTTTGGTTAGACGGTAGGAAGCCATAGATTAGATTCGAGGGAAGTTAGTCGAAAGCTACACCGCACCAAGCCATCATCATTCATTCCCATCATCCATCTCATTATAAACCCGAGTAGTGTAGATTTCATTACGGTCCTAGCAGGGAAGTCCTTCTTGACTAGATACTCGTGTTGTCACAGTGGTGGAGATGTGGTCGAAATGCAAACCTATGACAGAATTCGGTAACAGAAAACGATCGAGAGCAGAAACACGTCCTTAAACACAGAGAGTGAGAGTTCCCATTATACTACACATATCCTGTGTGAGAAGTCTGGTCGGTCAGGTCAAATTCGTGCATAATTGGTTGCTAATTACTTGTCGTGTGCAGTTTATTAGTGAGACCAGGTAATTTGGCTGATCTGTATGCATGTTAGGTTTCTTGTTCTAGGATCGATCTGTCTAATAATTCATTGTGTTAGATTGAGCTTTAATTTAATCTATCTTATCATTTATGAACATGAGCGTTTCTATTCAGTTTGCTTGAGGACAAGCAAAAGCTTAAGTGTGGGGTATTTGATGACACTCGATTTGACGTGATTATCAGCCTCATTTAAGTGACATTTCTTTGCTTAAGACATTGTTTTTAGGGTAGAATAACGAATATTCAATCAATTGCCCTATCTCGTGCCATTTGTGTTACCTTGGCCCTTTTCGGGTCTATTTGATGGTTTTCTAGTGTTTTTGCGTAAGCACAGGTTTTTGCCGTCAAATAAAGTAGCCATGGACGTGTCTAAGGCATAGGAACATCGAGGAACTGAACCGGAATCGATCAAAGGAGCCAATCAAAGTCAAACCGAAAATCTGCCATTCACACTTACAGTTTCGGCGAAAATGATCCTCCAGTTTCGGCGAAACCAGCAGTTCAAATCAACTGATGCCAAGTGAAGACTGATTTCGGCGAAACCATTAAGCCCTTCGGACCGAAAATGCAAGGCAGAGAATCATGGCCATTACACAAGCCAGTTTCGCCGAAACTACCCCTATGGTTTCGCCGAAACCATCAGCCCGGCCCAATTAGGGTTAAGTATTTATACTTAATCCGGCGGCCGAATAATGGGGATGGACATCAAACAATTTCATAATTCTAAAAACACAACTTTTCGAGATCAGATTTTCTCTGAGGTTCTGGAGCGAAGAGTTGGAGTTCGAAGAGCCGGATAGAGATCGTGACGCCATCCCTTCCATCTCGGAGAACCGGAGCTAGGAGTGCAACTTACCAAAGATCGGAGTCTGTCAGAGTCGTCTGAATTAGGTTTTTCAGATCCTTTTCTGTTCTTCCTCTGAATGATGAACTCTTTCTTTATCTTTGTGTCTTTTGTAACGATCATGAGTAGCTAAACTCGTTAGAGCTTAGACTAGATGAACCCTAAGTGACTCAGGGCTTTAAAGCGGTCACGGATCGGCGGTGATTAGATTCGAAATTCAATCAGTTCTTTTTCATGTTTGATTTGTTCTTCATTGTTCATGTTTCTTGTCTGGATTGATCACCTAGATTAGATTCTTGTTAAGCTAAGGATAGAAGCGAACGCTCGCCTTACTTTAGAACATCGAATTGAACAATTAACCTTATAATTGGAGTGTGCCTTTCGTAGGAACCGGTTAGGGTTAATCCACTGCAAGAGTAACTCATTAATCACTAGTAATTACACCAATTAATTCAGTCGTTGCGAGAGGCGACCGTACCCGGGCGGCTAGTTAATCTTGGTAGTTAGAACGGATAGAGCGAACGTTCGCCGGTCTTAAATCTAAGGGTAAGGAGTTATGGTGGTGTCTTAGTAATTGATTGAATAAGAATCGAAATCCGCTGATCTGTTGATTGCCAATGCTCTGGGGAACGAAGGGGGATTCAAAGTCTAAGTTCGTCTGTCATTTTTGTTTCCAAACCCTAATTCTCAATCTGCTTTAGCTTAATTTGTTTTAATTTTTCTGCATTCCTTAGAATTAGAAGTCGTGGAACTCACACCACGCACAACGTGTTTTCCTTGAGTAATTTGTTAATTCTGAAGTAGCCAATCAATTGAAGGCCCGTGGAATACGATCTATCCTAGCTCTTGAGCTTGATAGTTATTTGATAGAACCAGCTCAACACAACGACGATTCCATCATTTTCCTACCAGAGTCTCTGCAAGGAAAACGATATCCGGCCTATGAGCTGTAATGGCTCATTCAGCGCTTGAACTGATCGAGGTTGGCCCAATCCTCGACAGTTCCAGCTCAATATGATCATGATTGCGGGCAGGTCTTGGTCCCTGCCAAGCCTGCATGTGTCGAGTTTTTTGGGACGTGGTTGCCCTTCTTTGGTGACTTGATTGCTTTGGTGGGATGATTCCCGTCTTCCTCCATTGGTTCAGCTGCCTCCCCATCACGTCTCCGCTTCTTGTCTTCCGGCACCTGAAGGATCTCAACTTCATTGCGGCCAGCCGCCTCCCCGAGGGATATTTGCATGCCTTTGGTATGTATACTGGCGCCAAGGTTTCCCCGTAGTCCCTCCATGCCTCTCGGGGCCAGTTTGCGGTGTTGGTCTTGCTTCCCAGGAGCTTTCCAGCTGCTAGCATCGCTGCGATGGTTACCATATAGAACACGCCCTCCAGGTCCCTTCACGGTGTCCCGACGAACTAGGTATTGATTGGCATGAGCACTCCGAGTTTTTTTTGGTGGTGCTCAGAGGTCTTCATCCAACATGCGCACGATTTGGTCCTCCGGGACTTGGAACATCACCTCTCAATACCTATCAATGTGCCCTAGCTTCCCGCAAATGTAACAGAAATTCGGGAGCTTCTCATACTTGAAAGTGCAGGTCACACTTTCTCCTCCTTCAGCTCTTACCTTCTTCTCCCGTTTGAGGGTTTTCCTCACATCCAGACGCACTCGGATGCGCATATAGTCCAGCTAAACGGGATCAGGTTGTCTTCATCATACTCGAGGAACATACCAACAAAGTTTCCAAGTGCTTTGCCTACCGTTTCAGAGTATAAGCCAGACGGTAGGTTGCATATCTGGACCCAAAAATCAGCGTGGAACAAATCCACAGTTAACGGATCATCGCTTGCTTGCAGCTCTCGTGTTATAAGGAGGCTGGCGTCGAAAGACTAGGGGCCAACTTCCATTATGCAACGTAGGTCCAGGGCATGGTTGAAGCGGAACAAGATGCGACCCTCTCCAATCTCGTCGATTGAGACTCCCCGACCCGGGCGCCACAAATACGCCATGCGATCTTGGAAGGCTGGGAAATTGAAACTACGTGCTGTGAGCAGGTAGCCAACTACGCAAATGGCATAATCAATTGTAGTCGTGCGGACGATGTCGCTTGCGAAGACGATTTCATCATCATCTTCCTCAATCGTTAGGTGTCCTACTCCTCTGTCCATGATCAAGGGGGTTGACGTGGTGAGCGACGTAGCGGCGGGTATCGGAAACGAGGGAACGTAACCCTAGATGCGGTTGCGATGCAAAACCCTTAAACAAGGGAAAACGCTCTTATAACGAGAGAAAAGAATGTATGATTATGATTTTTTTATATAATTACACTTCTATTCTTTGAACATGGACCATTAGATATCCCCTTAAAAAATGAATAGTTACGATAGATGTTTTCATAAAACATAGGATTTGCCGGGCCAAAGGATGGTGACATAATTGGAATTATGTCAGATCAACAATAACCATTCACAGCCATAGGATGAGATTCAAGTATAACTCTTGGTCTGATTAATTATGGAAAGAATGAGTTAATTGCATTGATTATATTTAATTTATTAGGGGCGACATTTATATTAGGATATCAGACTTATTCTTTGCAATCAATCATTTATATCAGTTACCAAATTATTACTAATATTATTCTGATTCAAATCCGAGATAAAACCTCTCTCTTACTTCCTTTTTTCATTGTAAATAACCGATACTTTTATAAATAACCGATACTGTTATCTAGCTAATAATAGTATTTTACTATATGCATTTATAACCATTCTATGAATTCTGTTGTTTCGGTATTCGTACAGTACTGATAGTTATCTATTTTTAGTGTGTTGTATATGTGTTTTACATAAAATACTATTATTTAACATTCATTTTCTAGATGTGTCCGAGGTAGATTTTCATTGGGAGGCGTTGGCGTTCAAAACTGTCAAGGATGCCGAATCATTTTACTGAGACTATGCTCATTAGGGGTGCTGACGAGCCGAGTCGAGCCGAGCTTTGCCCAGCTCGAGCTCGGCTCGTGAGGTTTGAATGCTGGCTCGAGCTCGGCTCGAGCTCGTGTCGAGCTTTCACACTCGAGCTCGAGCTCGGCTCGACCAAAGTTTTCTTGGCTCGAGCTCGGCTCGGCTGGCTCGCGAGCCAGCTCGGTTCGTTGGCTCGAACGATGCAGCTCGCGAGCTGGCTCGTTACAGGGCTCGTCGAGCAGCTCGAGAATGGCTCGTGAGCTGGCTCGATTAAGTAGCTCGCGAGCTAGCTCGATTTTGGAGCTCGCGAGCTAGCTCGATTTCGTAGCTCGTGAAATGGCTCGATTTTGGCTAATGAAATGGTTCGATTTTGGCTCGATTATTTTTAAAATATTTAGATCTTGTAAACAATTATATTCATTTTGATTTTTGAGTATGCCTACAAATTAATGAACTTACTCATTTTTCTGAATTATTACTTATCATTAATTTGTAGGCATACTCAAAAATCAAAATGAATATAATTGTTTACAAGATCTAATTATTTTAAAAATAATCGAGCCAAAATCGAACCATTTCATTAGCCAAAATCGAGCCATTTCACGAGCTACGAAATCGAGCTAGCTCGCGAGCTCCAAAATCGAGCTAGCTCGCGAGCTACTTAATCGAGCCAGCTCACGAGCCATTCTCGAGCTGCTCGACGAGCCCTGTAACGAGCCAGCTCGCGAGCTGCATCGTTCGAGCCAACGAACCGAGCTGGCTCGCGAGCCAGCCGAGCCGAGCAGGCATGAGCTCGAGCTCGGCTCGTTTATAAACGAGCCGGCTCGCGAGCCAGCTCGGTTCGTTTCGAGCCGAGTCACGATCGAGCTTTTTCCGAGCCGAACACCGAGCCGAACACGAGCAGCTTGGTTCGTCAACAGCCCTAATGCTCATAGTCTCGGATTTGAAATCAAAATAAGATCCAACCAACTTCATCCTTTTACCACGGCTGTCGTGTGTGATCCTGAGCAAATTCAATCCTGTTAACAAATAACAAAATCAACAAACGAATTAACATGAGGCAAGAGCATTTGTACATAAACTAACAACAGAATCAACAAATGAATTACATAACTCGGTATTAGTATTGCCAAAATACTATTATCTGCACATTTTTTGTGTTCAGTGACAAGTATATGTTCAAATTCAGTCATATTCAATCCTATTAGCAGGAACAAATCACACACTAGAAACACAAATCAAAAAGGTTTTAGGGTTGAGGGTTTAGGGGTTTTAGGGTTTAGGGTTTAGTGTTTACTCCTCAGAATAAAACTACATATGCAATTTCCTTTTACTTTGAATGAATCAACTGCTAATATATTATAATTACCAGCAACAATCATATGCACGAAACACAAGTCAGAACAAATAATAGTATTAGCCTAATAACAGTATTCGTTCAAACCCCAAATTAAAGTAGAAACACCTATAAAAGAGATGAATGTTGGTGCACATAACTAATCCCCAACAAAATCAACCCCAAATGAGATACTAGTATTAACCTAATGAGATACTAGTATTAACCTAATAATAGTAAAGAAACCTAATTCCCAACACAATCGAAACCCCAAAAACGTCTGATTGCACATGCATAGCTAGAAAACCAAACCTGGTTATTGGTTCTTGTTGATTGACTCGAGCGACGGCGGCTGCACCAAACAACGGAAAAAGAATCGGAAATCGAAATGAGTAGTGATGAATCGGCAGTGGGAATGGCGTTCGATACTGCTTACCTTAAGGAAGAGATTCAGTCGGCGCTTCCGGCGACGGCGGTTACTGGATGATTTGGCGATTGAGAGCAGAAAGGAATTGACTGAAGACGGAGAGAAGAATCGGGAAAGAAGTTTTCTTTTGTGGCAACGGTTAAAAATGGAAGTTAATTGGTAAAGGTAAGTATATATTATGCAATTATGGGTAATAAATTTAATTAATATGGGTCAATAAATAGTGGGATCTCATTATTATATTAATTTAATTCATCCACCATTGGATCTATTATATGGAGATCTAATAGTCCTTATGAATTATGTCTAATAGACATGATCCGCCCAGTTGGACCGGTGGATCAATACTGTGGTTCTTTGGAGGTTAGGCGATGAATCCGTCCTCGGAGTGTCTCGGCGGATGGTACCTTGCAGGGTGGACGTGCAAGGGGTTAGTATGTGTAAGGTGGCAAGTATGTGGATAATGTAGGGAGAATGGGTTACAGAGAAGTACCGGGCGAGAGCCCTTTTGTGTGGGCGGAACCGATAGCCTTTAGCGTACAGCGTGAAAGCTTGTAGTATCAGGCGTATGGTCCTAAGTCTGTCCTTTCCTTCTGAATGGGGGACCCTGTTATTTATAGGTCCCATTGGTCTGGCAGGGTCCACGTGTCCTGCTCTGAGTGGGCCGCAGCGGGTCACCGTCAACAGTAATGGGTGGTGGCCTGTTGTAGACATGACAGGTGATCCCTTGGCTGAGGCGGACAGAGGACCGCCCTGGAGCGACGGACCGCCCTGGCCATGTTCGAGGGCGGATTCAACTCGGGCCCATCAATTGCCCCCAGTATGGTCTTGAGGCCGTAAGAGCCTCGAGGCGATACTATGGAACTGTTTCGAACGCCTTGGAGTGATGGACTGCCCTCATCATGTGCGAGGGCGGATACAACTCAAGGGCCCATCAATTGCCCCCTGGTATGGCCTCGAGAGCGCAAGGGTCTCGAGGCGATACTATGGATCAGCTACTTGATCCCCGAGGGCGGATCTGACTCCAGGTCTGCCTTTTGGTGAGGGCGGATACTGATCCGCCCAGTTGATGAGGGCGGATAGGCAGAAGCCCTGGGGAATTCGAACTTAGGCAAGGGGTTGGATTCCGCCCTGGGGAATCCGAACCGTGGAAATGAGTTGGATTCCGCCCTGGGGAATCCGAACTTAGGTAAGGAGTTGGACTCCGCCCTTGGGAATCCGAACCGTGGAAATGAGTTCGGATTCCACCTTGGGGAATCCGAACTTAGGTAAGGGGTTGGACTCCGCCCTTGGGAATCCGAACCGTGGAAATGAGTTGGATTCCGCCCTGGGGAATCCGAACTTAGGTAAGGGGTTGGACTCCGCCCTTGGGAATCCGAACCGTGGAAATGAGTTGGATTCCGCCCTGGGGAATCCGAACTTAGGTAAGGGGTTGGACTCCGCCCTTAGGAATCCGAACCGTGGAAATGAGTTGGATTCCGCCCTGGGGAATCCGAACTTAGGTAAGGGGTTGGACTCCGCCCTTGGGAATCCGAACCGTGGAAATGAGTTGGATTCCGCCCTGGGGAATCCGAACTTAGGTAAGGGGTTGGACTCCGCCCTTAGGAATCCGAACCGTGGAAATGAGTTGGATTCCGCCCTGGGGAATCCGAACTTAGGTAAGGGGTTGGACTCCGCCCTTAGGAATCCGAACCGTGGAAATGAGTTCGGATTCCGCCTTGGGGAATCCGAACTTAGGCAAGGGGTTGGATTCCGCCCTGGGAATCCGAACCGTGGAAATGAGTTGGATTCCGCCCTGGGGAATCCGAACTTAGGTAAGGAGTTGGACTCCGCCCTTGGGAATCCGAACCGTGGAAATGAGTTCGGATTCCACCTTGGGGAATCCGAACTTAGGTAAGGGGTTGGACTCCGCCCTTGGGAATCCGAACCGTGGAAATGAGTTGGATTCCGCCCTGGGGAATCCGAACTTAGGTAAGGGGTTGGACTCCGCCCTTGGGAATCCGAACCGTGGAAATGAGTTGGATTCCGCCCTGGGGAATCCGAACTTAGGTAAGGGGTTGGACTCCGCCCTTAGGAATCCGAACCGTGGAAATGAGTTCGGATTCCGCCTTGGGGAATCCGAACTTAGGCAAGGGGTTGGATTTCGCCCTGGGGAATCCGAACCGTGGAAATGAGTTGGATTCCGCCCTGGGGAATCCGAACTTAGGCAAGGGGTTGGATTCCGCCCTGGGGAATCCGAACCGTGGAAATGAGTTGGATTCCGCCCTGGGGAATCCGAACTTAGGTAAGGGGTTGGACTCCGCCCTTGGGAATCCGAACCGTGGAAATGAGTTGGATTCCGCCCTGGGGAATCCAAACCGTGGAAATGAGTTCGGATTCCGCCCTGGGGAATTTGAACTTAGGCAAGGGGTTGGATTCCGCCCTGGAGAATCCGAACCGTGAAAATGAGTTGGATTCCGCCCTGGGGAATCCGAACTTAGGTAAGGTGGTTGGATTCCGCCCTGGAGTTTCCCGCTCGATGGATTGTCCTCCAGATTTTGCATGCTATTTAACCCTTAAGGAATCAGGCATTTAGCTCCCCCTACCTGGCGCGCCAATTGATCCGCCCAGTTGGACCGGTGGATCAATACTGTGGTTCTTTGGAGGTTAGGCGATGAATCCGTCCTCGGAGTGTCTCGGCGGATGGTACCTTGCAGGGTGGACGTGCAAGGGGTTAGTATGTGTAAGGTGGCAAGTATGTGGATAATGTAGGGAGAATGGGTTTACAGAGAAGTACCGGGCGAGAGCCCTTTTGTGTGGGCGGAACCGATAGCCTTTAGCGTACAGCGTGAAAGCTTGTAGTATCAGGCGTATGGTCCTAAGTCTGTCCTTTCCTTCTGAATGGGGGACCCTGTTATTTATAGGTCCCATTGGTCTGGCAGGGTCCACGTGTCCTGCTCTGAGTGGGCCGCAGCGGGTCACCGTCAACAGTAATGGGTGGTGGCCTGTTGTAGACATGACAGGTGATCCCTTGGCTGAGGCGGACAGAGGACCGCCCTGGAGCGACGGACCGCCCTGGCCATGTTCGAGGGCGGATTCAACTCGGGCCCATCAAGACATAATCCAACTTTTCTCACCCGCCAACCTTTCTTTTCATACACCTACCATTTTCTCCCCCCTAAACCTCTCTTTTCTTACCCTAATTTCCCCTTCTCCAACTCTCTTTTACTTCCTCCTTCGTCTTCTTCCTTCCATTTAAGCTCCAATCTCTTCTCAGTTCTCTCTCCCTTCCATAACTCAAACCCTTCTTCAATCTCCAAGGTAATGAGCAGAGCTTTATCTCGGTCATCCTTCTCCTCTTTTCTTTGTACTCTTCTGCTTCTTGTTCTGCGTGTTTGCTTGTCCTGTTTTGGCTGTTCCGAATCCTTTGGGTTCTGTGAATTGATTTCCCCTGTTTTCCAAACCCAAGAGTTCTCTGCTATACCGAGGGCGAGAATTCCCAATTTCACCGCGTTTGCTACCCTTTCTGGGTTTGAGACGTAATCGTATTTCCATTTGCATGAGAGGGCAAGTCTCTCTTTCAGGTTTGGGCTGTGTGTGCTGCACTTCTCTGTAAAATGGGTTTTCTCTTCTTCTTCTTTTCCTCTGTTTTTCGTATATCCCAGTCTTTTTTTTCTAGCTTTGAAAGTGTCGGCATGCATTGAAAAATTGAAACCCATGAGTTTCCACCTCCATTTAGTCGCCGGGAGTGGTGGTATTTGTTTCATAAGAACTCAAAATTAGGGTTAGGGTTTCTTTCCCTCTTTAACGTTTTTCCTGATACGCGGGATTTGAAGAAAAACCGTCCCTCTATAGAGTTCAGAAACTCTTTCATATATTACGCGTTTGTTTCCATTGAGCTTGAAAGGCTTTCTACCATTCTTTACATTTGAATCGTTATAACCAAATAGGGATTAGGATCGGTGAAATTGGTTGTGGGTGAGACAATCATTCACCTATTATCGCTGGAATTCCTTCTGTACTTGTTTATAGTCTACATCCCATGGCTAGAGTAGTTGTTTCAATTAGGAGGACACAGAGGATGATGTTGTTCACTCTCTGCTGTCTGTGTGGTTAATGATTAGTTAAAACTGATTAGGTCATACATAATTAAGTTATCATAAACAGAAGAAAGATATGTAGGTTATATTGTTTGTTGTCTACCTATAAGAGATGGCATGGGAAATTAGAGTTGTTCCACCAGAGTTCAGAGACTCTTTCTGTGTGTTTTGTTTTTTTGGTTAGTAAGTATACAACTTTTTACATCATTACATGTCATAGAGTCTTGCTGCCTAATTTTAGGGTTAATTATTATTATTATTATTATTATTATTATTATTATATAATTGTGTATAGATGGTAAGGTTATAGTTATGATTAGTTTGTTTTAGTAGTTGTCCAGGAACTAGTTCTCCATATGATGCAAAGGAGGATTTGTTTATTGTTAGGGTATTATTCTAACTGGAAAGTGAAACTAGTTTGAATGAGAACACTTCTTGAAAAGAGAGAATTTCCCATGTGAAGGAGGAGATTATATGATATCTTTGTAGGTTGCAAGCAGGCAGACGATCCACGTCCAACCTTTAAAGGTTGGACGGGCCCAACCCGGTACACTGCACCCCATCGTTCTCCTGCGACGCGGATCGGCCCAAATCCTTGAAGGGCAAGAACGTCAAATCACACCCAGCCTAAAATCCCGCGAAATCTTATTTGTTTCCTTTTTTTGAAAATACTCCACAAAATCCTCCGCGAAATCCCTGCTTCTTCTCGGCTCTATGCCGTCCGTCAATCTGATGTCCACCGTCCGTCGCTCTTACTCCGATTTGCTCTCCACCGTCCGTCGATCTGCTCTCCACATTCTGTCGCTCTTACTCCGATCAGTTCTCTGAACAAATAAGGCTTTCTTCTGCTCCAATGGATTTCTCTGATCAACCATTACTAACCTACTCTTATGATTTTACTTCTGATCAGCTCAATACATCCTCTGATCTTTTCATTGAAAAGAATCAACAAGAAATACAAGAGAATCTTCAATTTCTTGATGAATCGAACTCAATTTCAATAGGTAATTCTCTGCTATTCTGTAATTTTTGAGTTAACTAGTTTACTGCGGTGATGTTAACTAATTAATTTGAATTGCTTTATTATTCTTCAGATAAACTCTTGTTTTTGACTAGTTAACAGTCTTGATTTGATAACTAGTTACCTCTTTATCTATATATTTTCATGTAATTTTGTTCTTGTTGTTAACTAGTTAACCTGATGTGATAATTGTCCTAATGTTGTTAACTAGTTATCAGATCAGGTTAACTAGTTAACCTGATGTGATAACTAGTTAACTATTCGTCTGCTTTTGTTTTTAACTAGTTAACAGTCTTGATTTGATAACTAGTTACCTCTTTATCTATATATTTTCATGTAATTTTGTTCTTGTTGTTAACTAGTTAACCTGATGTGATGATTGTCCTAATGTTGTTAACTAGTTATCAGATCAGGTTAACTAGTTAACCTGATGTGATAACTAGTTAACTATTCGTCTGCTTTTGTTTTTAACTAGTTAACAGTATTGATTTGATAACTAGATGCTAACAAATTAATCTGCCTTGATTTGCAGAGTCAATAATACCAGATGATAAGAATACATGGAAACATTTAAATTTTGAATCATCAGATGATGCCTTAGCTTTCTGCAAACAATTTGCGGAATACAGAGGATTCTACACTAGGAATCAGCTTGAAAGGGACACTGACAGCAAGAAACAAAAAGTTGGTTACATATACTATGTTGTACATGTATGCACAAAGCGAGGAGGTTCAACAACAAAAAAATGAGCTCGAGTAACAATGACAATCTTGAACCAATAACAAGTAAAACAAGACATAGAGGAGAGGGGAGATCTAGGTGCAAATCCATGTTGTCACTGAGATTCAAGAAAGAAACAGGTACATACAGTTAACTAGTTAACTCAGCAGCATGTTACCTAGTTGTTAAAATACTTGCTAACAATAGGTAATTTGACCATTTTTTATAACAGGTAAGTACATCATCACTCAATTCAAAGATGATCACAACCATTTGATGATACCGCCAGAAGAAATACACTTCAGTAGGAGTGTTAGAAGGATCCCTGTGATGTACAAGATAATAGCTGATTTACACACTGATGCTGGAATCAATGCAAGGTCAAGTTTTGATGCTATGAGAATGGCAGTTGGAGGAACTCAAAATCTTGAATTCACACATCAAGACCTCAGGAACCACATTCGTACAAGAAGGGAAACACAAATGGAGGGTGGAGCTGTTGAGTTTTTGATGGATCATTTCCTTAAGGAAGCAAACAAAAACATAGGGAACTACTCAAAAATAAAAATAGACAAGGAGGACAACCAAATTGAAAGTATATTTTGGGCAGACGCTCAAATGAGGATGGACTATCAGTGTTTCGGTGATTGTTTCAGCTTCGACACAACCTACAGGACTAACAATCATCACCGTCCATTAGGTATGCATTAGTAGTTATTAACATTTAACATCACTGCATTATTGTTAGCTAGTTAACTTTGATATTCTTTTGTTATTAACTAGTTAACTTATCACTGTGATAGCATTTAACTAGATAACAAAAAGTTAGCTATGTGACATAATGTAGATATCTGCTAACTAGTTAGCCTTGATAATTTGTTAACTGTTATTCTTAATCTGTTAACTTATTAACTGTTGTTCTTAATTTATGGTTATCTACTGTTATTCAGCAATATTTGTGGGGAAAACTCACCACAACAAGATGTGTGTGTTTGGGTCAGCATTACTTTACGACGAGACTACAAAGACATTCGAATGGCTGTTTGAGACTTTTGGAATGCATGAATTGGAATGCCCCCACATCTATATTCACTGACCAGTGTGCAACAATAGCGGCAGCAGTGAAGACTAAATTCCCTAGGACTTTCCATGGTCTCTGCACATTTCATATATTGCATAACGGACCGAGAAATCTAGGTAAACTTTATAATCATGAATTTAGAGAGCTATTGAAATTTGTAATGTATAATGTTGAAAATAAGAGTGAGTTCGAAGAGCATTGGAAGATACTTCTTGAGACCTGCCCCGCACAAAAGGCAATTGGACCAACTCTCTATACAAGTTAAAAGAGAAATGGTCGAGTGCATGGATTAGAAATCAATTTTGTGCTGGTATGAAGACCTCACAAATGAGTGAGACATGCAATAGTAATCTGAGGTTGTATTTGAGTTCAACCACAAATCTGCCAAGGTTATTATGTCCCAGTATCTAACCTTCTATTTGTTAACTAGTAACTTGTTAACTAGTTATTTTGCATAAGTTAACTAGTTAAACTGTTAACTAGTTAACTAGTAACTTGTTAACTAGTTATTTTGCATAAGTTAACTAGTTAAACTGTTAACTAGTTAACTAGTTAACATTTTAACTAGTTAACAGTTTAACTAGTTGTCTGGTTAACAATTTAACTAGTTAATTCAAAAGGCAGGTACGCTAATTAACATAAAAAAATAAATTAACAATGAAATGCAAAAAACACAAAAAACAATTTTGCTAATTAACTAATTAAAATGTTAACTAGTTAACTGTTTATAACTAGTTAAAAGTAGTATAGTTTGCAAAAAAAAATAATACCTTCACCATCTTTCAGTTGGACAACATGAATAAGTTTGTCAAGTGGGCTGGATACATGAGGGGGTGTGATGCAAACATGAGGAGGAGACTGCGGTGAGGATGGGATGTGGAACATCCTTTTCTTTTGATACATTCTTATCATCATCATAAGTGATTGAAGCTACAACATCTTGAAGCGCTATCTGCTGTTCTTTTGAAAGGCTAGAGATTGCCACAAAATTACTGAAAGCATTAGCCCCAACTGCATCATTAGATTCTGGTTCTTTTCCATCTTGAGTGTGCGTGGAATCTTTAGTTGGTGGTGGCTCATTTACCCCCCCCCCCTATCCGCCTCAGAGGAATCATCATTAGTTGTTGATCCTTTTACAAAATCATTAACTCCTAAACCTCCACCTGCTGCATTGTTGTCATCGTCATCATCACCACTGTCTTCCCCCAGTCCTTTATCATTATTGTTTGTATCATCCTTGTCCTCATCATCATCATCACCCCCTCTTTATCAACAGGTACATCTTCAATAATCTTTCCAACACCAACATCCTTCTCCTTACCACCATCATCGGGTACTGATTTCTCAATAATTGCATGAACAATTCCACCATCAGTCACTGGATCCTCAACAAATACAGAACCAGGGGCACTATCCCCATCAGAAACAACATCACTAGTAGCCTTATCCACCCCAACAACATCTTCCGTAGCATCAACCTTATTTCCCCCAGCAACATCTTCCACATCAGTAACAATATCCGCTCCAGCAGCATCTTCACCACCTTGATTCTTATCCTTGGTAAGATTATCATCTACCTCAATCACTTCATCAAGTTGTTGTTGATTTAGAGGTTTGTTTCCAGCTGAAGTTGTACCAATTGAAGCAAGCGATTTAAAATATGCATCAATGTCACCAATTACTAAATCATATGCTGGAATCATGTCAACACATTTGTTGCGAGCTTCTACAAAGATAGACCTCAATTCATGAGCCTATAAAATAAAAGAATGAAGGTTGAAAAAGCTGGAATATGACAAAGGTAAACTAGTTAAATTAAAGTACTAAAATAGAGTTAACTAGTTAACACATTAATAGTTAATTAGTTAACAAATAGAAGTTAACTAGTTAACACATTAATGTGTTACCAGTAAAAAAAGAATTTAACTAGTTAATACGAGAATTGTTAACTAGTTAACATGATAATATTTAACTAGTTAACACAGGAAAAAAAACACAACACAAAACACATGTGGGATTATTACCTCTGACAGTGATGAAAGATCAGAGAAATTAATTTCAGGAGATGGAAGGTAAACTACTGATCGCTGCTTTTTCAAATTAGCAGACTCATCAACATCTTCATCTTCATCTTCAGAGCGTACTCTTTTTTTGCTAACAGCCTTCTTCGAACCTTTTTTGGGTAAAACAGCAAAAGATACACCCTTTTGATGTTTCACTGCACCCTTCTTGCCTTTTTGCTTATCCAAATGGTTTATATCTACAACAACCACCTTCTTCTTACCCTTTTTACTAACAGCATCACCTTTAGCAGCATCATTAATACCGTTTGTAATGATAATTCCATCATCATTAACAATAACAACAATATTGTTTAGCGCACAATATTGAGCGACAACATCCTCCATGTATTCTCTAACAGTTTCATTAGAGAAATAATGCAGAACAGAATTATTATCACCCCGCCCTTCAACTCCCGAGCTGAAACTAGGTATATCAACTGGGAATAAAATGTAATCAGTTAGTAACAAGGCTTAATACTTGAACCTGTCTAAGTAAGATAAAAAAATAAAATAACAATGCAATGCAAAAAACAAAAATAACAGTTTAACTAATTAACATTTTAGCTAGTTAACATGTTAACTAGTTAACTAATTAACAGTGTACCTAATTAATTCAAAATGCAGGTTAACTAATTGTTAAACACAAACCTGGACTAGATAATGAACTTGTTATAAAAAATGCAGGTTAACTAATTGTTTGCATCACACCCCCTCATGTATCCAGCCCACTTGACAAACTTATTCATGTTGTCCAACTGAAAGATGGTGAAGGTATTGTTTTTTTTTCAAACTATACTACTTTTAACTAGTTATAAACAGTTAACTAGTTAACATTTTAACTAGTTAATTAGCAAAACTGTTTTTTGTTTTTTTGCATTTCATTGTTAATTTATTTTTTTATGTTAATTAGCGTACCTGCCTTTTGAATTAACTAGTTAAACTGTTAACCAGACAACTAGTTAAACTGTTAACTAGTTAAAATGTTAACTAGCTAACAATTTAATAGTTTAACTAGTCAACTTATGCAAAATAACTAGTTAACAAGTTACTAGTTAACAAATAGAAGGTTAGATACTAGGACATACTAACCTTGGCAGATTTGTGGTTGAACTCAAATACAACCTCAGATTACTATTGCATGTCTCACTCATTTTGTGAGGTCTTCATCCCAGCACAAAATTGATTTATAATCCATGCACTCGACCATTTCTCTTTTAACTTGTATAGAGAGTTGGTCCAATTGCCTTTTGTGCGGGGGCAGGTCTCAAGCAGTATCTTCCAATGCTCTTCGAACTCACTCTCATTTTCAACATTATACATTACAAATTTCAATAGCTCTCTGAATTCATGATTATAAAGTTTACCTAGATTTCTCGGTCCGTTATGCAATATATGAAATGTGCAGAGACCATGGAAAGTCCTAGGGAATTTAGTCTTCACTGCTGCCACTATTGCTGCACACTGGTCAGTGAATATAGATGTGGGGGCATTCCAATTCATGCATTCCAAAAAAGTCTCAAACAGCCATTCGAATGTCTTTGTAGTCTCGTCGTAAAGTAATGCTGACCCAAACACACACATCTTGTTGTGGTGAGTTTTCCCCACAAATATTGCTGAATAACAGTAGATAACCATAAATTAAGAACAACAGTTAATAAGTTAACAGATTAAGAACAGCAGTTAACAAGTTAACAGATTATCAAGGCTAACTAGTTAGCAGATATCTACATTCTGTCACATAGCTAACATTTTGTTATCTAGTTAAATGTTATCACAGTGATAAGTTAACTAGTTAATAACAAAAGAATATCAAAGTTAACTAGTTAACAATAATGCAGTGATGTTAAATGTTAATAACTACTAATGCATACCTAATGGACGGTGATGATTGTTAGTCCTGTAGGTTGTGTCGAAGCTGGAACAATCACCGAAACACTGATAGTCCATCCTCATTTGAGCGTCTGCCCAAAATATACTTTCAATTTGGTTGTCCTCCTTGTCTATTTTTATTTTTGAGTAGTTCCCTATGTTTTTGTTTGCTTCCTTAAGGAAATGATCCATCAAAAACTCAACAGCTCCACCCTCCATTTGTGTTTCCCTTCTTGTACGAATGTGGTTCCTGAGGTCTTGATGTGTGAATTCAAGATTTTGAGTTCCTCCAGCTGCCATTCTCATAGCATCAAAACTTGACCTTGCATTGACTCCAGCATCGGTGTGTAAATCAGCTATTATCTTGTACATCACAGGGATCCTTCTAACACTCCTACTGAAGTGTCTTTCTTCTGGCGGTATCATCAAATGGTTGTGATCATCTTTGAATTGAGTGATGATGTACTTACTTGTTATAAAAAATGGTCAAATTACCTATTGTTAGCAAGTATTTTAACAACTAGGTAACATGCTGCTGAGTTAACTAGTTAACTGTATGTACCTGTTTCTTTCTTGAATCTCAGTGACAACATGGCTTTGCACCCAGATCTCCCCTCTCCTCTATGTCTTGTTTTACTTGTTATTGGTTCAAGATTGTCATTGTTACTCGAGCTCGTTTTTTGTCATTGTCATTGTGATCCGCCCAGTTGGACCGGAGGATCAATACTGTGGTTCTTTGGAGGTCTGAATACCGAATTCTCCTCGGGTGTCTCGGCAGGTGGTACCTTGCAGGGTGGACGTGCAAGTGGGGGGTTAGTATATGTGTGATGGCAAGTATGCGGGTAATACAAGGAGGATGAGTTACAGAGAAGTACCGGGCGAGAGCCCTTTGGTGAGGGCGGAACTGATAGCCTTTAGCGTACTGCGCGGAGGCTTGTAATATCAGGCGTATGGTCTCGAGTATGTTGTGTTATCCTCTTCTGAATGGGGGGACCCTATTACTTATAGGTCCCGTTGGTATGGCCAGGTCCACGTGTCCTACCCTGAGTGGGCCGCAGCGAGTCACTATCAACAGTAACGGGCGGCAGTAGCTTTCCCGTTCCCTCGTGACAGGTACCTCCCTAGACCAGGGCGGTCCGTCGTCCGCTCTCGAGTGAAGGACCCCCAATCCTTGAGGGTGGAATCCGCGCAGGGGCCCATCAATTGCCCCCTAGTATGGCCTCGAGGTCGAGTGGGTCGCGAGGCGATACTATGGAACTGCTCGAACGGCCCCAGGGCGGTCCGTCGTCCGCTGACGAGTGGAAGACCGCTTGACCAAGTGGACGGATTCATTCCAATGACTAATCAGCTGCCCCCGAGTATGTTAACTGAAGGGCCCATCAATTGTCCCCTAGTATGGCCTTGAGGCCGGGTGGGTCTCGAGGCGATACTATGGAACTGCCCGAACGGTCCCCAGGGCGGTCTGTCGCCCACTGAAGAATGAAAGACCGCCTTGACCAACTGGGCGGATTCAAACCAATGACCCATCAACTGTTCCTTAGTATGTCCCCCCTAGTATTGACTCGAGGGCGTCTAGGCGGTACTAAGGTCTTGCTTGAGGCTTATCTTAGCATTGCCCCTGGGCTCAGAAATTGTTGGGTCGCCCTCGCTCCTGGTGAGCAGAATTGACGCACGTCGGCTTTAGGTAATTGTTGCCGTCACTGCCACCGTCGCCATCGCCGAAAATGAAATGGGGAGGGCTTTCTTTTGAGGCGACTTTGCACGCGTTTCACCCTTTTCTGCAGGCTAGTAGCCTATTCGCCCATTATCTGGGGGACACGTGGCCCATTTGTACTTGGCGACGTTTCGCTGACCCACGTCACTAGTATAAATAAGGATTCTCCCCTCCTCCTGCAGGCACTTCATCTTTCCTTGCAAATTCTTTGAGAGCTTCCGCCCTTTCTCGTTCTTACCATTTGTTTGAGGTCACACGCCCTTGCCTTCGTAGTTTATCTTTGCCTCTATCCGCCCTTTCCCAAAACACAATCATCGAGGATGCCTTCTGATGCTGAGTCGTCTTCGTCCGCCGAAGCAAGTAGGTGTTCTTGAAACTTTCCTATATTCAATTTTTATTCCGGCCACCATTTTTTTTCGCGTGCCTTGCTTTCTCCGCCCTTCCTATTTTTTTTGTAAGGGTGAGATGTCGTCTAGTGGGTCATCGTCTTCTTTAGATTATGACCGCTTAGAGAGAGTGTTGAGGAGTGCGCGGGGACACAGGCGGCCGACTGCCCGCCCCCCTCCAGATACGGGAGCAAACACTGCTCCTGTGCCCGTCCGCCCTTTGGTGTTAATCCCTCCTCCTCTTCTAATTTGTGCCCCTTACCCTTCTGTTGTAGGAGGTTATGATGAAGGGAGGAGAGGACCAGAGGCGGACGTGTCGGTCGAGACATCGTCATCATCCACGTCTCTGCATCCGAGTTCGCCCATGTCTCCGCAGCCGAGTCTGCCCTTAACCCTGAGCCAACCCGGGGAGAAGTGGGCGATGATGATGAAGGATCGGATGCAGCGGATCCTAAACAAAAAGGGCAAATGCCCTATCCGGAGGACAGCGACCTGGTCTTCAACCGTATGCTGATTACGACGTTGAGTACCGGTTCGCTGAGGATGCTGAACCGCTGCCCGGTCCCTCGGCGGAGCAACTTCGAGCACAAGCTGAGGCCCGATTCAAGGCCGTATCCAAGAAGGCAGATGCACCGCCGAACAATGGCCGGTGATTTGCATCATGGCAGACTGGCTTCACCAAAGAGGCGTGGGGCTTTGACCTGCAAGACGAACCCATAGAAAGGTACGGGTACAAAGTCATAACTTGGGAGCAGATGTGGGAGGGCACACCTGCCGATTGCCGTGAAGTGCTGGGCCCAGGGTACTTCCCCTATGTTAAGACTCACGCTTTGGTGAGGCTGCTAAATGAGTGCGACATGCCTCAGCGTTTTTTATACGCTGCCCCCGCCAGGCTGTGTTCAATCGGCAACTGCCCTCCGGGGTGGATAGGCGTGTGGGTCGAGGCGCTGATGTACGGCCTGCGCTTCCCTTTAGATCCTTGGGAGGTGGACGTGCTAGATCTGCTAGGAGCATCCTTGGGAGCGCTCCAACCACATGCTTGGGAGGTTATGACCGCCTTTAAGGTCACTTGCGTGAAGAGGCATGTCGCGCCTAGTGCCAGAATATTCTGCCATCTCCATATCGCCAAGATCGGTAAGAACGGGATCACTTTCTCCAAAAGAAGGGCGTACTCGGGGAGCGGAGTGCACGACACCATCAAAGCTGACTCCATGTGGTGGCACAGTTTCTTTTTTGTGAAAACTGATGCCTCGGAGGACGCGCTCTGGGCTGAGCATCTACGACCCACATGGTCATACGGTGCCATCGAGGAATTCAACAAAACCAACCCTCCTGAGGGGAATGACGCTGCCATTGTAGACTAGGTGAATACCTGGAATTACAACCTGAAGAAACGAGGGGAGAACGCTCTGAAAGCGTGGCTGGGCGGTGGTGGTGAGCGGATAAGGGCCTAGGATAAAGATCCCTTTTGTGCGCCTTTTGCGGTTGGGTTTGACTTTGTCATATTTATCTAACCTGCCCGCTCTGTCTTCTTTGTTATCTTGTGTGCAGAGAGCGCCATCTTTGCGGCGCTGCTGAACGCCAAGACGCGGGGCGCGTCTGCGGATACTCAGCCTCAGCCTGAGGAATCTGGAGCGGACCAGTCCCAGAAAGTAAAGGACGCTCAGCAGGAGCGGAAGGCTTCAGCGGAGAAAGAGCACCCTGAGACAAAGTAGCCTGACCCTACCGAGAACCCGCCACCGCTGAATTCTGAGCGCCCAAAGCGGCGCAAGGTGACCATGAGGAAAGATTTCGGGAAGAGAAAACAGTCTGAAGGCTCTTCCAAGCTCCAGGCGTCTTCAGGAGAGTACAGCACCGCCCGCCTTCCGGCGATGCAGCCAACCCTAAGTGGGAACGAGATTTTCACGCGGGCCGCCCTCCAACTGGCGGCCGACTGGGACATCGACCACCCGCGGTCTGAGGATGGGGTCCGCCGTTTGGCGATGGAGCAAATGGTAATTGGAGCCCGGGTAAGATCTCTTTGTGATTCTGTGAACTCTCTAGTCTGTTCCGCCCTCAGAACTTTGTAAATAAACTCGCGCTTGTTTATGTTTCGTTTCTGTTTGTGCTTCTGTTGTAGCTTTTGGGAACCGCCGGCGCGCTGCTTTCGGCGGACAAGGCGCTTAGGGCAGAGCAGCCACAAGGTGCTGAGGAGCTGGAGAATCAGCTGCGGGAAGCCAGGGCCGCCACTCAGCAATGGAAGGCTAAGTATTCCAAAACGAAGAAAGAAATGGACGACGAGGCAGCCCGGCTTCTGGTAACTACCTCTTATGAATTGGATTTGCTCCGTCTTGAGCATGCTAACCAAGCTACTGACCACATGTTGGACTTACAGGTGGAGAGGGAGAAACGATACAAGGTAGAGAGCGCCTTGACCAAGGCGGATGATGACAGGAAGGCCCTGAAGGAGCAGGTTGCCCTCCTAGAAACCGCTAAGGAGGATCTGGCCAAGGACCTCGGGGCCACGACAAAAGACCTGGAAAGCCGGGATCTTGTTTTGAAGGAGACGGAGGAGACTCTTCAGGCACTGAAGGCGGACATTGGGAAAGCTGTCGCCGAGAAGACGGCTGAAGAGCTTGGGGACCGGGTGCGGGGCGCTCTAGACAACACCCTTACTGCCGTTCGTCATGAACTCTGACGGGGGAACGTTGACTGCTCCTGGGACCAGGAGCAGATGTTCCGCTCTGCGTCTCGGAGGCTGATGGCGCAGGAATTCAAGGAGGAATCCGCCGACTCTCAAGTGCTTCCCTCGGATCGCCGCAAGGAGTTGTTGTCCGAGGCGTACTCCGAGGTGAGCCGTCGCCACAAGGAGCTAAAGAAGAAAGCCCGGGCGGACAAGGCGGGATCCTCAGGCAGGCGGCAGTAGTTTAGACGTCTTGTAATTTTGTTCTATCCTTCGTTTCCTTGCTCTTTCCTTTTTTGTATCCAAACGCCGCAATCCGCAGTGTTGGCGGATTGAAAAGATAATGTCAATGTTTTCCAGCTGCTATGCCTTGTTTCTTTTTGTCGATCTTCGCATGATACCTAAGTTGGGTTCCGCCCTGGGGAATCCGAACTAGGTACAAGAGTTGGGTTCCGCCATGGGTAGCCCGAACGTTTGTCGGATTTGAGCTCTATCGTGGGGGAACTTGAACTGCAGAGGTTAGATTCTGCCTTGGGGAAATCTGAACGCAACGAAGTGTTAAGTTCCATTTTGGAGTTGGGTTCCGCCTTGGGGAACCCGAACGATGATGAATTGGTTTCCGCCGTGGGGAATCCGAACTTAGAGGAATGTTGGGTTCCACCTTGGGGAATCCGAACTTGGCACCGGGGTTAAATTCCTCCTAGGGGAGTTCGGACCCGGCCGTGCTTTTGGTGGTACTCGTCTATTGATATATAATATCGATATGTATATATAGGAGCGAACGTGGCTTCCCTTCCTTACATATACGCCCTTAGTAGGCCGCTTTTCAAAAAAAAAACAACCCAAAAGAAAGGACGGAAATGGCGGAGTAGACTAGACCGCTTCGTCGTTGGCGTTGTACTTCCTCAAGTGCATGGCGTTCCATGTCTTGTGTATGGGCTCGCCAGAAGGGTGCTCGACTTTAAAAGTTCTTGGACCGATCACTTCGCGAACCCTATACGGCCCTTCCCAATTGGCGTTTAGCTTGCCTTGTTGGGGGATTGGCCGAAAAACCTTTCGAACCACCCAGTCACCTTCTTCCAGTTGATGAGGGCGGAGATGAGCATTGTAATGCCTAGCTAGCTGTTCCTTTTCAGCTACAAGGCGGATAGCTGCGTCCTCTCTTCGTTCTTTGATCATGTCCAGGTTATGATGTAGGGCGGAATCGTTTCCGTCTTGATTGAAATGCTGAATCCTTAGGCTAGGCAGATTAACCTCCACGGGTAAGACTGCTTCAGTTCCATATACCAGAGTGTAGGGGGTTTCATCTGTGGCCTTTTGTATGACGTCCTATGCTCCCATAGGATGTTGGGCAACTCATCGACCCATTTTCCCTTCGCCGCTTCAACTCTTTTCTTCAATCCTTGCAAGATGAGTTTATTAATGGCCTCTGCTTGCCCGTTCGCCTGGGGATATGCTACGGACGCCAAGTGGACCATTATTTTGAATTCTTCACAAAAGTCAAGGAACGTCGTGCAATCAAACTGAGTGCCATGATCGCAGACGAATCCTAGAGGAAGGCTGAAACGAGTGATAATGTTCTTTAACACGAACTTCTGCACCTGGTATGCCGTGATAGAGGCGAGAGCTTCGCTTCGACCCACTTGGTAAAGTAATCCACCGCTACAATGATGTATTTCCTCTTACCCACCGCCTCTGGGAATGGCCCCAACAAATCCATCCCCCAGAAGGCGAACGGCCATGGAGAAACTATTGGCTGGAGGGCGGTGGAGGGCAGGTGATGTGTGTTAGCGAATAGCTGACACTTGTGGCATCGCTTAACCAGCTCTTCAGAATCCCGGCGGATCGTGGGCCAGTAGTAACCTTGCAATAGAACATTCTTTTCGAGGCTTTTGGCGCCTATATGCATCCCACACACGCCTTGATGGATTTCTCTCAAGGTGAAGTACGCCTCTTCATCACTTAAACATCGCAAGTAAGGACCTGCCGAGGACTTGCGATATATTTCTCTGTTCAGCAAAACGCACCTTGCTGCCCGCCTACGAACCTTGGTGGCCAGTGCTCGGTCCACCGGGAGGGTGTCTGTTCCAATGAAAGTCCGTATGGGCATGCGCCAGTCCGTGAGCGGTGCAGTGGGTGGGGCTCCACTGGCCTGGTTATTGACAACCATACATTCAGCTTCTTCTCTTTCTTTCTCTACCGTGATCATTCTGTCATCCTCGAAACTGAGAGCGGTCGCTAGTTTGGAGAGAGCGTCAGTGTGGGAGTTATCCTCTCTTGCCACCTGATGAATCTCCGTTGTTTCAAAACTTTTAAGGGAGATCTTGGCTTGATCATTGTAAGGGATAAGAGTTTCTTCCCGGACCTCATACACCCCACTGAGTTGATTGACCACAATGGCGGAATCGGAGAAAATCTTGAGGTGCGATACTCCCATGACCTTGGCCATTCTAAGCCCCGCTATTAGCGCCCCGTACTCCGCCGCATTGTTGGTTCGTGACTTGACGAAGCGAAGGGCGGTCTCGTGCAGGACACCCTGGGATGTTTTTAGCACTATGTCCGCTCCTACTCCGTTCTTGCTTGACGCCCCGTCCATGTAGAGCTCCCAATAATCATCCGGGCGTCCTTCCGCCCGAACGCATCCTTCGACCACGAAATTTCGCCAGAGCCTGTGCTTTGATGGCTGTTCGTGGTTGAAAGTGTACGTCCTACTCGCTGAGCTCTACTGCCCATTTGGACATGCGCCCTGCCACTCCCATGGACCTGAGAGCAGCCTTGAGTGGCAAGTTTGTCACGACGTGAATTGTGTGAGCGTGGAAGTATGGGTGCAACTTCCTGGAAGCGATGATCACTGCGTAGGCTGACTTCTCCAATGGAGAATACCTGGTTTCGGCGTCTACCAATGACTTGCTTGTGTAGAAAACTGGGCGTTCATCCTTATCCGTCCGTTTTACGAGAACTGAGCTGACAGCTGTAGACGCGATGGCGACGTACAGGTATAGCTCATCTCCTGGAATCGGTGTTGCTAGTGTCGGTGGAGTGGTGAGAAATGACTTGAGTTCCTCAAAAGCCTTAGAACATTCTTCCGTTCATGAGAACTTGGCTGCCGCCTTCAAAGTGGCAAAAAATGACGCCTGCCTCTCGGCGGACTTTGGGATGAACCTGTTCATTGCCGCTAGCCGCCCTGTCAATGTTTTGACATCTCTGACAGTCTTGGGAGGTGGTGTCTGCATGATAGCTTCTATTTTTTTGGGGTTCGCCTCGATCCACCGCCTGGTGATTATGAATCCCAAAAACTTTCCCGAAGAAGCGCCAAAGACACACTTCTTTGGATTCAAGCGAAGTTGGAACGCCTTCAAGGTGTCGAAAATTTTCTGGAGGTCTCTCAGGTGGTTATCTCCTGCCTTGGTCTTAACCAGCAGGTCATCTACATACGCTTCCATGTGATGACCTAGCTGATCTTGAAAAACTCTGTCAATCATTCTCTGGTACGTCGCTCCGGCGTTCTTTAAGCCAAATGGCATTACATTGTAGCAGTAATTGCCAAAGGGCATTGAGAATGATGTTTTTTCTTGATCCGCTTCTGCCAAAGAGATCTGGTGATATCCTGAGAACATGTCTAGGAAAGACAACGTCTCATGGTTTGCTGTGGCGTCCACCAGCTGATCGATGTTAGGCAGCGGATATGGGTCCTTGGGACAAGCGTCGTTGAGGTTGGTAAAATCTATGCACATCCGCCAGCTTCCATCCGCCTTGCCCACCATCACTACATTACAACCATGTGGGGTATTGGACTTCCATGATGAAACCCGCCTCTAGCAGTTTCGTAATCTCCTCTTGGACTGCTTGTTTCCTTGTCCAGTTCACTGTCCGCTTCTTTTGTGACACGGGGCGAGCGTCTGCTCTGACCGCTAGGTGGTGCTGCATGATCGCGGGGTCCAGCCCAGGCATATCCTGGGGTTTCCACGCGAACAAGTCAACATATTCTCTTAGGAGTTCCACCGTACGCTCTCTGTCTGGGATCGGCATATGAGCGGACAGTCGCACTACTCTCTGAGGATCACTAGGGAATAGTGTGTCCGCCTCTGCTGATTCTGGGCGGACATACGCATCGTCTCTAGTATCTACTGAGAAGCACGCCTCTTCTTTCTTAGAGCCACTCTATAGCATTTTCGTGCCAATGGAGTGTCTCCCCATGCTATCCTGATCCCTTTTGTGGTAGGGAATTTCATTACTTGATGGACAGTGGAGGAAACTGCCTCGAAAGCGGCCAAACTGGGCCGCCCCATTATCATATTATACGCCGAATTGCAATTGGTGACGTAAAATTTGATGTGCTTCGTCTCTTGGTGATCGTCGTCCCCCAATGTGATGGGTAAGGTGATTACGCCCAGTACAGGTACGTCGTTTCCCGCGAAACCAGTCAGCATAATCTTAGAGCGTTTGAGTTGGGCGGGGTCTAATCCCATCCTGCTGAAAGCATCAGCTGAAAGTATATTCGACGAACTGCCTTCGTCCACTAGCACCCGTTCTACCAAAGTGTCTTCAATGTCGACACAGATCACCATTGCTTGGGTGCTGGGACTTCCCCCACGCAAATCTGCCGATGTGAACGTCAATGGCGTTCTTCATCCGATCGCTGACCATGGAACATTCTCCAACGACTCTCATCCTGTTCTTGGGCGTATCCTCCTCTCCTCTCAAGATCATACTGCATGTTTTCTTGTATCTGGGCCTCCCATCCTCCTTCTGGGCATCCGGGCGTTCCTCCTTTTTGTCCGTTATTTTGTCGAAGACACCACCTTTTTTTTGGGGGGGGGTGTGTCTGTCTGCCTTCGGGGGGTGTCTCTGACCTTTCCTTACGTAGTGGTGACTCTGAGCGTTCTCTCTCCTTTCTTCTTTTGTTGCTCAATATGAACTCCCTGAGGTCACCATTCCTTATGGCTCGCTCAATCTCACTGCGAAGTTCTCGGCAGTCCTCCGTGTCGTGCCTTTCTGCCCGTGAAATTCACAATACTCATTTGGGTTTCCTCTTTTCACCGTCGCTTTGGGTAACGGGGCCGGCCACCGCAACCCTCCTTTCTTTTCCTGGAGGACGTACATTAGCCTCCGCCTCGATTCTGACATAGGGGGTGTACCTTTCTTTCGATCTTCCCTCTCCATGAGGGCGGTTGTCTCTTCTGTCGTCAGGGCATTTCTCCTTGCGCCCTTGGTACCCCTTGTCTTTGTTTTGATCATTTGGGCGCCCATATCCGCCCTGTATCATGGCGACATTCTCTTCTACTTCAGCACACTGGAGGATACACGTCTCCAACTCGGTGTGGGTCTTCGGCTTCTTTCGGACCAAGTCCTTCACGAGCTCGGTGCTGAGCGTGGTGGTCTGGATGTGGTGGAGCACAATGTCCAGCGCGAGGTTGGGCACCGCCGCGACAGCCTTGGCCCACTTTTCGTAGTACTGCCGAAGAGTCTCCGACCGGTTCTGCTTCAAGTTCCAGAAAGCGGATAAGTTGCGCCCCGCTTCCTTTTGGTTTGAGAACTTGTGGAGAAAGAGTTGGCTGAAATCTTCCCAATTTTTTATGATTACCTTCTGCTAAACCTCCATACCAGGTTAGTGCAGCTCCGGTCAACGTTCCGGGGAACGTACGGCAGTAGGTGGCGTCCGGAGCCGTGAACATCTGCATGACGATGGTGAACGTTAACAGATGTTGATCGGGGTCCCCATTTCCATCGTAAGCTTTAATTGCCGGCGGCACGAATCCTTGTGGGGGAGGAATGCTGAGGAGACTCTTGTCAAGAGGTTGCCTCATAGCGAGTTGCTTTGGGCCTGACTGGTGGCGTGGGAGGAACAGTCGGTACATTTCATCCGAGTCCGCCATGCCGGTAGCCAGTCCGCCGGATGAGCCCTCGGCATGACTTCCTGGGGTTGCCTTGGCCACCAAGAACTTCATCATCGCCGCCATTTCAACGTTCTGTCTTTGTAGATCAGCCACCTGTGCCGCCAGGTCCTCCCGCAGCGAGATCAGCCGGCGTTCTACCTTCCAATGGAGGGGGTTTGTGAGACTCCCCTCGAGCAATCCAAGCCCAAGAGGGCATATTGGACAGAGTGTTTGTGTAGCCGATCCCAAGGGCGTGTCTATGTGAGGGCGAGGGTCTCGGGGACGCCTGCCGATACGACTTGTTTGGCCGGGGTGAAGAGCGTTCCCGCGGGGGTACTGCTCGTGGGATTTTCCTCCAAATTCTACATGTTGTTTGTCTTTCGGGAATAAGATGTTTAGTTATCCCCTATCCGGCGCGCCAATTGATCCGCCCAGTTGGACCGGAGGATCAATACTGTGGTTCTTTGGAGGTCTGAATACCGAATTCGCCTCGGGTGTCTCGGCAGGTGGTACCTTGCAGGGTGGACGTGCAAGTGGGGGGTTAGTATATGTGTGATGGCAAGTATGCGGGTAATACAAGGAGAATGGGTTACAGAGAAGTACCGGGCGAGAGCCCTTTGGTGAGGGCGGAACCGATAGCCTTTAGCGTACAGCGCGGAGGCTTGTAGTATCAGGCGTATGGTCCCGAGTATATTGTGTTATCCTCTTCTGAATGGGGGGACCCTATTACTTATAGGTCCCGTTGGTATGGCCAGGTCCACGTGTCCTACCCTGAGTGGGCCGCAACGAGTCACTATCAACAGTAACGGGCGGCAGTAGCTTTCCTGTTCCCTCGACGTGACAGGTACCTCCCTAGACCAGGGCGTTCCATCGTCCGCTCTCGAGTGAAGGACCGCCCAATCCTTGAGGGCGGAATCCGCGCAGGGGCCCATCAGAATGTCTTACGTGATAGATAATTGTAGAAATAATAATTCGGGAGCTAATTACCGTGTATAGGATTCCTACTTAGGTAATTAGTATTTGAGGGGATTATCCTAGATTAGTAGGATTCTCTCTTCCTCCGTAGTATATGTTGTAAGTACCAAAGGATTAATATACCATCTCTGATTCTAAAACCATAATCAGCTTAATAATAATAGTGGGAGATGGATGTAAAAGTGAGTGAAAGGATGTATCCTATTTAGTTTGTTCTACAATTTAAGTGATTAGGATCACTTTTTGCTTCATTGATTCCAGCTATATATTATTCTACTTAATCTTTTTTCTTTTTATGTGGAAGTTATTGATCATTTTGGTCATAAACCTTTGGGGTTTATAACAAACTGGTCATAAACTTTTGATTTGTAACCTAGTGGTCATTAACCTATAGGGTTTGTAACAATTTAGTCAATCCGTTAAGTCTCCATCCAATTTTTCCGTTAAGGGCTGATATCAGCATGCCATGTCACCCTTTTTTACCATCTCACCCCTTGCCACATCACCTATTTCAACCATGACTCAACCCATCCAACCTAACCTAGCCCAATCAACCCAAAACCACTAAAATAAAAATAATCAATTTTCAATTTCTTTCTTCTTTTGCTTCCCTCTTTCTCTGCATTTCATCCTCTTCCTTCTCATGTTCTATCTTCACCTCCTCTTCCTTCTCCTCTTTCTCTCTAGACTTCCTCCTCCAATAAACGAAGAGCATGAAGACTATTGCAGGAGCTCATTTCTTCCACCCCAGAAAATCCTAGCCCTCTCTCTCTCATTCTCTATGCTCTGTACTTGTTTTTTCATTTCCAACCATTTGCACAGAACCCATAACCACTCTGTTTCTCTCTTACCATATGGCTTTGTTCAGTTTCTGAATGAAAACTTTGAAAAACCTGGGTTTCAATTTCTCCCCCTTTGATTGAATGTGTTGCGGTCTATCTCAATTAGCTACCAAATTCGCCTTCCTCCCACCAGATCAAGAAGAAGGACACTGGGAAGCTGGCGGTAGTCTCGACTTCTTCTTCTCCTTCACTTCCTCTGCCTCTCCCAGATGACAACAAGCGTGGCAACAAGAAGAGGAAGAAGAAAAGAGAAAGAGGAGAAGGAAGAGGAGGTGAAGATAGAACATGAGAAGGGAAGAGGATAAGATGCAGAGAAAGAGGGAAGCAAAAAAGAAAGAAATTGAAAATTGATTATTTTTATTTTAGTGGGCTTGGGTTAGGTTAGGTTAGGTTAGGTTGGGTTAGGTTGGATGGGATTGAGTCATGGTTGGAATAGGTGATGTGGCAAGTGGTGAGGTGGTAAAAAAGGGTGACATGGCATGCTGATATCAGCACTTAACGGAAAAATTGGATGGAGACTTAACGGATTGACCAAATTGTTACAAATCCTATAGGTTAATGACCACTAGGTTACAAATCAAAGGTTTATGACCAGTTTGTTATAAACCCCAAAGGTTTATGACCAAAATGATCAATAAGTCAAGTTCTTACCCAGTTAGTCAATTAAGTTAGGCGTCGGAAACGGGCTTTTCACTAAAATAAATAAAAAAAATTAACTATTAACCTAAATAAATACGTTTCAAAACTATTTATTTGTGTAAATATAATCGCCCCAGCCATAGGCGATATCGCCCCAGCACCGAGGATTGCTGGTCAAACCGATTCTAAACTGCCCAACCAACCGAGTAAATGCTGTCTGGCTGGACACATGGCAATCTCGCCCCAGCCATAGGCGATATCGCCCCAGCCACAGGCGATATCGCCTAGGCTACCGGCGATCTCGCCCGAGGGTTGGAGACCGGGCTATCTCGCCCCAACCCCTATAAATACCCCATTTTTCAACTCATTCTCCCACACTACTCGGTAACCCCCTAAGGCAAAGGTAAGTCTCATTTCTCCTTTTTTTGTAAATTACATTATTTAGTTTAGGGTTTTAGGTTAGAGAATTAGTTTAGGGTTTTAGGTTAGAGAATTAGTTTAGGGTTTTAGGTTAGAGAATTAGTTTAGGGTTATTATGGTAGATAATTTTTTCCAAAGTAATTTATTAACACTGTCATATTGACGTTGTAGGATTTTTATAAAACGGAGAGGACCTTTTCTCGCACCATTACACAAGGTACGTAGTACATACATTATTTATTGTTCTTATGTCATTGTGAACCATGTTATTATTTATGGATAGTTTAGAGAATTAGTATGATGTTGAGGTTAGCGAATTAGTATAATATTGAGGTTAGACAATTAGTATAATTTTGAGGTTAGAGAACTAGTATACTTTTGAGAAAGAGAATTAGTATAAAATAGTTTTTCTAACAATTTACTATACAATAGATGTCGAACTATGGATGGGATGAACCGTTGGTGGATCGGATTCCCGAGAGCGTTAGGCCTCAACCTGGTGATTGTTCTCTACTGTGGGGGGAGAACAAACATAGGGCTACTTTAGTGTGGCGTGACCCACATGCGTGCAAGGCGCTGAAGTTGCGACAGCGTAGTTCTTGCTTAGAGTGGAGTTCAGAGTACGAGGCATTCTTGCGAGAGTGTCGACTCCTCCCTGTTGTTCGTTTACTCGGTTTCACACCGTGTAAGGAGCTCGTCACAGCATTGATTGAGAGGTGGCGGCCAGAGACGAACACATTCCACCTGGTACCGGGCGAGGCGACGATCACCTTGGAGGATGTTGAGGTACTTACGGGTCTTCCTATCGATGGAGTTCCTGTTACCGTAGCAGTGGACAGACGTGAGCCGGGTCTCATATGTGAGGAGTTGTTGGGTGCCCGACCCCCAGCTGGGAGTTGTACGGGACAGTCAGTGAAGATCTCGTGGGTGAAGGACATGTTTGATCGTCTACCGGCTGGTGCTCCAGCAGATGTTGTTCTCCGCTATGCACGAGCCTACACTTGGGTTCTTATTGGCGCCATTCTACTAGCTGACCGGACTGGAGACTTGATACCGGTTCATCTACTCCGGCTTATTGGGGACTCTGCGGTTGCATCCACGTTCAGTTGGGGTAGTGCGGTACTAGCATGGCTGTATAAGGCCATGGGGAGGGCGGCCTTCTTCACGGCTGGGAGTCAGAGGGGTACAGGTGACTTGGGAGGCTTCACCTTGCTGGTCCAGCTCTGGGCCTTGGAGAGATTCCCGAGCATAGCCGAGCGCTACGTAGCAGGTGGTGACCAGATGCTGACACCGTTCCTCGTGGTGTGCGCTGGATGTCTGTCATCCGGCGCCACCAGCATCGCGTGGCTATGAAGCTGGAGGAAATACGCTACGCACTTGATCGGAACACGGAGTTCGTGGTTAGGAATCTTAACCTCATGTACATACTCTCTCTGATTTTCTTAATTCTTCCTTACAATATATTTATTAATTCTCCAGTGGATGCCGTACGCCTTTCGAGAGGAGGACTATCAGTTGGAGGACGATGTGTTCTGGCGAGCTGTTTGCCCCATGCTGTGCATAGACTGTGTCTCATGGCACCATCCTGATCGTTGCATGCGTCAGTTCGGACATGGTCAGCGTATCCCACAGGACGCCGAGCCTGCTGCTCGCGTCGAGGAGTTACTAGGCCTAGACTTCAGAGCACCAGTACATGATTGGGGTGCTAGGTACCTACAGTACTTCCGTCTCTGGGAGGAGCGGGATCAGCACATTGCCGAGGGCGAGGTGAGAGCAGATCCATTGAGCCACCACTTCCATGATGAGTACGACGAGTGGTACAGGAGACGGACACGCCTGGCCATATCACACGATGGTGCACAGTTTCAGGGGATGGTTAGTGACCACCTACTTGAGTAACTGTAGGCAATTTAGTATTCCCTTAGGGTACACTAACTTTTATTTTTGTTTTGCCTTTCAGATCGCCTCGTTGGAGCAGGCTACCATTTTGAGTGGTACGAGTGATTCTCACATGAGTCATGTGCTCCGATCTGGATTGGCTATGAGCGGAGCATATGAGCGCCTTCCCGATCGAGGACCACACCGCCCACGTGCAGCATCACGCCTGCCGACATACACTCCCTATGATGGCTATCCCATCCCACAGAGAGGTCACAGTACAGGGTTGGATGATGTCGATTACGGCGGTCTCGCGCACCATGATGTGGGATACGCACCTCCACCCTACTATGTGTGGAACGAGGATTTCGCTGACGGGCGGACTTACAGTTTCGATGACCCTCCTCAGTACCAGGCTACGGCGCCTCAGTACCAGCCGACGGCACCTCATTACCAGCATGCAGGACACCCAGGTGCGTCGAGTAGCCAGCCGTATGGGCCCACCAGCCAGCACGTTGATCAGAGCCATCCGGTCGGCTCCCAGGGTTTCTCGGAGGACAGTGGGTTTGAGGATTGGGCCCATCGACCTGATTTCGTACCGCAGTCCACCCAGACACCACCGTACACTCACATGTTACGTGATCGGACTACATTGCGTCCACCGGATTGCTACACGGACGAGCAGCGACAGAGACGCCAGAGGGGTCGGAGGCATTGACACTCACATTTGTAGTTTTTCGTTTCTGGATTTATGTTATGGTTTACTGTTTGTATTTGTCGTACTATGGTGATCGATTGTACTTGTTTCGGCTGTTGTAGTATTCATTTGTCGTATTATGGTTTCGATTTTACTGATTTGCACTTTCATGTCATTTTCGCTGTTAATGTTTTTGCAATGAAATTCAACCATTTCGATCTATATGTGGATGGAACACTACTGCGCCACATTTTATTATAACAAACTTCACTACGAAAATTACATAAACAACAGTTCCAACACGGTTCAGGTCCGAGGGTTTCTCATAATGAAATTCATAAGCTCTTGTTGTTCTTTGATTTTCTGGTTCAGTTATCGAATCATCTCGTCCTTCTCCCTAACGACCCTTTGGTTCTCCCTCTTAGCTCGATCAAGTTCTTTGTCCTTCGCCCGAATTATATTGTCCTTCTCCCTTCTGATCTTGTCCACAGCCTCCCGAACCACCAATGTTTCAAAATAACCACAACCCTTGTTCTTTAAAAAATGGCAACGAAACATGCGGGTTAGGAAATATTAATGGGATAGGTGACAAATTAAGAAAATCATTCCAGTCTTTATACCTCCCTCTCAAGCGGACACCCAAAATAGGGTTCGAGATCCTTCAGTTGAATGGATCTTGTTGCCCTCAAATCACACCAGCAATTCACCTCACTTAGCTCATACTCGAACAGGTCTTCCTGAGGTTTCTTCATCTTGTAAAGTATACGATCAACTTCTGAAACTACACGACAATAGCAATTGTAATTAGTGCAAAATGTGAAGTAGACGGGGGAAACAAGGCATGTTTTTTACCTTTATCGCGAGCTCTACTTCTTTCCCCATGTGTGAACACCATAGTGTGACCGCGGTGGATGGAAACTGAATTCGAAAATTGGAAGTAGTGGTGTGTGTTTGGAAGCTGGTGATAGGAGGGTTTTATGATGCATACTGCCCCCTGTTGTGGCACAGGCGATCTCGCCCATGTCACAGGCGACATCGCCTATGCCTAGAGTGACTACTATTTTATTAAACGAACCGAGATAAAAACATTACAGATACACTATTTTATTTCACGCTTGATTACTAGAAGACGCCCCAGCACTGTCCCGTCTCCTTCCACATGTCCTTGCATTATGACCCACGCAACCGCATGTCCTGCACTTACTTGGGCGACCCTCCTCACGCCAATCCATCTCGTTTCTGATTCGAGAGTGTCGTGGACGACCCTGTCCACGAAGAAGATGAGGTTGCGGGATCACTGGTAGGCCCGTGTGTGGGATCCAGTCTTTAGGACCCAGTATTGGTTGGAATGACTGAGCATACACTAGCTGGGTCTTGGATACCAGATAGAAGGGGCTGACGTAGTTGTGCCAGTTAGCACCAGCAAATGTGCAACAAGCTACAGCATGGGAGCACGGTACCTTGTACCCCTGGAACTTCCCGCATGTGCAAGTCCCCTTACGATTCGACTGCCTATCGAACCGAACAACGTAGCTATTATTACCGCTACGGTTCTGATTGTTTGGACCAGACTGAACCTCGTAAACCCCGTTAGCCGCATCGTACGGCAGCACGTAGTGTCTGACGGAACTTGACGTAGATTCTTCGGTTAATTTCTGACAGTACTTCGTATACGCGTTCCCTTCTGCCAACATTCCCTGGTATTCCCCACGGCGCCTATGCCAATACTTGACCATACGATGGAATGTGTGCTCGATCACAGAAGACATGGGCAAACGTCGCACGCCCTTAAGTACTCCGTTCACGCATTCTTGCGCGTTGGTCGTCATGGTTCCCCACCGAGCACCGCCTCCCTCAGTGTTGTCATAGGCCAAGCTCCATAAGGGTAGTTCCTCATTCACCCATTTTGGCTCCCGTACGTTTTGTTCATCATGGATCGCCAACCATTCTGCCTTCTTGGCCTCAAACTTCCGCACATTCCCTTCTATTCCTGCGGGTAGCGATGAAGACTTCTATGAATATCTAGTTTGTATGAGAATATTGTATTAGTTAGGTTCAAATATACACCGTAAACAAGTTGACAAATACCTAAGTTCCAAAGGCGAGATTTTAAAGTTTGGTTGCGGTGTTTCTTGTTGAAGTTGCTTACGTAATGGCGTAGACACCACCTCCATACCCACCCTCGATCAATGTTGCGCATTGCCGCTGCTATCCCCTTGTGTCGATCACTGATGATTGTGATGTTGGCCCGATTGGTCACATGTCTCTGTAGATTCTCCATGAACCACTTCCAATTATCGTGATCCTCTTGGTCAACTATGGCGTACGCCAATTGAACAATCCGATGTTGCCCATCGAATGTACTAGCCATCAACAACACTTGCTTGTACTTGCCCGTGAGGAATGTGCCGTCAATGATCATGACCCCAGCGCAGTGCTTGAAGGCTTCTATGCATGGCCCAAACGCCCAAAACACCCTCTTGAACATCCTACAGTTACCCGCCGGGTGGGTTATGATCTCGTACCGTGTCCCGGGGTTTGTGAGCCGAATAGCATTTAGGATTGTCTCAATGTTGTTGTATGATGCCACCCAGTCACCGTACAGCTTCTCGACAGCACGTTGCTTGCCAAACCACGCCTTCCGGTACGATATCTTGCGGTGGTACTTCTCCAGAATGCAATCAATAACTGTCTCAACCTTCAACCCCGGCTCTCTGCGCACAATGTGCATGATTGCATCTGAGATCAGCGTGACATCGAGCTGTGGGTGGGGCCCTAGTATCGTTGACCGGTCACAACTGTGGCCGTTGTTGAGTTGTCGTATTATCCAGAATCCATATCTGTTGCTAAGTGTAGAACGCATCCTCCAAGGACACGTCGGGTCGATGCACTTGATGGCCCATTCCTTCGGGTTGGAAGTGATTACCCTGTACTTATAGTTGCGGATGACTGCTTGGCTCTTCGTTAGGGACATCAGTTGACCTTTGGTAGAGAATGTCTGACCCAAGAAGAATTCCATCTCCACCGACCAGTACGCCTTCGCTGGGATCTGGAAGCGCCTGTCCATGGAGTAGGTGTTGGAGATTGTCATAATGTCGTCACAGTCGTCACCCTCGCTCGTGGCATGTTCCAGTGGCACATAAACTTTCACGCTATTTGCTGTGGCTCCCCCTTCTTCATCGTCGTCTTCCTCGTCGGTTTGGCCAATGTCATCGTCGACGTTTGGATTCCCTTCGTCCGCCGAGCAATGGCTCCTTTCATCTCCAGAATCGTCAGTGCTGACATATTCATCTCGCGCCAACCCCTCTTGGTCAACCTCCTGGAACTCCGGACCGATATGACTGGTCGCCATGTATTCCCCATCATACGTTTGGCTCTGCTCTGCCATCTGATTTGGAATGACCCCCGAGAAATCGGAGAACTGAGACGGCTCCTCTTCCATCAAGGCGTACAACTCGGCAACTTCGAAAAATGGGTTGACGCGAACTAAGTCGTATATGACTTGTACGCCGTTGTCGTCCGATATCGGCCTAGAAACGAAATGCGACAGATTTCCCTCAGAACTGTATATCGGCATTCTCCAGACAAATGACTGGATTATCTGATCCGCTCCAAGACCCATTTTCCGCCGAAACACGGTAACCACACTATCATAGGTCGCTCGCTTGGTCATCTTCAGACGGACATTATTTCCCCCTTCGTAGGATAAGCCGGTCCAATCCTGGACGATACGGCCCCCCCAGAAAACTTGGATTCGGAATTCTCGTGACAAAGTGTAGTCGGCCATTTTAGAATGTTAGTTCTTTCGATTTGGTGACTAACCCCCGAAACTAACAAGGATTTATAGGGTGCTTAGTGATCCAAGATGTAGGCGATATCGCCTATGCATTAGGCGATATCGCCCATGCCCTAGGCGATATCGCCTAATCCGTGGCTATTTTCACACTCGTGACTCAATCGAATCTAATCACGAGTCACGGGTGACAATCCACGGTGCTGGGGCGATATCGCCTATGCCTGGGGCGATATCGCCTATGGCTGGGGCGATTATATTTACACAAATAAATAGTTTTGAAACGTATTTATTTAGGTTAATAGTTAATTTTTTTTATTTATTTTAGTTAAAAGCCCCGTCGGAAACCCTCAATTGCATGACTCCCTTCCTTCCTCCGTCAACCCTACAGCTCTAAAAACCCCCTCGCTATCATCATGAAACCTTCAATCGTCTCCACATTACGCTTACCTAGCTACAACACGTTTCATAATCTCCTCCCTTCCGAGTTATTCCTGCCATCCTCTTCTTCTTCCGTACCCAAACCAAGCATGCTTCAATCCCCCAATCGCTGCTCTTCTGCTCCTTATTCTTCACCGGCTTCCGACGCCGCCCTTCCATCGCATGAACCGCTTGTTATTAAGCCCAAGCAATACCCTTGGCTCATTGTCGGCCTGGGTAATCCTGGAAAGAAGTATCAGGGTACTCGCCATAATGTTCGTACTCACTTTCTCTCTTCTTTTTTCTATCTTTTGCTGTTTCAGTCTAGTTACCTACATTGTTGTTATGAATTTAAGTTTGAATTGTTTGTTACTTGCTGATTTTCAGGTTGGTTTCGAGATGGTTGATGCAATAGCTGAAGCTGAGGGGATATCAATGACCAGTGTCTCTAACAAAGCTCTTTTTGGAAGAGGTCTCAACTTCTTTTTTCTCCTTTTTTTGTAATCATCTTTTTCTATTTTTCAAGTTGTGGAACCCGTCTTTCTATGGTGGTGCCTAAGATGCAAATTCTGTCAGCCATATTGAAATATTTGGTTTCGTTTTACATAACTGTGTTTTCTGCTTACTTCACCTGGTAATATGAACGTTCAATTTCCTAGTGCCAAAGAAGCACTTTTTGTTAGTTGGCAGTACTGAAAATGTACTTTCTCCGTTTTTCAGTGCCACTGGAATCAATGCCAATGTCCTCAACATTGCATAAATTTCAGTTTTTTGGAGTTTCCAGATAGGATTTAGGGCTTTTTGGATGGAAAATTAACCAAGTTTGAGATTTAGAAAGCATGGATTCTTTTCAATTAGAAAGCATGGATTCTTTTCAATTTCAGATAACTTATGATATGCAATCTGAAATGCCCAATATATTATTTTATTTCTGTTGGTAATCTGTACTTCTTATAACATTGGTCATTGCTTTCCAGGTTTTATTGGAAATATCCCAGTAATGCTTGCCAAACCCCAAACTTTCATGAATGCAAGTGGTGAGTCTGTAAGTAAGCTCATCTGCAATCGTTTAACAACTGCTACCTTAGAATAGACACTCTAATCCTAAATATTGTGTTTTGAAGGTTGCACCCCTTGTGTCATATTACAAGGTGCCACTAAAGCAAGTGCTCTTGGTAACTATATTTCCCTCAACTCAAGCATATCAATCGACAAGTCTTCTTTCTTTGTGCTTATAAGTTGTTCATTTTGCTCGCAGGTATATGATGACTTGGATTTACCTTTTGCAAAGCTGAGATTGTTGCCAAAAGGTGGACATGGAGGACACAATGGGTGGGTACTCACTTTCTATTCCTTTGTAGTGAAAAAATGTTGATTTGTCTGATCATGGCTCGTGATATAATGTCTGGACTTGTGTGTCGCTGTAAAAGATTCAAACTCTTCTATACCATTTATGCAGGATGAAGAGTGTCATTGATCGCTTCAAGGGTAGTCGTGATTTTCCTCGTTTAAGAATTGGTAAGTCTTGTTCCTTTAGTGTATATGTGAACGTTGCATATCCTCGTTAGTATGGATTATAACTATGTTGTTTATGCAACCATTCTAGGTATAGGGAAACCTCCTGGGAAGAAGGATGTTGTTAACTTTGTTTTGCTCCCATTCAACAGACAAGAACGTGAAGAGGTAAAGCTTGTTTGCCAAGGTAATGGTTTATGTTCTGATTTTAAGCTTGCTTCTTCATAAGGATTGTTTGTTACAGCAGTTGGATATTACATTTCAACAAGGAATTGAAGCTGTGAGGATTATGTTACTGGAGGGGTTCAACAAGAGTGCAACGTTTGTCAACACTGCCAAATCAATGGAGCAACTTGGTTAGTTAACAGCTGAAAAAGATCATCAGTGTTTATCATAAATTTTTCTACAAGGTTAACAAGAGATGATGAGTCTTTACAGACATAAGAAGTTGAAATCTTTCAACTGCTGGATAGCACAAGTTGTCTTCTCGAGCATCCTCCAAGTTTATATCTCAGTAGGCAAGGAAGACTCTGAAAGCATACGCAAAATGCAATTGGTTATGGCTGCAACTTGCTCGTAATGTATTCATTAAGTGTATAATTTGATTTGTGAATTGTGACTCCGAATCTGCTGCTATAATGGGATGAAGAAGATGGCATGCTATTGTTGAGCAACTTATCATGGTTTTTTTAGCAAGTGTATTATTCATTTGATCAACATCAGTTTTTACAGTCAGAGAGAGTCATAATGGAATTTGTGGCTATTGATGTATGTAGTGTAGCAACCAAATCTACTTTTGTTATCCTTTTGTATAACAAACTCAATCAAGTAGCATATGAATCATGGAACCGATGATGACATATAACAATTTGAAGGCCATGAGAATTTTAATGATCAGAGATGATTAGAGTTGAAGCTGATAATGTATCTACTAACACGACCACCTGTGCATGGATGTTACTAATATAATTCATCGCTGGAAACAATAAAAATTAGTCCTTCTAGGTAGACTAGCTTTTTTGCCCGCCCGTTGGTGGGCCGCAACCTTACAATATATAATTTTGAACTTTATTTTGAGGTAAGAATAAAGAATTTGAGAGAGAAGAGCTACATTCTTATTAGGAAAAATCATCTTTCGCATTCATAATTTATAATACTTTAATCTCAACGTTCTTGAATTTGTTAAATTCACATAGTATTTTAAAAATGTAGTTATAAACTCTATGTTGTACGAATACTCATTCAAATTAAGCATGTTGCTTCAAGAACAACAAATAGTTATCTATTTGGTTTTAATATCAAAAATTTGTTTGGTTTTAAAAGACTAATTAATTACACGCTCAAAATTAACTCTTTAAGTACTTAAATTCTAAACATAAGAAGGCTATGAAGGATAAAACTCTAAACTCTTTAAAGTCTAAATATGTTTAAATCCTTTATTGATAAAACTCTAAACTCTTTAAACTCTAACCATCTGAATCGACGGTAGTTGGCAAAATTGGTAGTTTTTATTAGTGAGATAACATTATTAAGATTTCCAATTGGTAGTTTTTGTTAGGGAGAAGTAGGATTTCAAAATTTTATAATGTACGAGTTTGCATATGTTGGTTTCTTAGAATTTTTTGGTTGTTGTTTTTCTTTCTAGATTGTTATAAATTTTAAATTCCTTTTTTTATAAATAACTTTTTTAAATTAAATAATAATTGAACTTTATTTCAAGGTTTATTTTTGTTATATTAATAAAAGTCTTATTTGTGGAAAACCTCGATTAATGTGAGTCTACATGAAATTCAAATGATGATATGAAATTTATATTCATTTTAATGGTTGGTATGAAGATGGGAAAATTCAAAATGTTGCCAGTAGGGTATGATTTCGCATTGACCGTCCTCAAATTATCATGTTGTTAACAATATTTGTAGTTAATTTAGAAATCGTATACATGACTACATGAGTCTCAATTAACTTCACTTATCATGTACTATACGTAGTATCAATATACAGAGATATATTTTTATTTTTTTGTGTCATTTTATTATTTACCTTTTCATAGGTTGAGTTATATCTAAATTTGTTTGGATGCACATTCTATTTTAACTATATTTATTGGTTTAAAATAGAATATATGAATCATAGTTATTTTTGAAAGATATGAATCATAGTTATTAAAAGGAGTTATATATATATATATATATATATATATATATATATATATATATATATATTATATATATATATTATGTATATTATAGATTTATTTTAGTATTAAAGTCACCTAAAAAACAGTATTAAAGTAATAATAAATATTTTCTATCAGTTCTAAGTCTACAATTTTCATTGTAATCATAGTAATCTCCATTTTCTTTATCTGCCTCATTTTAATTATTTTTTATCTTAGCTCTATTATTATATATTTATGATGATAGTTTTATGGGCCACTTTTATGATGATTATTGAAATTAATTTTTTTTATAATAATGAGTGTGTTCTCATAAGATAATATTTATATAGAAAACATATTGCATTTATGTAAAAACAGTTTAACCGATTTGTATTGTTGAATTATAGAATAGACCTTTTCTTTCTTTTTAGTCTATGAAACATTTTTTTACTATTATAACCCATGTTTGAACCCTCTTTTAATAAAATTGAATTTATTTTGTGTATTATTTCAAATAACATTTCAGATTAATGGATAATTTAATTCTTTATATATAAGTTCGTTAAAATTCTCATTTAGTTTTGACGATAATGGTTGGCTTAAGTGAGCATATAAATCATAGTTATAAAAAGAGATTGATTATATGTATCATAGATATCAGATACATATATAGATTATAATATAAAATAATGTTTTTAAATTGTTGGTCTAGTGGTTAAATTCTTTAAATTTTTATCTTTGTTGTATTGAAATTTTTTGTTTTGATATGAATCATTTAGAATAAGCTTTTACTAATAGTCATACAGTCACAACTTAGGGGTTGTTTGTATTAGAGATTTAGGGTGGGGATTTAGGGTGATTTGGGGCCAAAATTCATTCCCTAGAGATTTCAATAAAATCACTTGTTTGGGCTACAAAATTGTAGGGAGATTGTGAGAGATTTTAAATATCTTTGGTGGGCCCATAGAGATTTGAAAGTGATTTTAAAATCACCACATAAAAGTAGAGATTTTGTGAGTTTGAGAGAGATTTGAGGCAAATTTACTAGTTGCCCTCAACTAATTCCCCTATTCACAATTTTAATGAAGGATATTTTTGTCATTTGTAATGTGAATTTAATTTTTAGTTTTTAATTTTCTAAATTTCTTCCCTCAATAATCTCTCAAATCACTTAACCAAACAATCTATTTTTCAAATAGCAAGGGGAACTCAATTTTCATGCTATTTCAAGTCTCTAGACATTTGAAATCTTCTCTTCCCAAATCACCCATCCAAACGACCCGTTAGAAAAATAAAAAGATAAGATCTTTGATTGATTGAAAATGAAAAATGCATATGATTATTTTATAGAGTAAACATGGAAATTAAAAATTATTTTGTATGAAAATTTAATTAATTTTATTGAAATACTAAAATTAAGCGGGGATGTACACTTTTGAGTTTTTTAAATAAGAGAAAACAAAAGAAAGGATGTTAATGTGAAAGGCGAGATAATCCTATGATCATGGAACATAAAGAAAAAAAACTGTTATTATTTTTTATTAATTTTGCAAAAAACGTGGGTGGTTTTCCATTGCATTATTTTAATTATTTATGATGTTTTTATTTTTGACATAATTTAATATTAATTAATTACTTAATGATGATTGGTAGAATCCCTAAACTCAAGGAGAAGAAGAATATAAGGGGGTCTCTTTTATATTTGCATAATAATAATAATAGACTAGCTAGATCATATTTCCTAGGGTTTACTCGAACTATCATACTCAGCTTTACATTGCTGACTGAAAGAGAATTTGTGGTTGAGGTTCCACGAGTTTCTAAACTAACAATGCTAATAATGTAGGGAGGAGGTCTGAGGCGCTGTCAAGAGGTGTGTGGCGGAGAAAGCGCTTGGTCCAGATGGATTCTACCTAGCGTTCGTCCAAAGGTGTTGGGACCTGGTAGTAGACGACTTCGTGAAAGCTTTAGAAGACTTCTACCTCTCGGGTTCTCTTCCTCGAAGCTTTAGAAGATTTTCATTTGCATCATTCCGAATAAGGAGAGTGTGGAGGATATTAAAGACCTTCGACCAATTAGTTTGGTAGAGTGTATTTATAAGGTCATATCTAAGGTGTTGATGGAGAGGCTCAAGGTTGAGATTGCGGAGGTTATTTCAGTCAATCAATGTGCCTTCATCGGGGAAGACAGATTCTGGATGCCTCGCTTATTGAGGATGAGGTCATTGATTCGAGGAGGAGAAGTGGAAAGAAGGGATTGGTTTTCAAACTTGACCTCGAGAAGGCCTAAGATCATCTTAATTGGGGTTGCCTCATTATGGTGTTAAGATACATGAATTTCCCTCCCAGGTGGGTTGAGTGGATGTGGAATTGCGTCTCTTCTTTGATTTTCTCGGTGTTGGTGAATGGGGAGTCGTGGGGTTACTTTAAGAGTGAGAGAGAGCTCCGTCAGGGAGACTCTCTATCCCCTTTCCTTTTCACATGTGTCATGGAAGTTCTAACAGGCATGATTGAGATGATGGGAAGGACAGGTCTGCTATTAGGTTTCTGTATGGATGAGACCGACAGGAGGGGTGAAGTGAGTCATGTGTTGTATGCTGATGACACGGTTGTGTTTTGTGAGGCAAATGAAGATCAGGTTAATACACTGGTAGTGACGCTAGTGTGTTTCAAGGAGGTCTCGGGGTTGAGGGTAAATTATCACAAGTCTTGTATGTACCCAATTGGAGAGGTGCCTGAGGCGTCTAGATTTGCAGAGTTGTTTGGTTGCGTTTTCGGCAGCTTCCCCTCAACTTATTTGGTTGGGATTACCATTAGGGGTGCGGGCCAATTCTAATGAGTTGTGGGACCTAGTGGTTAGCTGTATTACGAGGAGGCTCTCTGACTAGAAGGCACGTTTGCTGTCTTTTGGTGGTAGGCTTACTTTAGACAAGAGTATGCTCTTCGATCTTCCAATCTACTACATGTTGCTTTTTTGAGCTCCAGTTAAGGTGATCAAGCAGATTGAGAAGGTGCAATGTCGCTTCCTATGGGAAGGGGTTTCCGAGACCCGTAAGTTACATTTTGTGAGATGGTACCTGGTTAAGGCTCCTTTGGATAGGGGCAGGTTGGGTATTCTGGATATGGGATGTATGAATAATGCGTTGTTGAGTTAACAAAGTTGGAGGTTTAGAACAGAAAAAGGGGCTTGGTGGCGGCAGCTGATTGTGGTTAAGTGTGGGGAGGATAGGAGTAGTTGGGTGGCGAGGTGGGCCTTTTTGATAAGCTGTAAAACAACGGTTCAAACACTATCCAACAAAAGTAGGACATATCGTATTCCACGGGGTTCTTCCTCACGTTTACTCAAAGGAATTGAAAACTATTCGGGGTTTTAACAAGTTGTGTGGTTTGAGTTCCACGAATTTCTACTACTTAACATGGAAAGAAAGAAATAACTAATTACAGCTAACAGATTGTTTGATTGATTTTGGTTTAATTCAATTAATGAGATAAGAGCTTAGACTCAAATCCCCCTAAAATCACCAAAGCATTGACAATCACAAAACTGGTAGGTTTCAGACTTAATTCATTTAGTTATTAATCACCACCATAGCTCCTTACCCTTAGGTCCAAGTCCACGAACGTTCGCTACTATTGAACTAGCTACCAAGATCAATTATTCGTCCGTGCGTTCTCTTCTGCAAAGAATAATTGACTGGTGCGCCTGAATTGATTCTATGAGCTACTCTTGAAACGGATTAACCCTAAACGTCCCCTATTGGCTATGTGAATCCATTGAAAAGGTTAACTGTTTAATTCGACGTCTACAACGAGGAGGACGTTCACCACTATCCTTTATTCTAACAAGAATCTAATCTAGGTGATCATGCTATAGAAGAAACAGATTTTAATAACAAATTAAATATGAAAAAGAAAAGTTTGAATTAATGTCTGGATGCCACCCGATCCGTGACCGCTTTAAAGACTTGGGTCACTTAGGGTTCATCTAATCTAAGCTACAAGATTTTAGGTACTCATATCCGAAAGGCAACAGTAAAAAAAACTACAAGAGAATTCATCTTAGGAAGGAAGAACATAGATAAAATGAAAAACCTCTTTCTGATGATTCTGAGCGTCTTCGGTCTTGAAAATTTCAAATCCTATGCTCCGAGCGTCTTCCAGGACTCTGAAATATGCTCCAAACTCTCTCCAGGTCGTGGCTTTGCTCCGAAAAATGAATGCTGAATGAAAAAGGGTTGAAAAAGTCCTTTTAAAGGGCTGAAATCCGGAATCCAATTTTGGTATGGAAAAGCCCATGTTCTCGGCGAGAACTTTTTCACAAAGAATTTCATAATCCCGACGATATTTTTCTGGGTTTCCTTCACAATGTTCTCGGCAAGAACATCGAAGTTCTCGCCTGAAACTTCTTTCTTGGCAGCTTTCAGGTTCTTTCTTGTTTCTTCGACTTCTCTAATGGTGTTGGTACCTTCCTCGAAGCTCCATTATATCACGAACATGTTGACGGCTACTTATTTGACGGCAAAAACCTATGAACTCAATGAGACACTAGAAAACACATTAAATAGACTCAAGACGGGTCAAGGTAACCAAATTGGTAAGAAATAGCATGAATGAACCAAAATCCACTAAACTATCTCTAAAATGTGTTAGAGGCAATGGAATGTCGCTTAATTGGGGCTGATAATCACAATACTTCTAGTGTCATCACTTTCCCTCAGCACGGTGGTCAGTGTGAAGGTGGATTGTACAGGATAGGGTCTGGTTTTGGAAGTATGGCTACATTGACCCGGGCGGGGGTTGGGTTTCTTTCTGGTATGATCATGGTTTTCAGAACCGGACCGGGGGGGTCGAGTCGGCAAGGTTAAGCGTTCAAAGGTTTAATGGGAAAATTAGGGTTGAATTGGGGTCGAATTGGGATTTATTGGTGTCAGAGAGCTGGCCGGCTCACGGTCGGACCGGCCGGCCCGATCCAGCGTTTAAAACATGGGCATGATGTTTGGGTTAGAGGGGTGAGGTTTTATGAGTCTTTTCCTAGGATTGCTGCTTGCACATAATCCGTAGATTCCTTCGTGTGCGATTATGTTTATAGTGTTGACAAGTTGCATTGGAACATTCCTCTTCGTGGGAGTCTTCGAGGTTGGGCGGAGCGGGAGAGGCTCTCGTTGATGGAGTTGCTTCATGCCCTTTCCCCTGCTTTGATTTCAGCAGGATTGACTTCCAACGTTTGGCCCCTCGAGAGCAATGACAATTTCACTGTGAGTTCTCTTGCTAGAGAACTTGTTCGGCAGAAATGTCCGGGAGTTAGTTCATTTCCGGCGAAGATGATTTGGTTGAGACATGTCCCGACCAGATTAGTAGGTTTTGTGTTGAAAGTGGCACGTGATGTGTCTACTATTGATAATCTTATTCGTAGAGGTATGATGATCCAGAATAGGTGTGTGATGTGCGGAGCAGATGCAGAGTTGATTGCGCATTTGTTTCGCGATTGCCTTTTTGTGAGTCAGGTTTGGGCTCTCTTCAGTTCACGACTGTCTGTGTTTGGTCCTTTTCCATGGTGCATTAAGGAGTGGCTATAGGCGTGGAAAGGATTGAACTATAGGTCGATTTTTTATCCATGTATCAAGATGTTGATTCACTGGGTTTTGTGGGGTCTGTGGGGGGGGGAGAAATGGTAGGCTGTTTAGAGATTTGGAGTAGGGCTGAGAAATTGGTTAAGGTTAATTGTAAAAAATAATTAACCGATCAATTTTGGTTAACCAATAACAATTTAGGTTAGGTTGCGGTCAAGGGTTCCATAACTGGTCGGTCAGCGGTTAAAATGTCGGTTAACCGCGTGACCGATATTGATCAAACTAGTTACTTTCCTGTTTAGACTTTAGGCTTTAGACAAGATAAGGATTAGAAAAATTAGGTTTCCTGCCTCTTTCATTTGTCAAAATTAAAAAAGACAACTTCTTCAGTCTACTCTATTCTCAGCTCTCGACAGGCGCCGTGACTTCTACTGAAGTGCTGATCTTACTCTCATCATCGATCTGACGGCTTCTCCGGCGAGTGCGACGGTGGGCGGTAAGTCACTCCTCCTTCTATTCTATTCCATTTCATTCCTCCTCTCAAAGTCCTCTTATATGACCTCTTCCTTCCCTCAACGAATCCAACCATCCTTTTGTTCGTTCGCATAAACTGTCTTCCTCTTATCTGGTCGTCGTGACGTCGCCAACACCGATCCCAAGAACTTCTCCCCCTCCAGGTGCATCAGCGATATATATCACGGTAAGGTCTCATCCTTTTCAGTTTTCTTCTCTTTCTTTTGGTATTTCTATTTTCTACTGGGTTTCAACAAGTGTTCTTGGTTATACTTCTAAATTATGAAAATGTTCAGTTTCTTACCTTTATGTTCTGTTTTAACTGGTCTTCTTCTTCCCTCTTGGTTGTACTTTTAGATTATACCATGTTTATAGCTTGACCATAACTGTCTCAATTAGGGCTGAGAAATTGGTAAAATGCATCATCTACTGATTATGCCATGTTTGTAGCTTGACCTTAAGTCCTTAATTATCTCAGTAGCTTGACCATAATAGCTTAGTTCATCAAAACCCAAAATGCATTTAGATTCATCAGCTGTACTACTGTACTACTGTACTTTGTTTTAAAAATCTGCACCTCTACTTGTACTTTGTCTTGCATTCAGATTCATCAACCGTCTGCTTGCCTTTGGTAATTGGTCAGCACAACGTAGTCGAGCAGAGACAACATGGAAAGGTATGCTTCTGCATTTTGCTTGCCTTTGTAATTTCCTGTATCTTAATCATGTTTCCCTTTGCAATCAATTGGTTACAGTTTTGACAAAACTTTATTAGTAAACTTTGAATGAAATAAGTAAGTTTAATAAATTAGTTGATGAAACTTTTTTGTTCGATGCACCATGATAATTTAATAGTATCATTCTTTTCCCATTCAGCTTTATGTATTAAAACAACTTTGGTGCTAACCATGAGTGGGGCTTTGAAATTTGAATATAACAGTTCATACTTCTTTGTCCATTAAAGAATAGGGATAATGAACTAGCAGTATATCACTATGGTTCAATCTAGGATAATGAACTATCACTTTGGTGCTAACCACTGCTGCTTGCTTCAATTCATGTTCCTTCTACACTAGTTAATTGCATGAATTAATGATATGTATGATTAACCGTGGCTTCCAGTTATGTATATGCATGATTAACAGATCACTGAAATTTGTGTAGGGATTCTAAATCTAGTAAAGGGGGCACTGGCAAGCGAAAACGTACACTAGTAAATGCATCAAAGAAGAAACGTCCTCCTCACATTCCACTAGAAAGTTCGACAAGTGCTTCACGAGTTGCTCCTACTTCAAGAGTTGATCCTGCTTCTAGGTCTACTACCCCACTGCCACCAACTCCTACTCCTAATGCAACTGTATCAAGTCCACAGGAGGAGACAATTGCATCGGCAAATGTTCCTAGGAAGGTAGAAACTTCCAACATAGGAAAGAAACAGAAATCATTGGATGGTACATGGAAGGGCATGAGGAATGACCAAGGAGAGAAGAAGGCAGAATGTACGATATGCAAGAAAGTACTTGTTACGGATCTGAAGAAGAATGGTACCTCTTCTTGCACTTATCATGCAATTGCGTGTCAGCGAAAGTTGGAAGCAAAACTTAGCATTGCTCAAAATGAAGGAAAACGGGAAACACTTAGCTTCCAGCCATCATCTGCTGGATTGTCTTATGGAAAATCATGGGTTTTCAACCAAATGGCGATTGTGGTAGCTCTAGATGAGATGGTAATAATTGATGAGTTCGTTTTTTGTGGAGCACGATGGGTTCATGCAGTTTATGATCATTTGTGTCCCGAATTTTAGGATTCCTTGTAGGAAGACTATAAGAACTGAGTGCTTCAAAATTTTCCTCCTTAGCAAGGCAAGACTGAAAGAATTCTTCAAGGATTCATGTGCTGGTAGAGTGTCCATTACTACAGACACGTGGACATCGGTACAAAATCTGAACTATATGTGCATCACTGCACATTATGTCGGGAAGGACTGGAAGCTGCATAAGAAGATCATCAACTTCTCTAAAATTACAAGTCACAGAAGAGATGACATAGGTGCTAAACTTGTTGAATTCCTAGAGGAATGGGGATTGAAGAACGTCTTCACGGTAACTCTCGACAATGCTTATGCGACTGACGTGGCTTGCACATTCTTGAAGGACAGGTTGGAAACTTGGGCGACTAGCTTCATGAATGGAAGGTATTTGCATGTTCGGTGTGTTGCGCATATGGTCAATCTTGTGGTGAATGATGGCTTGAATGAGATAAGGATGTCTGTTAAACGTGTCCGTGAAGCTGTGAGATGGGTTCATTCTTCTGGAAGTCGAGAAGCAAAGTTCAGTGCCCAAGTGACTACTCAAAGTGTACAGTCCTCAAAGTGTACAGTCCAACACGATGGTGTCTTTGGATTGTCCAACTTGGTGGAACTCAACGTTCCTGATGTTGGACACAACATTGGTATATGAGTAGGTTTTCACAGTGCTTGATGCAATTGATTCAACCTTCAAAGAGGATCTCTTAGCTAGGAAGACGGGCAGTGGTGCTTTTGACATCTTAGGCAAATCCCACATCGACAAAGCAAGGGGGAGATCCATGGGCTATGTGGAATAGTTCAACCTTAACTGACATGACGCGTTTTGGGGCGTAGTGGTGGGGGTTTGATCTTGAGAGGAGGAGGTCATGGGTTCGAATCCCACCAACGCCCAAAAACAAATCCGTGAGGGTTTAGGCCCAAAGCGGACAATATCTTGTCAGAAAAGGTTGGGATGTTAAAAGTGGTATCAGAGCCTCTCCTTGTCCCTCTTGAACGATGGTGGGGCAAACCTCAACGAGGACGTTGAGTCCCTGTGGGGGGGTGTATGTGACATCCTAGGTAAATCCCACATCGACAAAGCACGGGGGAGATCCATGGGCTATGTGGAATAGTTCAACCTTAACTGACATGACGCGTTTTGGGGCGTAGTGGTGGGGGTTTGATCTTGAGAAGAGAAGGTCATGGGTTCGAATCCCACCAATGCCCAAAAACAAATCCATGAGGGTTTAGGCCCAAAACGGACAATATCTTGTCAGAAAATGTTGGGATGTTACAGTGCTCCAATTGGCACTCCTACAGTTGAAGATTAGAAACTGGTAAGAAATCTCACCAAGTTTTTGAAGTTATTTTATAAAATGACAAAGACGGCATCTGGGACAAAGTATTGCACCGTGCATCTTTTCCTTTGGGAGCTGACAAGGTTGTACAATCACGTTAGAAAAGCATCATCTGGATTTGATCAACATCTCGCTGGTGTGGCATGGAATATGAAAAAAAAGGTTGAAAAGTATTGGGGTGAGAGTGAGTGTGAAAATGTGAAGATGAACCAAATTTTCTACATTGCTCTTCTACTTGATCCAAGACACAAGATGCAGATGTTGGATCATTGCTTCAAATTAATGTATGAAGCATTGAGAGGTCAGCGGTTGAAAATGCTTGTGAAAGAAGAATTGGTGAAGATGTTTGACATGTATAGAGATTCACTATTGGATCATGAAGGTGAACAAGTATAGGGATTAGCAGCACCGCCAATGAATACCGAGGAAGATGAAGATTATGATGGAACCTTTGTTGTGTATGACTTGCAACACAAGGTGATTGGAAACAGAGCAGAGTTGTATAAGTATCTAGATGATGCACGTGAAGGAGCGGAGGACGTGACTGAAGAGTTTGATATACTGACTTGGTGGAAAGTTGTGGGAGCATACAAGTATCCAGTCATGTCTAAGATTGCAAAGGATGTACTTGCAATCCCTATTTCTTCGGCAACTTCGGAGAGTGATTTCAGTAATGGAGGTTAGAGTCTTGGACGATTTTAGGAGTTCATTGCTACCTGAAATTGTAGATGCTCTAATTTGCTCGGAGGATTGGCTGAGGAATCCAGATGACAATGGTAATGATGAGAAGGATGAAGAAGATCAGAGTCAATTCATGACAGGTATGTCTGTTAGATTTTGGCTATCAAATATTTTATTTATAATACAATGTCAGTAATGAAACTATGTGTTTTTTGAAACTTCATAAATTTAAGCTCTTAATATTAGTGATTCACCACCACCACCCCCACTTGAAGATGTTGTCATCACTTCTGCTTCTACAATTGTTCGTCCAAGTCAAACAAACTATATCCACTGGCGGTTCAAAACTTCCAACTGTCCTTCAAGATGCGAATGAGGATGCCAATGAGAGTGAGACTAGCAAGGAGGAGGAGGATTATGAGAGCGAGCTTTGCATGGCCGGGCCGGAGGACGACGATGGAAGCAATCATGCCTTTAATATGGTGTTTGGACTTTGAAGTTTGAACATTGTTATGTTATGTTTGGAATTAGACTCTTAGAGCGTAAGTTTGTGTGTTTGTGTCATGTGTGCTACTATGCTAGGACTTTGTGGGTTGTGGTGGCTACTTATGTTTCTATTTGTGACTTTGTCGTTATTATGAGTTGTAGTTGTAGAGACTATTACTCTAGATTGGTGGTTATTCTATTGAATACTTGATGGATATTATGTCTAGTATTATGTATGTGTTTTCGGGTAAGGAGGGACTACAATCATGCAGCCGGGAAAGCTCCCGAAATAGTGGTTATGTTGTAGAAATTTTTTCATAATATCGGTCAGAAATCGTTCGAAATCCCATTGTCGGTAAAAACTAGTCGAATTTTGGTAAATCGGTCAAAATTCTTGATTCGGTCAAAAAGTGGTTCGGTCAAGCTTCTCGGTCGGTCAGATGGACAGACATCAGTTTTGGTCAAATTTTGGTTTGACCGAAATCGGCCAGAAAACCTATATGAAAAAATTGGTCGGTTAAAGTCTTCTCAGGGGCGGTTAACCATAGGTTAACCGATTTTCATTAGTTTTTGACCGAACCGACCGATTCCCAACCCTAATTTGGAGTCTAGCCCTCAAGAGGTGGCGTTCCGAATTGCCTATTTAGTGGGTCGTTGGAGTGTGGTGGGTGGTCTTTTGGGTAGTGATGGGTCTGGGGTTTGGTTGGGAGCCTTCCACCTTGATACGGGTATAGGGTAGGGGACGAGTTTTATATTCTGTTACGTTGTGGGTGGGTTCTAGGATGTGTATTGAGGAGTTTTGCTATTTGTTGAGGCATGTTCCTCCTTCCTTTTTACCTCCATGTTTAGATGGGGGCAAGAGTTATTTTGTCTCGCCTTACTGGGTTTGTTGAGAGGTGGGCATATTGGATTTTGGATGGCTCGGTGGTTGGAGACCGGGTGGTTTTTGGGCCGTTTGGGAGGCGTTATTTCCTTATAGTTTTGTACAGTTCAGGTCCTTTTGGTGACCTTTTATTTATATATACACATACATCACTTTCATAAAAAAAGAAAAACAATGCTAATAATGTAAATAGTTGGGGTAAGTGAATACCAAATAAAAGTTCGATTCAGAAAGATGAAGAAAAAGGTTTTGCTTGGGTTTTGGTATCCTCCTAGAAACTAAGGGAAACTGTAAATGTAAAACTAGTAGGACATGAATGACATTCAACTTTGGTTTCTTGAGGTTGGGTTTCTCAACTCGACAACCAAGAACAACTTGTAACACTCTCTGACTCACATTCACCCAACAATCCAATATAAAACTCAACAAAAACCCCAAGGCAGGAAATATGCAGAAAACCTTGAATTACATGGAAGTTTAAGAACGAGGCGTCTGGATAAGAAATAAGACTATCAATCATCATTAATCCACAATCCAAACATATACTCAGGACATGTATTTTAATGACATGTGCCCCCACATTAAAATACATGTCATATACTCGACCTGTCGTGAGGCAAGACATAGGTATTAATGTACGAGGCCCGACCTTCCCTCCCCATTGTCATTCCTATTATAATTCATATTGATTTTAATAATAATTTATCCTCCTTTTTATTTATCACGATCTCATTTATTTTTGGGAAACTCGATTTTCAACCTAAAATTGCACTCTTGATAATTTCTTCAACCTTGTCACCCTCCTTTGTAACTCTAATTCTCTCTCTACCAAACTCACAAATCTCACTTATGTTTGGAATTGTTGCAAGGTAGGCACCTATAAATGTAACTGTATAAACAATCTATTTTTTTAATTAAAATTTTTAATTATTAACCAAACCAATTTTATTTTATGATGATCATTCATAACTTATATAGTCTCTAATTAAATTTCAAACTAGTTATAGTTACTTTCTTCCTCTTGATCACCATACGTAGGCAGGGCCATTTTCATGGTGAAGGCCACAATGGTTTTGCAACTTTGATATCTCACTAAGATAAGACCAAATTTAAATGCTTCCTACCATAACACCTTCGTATACAGAGTTTTTGTTAATGGTGTCTGTCAATTTTCTGTTGCACCCCGTTTTTGAAGGGTAATAGTTGTTCTGATGGACTTTAGTCCGTTGGACTCAAATGATTTGATTCTTTGGCACAATAAACAATCATTGCTTGTAGGGATTGTTGGGTTGAACCCACTTTTTTGTGAACAAGAAAGAAGGAACGATGAAATTCTTCCTTAAGGAGAGCTTACAATCAATGAAAATTGTTTTGCTTCTTGCTTTCGTGATCATCTTTTTTGATTGATCACCATTCATTCTAGAACACCCCTTTTTTTAAAAAAATATTTTAGGTGATTCAAGACGATGAAGATGACAGAATAAGATGTGGATGATGGGCGTGTGGTGGACTGCAAGATTCGAAACACTGAGAAACAAGAATCAATCTCCTCGCGAAGGCGATGAAGTGGTTACCTCTCTGATCCACTTGTCTGTCGCTTCAACCTCGCACTTTAGGGGTTCTTTGGCAGCTTGTACGAAATCTGTTGCTGTTTCGGACAATTTATCCGCTGACCATTGCTTTTATTCAGTTTTGGGTTGTGTTGTCCAAGGTTTTGACGGTGATCCTTTTTTTTTTCTCAAAATATATTTCTTATATCTAATTATCTAACCTTTCGTTTTAGAATTTTGGCTATCATGGATTGTGCTCCCTGACGGGATTCGGGCTCGAAGTGTCGGTTGTTCTCTCGTGAAGGAGGTGGTGACACTTTTATGCAATTTACTGGACTCTTTTCCCCAGATCAGACTGATAGCGGCTCCGTGTTAGACTAATACGACAACCCATTATTTGGCTCGCCATGTGCTTTGATGCCTCTCAAGCTAAGGAGTGATACACCTTTCGGCTTGAGCGAACACTTAATTATTATTCATGTATGGTTATCTCCTTTTCTCCCGCGGGAGTTATTTATGGCAAAAAAAAAAATTGTACAAAAACACTTTTAAATATTTTATTATAATTTTGGCTTATTATATATCTTACATGAGGTTGGAGAGGTGTATGAATTAAAAAGGCAAAAAAATTAGTAGTTGAAGAATATTTTTTTAATGTTTTTTATATATTTTTTTAATAGTAATTAATTTTGGAAAAAATCATAAAAAAGTTCGTCTCCTTCTTTTTATTTTATTTTTTTGGATGAATAGGTTGCTTCCATTCCAAAAGTAAGGTCAGCAAAAAGCCAAACCAAAGTTTAAGTACACTGTCAAAACAATAAAACGGGAAACATAATTAATCCCAAAACAAGAGGGATCAATACTGTAAAGAAAACCCGCTCAAACTAATAGCAGCCGAAAAATCTGCACTACCAAGAGAAAACAATGCCAACTCTCTCAAAATCTCCCGAACGAGAGTTTCAACCGTTTTTGGGAGTGCACCATGAAGTCTCCCACATCGCTCCTTCCATAAATGTGCAATAACCCCCCCCCCCCCTCGACAGACAACACCATAAGGAGATTTCTGACTGGCCAAGTTACTAAAAGAAGTCAGGAGGGAAGACATGTCACCACTCAGAACAGGCAGAAGCCTTCCAAGAACTCTGCAGCAAACATCAAAAGAATAAGAACACTCAAAGAAGAGATGCGCATGGGATTCATCAGCAACACCTCCACACAAGAGACAACCCGATTGGAGAGGAATCCCCCAACTAATTAGCCTATCCTTAGTAGAAAGACGACCATGGGCAAGCAACCAAGCAAAAAAAAACTGTTACGAGGGATGCTTCCAAAACCCCAAACTAACTGATGCCAAGGAACCTTCGGCCTAGTGGTATGAATAGAATTCCAGATTGCTGAGATCGGAAGTCTATCATAAGGAACGCCATCCCAGCACACATCAGAATCACGAAGAGAGAAATGCGTAAGGAAAACAGCCCTGTGTTTCAAAAGACGTCTCCAAACCCATGAGCCAGCTCCAGAAGCTAGAGTGGCAAAATCCCTCCCCTTGATTCTGTAATGTTGCAGCCAAGCGACCCAAATCGAGCCTTGAGAGACAAAAATATCCCACAAAAGTCTGAAGACAAGAGCTTGATTCCAGACTTTTAGATTTCTCAGGCCTAAACCTCCTTCAGCCTTTGGGAAAGAGATATCAATCCAAGAGATTTTAGCTTTCTGTCCCGAGTGATCATCTCCACCCCATAAATAGGAACAACAAAGTTGCTGCACTCTTTTGATAACAGTAGATGGAAAAAGGAAGACACTCATCCAATACTGAGCAAGGCTTAAGAGAACAGAGTTAACAAGTTGCAATCTACCTGCAAAAGTCAGTGTTTTCGCACTCCAACCATTGATTCGCTTAGTGATTTTTTGAATGAGCATATCACAGTCCTTTACCCGAAGCTTATTAGCAATAAGAGGTAGACCCATATACTTTATAGGGAGTTTCCCTAAACGAAATCCAGATAACCTACTCATACTATCTAAAGTGGACAAGGGAACCCCAGCACTGAAAATGTCACATTTCTGAGGATTAACTCTGAGGCCAGACCAACCAGCAAACTTATGCAAGATATCACAAATGATTTCCAACCCATAGTAGCTACCATTTGAAAACAACATCATATCATCAGCAAAAGCCAGGTGCGTAAGGTGAACTTTTAAACATTGCGGATGATAAGGAAGCACTCGAGAACGACCAACAATATCAAGCAAACGAGATAGAGGTTCAATTACAATAACAAAGAGATAGGGTGAGAGAGGATCACCTTGCCTAACCCCTTTCTTTGCAGGGAAAAACCCATGAATCCCTCTGTTTAAAGAAATGTTGTAAGATGCTGATTGGATACAAGATCTCAGCCAAGTAATGAATCGATTAGGGAATCCCATTGCACTAAGAACATTGAACATTGAACAAATAAAGTTCGTCTCCTTCACTTTATTCAAATTAGCCCAAATTTTAATATATTTGCTATCCCAATCATTTCATCTCACTTTTCTAGCCTCCACTTCAATTTTAGTTTCTTAATCAATCAAATATTTTTTATGTAAATTTCATTAATATATCAACTAACTCAACATAATCTCCTACAACTTCCAATAAAAATGGTCCTGGTTGAGGTGCAAGTCGCGATATTCATGTCTGTCTTAAAGTGGTTGAGATTCGCACATAGGTTGGATATATTCATTTGGACAAATAAATTAAAAATATAACGATGAAAGTTCTAGAACTAATCATGCACATAACTAACAATTTCTACATTAATTTATGATTATTAGTGGCTTTGACAACAAACTTAATTTGAATATCTAGGTATATGTTGAATATTACGTACTGTTTACAATAATAGTTTTCAGTTTTCTATATTACGCAAGTTTAACAAAATTGATAACTTTGAGATTAAACTGTTACAGAATATGATTAAGACTTAAGAGGGCGCTTTTTCCTACAAAATCAAATTTTAATTTTGATGAAAGAAATGCTATTTTTTGTGCTTTCCTCTAAACAAGCTTCAGAGTTTTATATATATATATATATATATATTGCACAACTTACCACTGGCCGACTGGCGAGAAAAATATTAGGGGACCGTTTGGTATAGGGAATTAAAAATTAGAAAGCATGACGAATGAGAAATGGTGGAAAAGTATTTTTTAAAAGTTAGAGGATCTTGAACTATCTCGTTTGAATTGTATATTTGATGAAGAAAATAGTAGGGAAAAACAGTGAGACCTTCAATTCTGTTTGGGGAAAGTAGAAATTATAAGAATACATAATTTGGAGGTCTTAAGAAACTCTGGCTATTTGAAATACACAAATTCAACTCCATCACACAACAAACAAACAAAGATTTCTAAAAATACAGAGTTTCTTTAAATACACAACAAAACTGTTCTTATAACAACCGCAACCCTAGTATTATTTATAAATGAATCTTTAGCGTATATAAACTATTCCTGATTGGGTGGGGTAAAGTACCTACAGATAGTTCATTTACGATTTTTTTGATGAATAATTAGTGATTTTATTTATCATAAAAAAACTTGAAGAGCAAATACAAGAGAGTACTCACAAGCACCTAAAGACAACTACAAACAACACTAAAAAAACCCCTAAGGAAAATAAGAAGAGGTTTCGGATCCCAAACTCCCTCTCATACAAGAGATGATTTGATCACCTACACCTAGATCAAATTTCCTTATAACAAAGGAAAGGGGTATAACAACTCAAACTACGAAGGGCTAAAGCCTCATCTCGATGCCCTGTGAAAAACAAAGTAAGATTCGTCTTTACATCATAAACCACCACATCCGAAGTCTTTATACTAGCACCAAAGACTCTCTTGCACCTCTCACGCAAAATAGAGCTCAAGATAGCACACCAACTGATTCTGCTTACCTTGTTTCCAACAGAATCCACCTTTCATTTGCCCATGACATAGTCAAGATGATCAATCCAAGTGCTGAACTGAATGGAAGGGAATAACCTACTGAAGCATCTTCTAAAATAACTACACTCAACAAATAAATGGTCTCTGGATTCAGGTGCATTACTGCAAAGCGGACAAGTAGTTACCACTGCATTATTCCATCTAGCAACCTTGTCCAAAGTGCTGATTCTATCTCTTAAAATCAACCAAGTCAGCAATCTATTCTTCATAACTCTATAGCCTTTCCACAAGTAATTTGACCAATCTTCTCCCCCTCTCCTAGGCCTGATGTTATCCCAAACCATACTAGCTTTAATTTTTGGCATATACTCACCATCAGCATCCACAGAGATATACGGAGCTACCATTTCCCTTAACTTCAAGATACTTCTGCAATGCCATGAACCTGTAGCTGTTATCTGGCTCCAAATGTCACCATTTTTCAGTCTGTAATTCAAAATCCAAGCTACCCAAAGTGAGCCTCCACGAGTAACTAGATTCCACAAATGTCTCACAATATTAGCTTCATTCCAACTACTCAAATCCTTAAGTCCAAGCCCTCCTTCCTTAAGAGGAAAAACCATATGATACCAAGAGATTTTGATTCTCTGCCCCTCTTTTTTTCTCCCAAAGAAAACTTGCACGGATAGTCTCAATCTCCTTGAGCACAGACTTTGGAAGTATGAACATCGAGAGCCAATATTGCAAAATTCCATGGATGACTGATTTAATAAGCTCCAACCTACCAGCATAATTGAGAAATTTTTCCTTCCAGTAATCTTATCCACCAACCCTCTACATTCTGCTTTTGACAATTTACGATTTTTTATTGCCTTCGTCGAATAATTTTGAGATTCTTTCTCCAGATTGAAGCAAGTTCGGGGGGGGGGGGGGGGGGGGAGGGTTCGTCTGAGTATAAAGTTTTCCTCCCTTTGACATGTCGAGAAGTTGAATCCACCCGGTGAAATTAAGCTAAGCTTTTATTTGCTTCAGCTATATCTTTGTTTTCATAGCTTCACCTCCTCCAACAAAAGCGACTTCCTCTTCCACTCCAACCCTATCCCCCAAGAAAATCCATGTCCTCATCCATAACGGAAAACCCATCTCTAAATTGTTAGTCATCCTCGAGTACATCGACGAGACATGGAATTGCCTTCCTCCTCCACTCCAACCCTATCCCCCAAGAAAATCCATGTTCTCATCCATAACGGAAAACCCATCTCTAAATTGTTAGTCATCCTCGAGTACATCGACGAGACATGGAATAATGACGACTCACTCCTCCCCCGAGATCCACACGTCCGATCAATCGCCCGATTCTAGATGAAATTCGTTGATGCACTACAACAAAAACAAGCTTTTGTGACCTTTTAATGTGTCTCTAAAAGGTTTCACCGACGTTTTATCCAAGTGTCGTAATAATGTCGCTTAAACTAGTGTCGCTTTATGTTTTTGTGACGCTTACAATAAATGTTGGTGAGTGTTTTTTGCGACATTTAAAATGACATTTATATGTGTCACAAAGTGTATGTTACTTAAATGACATTTATATATTTCGTTGGACAACATCTCCAACGGCCTTCCCTCCAACCACCGTTTGTTGTTGGAAGTCTCTTGTCATTAACCACCAGGTAGTCCTCCACCGTCGAACCTTTAAACATTGTCTCTCACTAACCACTGGCCACCAGGTACTCCTCCACCGTCGAACTTTTAGCCATTGTCTCGCTAACCACCTCCTACCATATGCCATCAAACCTTGGATTGTGCTCCTATTTCACCCCTCCAACTACTTTATCTGGTTGAGCACTTGGAAAAGAATGTTTACCATTTGTTGATGTTGGGATTTGAACCCTTGACCTCAATGTTATAAAATTGAGTCTTCACCATTATGCCACATATCATAACTGGTTTTTTTATATAGCATATATATTTATTTAATTCATTTAAAGGTGTTTGCACATGGGTGTGTACAATGTGTATCTAAACGATTACAACAAGTGTGTATACATGTATCGTCTACAAAAGGCGAATACGTGTAAACTCAAGTACAAAAGGACATTGATACCTTGCATTATACTCGTGTATAGGAGATGTGTACATGAATACGAAAAGTATTTACATGAGTACAAAGAGATTTGCACGTTAAATTTTATTTCATTTAAATTCGACCTTTGCATACAAAAATAATAAAAAACTTAGATGAGTGACTATAAAATGATTTTTCTAAACTATACTATGAATGTTGAAATGATATTTGTGTTAGATAGAATGCACCAAACTTAAATATATGTTTTTAAGTTTTTAAAAAAATGTATATAATAACCATATAATAATATAGCAACATAAAAAATGTCATTGATTTATGTCACTAAAAATTATAATTTTGTGACATTTACTCATAATATCGCAAGAGTTACAAAATTTAGCATTTTAGCGACATTTAATGAAATTGTCGTTATAGATTACTCAACAAATGTCTCAAAAGCTTGTTTTTATTGTAGTGATGAAACTATAATTTGATCAAAACCCTCTCCACTCGTTACTCTTTTTTTTACATTTGATTTGATTCAAATTTTGTGATTCCGCAGATTTTGGACGAGCTGAATGAACAACTAAAGCTTCTGGAGAAGGAGCTAGACAGGAAGGAATACTTCGACGAGGAGACGATTGGGAAGTTGGATGTTGTGGTGCTGATGACGACATACTGGTTTGAGTCGATTCAGGAATATATATGGGAGTCATCGAGCCTTCTCTACAAGTCATAACCGAAGAAATTTCTTCCAATGTGAATTTCTTCCACTCCTTTATGAGATTTTCTAATTTGAAGTCGATTCCTAACAGCTTTTGCCATTTGGGTCTGATGTAATAGGCTTGAATATGTAGCAGTTTGGTATTACAAATCTTCCCAATAACAACAGTTTTGATTTCAAATCCGTGTTGATTGTTAATCATCAAATGACAAGTCTCAATTTGTTATCTGCAATTTGATTGACATCTTCCAGTTTTGCTTTGTATGTAGTTACATATGTGTTTGGAAACAACATACAACTCATGTGTTTTTCCTAATTTTGGTGATGAAGATGATTGTGATGGGGATATGATAATTTATGCGGGTGGTGGAAGCAGTTAAAGTTTGAAAACCATTTTAATGAAACATTAGTAAGCTATTGTGTGGAATGTGGTTGAGTTATTTGTTCCTTAGGTTTCTGTCCTTCGTTTAAATAGCAATTAGACAGCTTGCAAACTCTTGGTGTCTTGGGATTCTCATAATCTGGTTTTGTATTGAGAAGACTGCAAAAGTGAGTGAAGCCTTGAAGGGGTGTTCATACCCAACTAGGTAAATAACATTAAGGGAAAGGATGTAATTGCAATCTTTACCATATCTTCCCCTAAATATCACATCGCTCTTCATATATATTAAAGCAGAATCGCCCTTTTTCAGTTGCACGTCAGTTTTTTTGAGGATTTTAGAGCTCCTCCTTCATTTTAGGAATGAGGGTATTTTGGATAAAAAATCAATTTTGACAAACAAATATTTTTTGATTCTTTTCTCACAAACAGGATCGAACTCTCAACCTCATTGTTAAGAGACAAAGTGAACAACCAACAATGTCACACCTAATGATTGGAGTAGTTTACTATTTAATCAAAGACTAGTTGCAGTGTTTTCAACGTAACAACAATAAATCATAACTATAATGCTTTTGTTTATTATATCCCAACAATTGATAACAAATTTATAATTTTTTACCAACATATGAATTAAATTATTATATATTAAAATGTATAAAAAATTCAACCACACTTCTAAGTAATCTAAATAAAAATAAATAAAATTTATTCGGTCAATTGGCCACTAATAATCTAGTACCAAATAGAAACATTTATCTCAATTTACTCAATATCAATAACACATAATATCAAACAACTCCTAAATTGGCTAATTTGGTATTTTGAAAAAAGTGGTTAGATCTTACATATTCGTGAAAGTAAATAGAGTTTCAAATTCTTGTATTATCTATTTTTTCTTAACTTTCTTATTTACTATATTTGAGAAGATTTCATTATCTTGATTGCAACAAAATCTTTCAGAATTTAATTTCTGGCTAGATTTATGTATTATTCCCATAATAAAGGAAGAAAAGTAAATAATTGGAGCTCATTTTCTACCAAGGAATTATGAGCAGAAATTGCTGAAGGGGTCGTTTGGATGAGGGAATTCAAATTCTCAGAGAATGAGAGAGAATTAGGGGGAATTTAATTCTCCAGAATTCAGTTGAAAAGAGAATTTAAATCCCTGTTTGGATTCAATTTTCGGATGGAATTTATGACTGAATTGAATTTAATCGACAAGCAAAAAGTCAAAACAGCCCCTATCATCTTCCCCGATCTAATATCTTCTCCATTTTTTTCTCTGTCAACGACTCAACTATAATGGGATATACCATCTTAGTATAATCATAAACGACTCACCCAAGTTTTCTGATTTGGATACTGATCTAATCCTAGTCTTCCAATATAAAATAACATAAAAGAACAGATTATAACCAACAACAAATTATCTCTCTGAATGAGACTCGTGAAACAGAAAACTGTGTTTAAACCCACACATGCATCAAATATTCAAACTGAAGAAAACGTTTGCAGTAGTATTAAAACTAGTCAGTCATTCAAAACTATCGATTATGCAGTAGGCCAACTTCAAAGAAATCTGCCTCTCCAACAACAAGTTAGCTATGAACTTGTCTGCTCGCTTATCAACATCTTGGTCTGACAAATTGCACGTTCTACCCAGCACTCTCTTATTCAAAGATTTAGGAAGCACAAGGCTCTTGCTCATTTCCCCATATTTGATTAGATACTAAAACCAAGAAACATAGCTGAGTAATCAAAAGTATCCATATAAATATATGGCTTGAATTAAGTGTTTATTTTAGTCTTGAACGACTGTCTTTACAAGAAAGCAGTTTAACTAGGATTGATTTCCACCAGTGTGCGTCTGGGATGTGCAAGCATTGAGAGTAATTAGTATGGTTATTCATGTATTGAGATGGTACTCTGTCCCTAATTTCACAGATGAGAGGTGATAGGCCATGACCACTTGAGCCCAAAACTACCACTAAAGCCCAGCTGCAATAATCCAACAACTCATAGGCCCAACACAAAGGCTCACTAGGGTTGAGGTTCTAAAGGCCTATAAAAGCAAAGGTCATTCCAACAAAGAAGGGGCTCTCTCTCTCTCTCTCTCCCAGCCTCTTGCTAGGCGACCAGTTTCCCAGCTCTCACGCTAGGCAACCAGCCTCTTGCTAGGCGACCAGTTGCCAGCTCTCACGCTAGGCAACCAGCCTCTTGCTAGGCGACCATTGCCCAGCTCTCACGCTAGGCAACCAGCCTCTTGCTAGGCGACCAGTTGCCCAGCTCTCACGCTAGGCAACCAGCCTCCTGCTAGGCGACCAGTTGCCCAGCTCTCACGCTAGGCAATCAGCCTCTTGCTAGGCGACCAACTCCCTCGCTAGGCGACCAGGCGACCCAAACAAGCCTCTCAGCGGCCATCGCTGAGGTTCGTTGTCCTCTATCTTATTCTCTTTACTTAGTATATCTCAAAATACTTAGACTATGGTGACTCATACACATTTACCCGACATCAACTGAGATCCTATCGAGGTTGTCCGGACTTGCAGGTTGTCAATCAGAACCCCTGGTCAAAGCCTTCACAAATACTATTGTTCCTCAGCGAATGGGTCGGAACAATTGGCGCGCCAGATAGGGGCTAGACTCGTGAGGCATCTTGATTGATAACCTCATCATTTGGGCTCTGCTCAAAGAGCACTCCAAAATCGTGGAGCAAAAAAGATGAGCAACTACTGCATGTGCATCCTCTCCATCCGAGGCAAATTCAAATTATTTCAATATTTTGACACGTTGGGTGACACTAAGGCCCAAGTTGGATGGATTTCATATCTGTCAAATGCTACACTAACACCACCAAGTTGGGTGGATCAACCAAGAGAAGCAATGTTAAGTCGCTCGAAAAATCACGTTCAAAGTATTGGGCGATATCATTTTGTCAAGGGTGGAGTTTCAAAGCAACAAGCGACTTCACAACTGGGTGAAAATTAGGCAATCATCAACTCAAAGTTACCATGTGAAATTGGCGTTGAAGAGTTGGGCGATTTGAAGAACAAATGTCGAAGCTTACATGGCAAAGTCTAAAATGAAGAGGAAGTGGTCTGACAAATTTTGATGGAAATAAAAGTTCGTCTAAATCAGAGCTCGCCTGCGTCAATCCAAAGAAAAAGAAAGAGTTACTCGCCCGTCATGGCCTGAAGCGAGGAATTCAGTTCGAAAATGACCCCTGGAAGTCTAAAGCGATGCAGAAATCGCATGAGCAAAAATCAGAAGTGAGGAAGATAGTGATGAGATAATCACCTGTTGAAATTGGAAGTTCATATCAACTGTTGGTAGCATCATCAACACAATCCTTAAGGCAAAAGGGTTCAAACAACACGCCAACTAACAGCATAGCATGTCATGACTTCCACACTCCATAAATACAAAAGGGAAGTGGAATTACATTGTCAAATGCTTAATAAAAAGGTTTAGGGAAGTTGAAACTCAGGAAATTGCAACTTGTGGAAGGCTCTAGCTTGGCGCCATGTCATTGAGGATTGGAATCACCCTACCACTAAGTAGCAAGGGAGAAAGTCACATGCTCACTATCGTTGATTCCTCATTGAGAAAAAGAAATCATCCATCAGTGCCTGGAGCGAAGGGTGAGCTCTGGCAACCACTCTAAGTCTAAAGCGGGAGGTAGTCGCCTGACAAAATCTGATGGAAATATAAAATACACCCGCGAGAAAGCTTGCACCGACTAGCAAGCAAACAAAGAGAAGCACAAATAAAAAGCAAGGAGTTAATCATTGCGACTGAAGCGAGGAGATAAAAAGTCAATAATCGCCTACATCAATTCGAAGTAAAATGAAGGGTAAAGAAAAAGCTTAACAAGTTTAAATCGTCAGATTGCGGTCCAAGCGATCAAACTAAAAATCAAGCGGGTGGAGGCAAATTCATTAAAGCTTCAGACCGACTATCACAGTCATAATCAAAAGAGGAATAGAAAAGAAGTACTCTCCAAGCGTTAGATTCACTCAAAGGAAGAAGCTGGAAGTCCAAAGGAAGAAGGCTTCTCGCTCATTGCTTAACGAGGTGAGAGCTTCAAGAGCAACAAGCATCGCCTGTCAAAATTGGAGGTGCAAAGCGAAAAGGTTAATCTCCTGTCGCTTGTCTGAAGCTGCTTTGAAGAGTTAATCGCCCGTCGCCTGTTAAAGTTGGAGGTTCAAAACAAAAGAGTTAATCGCCCGTCGATTCCCGAAGCCAAAAAGGATAAACTATATTTCAATTGCCTACCAACCTTAAATAAATAAAAATGGAGACGCATGTATCGTCTGAGGTCCAGAGATAAGAAAATAAAGGGAAAAGGCTAGTGAGATCAGCAGACAGATAAGAGAGAGGTGTCGTCTGCCAAAATCGGAAGAGAAGTATCACCTGAAAGGCCAAGTGATAAGTTGTATATGACTGAGTCGCTCGACAACGTCGGAAGCAGAAAAATGGAACAAGTGGGGAAAGGTTACCAGAGATCTCCTTGAAATTAACTAAATCGCCTCGAAACACTGAAGCGATCGTTGATGAAAAGGGAATCGCCGAAATTACCTTCAAACAATGGCGTTGAAGTCCACCATGGATGGATTGGCTGATTCGGACCCTCGGCGGATGAATAAATTGGAGGTCGGGAGGAAATTGTAGCCGATCGTTGATGGAGTTGATTGCGTAGGCTTCCACCAAATCGCCTAGCATACAACAAAATAAGGCAAATAAGAGCTTCGGCCAGGAATATTTGGGCGATCAAAACTACGCCGGCGTCGCCTTGAAGAGATCGCCTGAGAGGAGTCGCTTTGGAGGAATCCGAGGGAGTAAAAGAATTAGGATTTATGCCCCCAATCAATTGGGACTTAAGCCCAAACTAGGCGAGCATGTTTGGTGTGTTGGAGAAGAGGAAGCAGGCTCGATATTCATCAAAACCCAAAGTTCATCTATTTTGGGATATTCAATTCGTTTTACAAACATAAAAGCCCAGTATGAGGTACGTAACTCTATACTACATTATTTTTATTATACAAAGATGTTATTATGCAAGATATATTGCATACTATAGGCATAAATGCTGATATTATTATAAGTCTTATTGACAAAAGATGCCATATCCTTTGGTAAGTTGCATATAATTAATTCAAACCATGAGATACCTGCTATCGCTCAACTCTTCGCTATAAAAGCGCGAGATAAACACACAAGTATAACTCTTCGCTATAAAAGCACGAGATAAACACACGAGTATTACTCTTCGCTATAAAAGCACAAGATAAACACACAAGTATAACTCTTCGCTATAAAAGCACGAGATAAACACACGAGTATTACTCTTCGCTATAAAAGCACGAGATAAACACACAAGTATAACTCTTCGCTATAAAAGCACGAGATAAACACACGAGTATTACTCTTCGCTATAAAAGCACGAGATAAACACACAAGTATAACTCTTCGCTATAAAAGCACGAGACAAACACACGAGTATTACTCTTCACTATAAAAGCACGAGATAAACACACACGTATAACTCTTTGCTATAAAAGCATGAGAAAAACGCTACCGCGTGGAACTTTTCGCTTGGTAAAAGCATGAGTTCAATCACTCGTTCAAGAGAAGGCATGGTTTCTCATGTATGAGATATATTATTAGGTGGCAAGCACTCAAGGTAAAATGGTCCGACAAAATCTGCATTATAAGTAAAGTGACTCAACTCGCTTATGAGCCACACTTGGGGGCAATTAATGAGTATATAAAGACCTTCGACTTGGAAAACTTGTTGCCTAGACAAGCAAGACAACAAGCTTGGGGGCAATTGATGGGCCCCAGCTACAAAGGGTAAGTTCACTAAAGACTACCGACTTGGAAAACTTGTTGCCTAGACAAGCAAGACAACAAGCTTGGGGGCAATTGATAGGCCATGACCACTTGAGCCCAAAACTACCACTAAAGCCCAGCTGCAATAATCCAACAACTCATAGGCCCAACACAAAGGCTCACTAGGGTTGAGGTTCTAAAGGCCTATAAAAGCAAAGGTCATCATCCAACAAAAAGGGGCGCTCTCTCTCGCTAGGCAACCAGCCTCTTGCTAGGCGACCAGTTGCCCAGCTCTCACGCTAGGCAACCAGCCTCTTGCTAGGCGACCAGTTGCCCAGCTCTCACGCTAGGCAACCAGCCTCTTGCTAGGCGACCAGTTGCCCAGCTCTCACGCTAGGCAACCAGCCTCCTGCTAGGCGACCAGTTGCCCAGCTCTCACGCTAGGCAACCAGCTCCTGCTAGCGACCAGTGCCACTCTCAGCTAGGCAACAGCTCTTGTAGCGACAACTCCCTCGCTAGGCGACCAGGCGACCCAAACAAGCCTCTCAGCGGCCATCGCTGAGGTTCGTCGTCCTCTATCTTATTCTCTTTACTTAGTATATCTCAAAATACTTAGACTATGGTGACTCATACACATTTACCCGGCATCAACTGAGATCCTATCGAGGTTGTCCGGACTTGCAGGTTGTCAATCAGAACCCCTGGTCAAAGCCTTCACAAATACTATTGTTCCTCAGCGAATGGGTCAGAACAAGAGGAATATACTTGTATAGCCTATTGTCGTCCAACTCCACATACCCTTGCAACCCCCACTCTCTTATTGAAGCTTAGAAACCCGAGCTGCTGCAGGGACAATCAACGTAGAGGACAATCAACATGTATGATATATTACAAGGATTTTGATAAACCCAGGTACAATAAACCCAAGATTCATAAACACATGTGTCTATAAACCCAAGATTCATAAATCCCTATCTCGGTTAACCAAGATTCATAGGCAGGGATTCATAAACACGCCAGAGAACAGGAATACGACACAGGGATTCAATATACACCAGAGAACAAGATAAAACAGAGACACGAATGAGCAACCAGAAGATTGATGAATACGACACGAACGAGAACGAAAAAAAATTGGAATAAGTGAACCTACCTTCCGATCGGCGAGGGAGAGGTTGGCGTCGGACGGAGAGGATGCCGGTGAAGGCGGGGCTGGGTAATTAGTAGGCAGTGAAGGGTTCACGTTGGATAGAAACGTTTAGGGAAGGGCAATGTCAGTCAATCCGTCGGAGAATTAGAATTCCCTGATTACCAATAAGGAATTAGAAATCTCAGAATTGGAGAATTAGAATTCCAACGGAGAATTCGAAATCAAATTCCCGAGCCCTATTTTGGGCTATCCAAACAGGGAATGTTTTAAATTCTCTCCGCGTAGGGAATTGAGGTCGAATTTCCTTCCCAATTCTCTCATCCAAACGACCCTGAAGTGAATAGAAAGATGAATTTATTTGTTGTCCATCATTCAAGTGTTTGCCAAATTTTGTAGAAATTCAATTTCCGCAAATTGGAAAATTCGGCTCCAATTCCTTGATCTACCAAATTTGACGTTCCAATTTTGATTGAAAAATAACTAAATAAGAAATTAAAATCCAAACAAAATTGTTAATTTAATAATTTCCAACTAGTACTAAAATTTCATGCGGAAAACAGTGGGTTGAATAAAAAAATATAAGTAAAAAAAATAAAGAAATATTCGTAGCTTAGATGAGCGGAACACGAAAAAAATCCATCGATGTTGTGGTGCTGAAGATCAGGCCATTGAAAATGAAATAGACGGTTACGATTGTATGAGCAGCTTATCCGCACACATCACACGCAACGCAAACACAACCTCCGCGCATATTTCTCTTCTATTGTTTTTTTTTTATAATTATTTTAATTATATTTCTTTATTGTCTTTGTCTTCTTCTTTCTTCTTCTTCTTCTTCTTCTTCTTTCTGCTTTCTCTATCTAAACAGTCCAACTAACCAACATTTAACACCCTTCCCTTCCTTTCTCTCTCTCTCTCTCCTTCAACTCTATTCTCTCTCTCTTTCATCCCTTCCCCAGCGATTTGCCGGCGAGTGGAATCTCGCCGGAAATTCGCCTCCTCTTTTCTTTATCCTTTGCTTCATTTCTTCTTCTGTTTTTGTAGTCAAGGAAGGAGGTTTAATTCTGAGATACTTAGGAACCCAAAATTTATAATAAACAAAAGGAAAAACAAAAAGGAGGAGAAAAAACCATACAAGTTGATTCGGTTTTTCTTCTTCTTTCTCTCCGCTAGCATTTCTGTTCTTTGCTAGCTAGCCTGCAATGCAGCGGGGGAAGAGGTTCTTATAACAAGACGATTCGTTGATTTGTCTTCTTCTTCCCTTCTTTGCTTTTTAAAATCTCGCTTTCCTCTTCTTTCTCATCCTTCTCCTCCTCCTGAGCTACTTGCTTCGCTTCTTCGGAATTGGAGATGCTGCTATCATAATTCTAAAATTTAAGGTGACTTTTCTTCTGCTGGATTTTCTTTTCTGGTTTTGAGATATATCTTCTGGGTTTAACTTGGGGATCAGGTCTGACTAAATGTAGCTCCGTGATCTGCTCTGAGATGCAGCTTTTGTTTGTTTCATCATTCAAGAATTCGCTGAATCGGGGGCATTCCTGGGTTTTCTGGGCTTTCAGAATTTTCTAGTGGGGGGTTTTGTGTTGTGAATTTACCTTATTATTACAACAAAGGAAAGGGAAATGAAGAAAATGAAGAAAAAAAGCCGCCTGTTGTTTCGGTGTTGCTTGTTTTTATTTATGATAAGGAGTCTTCATGTTTGCTTGTCGTTAGGTGAAACCTTCTTCCTCTCGCTTTCATGTTGCAGATACAAAAAATGTCAAAAACCCCTCCAAGAGAAAAATAAATGTATGTACTTAGGAGCCTAATCCCATCTGGGTTTTTGCACAAGTAAAGAAGAAAAGTCCCTTTCTCCCCGAGGAAGCAGAGTTTTTCACGTATTCTTTCTCCCTTTTCCTAAAATTCAGTAACTGCTGTGCGTTTTTCACAAGTTAAAAGTTATATATCATCGGCTGATCTTTTCATTTTGCTGAAATGGACACGCCCTTTCCTTTCCTCCCATTTTCTGGCTCGTCTGTCTTTGTTGAGTTCTGTGGTGTTGGTGCTTGTACATATCATCCCTGCCACATATTTAAAGCTAACTGACTTCTGTTATGTTTCCAGTTGAGTTGTGGATAGCTTCTGATATCTAACTCTCAGCTTCACCATGCCGTTTGATATCATGGATCAAAGGGGTAGTACCGCTTCCTCCCTTTTCTTTGACGACAATCTTCTTCCTGCCGAGGTATCCTTCTCCTCCCACATTCCGGTTTGTTTCTCCGGGATCTTAAGCTTGTCCATGTTTACACCTTTTCCTTGTATTCAAGAATTTCCATCTGATTTGTATCTTTTTTTGCTTCAAATGAACATTACAGAATTATATTACTGTACCTTTTGTATCTTGTTTTAGTTCAATTCTTTGTGGTTTTCATTGTGCAGAGACAAGTTGGGTTTTGGAAGTCGTATGCAATGCCGGATCACCAAGGTGCGGGACATTCAATCACATGTTTCTCTAAACTCGATTAAGGCACATTTTTTTCTTTTATGCCTTCTCTACCTTTCTTCTCATGAATTTGACTCTTTTGCAGGTGGACGTGCAACTGTGCCGATACCTGCAAACAAATTTGCTGCTTCATCGCCCTTTGAATCCCTTTCTCCATCAATGGAACTGCGTCAGTCAATCATTACTAGACCTAGTAATGAAAAATTGAACAATGGGGAAGGAACACCCAATGTTGCATATAATTCTCTGGATCACCATCCAAAGTCATGGTCCAGTATGTCATCTCACCTTGCATCCCATAGTTTGGGAAGAAATGGAGCTAATATCACTGGAACAGAGTGGGAAAGCAGTTTATTCTCAAGCTCATTTTCTGAAATTTTCAATAGAAAAAGTAAGTTTCACTTTATTATTCTGTAATTTGGTTATTTTCTAGGCTCTTAGTTGGAGAAAAGTTTCATCATTTCATTGCCTCATGTATATATTACCTTAGGAATAGACATCTCTTACACATGCTTAATTATATGTTCCATGGATGCTATACAGTGAGGTTAATGAGGAATGACGCTCAATCTCGCGAACCGGTAAAAAATGCTGTTTCTGCTCTTGAGGAAGAACCTTTTGAATCTCTTGAAGAAATCGAGGCACAGACTATTGGAAATCTTCTTCCTGCTGACGATGATCTATTTTCTGGTATCACTAATGAGTTGGGGAATATTGTCAACAGCGCTGTTGGGGATGATTTGGAAGATTTTGATCTTTTTAGCAGTGGGGGAGGAATGGAATTAGAAGGGGATATCATTGCTGGGCGAAAAAAATCCTGATCTATTTGCACTTTCTAGTGGTTCCGTCACTGGTAAACACCCCTTTGGAGAACTGCCTTCCAGAACACTTTTCGTTAGAAACATCAACAGTAATGTGGAAGATTCCGAATTGAAAACACTCTTTGAGGTGCATGCCATTCCTTTTGCAGTGAATTTTCTTCCGTAGTGCAATTCGCTTACTTATTCTATCCCATTAGTGTCTTACCTTTCATTCTTTCTGCCAGAAATTTGGGGAGATCCGAACCCTGTACACAACTTGCAAGCATCGTGGCTTTGTTATGATCTCATATTATGATATACGAGCTGCTCAAAATGCGATGCAATCACTTCAACATAAGCCTTTGAGACGTAGGAAACTTGACATACACTTTTCAATTCCAAAGGTAAATGACTATTGTCTTCACCTTTTAAAAGTGTGCTAAGTACTATCTACGCTTTCTGGAGCAGTTTCTTTGTTCATTGAGAACTGTGTGAGCTGATTTCTTGCTGTCAACATATCAGGAGAATCCATCAGAGAAAGATGTCAACCAAGGAATTCTAACAGTTCTCAACCTTGATTCCTCTGTTTCAAAAGATGAGGTTTATCAGATGTTTGCTGCTTATGGAGAAATCAAAGAGGTTATCTTGTTGACTTAGTGCCATTTCATGTTATCAGAAAATAACTGTAGATACTTACACTTGTTATCTGTGGGTTTCAGGTCCATGGCAACCCAAATAAGCATAATCATATACTCATAGAGTACTATGATGTCAGAGCTGTAGAAGCAGCCCTTAACGCCTTGGATAGAACTGAGATCGCTGGGAAGCAGATTAAACTTGAACCAAGCAAAATGGGTGCTGCAAGACGGTATTTTGAACTAACTGTTGTGCTGATTGATTAACTGTTCCTTTCAGCATCAATGTTGATTTAAATACAAAGACTGGATTGTTCTTCGACCAATGTCCATTAGGGTTTTGCATGATAAATTAAGATGAAGTTCAGAATTTTTTTAAGTTTGTAGTTAGTTCAATGGAAGTCAACTTTTGTTTGTTCCTTTCAGTTTCCCCTTTTGATTTGATGTATAAATAATTTTTGTTATAGGCCACTGCAGAGTTCAGACCAGGAGCAAGATGAAACCAATCTTGGAAGTCAAATTGATGACTTGTCTTCTATGCAAATGGGTAGGATTCAATTCTTTATATTTTATTTTTGCTTAGTGGCCATGATCTTCTTTTTTGGTAAGCTTCTTCGTTTGATAAAACACTTAACAAAAAATTTCAGTCAGTCTTCTTATATTTATAATAAAAAATTGCAGCAGCATTTTCCCCTGGAGTGATTCCATCCAGTTGCATGGATAACGATACATCCCAGGCTGCACATTCCCCCATGCGTTCATTTATTGATCCTCATCAGAGTTCTAGTGTTCCAAATCACTTACGGTCTCAAGTAACAGCAACATCAGTTGCCAAGCAATTCAACCACCCTGATCATCAACGTTCCATTCAGGAATTTAGGTTTGGCAATCAGAGCATGCCCACTTTCCAGCCTCATTCGCTTCCAGAGTACCATGATAGTCTGTCAAATGGAATTCCCTACAAATCCATAAGCACCCTAGGAGGAATGGCTGGTAGTGTTGGTTCACAAGTCATGGAGGGAATCAATGGTAGGCATGGTTGTGGAGTAGGCTCTAATGTGCACATGATGGAACTTAATAGTCGTGGTATGTTCTCGTTGCCTTGTTTTATGCTGCATTTAGTTACTACTTCTGTTACTTTGTGAATTACGGACTATGAGGTAGGGTACTCTTTTGGGACACCTTGCCTACAAGAACCAAATACTATATCAATGTTGAATGCAGTAATTGTTATCAGTATAGACTGCTGCTGATAATCAACTAACTAAAATTATGCACTCGCATCCTGTTGGATTTACACAAGCTTAGATATTTAGAGTAATGCATTGCTGCATTGATTAACTGTATTTCTGGGCTGGCTTCGACTAGCTATCTTCATAGGATATGATAACCCTCTTTTAATACTTGTTTATCCATCTGATGGCATGCAATTGGCTTCATCTTGAAGCTACGACTGCTAACTAGACTTTGAAAACTGAATTGGTTCTATCATGGGCTTCTCTCAAGATTCTCCATAGCCTGATAGCTTGCGGAGGTCTTGATAGTGAGAAAGATTCAGTGCACTAGTTATAGTTATCTAGCTATATTCACAACTGTGATGGGGTTGTTGTGTCCTTATGACTTCGATGCCAATAGACAACTGTGAATGATTTAGTGATTGTGCTATGTGGTCCCAAAATAATTGATGGTCTTCTGTTGGTTTTGAAACGAATAGTGTGATTGAGGTCTGCATATTGAATAAGTTCCAAGACTTTACTAGCTTACTTGCTTAAACGACATGCATCTGGTTTGCATCAAATTTTTGTGCTCCATCTGTAGTATTCCTATAGATGCAACTCTCAGTTTTTTAATCAATGTGATTGCCTGAAGTGACTTGAATCTTTCTCAAGGTTCATTTGGTTTCGGTTCTCCTGGAAATGGAAGCACTCTTCCTGGCCATTATTCATGGAACAATTCTACCTCAGTTCATCAAAAGCCGGCTAATCATATGATCTGGCCTAATTCTGGATCCTTTGTGAATGGTCATCGTGCTCATCCTCTTTCTCATCTCAATGGACTTCCAAGGGCTCCTACTGCAATGCTGAACACAGGACCAGCACCCCACCATGTTGGCTCTGCACCAGCTGTTAACCCGTCCATGTGGGACTGCCAACACGCGTACTCAGGGGAGTCTCCAGACCCTTCTAGCTTCCATTTGGGATCGCATGGAAGCATGGGCTTTGCTAGTAGCTCTCCACCACATCCTATGGAGATGGCTTCTCGCAACATTTTCTCACATGTTAATGGGAATTGTGTGGACATCACCAAAAGTGCTGGCATACGCTCACCTCAGCAAATGTGCCACCTTTTCCCTGGGAGAAACCAAATGCCTTCATCTTTGGATTCTCCAAATGAGCGTGTCAGGAATTTGTCGCATCGCAGAATGGAATCCAACTCCAATCAATCAGACAAGAAACAGTATGAACTGGATACTGAGCGCATCTCACGTGGCGAAGATAGTCGGACCACATTGATGATAAAGAACATTCCAAACAAGTATGTAAAAAATCGTTGATCCATTTCAACTTGGCTTTACAATGACTGTGCTGCTGTTTTTTAGTTCACAGTTGCAAAGTGGCCAGTTGTATGGTTGTCCCAATCCCTTCCAGGCTTCCTTTTGACCAATTAACTTAAATCTCTTGACAGGTACACTTCAAAGATGCTTCTTGCTGCAATTGATGAGTACTGCCGTGGATCTTATGATTTTCTCTATCTGCCAATTGATTTCAAGGCAAGTTATCTGATTTCCTGTCCCTTGACACTTCATGCTCTGTAGACTGACAAACAGTGTCAATGGTCAGTGTAACTACTTTGGAATTCTTGGTCGAACTAACCCCATTACAAAGTTTTTCTGTTTAACAGAACAAATGCAATGTGGGTTATGCATTCATCAACATGACCGATCCTAAACAGATCATTCCGTTCCATAAGGTCTGTAGAGTTTACTGGATTTGTATTCTTCTCTATTCCAAGTAATGCTAGTAAGCTAACAAATAAAAGCATCTACGGTTTTTTCCAGGCGTTCAATGGGAAAAAGTGGGAGAAGTTCAACAGTGAAAAGGTTGCATCTCTGGCATATGCCCGGATTCAAGGAAAGGCTGCCCTTATCTCCCATTTCCAGAATTCTAGCTTGATGAATGAGGATAAACGATGTCGCCCTATATTGTTTCATACAGAAGGTCCAAATGCTGGTGATCCGGTATGATTGCTGTGCAGTTATTCTGTCTGTTGCACTTAAATTTTCATGACTATGGGTCTATGGCTTGCTATATATTAGTTACTGCAGACACTGATATATCACATAGTAGTTGTTATGTTTTAGTATAATGCTAAAACGAGATGCCCCTGGCCAATGTAGGAGCCTTTCCCCATGGGTACAAATATTAGGTCAAGAATGGGGAGGTCGCGAACCAGTGGACATGATGGGAATCACCACCACCAAGGGAGCCCATCTGCAGCAAATACTGAGGATTGTTCGAATGGAACCGACACATCCTCAAATTCTGGCTGAGTTCTTGCTTGGGTTTCAAAGGCAAACTCTTTAACTCTTACGATGATCCCCCCCATTTCGATTCTGTTGTACACTAGAGGTGGCATGTATATTTGGCATCAACAGAGATGAGCGGGGGTTTTTTTTTTCGCAATTCCATCGAAGATCTGGGAATGCCAAGAGGTGGTTTGATTTTTTGTATTTTGTTATATTTGGGGCTTCTTCATGTAACCCTTTTGAATATCTATCTATGTAAGGCCTCAAGTGTGGGGAAAGAAAGATTATAGAGAGGAGTTGAAGGAAAGGCTTGTTGTTGGCCATGAAAGGCTCATAATTTTGGAATAGTTTGTGACTTAGAGAGCAATGAAAAAAGAAGGAACAATTGATTAATCGCCATTCTCAGTCTCACTGTGTATAAAAGTTCCTTTCCTTGAGAAGTATTCTTCATTTTTAACTCTTTGCTTTCAGTTGAGTTTTGTCAATCTGTCTCTTGTAATTTGAATGTTACTTTTAGTTGGATCTTTGTTATGCAGGGGAGAGATTGTGTCAAATATAAGTAACGGAAACATTAAACAACTGAATAGAGATCAAAGTAGCTCATACAGACAAAAACAGAGATTAAACAACAGAAAATCTAACTCCCTTCATTCGAATCCTCATCTCCCTCTCATTTGAAGTGTCCGGTTCAACTAAGAAAAGAGTTAGCAGAAAAAGAAGAAGGCTGCTCATCCTCAGATTCCCCATCCATTCGCATTCTCTCTCCCTCCTCAGAGAGGTGTCCAAGTCAGCTAACGAGCTCAACCAATTTGAATCAAGAGCAACCTGCAAACCTTTTACACGCCAAACTGTAAACATTTCGGAACATCCTTTTTTGCATTCAAACTTCAAGACGATTCTCCTTGCTAACTCTCCTGCATCTCTCTTACCACATTGCTGATAATGGCTCTCCAAATGATTCTCGGCCTGCTTTGTTTCTACTACCTGTATTAGCTTTCATCTCCTTTGAATACCTGTCAATATCTTCCACCCAGCCTGTTGTATGATACTTCCAAGGAGGTTGAATACAAACAGCCTTGATTTTCTTTATAAATGAGCACCCATGGAATAGATGATTGATCACACATCCAACAAGTAACATCAGTTGATAATCCCCACTTTGCAATATCAGTCTTAAAAACCAGCAACCCAGTAACTGCCATCCAGACTATCATAGAGTAGTGCTACAGGATCAGAGACAAGATGGAACCAATCAACAGCTGCACTCTTCAATCTCAAACTATTCCATATTGTAGTGATAGAATATTTACTAAGGAGCTTACCATCCCACAAAACCCCAGTGGTGTTTGACTTAGGTATCCAATGGTTGCTTTAACTTAGGAACAGAACAAGCGCCATAATGGTTGCTTTAACTTTACAAGGAAACCAGAAGAGAGGTAAGGATTCAACCTCATGAACAATACCACTTCCCCATTCAAGTCCCAACAATGTTGGAAGAAAAACAGCAGAAAAGCCATCTGTTTTCACTGTCCATAGCAAAACAGTCAGAACGGATCAGCACAGCATTCACAGGAGCACAATGAAGATTAGTTTCCAATGGGAAGGGGCAAGGCATTTGGTTCCAAGTGCCAAGCTTCCTCCACTGGTATCCCATATTGTTGAATCCCTGGGACCTTGAACGCCGGAATGCGATGAGAGAAGCAAAGCATATCAGCTCTTGGAATAACACGATCCATATCCTCACAACAGAAAAATGTCAAACAACCCTTCACTTTCCCCATCCTAGTCACTCTGATTCCATCCCTTTCCGTGAGGTTGGAATCCACTTGGACGATGATGAATTCGCTGCTTTCGTAGTCCGCTACTCCCCATTTCATGTTCCATCCTCTGTACATGGCCCAGATCTCCCCTTTCTGTGGGTATATCTTGTAGCAAAACCTAGTTTGTTGCTGGTACTTGACACCAAACGACAACTGCTCCAGATTGATGTTGCAACTCTTTTCACTGATCCTGAATATCCCACACGAAATAGGGAGTCCCTCCCTGGATGCTTTGACCTCGTGATCAAGAACACCTGCGGGTTCCAAGTAGGTCACGACTACTTGTGTTTCTGATACCATTTTATCAAAGCGGACGTATTGCTTCGGCAGAGAAGAGTTTGTAACCCCATACACAGCCCATATCTGACCACAAACAAGATGATGATCCCTTACAGACCAACTAGGAATGCAGCAGACATTGTCTCCAGGACCCATCTCACAATCCTCGAAGCATTTCTTTCTTTTCAGATCGAAATCAGCGCGTCTGTTAGCGTCGGTGAGCACTAATAGAGCATTATGCAACGGTGTGAAAGCTCTTTCGACGAATCCATAAGTTTGCTTGATGGGTTGTAGCAAATTGGCAAGCTTGTTGAAGCGAGATTGGACTTGGGACAAACTAGAAGAGGGCTGAACTCCAAGAACAAAGTAATGATCCACTCCACATCCTGGAATTACCTCGTCATTCGCAGCGGACAAGATTTCGCAAGCAGTTGTTAAAGCTTCGATGTCGTCGTCAACTCCAGGAGACAGCTTGCGAGCTCTGCGTAGATGCTCCATAGCCTTGCTGTAGTCCTCGCCTCTCATCATAATCTCCTCTGCTCTTCTTTTCTCTGCCAAAGCATCTGACTTGTTCTGATTCATCCTTCCAATAAACTGGACTTGTTCCTTCCCTTGAACAATTTGAGTGATCTGAACCCTAAACGAAAACGACGTCAAAATACAAATAATGAACAGAGACCCAGCATTTTCACAAGAGTGGAGAGGCAAAGAATCAAAACATCGGGAGTATAAGATGAAGAAAGACAATGAATTTGTCAGTAATGAATGGGAGAAACATGAGAATGCCAAGGCTGCTTACGGCGGGGAGTTTGTTGTTCACTGGTTAGTGAATCTGCAACATGTCGACGATCGTAAGACCCAACCAATCAAAACTCTCAAGGGAAGAAGAGACTCCACTTTTATGCTGCCAATCCAACCGAAAGCCGGAAACCCACTACGTAAACTCTACTTCCTTTTCCTCCTCTGTTTCTTTCTGCAACAGTGCCATTTACGTAGTTATTAGCTATATGGCAAGGATGATATTTCGCTGCACACTGCTCCCTCCTCCATATGTCATTACATTATTGGTTCTTATTTTAATTAGCATTAGTAGTCCCATTTGTTTGGCATTTGTACAAAATAATCGGGACTTTCACCATAATAAATAAATAAACGAATCTATGTACCAAAATAAATATGTTCTGAAAGTATGAATGCTTATAGGTATAAACGCCCGGACCATAGGCGATTTCGCCCAGGCCCCAGGCGTTTTCGCCTATGGCCTAGGCGTAATTGGTTCTGAACGATTCCTGAGCAGATTCCTGATCGGTTCAGAGTAGACCCGTGACTAAATGGGAGCAGTAGGCGATTTCGCCTATACCTTAGGCGTTTTCGCCTGTACCATGGGCGAAAACGCCTGAGCTAATGTGGATCAACGTCCTATAAATACCAGCTCCTCTCAAGCATTATTTCATAAAAAAAAAAACACTCGGGTAGTTCAAAATTGTTTGTCAACATTGAAAGATGGCCGACTCTGGTAGTTTCGCGACTTCGTATCCAGGTGTACGGGGGGGGGGGCGGGGGGGGTTTCGAATCGTCGATAATTAGGAATGAGAAGTCAGTCACCAACCATCATCTGGTACTGAGCACCAGCGTGTGAGAGGGCCATGCGCGTCCGCCTCCTATACCACTCGTCATACTCGTCGTGGAAGTGGTGGCGCGAATCATCAGAGACTAACTCACCGGTGGCAATGTGTCGGTCCCTCTGCTCCCAATGTAGGACAAACTGCTGGTATTTAGCCACCCAATCTGTGACACTCGACCTGAAATCAGCCGCAAGTAACCCCTCAACATGTCCTGATGGCTCCGGGTCCTGTGGGACGCGCTGATCGAATCCAAACTGTCAGATACAACGGTCAGGATTGATATGATCCAACAGTGCTGCCCTGATGCCAACCGGTACTCCTACACCCCACCAGGGTCACCTGGCCAAGGCAGGTCCCTAGGACCTCACAAGAAGCGTATAGATCCAAGGGCAGGCCATCTTCAAGCCCTAAAGCCAATGTATGACATGAAATATCGACTAAGGCCTTCCCTTGCAGGTAGAAAGACTCCAAGAGATGGAATGCTATTCCAGGCCATGCTGCTGGCCGAGGATATAAGCCCTAGCACTGGAGAAAAGCCTCAGCCTGCTCCTAGCCTGACCTCCAGGAGCCCTGAAGAAGAAGTCAGTCACTCGAGTGACCCTCTGGAAGCATTTCTGGAGTATAGAAGGAAAAGAGCCCAAGAATACTTGTAAATGAAAGCCAAAAAAAAAAGGATGACCATATGGACCTTTCCCTAGGTAATGTTTATTGATTGTCGACTCCCAACATTTGTTAAATCCATCTCCATCATCCACATCAAACATTAAGTTACATAGGGCTGACATCATGCCCTCCTTCATCCCTTTCTTGATCTTGTCCTTTGCATTTTCGAAATATGTGAAAAGTACAAAGTCCGTGAAATGTATTAGGGAAAACAGCTCTAATACCTGCCGCAATGGCCGGACATTTATCGGTAAAAATTATCTTTGGATGTTTCTTCATACAATCGACAAATTTTTCAAACAACCATTTGAACCCCTCAGTTGTCTCCTCATAAATCAAGCAAGCTCCGAAAACAACCAACTTCTTGTGGTGGTTGAAACCAGTGAACACGGCTGCAACAAACATACATAGATAAAGTAATTAGTTACGTATCAGATTGTCTAAATTATTTAGTTACCAATACTAGTAATTGCAATATAGTAGTTTTAAAGTACACAGACAGAATAATAGTATGCTAACAAATTGCAAAGTGTATTTTTGATACCGAAAATGTTACACAATAAATGTTGTTGTGCGAATGTGACATACCTAAAGGACAGAAGGTATTGTTTGTTCTGTATGTCGTGTCAAAAGTAATAGCATCACCAAAAGCTTGATAATCACGTTGCATCCTAGCATCTGCCCAAAAAATACTTTCAATGTTCGCCTTCGCATCCAATTGAAATTCATGGAAGAAACTAGGATCTCGGGCAGCTTCTTTTCTGAACCAGTTGTATGAGAATATCTGACCACCGTCTTCAATATGACCGGAACGAAAAGATTTGACGAAATTAGCAAGATCGCTCCTCGTGAATCCAAGTGATTCAATCCCACCGCTGCACTTGGCCATCAAATCGTAGAAATTTCGACCGCGAATACCAACAAAATCATGCAATTTAGCCAGCTGTTGATTGGTTTCTGAAATCTTGCGATTAGATCTAAAGAATGCCTCATATGGGGAGGAATAAGCACGTGATTGTGCTTGAAAATCCAACGGTATATCTGGTAGACATCTTTCTCACTATCAAGCTTTAGTGATATCAATGCTGTGCACCCACACCTGATCTCACTGTTTTTATACACAGCTTCGGATTCAACAAGGACAGGAGGGGGCATCTTGGTTATTCGGATCCAAATCGTTGTTTTCTTAAAGGCTTCTTTGGTGCATGTTAGGTGAATATATTGGACCTTGTTTGTCTTCACTCCTTTACTGTCATTTTTGTTTGTGGATCTTATTTTGATCTGAAATCCGAGACCATGAGCATAGTTCCTGTAAAAATCTTCTGCCTCCTTGACAGTTTTGAACTCCAAAGCCTCCCAATCAAAATCTACCTCCGGCACATCTACAATTTGAAAAAGAATGGAAGTTAATATAATAGTATTATATGAAAAATATACAAAACGCGAAAATTAAACTAGATAAATATCAGTAATATACGAATAAAGTTACATTACAGTTCATAAAAATACTAATATTCGGTAGATATTAGTATAGGATATTTATACCTCAAACGAAAAAATAGTAAACAAAAATCATCTAAACATGATTAGGAAAAAGAACACACAAAAAACACAAACCTTTGTATCTTATGAAAAACATAGAATGAAAACGAAAATAAAAAATAGATAGGTCTCAATAATATACGAATACAGAATAATTAGAGTTGAAAAGCGTAGTAAAATATATAGATTGTAAAATACTAACATTAGCTAAATAACAATATAGTTTATTTAGTCATGGTTATGTATTCTATTATATCTGTTATAAATTTGGTATTACCATGACGAATCCAAATACAAAAGAGTCCCAATTAAAATCCACAATTTGAAAAAAAAATGGAATTTAATATAACAGTATTATATGAAAAAATATATAAAATGCAAAAAATAAACTAGATAAATATTAGTAATAATATACAATAAAGTTACATTATAGTTCATAAAAATACTAATATTCGGTGATACTATTATTACTCTATTTTGTGATGAATGGAAAATGTCGTGGCCTTGCATAATTCTGAGCTTGGCAGAACATGGTGCAGTATTCTCATCGGTTGCGGATTGATTTTCCTCAATTGAATCATCAGGAATGAGATTAAGATCAAAATCACCGCTCACTGGAGGATTGTTGGCTTTCTCGATAACTTTAGTAGGCTCCATGAGGCTCGAAATTTGATGGAAAAAATTGAAAGGATCGAATGAAAATTATAAAACTCGTTGTAGGGACAAGAATGATTTTATTCGGCTATGACTAAGCAAATATTTGGTAAGTGTGATCACAATTGATTGCATAGAAAAATATAATATATAACCATAATTATTACACTAAATAAATCAAAATCATATCAGTGCCAATTAATTAGGGTGTAAATGCGGATTTGAGGATGTAAATGTAATACAATGACTAAGATTGATTATGTATGGATGACATAAAAAGAATTATGTCACCATACAAATGTCGCTGTTAAATAGTTTCAATAAACCAAATCTAACACCAACTTAATTAGTAATTCATTTTCATGCCATCGTGTTGTTATGCAAACATTCCAAAACAATCGGCTTCTCTGAAAAACCAAAAAAATTAACTTTTAAATAGTTTAATGAAAACAAACGAATAATTATATGAAAATTTATCATGAACCAATCTTCTTGAATGCATAAACAACTCGATCATAAGCATATTTAATGCAATAACAATACGGGGTAATACGAATTACACATCTCTATGAAAACTCGATATGCATATTAAGCTTAACGTATCAATTACCTCTTGAGCGTTAGATTGCTTAACAAACGTAGCCTGTTCAACCCAAGTGTAGCTCCTCTACTTAGTCCACGCTAGCTGGGATCCAGATCTTCCTCACCAAAGCTTGCTAGAACTCTTGGTCAAAGAACGACTTTTAGGGTTATGGCGGCTAGGGTTTTCTCCGAGAGAAATTCTGTTGACTTAGGATTAACTGTTATCCTAATAGTCTTATTTATAGGATTAGGGTTTCTACCCTAATCCCTTCCTAACCCTAATGAGACGTCAGCCCAATAGTCTTAATCCACCATGGATTAAGTGATTCGGTCCATACTATATGCGTGTGACCTTGTAGGACCTAGTCAGATTAGCTGTGGCCCAAACCACTAATTAATATTGGTCTCTAGCAAGACATATTAATCTCTAACTGGCCCGAATTAATTCTATCAATCAGGTCTAACACTTAACTAGTTCCTATGTGGATTTGGTCCGATGGACAGATATCCTTCAATCTAGTTATCAAATAATCTCGTTAACTAGTTATGTAATAATCTCGCTAACTAGTTAACCAATCATGATGTTAACTAGTTAACTCGATAAGTTGACTAGTTAACTAAATTTGATTACTAGTTACCTAAATCATGATGTTAAATAATTAACTAGTTACTAATAAAATAACTAGTTAACTAATTTCGATAATAGTTGACTACTTCTGATAACTATCAGTCAAAAAGCACATGTAAACTAGTTATCTAAAATCATGATTAACTAGTTAAAAGCGAAATAAGTAGTTAGAAAACCTATTAACAAAATAACATGTTAACTAGTACAAATAACTAGTTATCAGCTTATAACCTGTTAACTAGTTTTTTTTTTTATAACCTGATAACCTGTTAACTAGTTATCAGCAAAAAAACTGTTAACTAGTTATTAGTAAAAAAACCCACTGCTAACTAGTTATCAGGAAAAAAAGGTGTTAACTAGTTAACCTGTCTTCGCCGGAAAAGTCATTGGAGTTTGGTCGGTCACCGAAAAAGTCGTTGGAGTCTCGCCTGAAAAGTCTCCTGAGACGGTAGCCGGCGACAGTGGCCGGTCGCCAGAAAGTCGCTGGTCGGTTACCGGAGAATATTAAGTAATTAATTTAAATATAAAAATTAAATTATGTGTGTAAAGTTCTAAATACCCCTAGCAATCTAGACCATTGGATTAGTCAAAAGGTCAAAGGGTGATCTAATGATTGAGAAAAGGTTGAAAACTTTCTAACCTTGCAAAAGGTTTGATTCGATCCTTCTCCCATTTATATAACATTATGATAATAGTCATTAACCTATTTGTTTGTAAATGAATATTTCATAGTAATCAAAATAAAATAATATAAAATTATCAAATAAAATATCCAACTTAATTATAATATTTAAAAAGTTATTACATAAATATATAATAAGCATAAATCCAAGTATTTAGAAAAATTAAGAAATTAAATCATAAATGGTATGTTAGCACATCGTCCACTAAGAAATCATAAAAAAATTCACTATTTTTTATTCAGGATGTTGGAATTTGATACTGTATCCTACAAAAGAATTTAATAAAAAATAAAATTAAAAAATAAATAATTCATATAAAAGTGACATTAATATCAAAGTATGGCATAATGTAAAAAATTTATTAATATATGGTGTATATACTTGTAATAATTGTGTGTATGATATGATATTGGAGAAAATTTTAAATGAAAAACTTCTTCCGAGTATATCTTTGTAGATTAATCTAGATAATTTGAGTCTCGATTTGTCCAAACATAACCGAAAATATAAATGATATAAAAAATATCAATAAATAGATATTTAAATTATGTTCAGACCATACTTGAATCTGTTGCACTTGAAGTATAAAAAATAAATTTAATTAACATAATAAGAAATATTTTTATTTTTGAAATGAAAGAAAAAAATAGTTCCCTTTGACTTGTGTTTAATTTTATGGGATTTGCATTTCTCTAATGGCCCTTTAATTTTACCTCTTAGCCCTCCTATTGTAGCTTTTGTCTAGTGGTGAAGTTAGGGGAGTCTACACCTAGCCCGGGTCCAGGGTCTCCTGGACCCAAATAGCTCAAATATATATATTTTTCATATAAAATATATTCAACTAATTATATTTTATGTATCAGGCCCGAGGTCTACTAGAATCCTGGCTTCGCCACTACTTTTTTCTTGACTCCAACAATAGCGAGATCTTGTTCATGATTTGAGTTGCATACCTTGTTAGAAAGTTCAGTTTGGTCGGGTAAAGTTTGTGAAGGTCATCTCCCGTAAATCCTTCAGCAACTTTGCAGAAGCTTCATAAGCATACTCATACATACTATATGCATCAACTACAAACATAGATATTTTTCAAAAATTATAATTCAAATTGAAGTAACGCTTTCCAAAAGACTTCTCAGAACTTCCAAGAACTTGAGTCGAACTTCTCACATCTCCATCGCTAGCATCCTTTGTCCATCTATTTGATATATATTGCTATGGGATCTTCTTTATATTTTTTGTTTGTCAAGAACTTTTATCGTGAGGGCACATAAAATCCCAACAAAGCTAAATTTCATGCATTTACATCCAACTATTGTAGGAAAAGGTTAAAATCTAACATGATGTTTGGTAGCTCTACCAGTATATATCACTTTATGGTGAACACTCCGGTGCACCCACTAAAAGTGGGTGTACTGGGTAACCCACTAACGTTTTGATAGACAAACATGTTTTTAATATCTTGTTTTTTTCGAGTATAAGAATCTACATGTTGTTAAAGAATATATATGACGATTTGAACAAAAAACTAATTTGGTAGAGATGATAATCTATCATATTGAGAAAAAATGCAGCTGTAGAAAGAAACCTGAAGAACATTAGGTATAATCTTATACTATGATGACTAAAAATTGTAACTAAGCTCAATTTAGACTTATTAAGATTAAATCTATTGATATAAACGATTAGTTCAATGAAAATATCACTCTAGATATCAAAATGTCAGTGGGTGTACCCGGTACACCCACTTTTAGTGGGTGCACCGAAGCGTTTACCATCACTTTGTATTCAACTTCTGTCCCTGTTTTGCTAATCTTCTCAATTGTACAATCCCAAACTTTCACATATTCTTCTTCGAACATTTTTAACACTTTAGAACTGTAGATCTTTGATGCTTGTCTTAATATCTAACCATTTTCTTTTAAGACTAGGCTAGTGTTCCTCATTTTGAACCTTCCAAGAGTTCTTGATACCTTCTATCTTCAACCAATCGATTATAATGATCTAAAAATATATCATATTGTGTTTTGGGCTTCAAATACTTCTTCAACAGATTGTTCATTGATTCACTACGTTGTGTACTCTTCATATCAACAGTACGACCATACACCACTTTTCCCTTTCAAGAAATATCCCATGTAACCTCATTGTTTTCTAGATTGTATTTCTTACGCATATCACTCCAATACGAAAACCATTCATCCTCATCTTCATGGTCATATACACATGATCCAAAATTTTAGGCAAATTGATTGGATGAGTGAAACACATGACTCAAGTGTTTAGCAACATTTTGATATATATGTCAGACACACATCAATGATGAGTTTGAGTAAATACCTCTTCTACTGCTTTAACCATCATTCCTGATTGATATGTTAGTATCGTCTTTAATTATTTTCCATCCATTGCCGTAAATAAGGTTTCAAAATAACCACTTGAAATATGTGACTGTTTCATCATATAATAGTCTTGCCCCAGTAATAATTGTCTACTTCAAATGATTGACCCCAACGAACGGAGCAAAAGGTCGACCATATCCATTAGTTATATAAGTTGTATCAAAACATACAACATCTCCAAAATTCTTATAGTCTACTTTTGACCTGGCATCCACCCAAAACATATTAGTAATGAGATTATCATTATCAAACTACACTGAAATAAAAATATGATGAGTCTTCAGACTGTTTTTTTTTAACTAATCCATAATTGCACGACCATCTCCTTTGATTATTATAGCTTTTCTTCGAGAGGAAATATAATTTCTATAATCAAGATCCAAAAACCCGTTGTGTTCACGTCCACCATTTTGCAATGCCAATAAATCAATGGTTGACTTAATTGGTAGCCCAACTTTCTCAACATCATCTACAATAGCTTTTGAGCAAACTTGATTTTTCTTTTGGTCTTCAACATGTGCTTCATTGGTGTAGCTGTAAGTTGATGAGTATGTTTTTCTTCAAAAGAACCAGTCTCAAACCTTTCATCATTTTTCAATGACACGTCATGTGAGCTAAACAATTTACTCTTGTAATTGGTGATTCATAAGCCACTTTGATCACACCTTTTATTAGTAGTCTTTTCTCCTTGTTTAGAGCAACAACACTTTCTTCTTTTCACTTGTCTTGTAGGTCTTCTCTTGAGGTGTTGGTCTCTTATGTTGAAACCAATGTTATGTGCATATTCCTTATAAAACTTGAAAGCACTATCTTCACAATCAAACTGTTGAAGTTAGGTGATCCAAATTCCGTAACTTATGGGGCTAGTCTCTTTAGTCCCATTAGGTTATTAACCCTATTAGGGTTTTGTATTTTCATCATATTTATACCTTTTGTTAGCAGTAGGGAAATACACTTTGTAAAATCCCTACATTTTGTACTCTCTCATTATAGTGGAGCTTTCGTCGCCGCCGTGCGTCCGTGATTTTTTTCCGCAAGGGTTTTTCACGTTAAATCATTGTGTCGTCTCTCTCGATCCTATTTCTATTTTCGTTTATTATTTGTCGATTTCTAACACAAACTTCATACCAATGTATGGTACTTGATTATCTTCTACATTCTGCAAATTTATTCTTCAAAACTTGTATTTACCTCCTCAACTCTATAAAACACATAATATAATCAAATACATGTATATAAATAAACCAATAACATGATAAACATAATTTAATATTTTAAAAAAATAACACAATACAAGTAAAAATAATAATTCATGAAACAAGATAACCTAATTAACTAAATAAAATTTGAAATTAAAAGAAAGACCAATGGATATTGGTAAATTAGGTTTCAAAATTAGAATATAATTCATTCTCTAAAACTACCAACACATATAAAAATCAAATCGAATTTAGTAGTTACTCTCTTATTAAAGGGGTCAAATACCTTAGTAGTCCTGAAACTTTGGTCCGCGTTACAAATCAGTCCCGAAACTTCAATTTGTTTCTGACTCGTCCCATTAGTATGGACTTCGTTACAATGTGGTACTATTTGTCATGTCATCCGATCCATGTCAGCTAAATAACAATTAAATAATAGATCACCCTGACTGAATGACCTAAATCATCTAATCGAACCAATCAACTTAACCTAAAACCAAAATCTTGAACCCAACCACCGTCACCCTAACCTAATCGAAATTGAAACTTCTCTTCGTACAGATTCTACTAAAAAACAGAGGCAAAATCTCTGCTTTTTCCTCTGTCAGGCTGTAATCGACATCAATTATATCCCTTTACTGCTACCCATATTGGAATTCGGATGAACCGCGGCAGAAGAAGAAGCAGATTCGATTATTACCGGATCGTTTCTGGACTTGAAATTGGGTCTCCCGAGCTTCTTTATTTGAATCTTGGAGCCGCGACGGCGGCAGCGGCGGAGACGAGAACATATGCAGTGGAGCTTATTATTGAGGAGTCTGAACATTTTGTTATTTAGGTGAAAGCTAAGTAGTTGACAAATTATGCTGTAAAGGGATATAATTGATGTCGATTACAGCCTGACAGAGGAAAAAGCAGAGATTTTGCCTGTCTGTTTTTTAGTAGAATCTATATGAAGAGAAGTTTCAATTCCGATTAGGTTAGGGTGACAGTGGTTGGGTTCAAGATTTTGGTTTTAGGTTAAGTTGATTGGTTCGATTAGATGATTTAGGTCATTCGGTCAGGGTGATCTATTATTTAATTGTTATTTAACTGACGTGGATCGGATGACATGGAAAATAGTACCATTGTAACGAAGTCCATACTAATGGGACGAGTTAGAAACAAATTGAAGTTTCGGGACTGATTTGTAACGCGGACCAAAGTTTCGGGACTACTAAGGTATTTGACCCCTTATTAATTAAGTATCATTCAATGTTTGCTAACCATTCACTTGAGAAAGTACGTGGTGGGAACTTCTAGGGTGACATAAGGATTCTTATGTCCCCTAGACATAACCAATAAGAATCCAACAAATCATCTTATTTTGTTTTCATATTTTTATTACCTTATTTTACAATAATTCAAATATCTTCCTATTAATATCCAAAGTTATCCTTATTTAAAAATTATAATCCTACTACTTCCCTACTGTACTCACACCGGCCAAAACCTTTCTTTAAAAACCAATATTTCTCATTTGAAAGAAAACGGCAGCCGACCATTGATCTTCTTCTTAATTTTTTCCTTTTTTTTCATAACATGGATATTCCCGAAGCAAGCAACCAAGCAGTCGATTCATCATCGACTTGTTTTTTGATTTGAATGCTATGCTCGATGACCCAATCAATGAAGGTCATTCGACACCCGATCCGATTATTGCCCGCTCTCAAGCTACTATGGATATTATGGACGGACTAGGTAACCATGAATATTAATTTTAGATACTAGTATTCTGACTCTCAATTGGTTAAACTATTCACTCCACAATCAACAAGGTGATCTAATACTAGTATCTAACCTACTAGAAAAACTAGTATTACAAATTCCCAATCAACACATAATTCCAGAAACATTCAACAAGCATGTGAAATTCCAAAATCAATAAAAAACCATGTCGAATACTAGTATATTGCTAACTCAATCAACCTCAAATTTTTAACGATTCCAATCACCAAATAGTGTCAGCATCGATCATACATATGGTGACCACTCCCTTCTTCATTAAGATACCCTATTTATAATTCAAAATCTAGTTTTCATATTCCCAAAATCACCAATAAAATTTTGATTCGAACCACTGATGAAGATTGATTATGAACACTAGTGTTATAAATCAAAATAAAAAAGCAAACCAAAACCACAAACGATACTAGTATAAACTGATTCCCCCTTTTTCGACCAACAATCTAATAACATAGAAACCCAATATCATAAACCTCTGATTTCTGAACTGATATATGATACTAGTATAAATCAAAAAGCAAACCAAAAACACAAACGATACTAGTATAAACATATTCTCCCTTAATTCATCCAAAAATAAATCAAACCACTAAATCCCTAGATCTATATCTATAATAAAAAATTTAATACTAGTATTATTGATCATGAACAAAATCAAACCAAACAACTTAAAAACCGGCAACAACTATAGGGCATGGGTGTGGTTCTGGAACAAGGGATCAACTTCCTCTTCGCCGAATGCGAGTTGGGTTTCAGGAATAGGGACTGACAAAAGCTTTTTGGGGGTAGGGGTTGGATTCTGAACCGGGGACCGCCTTCATCGCCGATAAGGTAAGTTGAGGTTCGGGAATGGGACTCACGAAAGCTGTCGGGGATTGGAGTGTTGGGTTTCCTTAAAGTGACCAACGACAAAAATTGGGACAGGGGTGGGATTTTGTGGCTGGGTATGAAAGATAAAAATGGGTAAATTTTGGGCGATAAAATTAGGTAAGTAATTAATAAGGGAAGGAGTAATTAATAAGGGGATGAGTAATTAATAAGGATCTTTTCTTATTAGATCTAAGGGCTCTTATAGGTTATGTCTAAGGGACATAAGATTCCCTTAAGTCATCCTATGTGTTCTCGAAAATCCAAGGGTTGTGGGATAAAAATAATATTATAATGTATTTATTACCCCTTATTTAATTCATGTTTCCTAATTTGGTGTCCTAGATTTTACCTCTTAGTAAAAATCCCTCATTTATCTTCATGCTCACTCATAGTTACTTAACACACTAACTATGGGATTCAAAGAGTAATTTTTTTTCCCTCAAATAGTGATTGTTATCTTTTGTGAACCAATATATTAACAATGATCAAATACTAGTATTTTGGTGATACTTGTATTGTGATAATACTTGTATTGTGATAATACTAGTATCCGATCATTGAAAAATTTGTGGAAAAAAAGTTCAAAGTATTAGTAAACCCAGTTTTATGCAACTCAAATTTCAAACCCAAACACTAATTTCGAAGTCATTACCATGAATACTAGTACTGACATGAAATTATAAACATTAATCACCACCAAACCTAATGCCTAGTATTTCTTGACTAAAAATCACATGTTTTCGAACCCCAAACCCCAAATCTTCAAATCTCAAATCCTAGACCCACTTTTCGAACCCATTTCATGGTTAAATTAATCTCAAATCTAATAAACCCTATTTTATGTAACTCTAATTTTGAAGCCATTACCATGAATACTAGTCTTGGATTCGACACGTTTTTAAAATACTAGTATTAGTATGCTAGATATGTATTGTGCATACAATTGGATGATGAGAGGTGGCCGACCGATGGTAGTGCTTGTAGTTAGGATTAAAACTTTAGTTAAATAGGATGATTTTTTAAATAATATGTATTTAATGAAAAGATAAATGGGGTGAGAGAAAAAAGGCAAAAAATAATAAGGATATCATAATTGATAGAAGGGCAGTGGGTGACAAATAAGGACCTTTGTATCCTATACAAAGGTCATCTACAACCGTCAGATCTCCATAAATTAAATCTAACGGATGATATTACTAGTATATAAGGGGGGCTAAATTACTATTTTTATTTTTTACCAGCAGCCCCCACTACCTAGGTAATTTCGTTGCAGCCCCCCACTACTTGAACCCGAATTTCCCAATCGGCGCCTCTTCCCCGACGGCAAGCTCTCCCGGACAGCAATCTCAGGCTCAGTCCGGTCCGGCGCCTCTATCTCGTGCGGCGACGGTCTCCGGTGCGGCTCCGCTATATCCCGTTCGGCGACATCTTTTCAGAGCGCCTATGCTCTTTCCCCTTCTCTTTCCACTGTCGTCGGCTCACTCCAGGTGGTATTTGACGAGCCGGCGTGACTTTATCATCCTCATCGCCGCCGGTAAGCATTGGATCTTTCAACTGGCCGTCGTTTATTAATTTTTTTTGTTTAATTTAAACCATCTGCCGATTTCATTCTTTTGCATGTCACTTTCTGATTCTAATTTCCATGTTTCGATCACTGCCTTTGCCAAGTTCGCTTACTGACGAAGATTCACGAGAACTCCGAAACCCCAACTTTGTTCCTGCTATGATTCGCATTAGAGGTGAGTGTTCTACAGAACTGTGGTGGGAAACTGTGACTCTGATTAAATTTGAATGCAATTGAAGCCGTAGTGATTTGTCGTATGGCTAATACTAGTATTAAACAACGTAGTTTGCAAATAAAAGTCATAAGAATACTAGTATTAATGTAGCAAAACTAGTATTTCATCGTATGTTTAAGGTTTGCATACGATTATGTTTGATCCACGTTTAAAGGTTTGCAGATTCTAAGTAATTGTATTTAATGCTTTTAGTGAGCTGTAATTTGCTTAAAGCATGTTTGGTGAATTCGTCTATCAATATACTTGAATCTTCTTTATGGCTTAGAACCTGTCCTTAGAAAATATATCTAAATTTGCAGCACCTACATAGTCAAGGCACATTCAGTTCTTTCGATTATGTTAGAGGCATGTTTAAATTTGGAAAAAACTTTCACTGGGACCATAATGCTTGCTTTTATATGGAGTCTTTTGTTAGGGCATATGAATGAGGAATGTTAGATAACTTATTATGCAAATAGAAGTCATAAGAATACTAGTATTAAACAACAACGAATGTATTGAAGATCAAAGAATACTAGTATAATTGAATGCAAGACTAGTATTTTATGCCAAGCTTTGTTTCCGTGTTTTAGTTACGGTGATTTCGTTGTGACTTGTGTTGCTATCTTTCACCTCAATTCAGCATGCTTGTTTCAAGACAGTAATGTATACGTTTATATTCTAGTTGGCTATTTGTTAGTGCTCGTAACAATTGGCTTATTAATTTTTCACGAACATGGCTCAGTCTTGTTTCTAATCAGTTATTGGTATGCTTGTTGAAGCCGGTGGAGCATTGTTGTCTGAGCAATGGTGACGGTAGTTTATTAAGCTATTTTTGTTATCTCCGAAATTGTAGTTATCTCCAAAATTGCCAAACTAGACTGTTTTGTTTACCAAACACATAAGAATCAGGTAACAACTACCATAAACAAGGGAATCACTGCCATCAATGAGAAAACCATCCAAGGCTGTCTTTGCTTCTTGTTTCTTTCCCCCATTCCGTATTTCGTTCACTTGCCATACTTGTATCTGTAGAATACTGGTAAGGTCGAAGTACTAGTATGTCTGGGCAAATTTCATGAAAACTAACTTGTGCTTCTGATTTGTTTCCCCCATTCCATATTTCTGTCATTGAAATACTTGTTTATGTCAAGTACTAGTAGGTGTATGAGTACTAGTAAGTTTACTGCCAACTTCATGATTACACACTTCTGCTTCTGGTTTGTTTCCCCCATTTCTTAATTAGTTCACCTGCAATTCTTGATTAGAACACTAGTAGGTTTGAAGTACTGGTATGTTTAGAAAGGGTATCAGTGCATTACTTGTTTATTGTTCAATTAGCTTGATTATTGAATTATGATGGTATACAGGGTTTGTGTACGACGATATTTTGAACAACTGAAAATGGAGGAGTAGCAAGCAAAGATTAGGTAATATGGTAGTTCTGCTAAGTGTTATTGATTTTGATACTTGTTGTCCAATCAGCCTCCAGAATCTAACAGACAATCTCATTATAATTCTGATTCCAGGGTTGACGGGATAATCATATGTAGGTGCAGCCCAAAGAGAATCAATGAACTGGTTTCACGGAGTTCTCCGGAACAAATTGCCAGAATCACTACTTTGGGGTTTGGAGGCACCAAAAAATTGGCATTACGCAATTGCCAATTGAGATGAGGAAGTGGGTATTGGCTATATACGACATGAGTTCTCAGACATTCAAATTAGGCCGGAGATGAAACTCAAGCTAACTGAAGAAGATGTGCGTAACGTTTATTATCTGTCGAGGGGTGCAAAAACGATAGAGTTGGATAGGACATCGAGGCACGACATGGATTCTATGGTGTTGGCGTGCGGACTTACATATGCCAAGGCTACCAAGAATGAGAGGCTGAAGCTTAAAGATTTGAAGGATCAGAGAATACATGATTTTTAAAGAACACTTGGCACTAGACATCTCTGAAAAATTTTCTTCCATTGCCAATCTTTAAAAACCTCGTTAACAATGAGTTTACACATCACAGTGGCTTTTAACAAAGATTCAAGAATCAAAGGGAAATTATAATTTTTTAAAAATTGATTTCATGAAAGAATTTAACCACAAAGAAACATATGTAGCTTCTATTAAGTAGTCTAAATGAAAGAACATTGGCTAGAAAAGAGGGAAAACATACCGTAGCCACGCAAAATTCCTTGTTCATCTGACGTCGGGATTGCATCCTCATCTGGTTCAGATATAGCATCAACATCGGACGAATGATCACTCAGTGAATTATTTAGATAAAAAAGAGGTGCGGAGGAAGATTTGTTGACTTGGAAACTCGAACCGGGTTCATCCATTACAAAACTCGAACTTGAACTTGGGGTTAGATTTCAATGGCCACTGCCTTTAAAAAAAAGTGGAAGCTTTGTTTTGGAATGGTGTAACCTAAAAAGGAAGAAGAAGATAGGATTATTAAATTAGTTAAGATAATAGTTTGTTCAATATTTTGAGGAGGTGATATTTATGAAATGATTATATTAATTGACTTTGAACTCACTGACGGTTACAATGTGGCAGCCATTTAATTAGCATTTTTAAATTAACTTAAATAACTAATTAGGTAGTTAGGATGAGATTAATGGTTGGGATGGTTAATTAATACAACTAACTACCTTAAAAGATAAAAAAAATTAAATTTTTTTAATCAAGACTTTTGATTGGTTTATGTCGGAGCTTGGTTGGTGACAAATGATTTACTTTGTCCCCTATACAAAGTTTAATCACAGATCTCCCTAATTTGATCTAACAGTGGATAATACTAGTACATAATAGGGTAAATTAATTAAATGTTTTTATTTTTCACCACTTACCTAGGGTAAACCGCCGCACCCACTACCTCTTCTTCTTCTTCTATTTTCCCTACCATACGGCGCCGGTGATTTCGTCGTCTCCATTCTCTAGTTCGCCGGCGATTTCCATCAGCAACCTCCATCCTCCTCCACCAAGCAATAGCCGCCGGCTCCATTCTCTAGTTCGTCGTCGTTCGGGAGGCACAAATCAACTCCCTAGCAGCCACTAGTTCACCGAATCGGCGACCTCTCAGACGGTGGTTTCTATCCGGACGAAGTGCTCTCACCGGTCCGGCGGTTCTATTTCTTCCGGCGGCTGTCTCCGGTGCGGCGCTGTCTCTAGTGCTGCGAGTCTTGGGCTTCCACCTTTTTCTCCGGCGCGCCTCTACTCTTTCCTCTGTAATCGCAGTCTCCAGGTGCTTCTTGACGGCGCCGGCATGGTTTATTCGTCCTCCTCGCCGCCGATGAACAGTAGGTTTCCATGGCCGGTGTTCATACACTTTTTTTTATTTACTCCATCAGCCAATTTGAATTTGAGGAAATTGTGTGTTTCGGGAGAATCGGTACTAGTATGTGTACACTACTTGTATATTCGTAGTACTAGTATGTAATTCACACACATGTGTGTTACGGTTTTTCTCGACTATATATCAACTCCGGATTTGAGAAAATTGTGTGTTTCGGAAGAATTGGTGCTAGTATGTGCACACTACTTGTATATTCGTAGTACTAGTATGCAATTCACACACATGTGTGTTACGGTTTTTCTCGACTATATATCAACTCCCGAATTTTTATTTTTCTCGACTGTATATTCGTAGTACTAGTATGAATTTTTGTTTTGTTCTGCAATCGAAAAATAAAGAAGAAGAACTTGACTCATACCTCCATTATAAAACTCGAACTTGGGAGCTTGAACTTTTTACTGTAATTGTGAGAGACTGATTTACTCAAAAAAAATTAAAAGTTTCATATTATTATAATGGCGTGCGTGTGATTGAAAGAGGAAGAAGAAGATTAGGATTATTAAAAAAGTTAAGAGAATATTCTCACCATTTTTTTAGGAAGAGATAATCAAAAATTGATTATCATAATTACCCTATTCTCACCGGCAGTTATAAGGGAGTGTGGGGATTTTTTTAATTAAATTCACTTAAATAATTAATTAAGAAGTGGATAAGAGATTAAGGGTCCAGATTAAACTTTGTATAGGTGACAAAGTTTAGACTTTGTCACCGAAAAAAATCCCGGTTTATGTAACCTTAACATAAAAATTCTTATGTTAGCTTCCTTTCTCCTGCCTTTATGAATATTAATTGATTGCAAAGTCCAATAATGTGTGCCATTAGAGAAGGTTATTTATAAAGTTCTATAGTCCTTTTCCATAGGAATTTTAATTCCTTTTCATGGAAGAAAGTGGAGTGATTTTTTTATTGTCAAAAGTAATATTGTTAGGACGTCTACTCCTATTATTATTAGTTAACTTTCAGTTTTTGCCGGCAAAAGATCCGGACCCAACCTTTAAAGGTTGGGCCGGTCCAACCAATACTATGCATCCTAGTAATCCCCTGCTTCGCGGGCCGAAGCCCAGCAAACCAAAACCTACCGGGGGTAAAATCGTCCAAAAATGCTGCAGCCACCACTAACCCTAAAATCGCGGGAAAGAAAAACTTACCTTATTTTCAAATTGCAGCTTGTCCTCCTCTCCTCCGATCAGCACACCACCATGAACTCCAACTCCAAACAGCACACCAACATGTCCTCCAATCAGCAAATCATCACCAGCTCAAGCTCCGATCAGCAAGTCACCACCTCCGATCAGCAAATCATCACCACTCAAGCTCCGATCAGCAAGTCACCACCTCCGATCAGCAAATCATCACCAGCTCAAGCTCCGATCAGCAAGTCACCACCTCCGATCAGCAAATCACCACCTCCGATCAGCAAATCAGGATCAGCTCAAGCTCCGATCAGCAAATCAACACCAGCTCAACCTCCGATCAGCAAATCAACACCAGCTCAAGCTCCGATCAGCAAATCAACACCTCCGATCAGCAAATCACTACATCCTTCTCTGATTTTGAAAAACATTTGGACGAAACTAATTCTATATCATTAGGTAACACTCTGACTCAAATTCTTTTTGTTATCTCTGTTAACTTGTTAATTCTTTGTAATTTAATACATTGTTAACTAGATAACACTCTGCTTACTAGTTACAAAGTATGTTAACAAGTTAATTCACTCTGAACTAGTTAACAATCTTGTTAACTAGATAACAGTCTGTTAACTAGCTAAATATCTGTTAACTAGTTAACAAGTATGTTAACCAGTTAAAAATCTATTAACTAGTTAACAAGCTTGTTAACTAGATAACACTCTGTTAAGTAGTTAACAAGTATGTTAACAAGATAACAGTCTGTTAACTAGTTAAATATCTGTTAACTAGATAACATTCTGTTAACTAGTTAACAAGTATGTTAACAGTTAAATCTCTATTAACTAGTTAACAAGCTTGTTAACTAGAAAACACTCTGTTAACTAGTTAACAAGTATGTTAACTAGATAACAGTCTGTTAACTAGTTAAATATCTGTTAACTAGATAACACTAAGTTAACTAGTTATCACAATAAGTTAACTAGTTAATTTGCTGCTATACGAATTCTTACATGTTAACCATTTATCATCCTGTTAACAAAAAAAAATCATGTCCTGCTTGCAGATTCAATAATCCCAACTGATAAGAAAACATGGGAGATGCTGAAATTTGAATCATCATCTGATGCACTGGGTTTTTACTCAGACTATGCACAAAACAATGGGTTCTATGCTAGGAACCAACTTGAAAGGTATACTGACAGCAAGAAACAAAAAGTGGACTTCATATACTATGTTGTGCATGTGTGCACTAAAAGAGGAGGGAAAAAAGACAAGGTTGCTGCTGCCAATAAAACCAGAGCGAGGGGGAAAACAACGACTGGTTGCAAAGCATTTTTGAGCCTCAAATTTGACAGAATATCAGGTATATTTTCTTCTAGTTACCTTGTTATATATGCTTATAATCTGTCAGTTTGTTAACTGGTTATACTGGTAACTAGTTAACATGTTAATAAGTTAAATGATGTTGTTTGGAAACAGGTAAATATATCATCACTAAATTTGAAGATGACCACAACCATGAAATGATCCCAGAAAGTCAAAGACACTTCAGTCGAAGTGTGAGAAGTATTCCAGCCGTATATAAAGTCATGGCTGATATAAATGCTGATGCTGGAATCAATGTACGTTCCAGTTTTGATTCTATGCGGATCGCTGCTGGTGGACCTGAAAACCTAACTTTCCTCCATCTAGACTTAAAAAACCACATCCGCAGCAGGAGAGAGAGACAAATGCAAGGAGGTGCTGTAGAGTTCTTACTTGATTATTTAGTAAAACAGTCAGAAATTAACATGGGGAACTACTCAAAAATAAAAATTGACAAAAAAGAAGATGCACAAATTGAAAGCATCTTCTGGGCAGATGCACAAATGCGTAGGGACTATCGAGCTTTTGGTGATTGCTTCAGCTTTGACACAACCTACAGAACCAACAAACACCATCGACCTCTAGGTATGTATTATCAGTAATTAAATTTGCACATCATTGTTTTCTGTTTACTAGATAACATGTTAACATCTGATTACCTAGATAACATGTTAACATCTGATTCCCTAGATAACATGTTAACATCTGCTAACTAAATATCAGCTATAATGTTATGAATGGTTATCTAGTTTACATGTTAAATTGTTAATTAGTTACCATGTTAAAAAGTAAGTTAACATGTTAAAAAAACTGTTATTAAGTAGTTAACAGGTAAGTTAACTAGATAACACTCTGTTCCTATTTAAAGTTGCCTGGTGTTAACTAGTTAACTATTCGTCTTGTCTTAACTGATTTTTTTCCCATGTACAACAATCTTTGTTGGTAAAACACATCACAACAAAATGTGCATTTTTGGTACTGCATTGCTCTATGAAGAGAATACAAAGTCATTTGAGTGCTGTTTGCAACATTCTTGGAATGCATGGGCGGTAGACATCCAAAATCAATATTCACAGACCAATGCCCAGCAATAGGAGCAGCTATGAAGACTCAATTCCAAATACATTTCATGGGCTTTGCACCTTCCATATACTGCAGAATGGACCAAGAAATTTGGGAAAGCTATACAATGCAGAATTCAGAGAACTATTGAAGTTCGTAATGTTCAACGTCGAAAATCAGGAGGAATTTGAAGTACACTGGAATGAATTGATAAAAACCTGCCCCCGTGCTAAGGGGAATTGGACTGATTCCTTGTATAAGCTGAAGGAAAAATGGTTGAGCGCTTGGATACGAAACCATTTTTGTGCTGGGATGAAGAGCTCACAGATGAGTGAGACATGCAACAACAACCTGAGAAAATTCATGGATTCAACTATGAATCTATCCAGGTCAGTTACTATTTAACCATTTATCTGTTAACTTGATAACCTTGTTTGTTAACTAGTTAACTTGATAACCTTGTCTGTCAACTAGATAACCTTGTCTGTTAACTAGTTAACATAACTGATAATTGTTAAATAAATGTCTTTATGCAGCTTCTTCATACAGTATAATCGTATGGTTGAGAATAAAAGGGAAGAAGCTAGTAGGCTGGAATTTAGTATGAAGGATAAACGACCAGTTCCTAGATCAGAAATGGCATTGCTTGAAAAAATTTCATGGCTATATACTCCTGAGATTTTTGAAACAATGCAAGATGAATGCATTGCATCTTCTCCATATGTACTAGGTAGAGATGAAGGGAATGATAATGAGAAGGGGATGGCATTTAAAGTATATAAGTGGGGGGGGGGGGGGACAACACAAAACTTGATGAAAGGACTGTTCTCATCAATGAGGACAAGCTTCAGTTCTGGTGTACATGCAGGACGTATGACACATGTGGGTGGTGGTGCCGGCACCTTATAAGATGCCTTGACTGTATGTTCTGTAACACAGGACAGCTGAAGTACAAAGACATCCCTGACGAATATATAATGAAACAGTGGACACGAAGTGCAAGGGATGGTTTTGAGTTCGAATTTCCCTCTGAAGATATCTTGCCGAGACAAGCAATGATAACCGGGAGGATGCAAACTATGTCAGCTATGACTGTAACACTGATGAATAGATTAGTTTGTAATGATGCAGCATATAAACATGTGATGGATACGTTTCATACATTACTTATGGAAACAGAAGGATTACCAGAGATTGGAGATAATGCTGAAACAACTCAGTCAGGAGGGGCATCTACTTCAGAAGGTAAAAAAAATTCTATACTTCATTATTTACTAAATTCTTGTTAACTATTTATGACACTGTTTACTAGTTATCATGGACTGTTAGCTAGTTAACAGTGTAAACTGTTAACTAGTTAACAGTCAATGATAACCTGTTATCAACACTAACAAAAAATTGTTTTCCTTCCCCTCCAGCATCTGTCATAATAACAGATGGTGAAACAATGACAGCTGCTGCTACATCGACGTCATGCCTGGAAATAACGGGATTCAAAATTAGAAAATATCCATTTAACTCACGGAAGAGAAAGAAGAGTTGCGTGGAAGAATCAATCTTCAAGAAAAGACAAAAACAAACCAACAAGATAAAGAATGATGCTTTGCGTGCTAAGAGTGCTGGGATGAATAATTTCCCATGATACAATATGTTTTTCGATGATTGTTAAACTGTTGTGTTGTTTGTTTGAAGTACAATAGTTATATGTTAACTATAATTTCCCATGATACAATATGTTTTTCGCTGATTGTTGTGTTGTTTGTTTGAAGTACAATAGTTATATGTTAACTAGTTAACACAATATGTTATATATGTTTTTTTTTCTGTAGATAGAAATCCATAAAAAGGTTAACTAGTTCACATAACAGAAATGTATGATAACCAACCACCTCGATAAAAGTTACCTACTGCACAAGGAAAAAAACATTAAAAGTTAACTAGTTAACTTAACAGTGTTAACTAGTTAACCATATTGTCTTAAAATAAAAACATAAAACCAGCCTCCTTGACACTATTCCACTATTCCCCCAGATAACCCCCTAGTCAGTCTTACATGCCTTCCCTCTAATCTCAGGTAGCTCCAAGTTTTCCTCACAGGTAACCAAAGTTTTCAAGATCTCCATCCTTCTTGTTGACGCATTAGACTTCTTCATCTGCCACTTGTACTTACCCTCCCAAGTTGCACACCAGTCCAGAGCATACAACCCGGTAATACTCGTATCCTTCTGTTTGATTCTCTTCATCAAATTCCACTTGTACCCTTTATCGGGGACCTTCTTTCCCCCTTCTGGAAATTGCCTCTCACAGTACACCTTTACAAAATTGAATACTTTCTCACCCAGGTATTCGTACAAATCTTTGAAGCTTTCTTTCTACATGCTGTCCAAGAAGTGAAACCTCTTGTTCACATGATCAATGACGAAAACAATATAATTACCGTCATGATTCACAGGCATAAACCACTGCACATAAAAAAGAACACATAACCACACTTGTAACTAGATATCTAGACATGAAAAAAATGTGGGAAAAACCCTAAAATAACTACTTACATAATCGACTTGGCTGAAATCGCAATCACGTGCCCATGTGAAAGCGACAATATCTTGAATCTCTCCATGCTTGCTTCCCTGAGATGGTTGAGTTTCTGTATAATGCTTTAAATTGGACCCCTACAAAAGAAAGGTTAACTAGTTAACAAAAATATCATATATACAAGCTAGCATGATTTGATAACTAGTTAACAACTACATGATTTGATAACTAGCACACATGAATCTGGAAACTTTAAAAAAATGATAATTAATTAAAACAATAACCAAAAACTAACCGTAAACTGTTCATGAAAGATCCATCTCTTGACAATCTTATCATCCGTGACTGATTTCCTGTTCAAATAATCAGTGTATGCATCGAATGTATTCACTGATATATCCTGATTAGGTCTCAGGGTCAGTAGATCTTCTCTTCTGAGAGATATGTTAGAAAAAGGATTCTCCGAGTCCTTTATGTGATACAAAACTTCATCCCTATTAGACAAAAAACAAACATGCATAAGAACCTAGATAAAAAACAACAAAACACTGCAGATAACTCGATAACAAAAATGATAACTCGTTAACAAAACTACAATGATAACTTGTTAACAAAATAACAGGTAGAGAAAACACACATACATATCAAGGGCTTCGTTAGTGCAGTAATCATAGATCATCTTTGCCATCCCTTCTTCTGAAATTAGATAGGATTTTCTAGATCTAAGAACAGGAACTTCAGTAATTGGTACTGCTCTGATAGGGTTAATGGCAGATTGTTCAATTGTTGGCATTGGCTTGCTGATCTGCTTGAGGCTGGCTAATGAAGCCATCGTATAGGCTGCTGTAGCAACCTTTACCCTGATGAGCTGCTACTTGAGCTCTTCCTCCCAGGACTAAGGGAGTCAGGGACGATGGCTTTTGATAAACTGCTGTATCTGTTAAACGGAGTTAACAAGTTAACAGATAAATTTTAAAAATGTTAACTAGTTAACAAAATAACATGCAAAACAAGATAACTAGTTAGCTGGATAAAAAATGTCTTACCTATATCGTCCTTCAGTTGAATAGTATGTACAAGCTTTTCCAATGGGCTTGAAACATGTGGAAGAGGTATGCCAGCCTCTTTCGGAGATCCTGGACTCCTGGTCAGTTGGCCACCGGAGGGTATTACAGGGGTGTCAAAAGTAACATCCCGAATCAGAGCAGCAATCACATCCTCCTCTTCCTTTGACATACCTTTGAAAGTAATTCCATGTATTAAAGGATGATCCCTAACTGTGCTGTATGAATCAGAACCAAGCTCACCTTCCTTAGGGGTTGCATCATATTTGGGTGGATCGGGAGTTCCTTTGTTCGTTTCTTCCACAACAACATCATCATTTGATGTCTCTTTTGAAGGATCCTTGACCTGTTGTCCCTGGTCAATGTCATCATTGTCCAGATCATCATCTTTTTTGTCCTTGTCCTTGTCATCATCTGCATCATCATCATTCGATCCTCATCTGCATCATCATCATTCAGATCCTCATCTGCATCATCATCATCGTCATCACCTCTGTCCTTGTCCTCATCTTTGTCCTTGTCCTCATCTTTGTCCTCATCTTTATCAACACTTGAAACACCGGGGTGGTTTAAAGTATCTGAAACACAAGTGATAGGAAACAAAACAATTAGTAACTAGTTAACTCTAGGTAACTAGTTAACAATAAATCCTATGAATGGTTCATAATTAATGAATCAGAGAATAAAAGGACTAACCCTTGACTTCAATTGGTTTGTCACCAACAGCAGGACCAGCATGAGAGATGACAGTGTCATCTGCATTCATCTGCTCAACATTGCCTGAAAAACACAAAAAGAATGTTAACTAGTTAACATTCTGATATATTTAGTTAACATAAAGACAAGAAAAACAAAAAAAAAAACCTGCCTTCAACAACAGCAACACTTCCAGCAGCATTAACAGTGTTGCCTGGTTCCAGCTTCTCACCAGAAGCTGAACAAAAAAAAAGGGTTAACTACTTAGCAGTTCATAAAACAACAAAAAATGAAAAGAACAAAAACAAAGAAAAAATCCTTACATATGGCTTCTGTTAAAAAGTTAACAGCTTTTGATACCAAGTTAACAGCACCACTGTCTGAAGCTGCAGCAGCAGAAGCACCAACAACTGGCACACCAGTGTGTGCAACATCTTCACCAAGTTTTCCAGCATCAGTTACATCCTCTGACCCCTCATTAAATGATTTGATCACCTTATCAAGTGCAAGGATGGATGAACTGTAATCTGAAAGCATTTCTCTACAACGGATACTTTCATTTTTAAACTTAGTCCTCAATGCAAATGCCTGAAAAAGCAAACAAGATAGCTAGTTATAAAAATAGTAAAATGAAATGTTAATTAGTTAGCTGCTATAGTGTTAACTAGTTAGCTGCTACAAGAAACTAACAAATTACCTTAGAACGTGATGAAATATCATAGTCTGATAATTGAGCTGATGGAAAAGAAACTCCAGTACGCTGCTTTTTGGAAAGTCCCTCATCAACATCTTCAGACCTCCCCCTCTTTGGAACCTTCCCAACAACACCTGACTTCTTTGGTTTCTTTAAAAAGTCCGTTATTAGGGTGTTGTCATCCAAGATTTTGTCAACTTTTCGCACAGTCTTCTTTGTCCTTGATTTAACAACAGGTTCATCACCTATATTGATTGAAGGCTTCTGCACAACCTTCTTTCTTTTGACTGCTGGTTTTTCAGGTGCAATAGCAACCTCCTTCCCCTTTTTACTCACAGCTGCTGAGTTGACATCATCTTCATCTTCATCTTCCTCATCATCAGCAATAACAAGCTTTTTAATCTCACAATGCTTTTCAACAGCTTCATTAAAATATTCCTTTAATGACTCATTGTTGAAGTACTACAAAATGGAAGGAGGTTCCCCAGTTGGGTTCAGCACTTTGAAGGCAGCAGCATATGCCACCTGGAAACACAGAGTTAAACACAAAAAAGTAACTAGTTAACATTAGAATTATAAAATGTTAACAAGTTAACAAATTAACAAGTTAACAAGCTAAGTTAACTAGTTAACATAGAAGACTTACAACCAAAAAGTGGACATCAGCAGCAATGGTTTGGTTCCCCCTGCATGTGGACATACGAAGCTTGAACGTATCCAGCCCAAACGCACACCAATCATACTTGGTAAACTTCAACAACATCTCCCCCGTCACATAGTGCAAGTAACAAATGTCTACCATGTGCGATAGTTTGGAGACAGCAACGACCCAACAATGTAGAGGAAGAATAAAGCAAGCCAATCACTGTCAGAGACGTTACTCTGGAACAGTGCATCCTTTACAGATTTCAGCAAATAACCTCCCCTGTGAGCTTCAAGATGAAATCGAGTAATGAACTCAGAGTAGTCCACTACAGGTAGGCTTGATAATTCAGGGACTGGGAGCCTACCACGAGGAAGAGAGTATACAACCTCGTAATTATGGGTGTCAATTTCTTCTTACCACCACCGGGGAGTTTTAAAGAGTGGGATGAATAATCATAGTTTTGAAGCGCCCAACAAAGGCATGCGCTATCAATTTCAGTGATATCAATTAAAGAAAATGAGTGCAACTTGTAGGATATCAGCAAATCGACCCGACTCTCAGGTAGCAAATGGAAAATATCGTGAATGCTGGCCGTAGTATTTGCTGGCCGACATTTTTTTACATCAATCACATCCGAGTATAGGAACTTATACCTGGAAAATAGATAACCAAACACAGAAAAAAACATGTTAACAAGTCTAGTGATAACTAGTTAACAGATAGATAGCTGAACATAACAAATAAAGGACTAAGCATAACTAGTTAACACACATATATAAATCAAAAACTCTTAGATAACTAGATAACTACCAAACAAGAAACAGATAACTAGTTATCATATACAGAGAGAACAGAGTTAACTTGTTATCATACCTAATAAGAACACAAAACTCATACTAAAACTCGTACATGCAAACCCTAAAACACACAAGCTAGACACACAATCTAGTGATAACTAGTTAACAGATAGATAGCTGAACATAACAAATAAAGGACTGAGCATAACTAGTTAACACACATATATAAACAAAAAAACTCTTAGATAACTAGTTATCATATACAGAGAGTACAGAGTTAACTTGTTATCATACCTAATAAGAACACAAAACTCATACCAAAACTCGTACATGCAAACCCTAAAACACACAATCTAGACAACAAAAAACACAAAAACCTGTTGAAAATGGTAACCGCAATAAACAGAGATTCAAACCCTAAAAAAACTTCACCAAAAACAGAACACATAGCAAAACACTGAAAACGAACTGAAAACATAGCAAAATTGGAGGAAAACGAACTACAACAAAGAAAATAGAAAGTATGAAAAGAGCATCTTACTTGGCAAAGTTAGGTCTAACCATGGCTGATTACTGTTGCTAAGTTGAGAGAAAGAATGAGAGAATAGGTTGTAGTCGGAAAACTGAGAGACGAAGGAATGAAGAATCGATGAGTAAGAAACAATCAGGGATTAGCAGTTGAAGGTCGTGGAGGAGGAGGGAAGAAAATCGTGGAGGAGGAGGGTTAGCAGTTGAAGGTCGGGAAATCGTGCTGAGAGAAAATTGGGAAATGGAGCTGAAGGTCGGGAACTGTACGGACAAGGGGTGGAGGTAAGACCCGGGAAAAAGAATGGATCTGAACTGACGAAAATACCCCTAAGTTAAATGAATTTAATCTGAGCCGCTGAATTCAATCATTAAATCCAACGATCCAGAAAAGGTTGGACCGGACTCCAACCCAAGGAAAGGGTTGTAGCCGGATCCGAAACCGTTTTTGCCTAAATACTAAATAGTATAATTAATGATGAAAGAGTTAAAATAAGAACCAATAATGTAATGGAGGAGGGAGTAGGGAAGCCTACACACACCAGTGTGTAGTGAAATATCGTCCATTGCCTAATTGTAGTTGTAGCCGTGGGATCAGTAGCGACTTTTATTTTGATGCTAAAAGATATGTGTGTTGTAAGCGTCGTAAAGTGGAGAATGAGAGTAGATTGGGTAGAAAATTCTAAGAGATGTTGACTCTCTCTAGATTCCTTTCTCTAAATTTCTCGCCCAAATCTTCTCACTTCCCGTTAAAGAGCCTCTCCCTTTCTCCCTAGATGAGCCTGAATCGTTCTTCATTAAGGAGCCATTCCTGAACCTAGAAAATTAACATACTAAACACACCAAGAAGTGGGTACCCAAAAGAAAGATCAATGATATTAAGCGATCAAGAAGAGGAAAGTTCAGGAACATTAAAGCCAAACCTTTTCCTCATTATCAACATACCACAACCACCTACAAAATGGATGCCAAGGGACTTAAATGCAGGATAATGGAAGTTGTAGATGGTTGTAGCGATACAGAAGAGTAAAGGCACCATGTTGTGGTGTTTATATTGACTACCTAAGGGAACCCCCCATCAGTAATACCCAAAGGGATGTTCACGACTACAACCTACCTACACGCATCCCAAAATTTTAGATTCTATGAAAGGGAGAAAAGGACCAACTTCCATCTACCCCTGCAAACTACACTCTAGTATTTGAACAGAGGATTGAGAGGCGCAATCATCAAAATTCTCCTTTCTCGTGCGAACCATTCCCCTAACCTAAGCCAAATCAAATATTTGAAAATCAGAGATATCAAATATGGTGATTGAGGGTCCAATCAAATAGTTATGGAAACCCTATGAACCAAACCAAATCAGTTTATTTGATAAACCTTGGACTTTCTAGCATGAAGTGTGTTACCATTTCCTAGAAACAAAAGAAATACAAGAGCAACCTTTTCTTCTCTCAACTGGATAGTTGATTCACCATAGCCAAATCTTCCTCTCTTTGATCATTCTCAATCTAGGGCCCAAACATAAGACTGGGTTTAATTTGTTAAAGGGACTTAATTTGTCATGGTTTTTGAAAAACCGTGACCAATTGGTTATTCAGACTCTTTCTTCTTCATCCTCTTCCTCTTCTTCCTCCTCCCTCTCTTTACTTCTTTCTCCCAAATCTCCCCCTCAACCTCTTCCCTCTCATACCTCTTCATCTATCCCTCTCCAGATCCATCACCATCCAAACACACCTCTTCCCCTCATCCCTCACCATCTTTTTCTTCATCTCCCATTCTCTCTCGACCACCACCATCATCAAACCCACTCTTCCCTCCGCCACCATCATCAAACCCATTCTTCCCTCCACCAAACCCAACCCATTCTTAAGACTCTCAAATTCAAATCGGAGAAGGCGGTGGCGGAAGGGTCATCATCAGTCATGGCGATGGATGTTGTTAAGGCGGACAACCTTCTCTCAAGATTCGAAATGGCCAGATCCGAACCCCCATCCAGAGTCCAGATCTGAAACCACCTCCAGAGGCCAGATCTGAAACCCCCTCCATAGTCTAGATACACCAAGGTGGATGAGCCCCCGTGGAAGCAACGATGAAGCGGCTCGACGACAATGGTGTTGATGACGATGAGCAAAATTATATTATTTGTTAATTAATTAAAACTATAATTTTTTATGGCCTAATACACAAATCTAGCCAAACCTTTAGGAAAATGTCAAATCTAGCCAAACCTTTTATCGTGACACAAATCCGTCCAAACGTATAATAACTGAGTCAAATCTATCCATTTGACTGGTTTGACCGCTAACGGTGACGATCCTTTTTTGTGAAGCCGTTAGTTGCACCAGTAGGGATGCCACATACGCCGATTATTGTGCCAGCAGGGATGCCACGTACACAATTAGTTGCAACAATAGGGATGCCTTTTACGCACGTGGGTAGGTGACCTTCTTAGGGTTTAATATAAAGTAAGTCTGGGGTGAAGCCTGCCTTCGACGACATTGTCTGCCCGCCGTCCCAACTCTGGACTTTGCACCGAAAGCTTCCTTGCCGCCGTCCCAACTCTTGCCTTTGTACCGAAAGCTTCCTCGCCGCCGTCCCAACTCTGGCCTTTGCACCGAAAGCTTGCACCGACTGGCATCGTACTTGCTCGGTAAAACCCTAAACATAGTGCGATTCCACTGGACCACTTGTGGTCCTCAAACACCCTTTTCGAACAGGGAAGCAAAGAGAGCAATAAACAATAGTATCCGACAGAAAGGGAAAGCTTAAAGAATAGGAATCGATTTACCTTGCGGACCTGTCACTGTCGGCAAGCTACACACCGGACAAATCATCTCTTTCGCTGGTACGATTGTAGTACGAAAACCCTAAATCCCCCCAAATTGATAAACCCTAAAATCATCCTTGGAACTAGTACATCACACTTGGAACTGGGATGCTAAACCGCGAATCGAGGGTTTGCAGTTCACTTCGTTCCACAACCTGGTCGTTCCGTCGAGGGAGGTCATGCGGTCATTAAATTGTCGAAGGAAATTTCAGAGAAGCGGATGAGAGAGAGATGGAAGGCCGAAGATAGGAATGTTCTAGACTTGGTAAATATCGTGTTAGTGGGTTTAAATTAGTCAGCGATAATAAGTGGGACGTGGCATGCCACGTGGAGTCGAAGTCAATATCTATTTGTCAACTCAGTCCACGTCAGGGCAGACTAATTAACAGTCGCTAACGAAGTGATGGAAAATGGGATCGATGAAAAAAAAACAAACTGGCGGTTTTCGTTTTCCAATAGGTTTGGCTAGATTTGACATTTTTCGTAAAAGGTTTGGCTAGATTTGTGTATTAGGCCTTTTTTTATTTGTTAATTAATTAAAATTGTATTTTTGTTATTTTTCGATTGACACAAACAATAAATTAATGACCTCGAATCTCGAATCATGTTCGATTGACACAAAAAAATAAATTAAGTGACTAGTTCGTAATTTATTGGGACGTTTTGTTAACATTTTATTTTATGGATCATTTTTCATAACGAAAGGATTTGAGGGTCTGGTCCTATAATTCGAGGAATCAACCAATGGGTCACTGAAAATTTCATCAGAACAGTTTGGTCACTTGATTTGTCACGGTTTTGCTATGAAACCGTGACAATATTGGTCACGGTTTTTAAAGAAACCGTACTAACATCTGTCATGGTTTCATATAAAATCCGTGACTAAAATCTGTCACGGTTTCGTAACAAAACCGTGACAGAATTGTTAGTCACAGTTTCTTTAAAAACCGTGACAAAATAGGGTCAATTTAGTCACGATTTCAGAAATTGTGACTAATTTTTTTAGTCACGGCTAAATCGTGACTAATTGGCCAAAAAAAACTGTGACTAATCTAGTATTTTCTTGTAGTGTACCCTTATTCCAATGGTTTCTACTGGAGGGATGGCTAGTGAGGATAGCAATTTCCTTTGGATTTACTTTATTTTTGTGGTATGTGATGGAATTAGAATTGTGAAAGGAAGGACTTCATTATAGTATTGAGAATTGTGGAATTGAGGATGACGAGTTATGATTGGTAAATTGAGATGAGGATGGTCTCACTTGTAGTAATCATGTGTGCATTGTTGTTAATAAGTAGAATCGAAAAGAGCTTGCATTGCTCCCTAAACTACGCGCATTGTGGGTTCTAAGCATCTCTCCAAGGGAGGGAGGTGCGATCATGTCTCCCAGAGAGGGGCGTGATTTTGTTGTTGTTGAGTATGGGCCCTATATTCTTCAAGTGAGAGGATGCGTCTGAGGCCAACAAGGGTCTTGGACCCTTCAAGGGAGAGGATAGCTCCTATGGTTTAGTTAGGCACATAAATGGGGTGTTGCCTCACTCAATTTCATTAGGAAACTAATCGCCCCTTTAGCATGAGTGGTAGCTGAAGTGATGAGGTATACTATTGGTGGTTTGAACTAAGGAGTTGACTATCATTTCTTTTGTTATTCAAAAGACTCACTTTTAAGAGATTTTGTACCCGGTATTGTTATGGATTTTTGGATGGATGTACGTTGGTTTTTTGTACTGGATTTATATTATTGGAAGCCTCCTTCTTGTTTTGACTATTATTACACATTTTACTAGTTTTATTTATTGTTGTTTAACCGTGATGTCCATTCATGTTTTAACCATGGGTTGAACCATGTTGGTTCAGGGTGGGCGTTACGAGTGGTATTAGAGCTTGGTTGGTCTGTACTGAATGAGTGGAAAGTCTTCTCTTCTAGAGGAGTAATTAACCTCATAAGGGGAGAAGATGAAACAACGATACATGACTGATGAACCTGCAGAATAGCGGTGCGTCAAATAACTACGAAGCTAGAAGCTAAGTAGATCGTATTCCACGGGTCTTCTAATGATTGATTACTCAAATATAAAGGCAAATTACTCAGAGTTAACACTTTGTGCGTGGTGTGAGTTCCACGACTTCTAATTCTAAGAAATGCACAGAAATTAAAAACTGAAAACAGGTTGAAAGATTGGTTGAAAACAAAGATGACAGACAAGCTTAGACTTTGAATCACCCTTCGTTCACCAGAGCATTGGCAATCAACAGATCAGCGGATTTCAATTCTCGTTCAATCAATTCTAAGACACCACCATAACTCCTTACCCTTAGGTTTAAGACTGGTGAACGTTCGCTCTATCCGATCTAGCTACCAAGATTAATTAGCCGCCCGGGTACGGTCGCCTCTCGCAACGACTTAACTTAACTGGTGCAATTACTAACGATTTATGAGTTACTCTTGCAGTGGATTAACCCTAACTGGTTCCTACGAAAGGCACACTAGAATGATTAGGTTAATTGTTCAATTTGATGTTTTAAAGTAAGGCGAGCGTTCGCTTCTGTCCTTAGCTTAACAAGAATCTAATCTAGGTGATCAATCCAGACAAGAAACATGAACAATGAAGAACAAATCAAACATGAAAGAGAAACTGATTGAACTTTGAATCTAATCACCGCTGATCCGTGACCGCTTTAAAGCCCTGGGTCACTTAGGGTTCATCTAGTCTAAGCTCTACGAGTTTAGCTACTCATGTTTTTCACAAAAGAATCAAAGACAAAGATAGAGTTCATCTTGAACAGAGGAAGAACAGAAAAGGATCTGAAAAACCTAATTAAGACGACTCCGGCAGAACTTCGATCTCTGGTAATCTGCAATCCTAGCTCCGAGTCTTCGAGATGAAAGGGATGGCGTCCCGATCTCTTCCTGGCTCTTCGAACTCTAAACTCTACTTCAGATCTCTTGAGAATCCTCGAAGTATTCGGTATTAGTTGTAATTATCAGCTCTTGTATGTGTATATCTGTTTTAGGGCCACCGGTTAAGTATTTATACTTAACCCTAATACTAGCCGATTTTGCATGGAATTTTCGCCAAAATCTGATGGAATTTTCGGCGAAAATCTCTTTGTAAATGGGTTGACCGCCGGCTGTTTTCTCCTGTGTTTTTCGGGCGCCGGGTTCTCGGCAAAAACTTGGAGTTTTCGCCGAAAACTTTTGTTGGTTGACATCAGCCGATTTGTTCTTGAGTTTTCGCCGAAAACTCCAAGGGATTTTCGGTGAAAACTTCAGTGTAAATGGAGCAGGAATTGGTTCGACTTGATTGACTCCTTGGATCGATTCCGGTGCGATTCCTCGAGGTTCCAACGCCTTAGACACGTCCTTGGCTACTTTATTTGATGGCAAAAACCTGTGCTAACATTAAAACACTAGAAAACCATCGAATAGACCCGAAATGGGCCAAAGTAACACAAATGGCACGAGATAGAGTAGTTGAATGAATATTCGTTAGTCTACCCTAAAAACCATGTCTTAAGCAAGGAAATGTCGCTTAAATGAGGCTGATAATCACGTCAAATCGAGTGTCATCAAAATACCCCACACTTAAGCTTTTGCTTGTCCTCAAGCAAACTGAATAGAAACGCTCATGCTCACAGATGATAAGATTTATTAAATTGGAGTTCAATCAAACACAATGAATTATTAGACAGATAATTCCTAGAACAAGAAACCTAACATGCATACTGATCAGACAAACAACCTGGTCTCACTAATAAACTGCACACGACGAGTAATCGCAACCAATTATGCACGAATTTGACCTGACCGACCAGACTCCTCACACAGGAAATATTTAGTAAACGGGGAACTCTCACTCTTTGTGTTTAAGGACGTGTTTATGCTCTCAATCATTTTTAGTTACTGAATTCTGTCATAAGTTTGCAATTCGACCACATCTCCACCACTGTGACAACACGAGTACTAGTCAAGAAGGACTTCCCTGCTAGGACTGTAACGAATTCTACACTACAAGGGTTTATGATGAGATGGACGATGGGAATGTATGATGATGGCTTTGGTGCGGTGTAGCTTTTGACTAACTTCCCTCGAATCTAGCCTATGGCTTCCTACCGTCTAACCAGACACGGGTGGAATAGTGAACGCTCGTCCTATGATACCCTCAAGCAACCTAGCACTTATTTTATTTATACTCTTTTCTTTTGACTTTTCTTTTAGCTTCATTCTTCCATTTGTAGGGAGAAGAACGTTTATTGAACTAAAAACTTGAAACTTTTCTGATTTTCTAATTTTCTCTTCTTTTCTCTTTTTTTTTCTTTGTGCCGATTCTTTCTTTTAGTTGCTAGAGGGGTTTACACGTTGGACATAATAGCTAAGACCACCTGTTTAATAGCTATAGGCAGGTTACCACAAACCAACTTCCGGTAGGTCAATCTAGAACTACAACCACAGTGGATCAACGGGGAATGAAAGAATGGGAAATGGCTGTAATGTATTATCGAACCGAAAGAACAGGCCAAGCTCAAGGGTTTAAACCTAAAGGAGTTATCGTTTGGTAGGCTATTGATGACACTCGATTTGACGTGATTATCAGCCTCATTTAAGCGACATTTCCTTGCTTAAGACATGATTTTTAGGGTAGAATAACGAATATTCAATCAATTGCCCTATCTCGTGCCATTTGTGTTACCTTGGCCCGTTTTGGGTCTATTTGATGGTTTTCTAGTGTTTTTATGTTCGCACAGGTTTTTGCCGTCAAATAAAGTAGCCAAGGTCATGTCTAAGGCGTTGGAACCTCGAGGAATCGCTCCGAAATCGATCAAAGGAGCCAATCAAGTTCAGAAAATTCCTGCCCGGTTTACAAAGGAATTTTCGCCGAAAATACACTAGGATTTTCGGCGAAAATATCAGCACAAATCGACCGTCGCCGGCTGAAGGAAATTTTCGGCGAAACCGTTAAGTTTTCGACCCGAAACTAAAATCACAGGAGAATGCAACCGAAGGGCCATCCATTTACACTAGGATTTTCGGCGAAAATACCTTGTTATTTTCGGCGAAAATATCAGGCAAATCCGGCGACTTAGGGTTTAAGTATAAATACTTAAACCGGCGGCCCAAAAGAAAATGAATCATTATTCATATTTTCACAAATCAGACTTTTGAGAGTCAGCCGACTCTAGGGTCGATAGATAGAGTTTAGAGAGTTCGAAGATCCGTGGAGAGATCGTGACGCCATCCTTCTGCCTCGGAGAACTCGGAGCTTAAAGTTGAAGATTTAGAAGATCGAAGCTTTGCCGGAGTCGTCAGAATTAGGTTTTTCAGTTCTTATCTGTTCTACCTCTGTATGATGATTTCCTTTGTTGCTTTTGATTCTGTTGTTATCATTATGAGTAACTGAACTTGTAGAGCTTAGATTAGATGAACCCTAAGTGACCCAGGGCTTTAAAGCGGTCACGGATTGGCGGTAATTAGATTCGAAGTTCAATCAGTTTCTTCTTGCATGGTTGTTTTGTTCTTGATTGTTCATGTTTCTTTTCTGGTTGGTCGCCTAGATTAGGTTTTTGCAAGCTAGGGTTAGTCGCTAGACGGTTCCCTACTTTGGCGCTTAAACTTGTCTTCCTTGATCACCTAGTTTAGATTCTTGTTAAGCTGAGGATAGAAGCGAACGCTCGCCTCTCTTTAAAATATCAATTCAACCAGTTAACCTTATAATTGGAGTGTGCCTTTCGTAGGAACCGGTTAGGGTTAATCCACTGCAAAAGTAACTCATAAATCGTTAGTAATTGCACCAGTTAATTAAGTCGTTACGAGAGGCGACCGTACCCGGGCGGCTAGTTAATCTTGGTAGTTAGATCGGATAGAGCGAACGTTCGCCAGTCTTAAACCTAAGGGTAAGGAGTTATGGTGGTGTATAGAAACTGATTGAATTAGAATTGAAAACCGCTGATCTGTTGATTGCCAATGCTCTAGTGATCTAAGGGGATTCGAAATCTAAGTTCGTCTATCTTCTCGTTAGTCAACCTTTTACTTTTCTGTCTTTTATTTTCCTGCTTTATTAGATTAGAAGTCGTGGAACTCACACCACGCACTAAGTGTTTAAACCTGAGTAATTTGCCAGCTTCTTTGAGTAGTCGATTAGTAGAAACCCTGTGGAATACGATCTAGTCTACTTCGGTAGGTTAGTTATTTGATACCGCTAAAACTGTAGCATCAAATTGGCGCCGTTGCCGGGGACTCTTCTAATTGTTTGAAAGAAGAGTTGGCAAATTATTCTTCTACCTTTCCGCCTTACCATTTATTTTCCCTCCATATTTCCATGATTTACCTGGGTAGTGTTTTTGAGTTTTAATTATGCAAGATTACAGGTGGGATGACCAGTACCAAGGGTGGTACATCAATGAAGCACCATATATTGAAGACTCCCAAGAGATGGATTTACACACTTATGAGCATCAACAATGGATGGCAAGCACCCAAGCCGCGATCGACAACCTCCAATCAACGGATGATGCTGTTGATGCATTGAACGCTGCGCTCAAGCGACTAGTGCAATTGAAGGGAGAAGATGCTCAACAACATTTCGAAGAAGAGCCTGAAGCTACACACCACCAACAAAATGACCAAGAAGTGTATATACCGGTTCATCAGCATTGACAACAGACGGCAAGAGTAGAATCCACCTTGGATGATCTCCTTTCGAAGCTACAAGCTCGTAACATGGTGGATGTCGAGCTCGAGCAACCAAATCCACTAATGGAAGAAGATGCTCAAGAGCCGTACGAAGATGAACATGACAATCTCACCCATAACTATTGCGAGCTAGAAGCATCTGATGAAGAATCCTTGGCGGTGGCGGTTGATGAAGACATAGAGCCAATCCATCTTGAAGTTGAAGCTGAAGAGGAGCACGAAGAAATCGAGGAGATATCCTCAATTGAGCTTCCGCCAAGCCAACCTATAGATCAAGCCAGAGACGAGCACGTGGGAATCGAAGACGTCAAGGATTTGGAAGTATACACACTCGATCCTGAGAGACCTCTTGATGAGCATCAGGTGGAGAAGATGGAGCTCATTGACCATGCCAAGCCGTACTACCTCTTTCCTCCTCCAGAAGGAGAATTCAAGAAGAACTGGTCATCCAACTAGAACTGTGATCTACTGGAGCACTACCGGCTGCATCACCCTGCTGGAGTGCTACATGGCACTCAACCGCTGGCCTTGAAGAAGACGATTGACTTCAAGGAACTCCTAAGTTGGGGTCCCTAACAGGTACCGCCCGGCTCAAGGACGTTAAAAGAGAGCGCTTCGTGGGAGGCAACCCACGGCTGGAGTCCGTTTTGAAATTTTGAGTCAGTTTTTTCCGTCTTTGTTCGACTTTTATTATGTGTGGATCCGGGGAACTTGTCCCGGTATCCTTTTGATCTTTTTGTTGTTTTTGTTTATGTAGGAACTTGAGTAGCTACTCCGCCCCGCTCCGGGCTATCCGTGCTCATCCCCTACACCGACCATCTCATTCCAGGTTCTTCGTATATCTCTACTCTAATTTAGTCCTGTGAGGACACAGAACGATTTAAGTGTGGGGTAGGATGCTAGAGAACCTTGCATGAACTTGATTGCCCTTAATTGTGTGTTGTGTGTTTCTCAGTGCCTTTCCAGTTTCTCTAGCATAGAATTGCTCAATTCTTGACTTTTGATGTTAAATTGACTTCAATTTTGAACAATGACGTCTAGACTGTTCCACTTAGAACCTGTAACCAACGTGACAAAACTGATATTAAATGAGTCTAGGTCAGAACAGATCACAAATCACTTCGGTAGTTGAAACTTGAATCAATTAAATTGCTTGACTTGTTAACACCGTTCTAAGATGATAAATGCTAGCTTCTTCCATGTTTTTCACTCCATATTTGATCACCTGTGATTGTGGCTTGAGATTAGACGGAAATCCAATTCGAAATCTTGTGTAAAAAGTTATAACTAGCTAGGATTAAGTGGCTAAATGGTTAAATCAAGTAATTGAATTAATTGATTCGATTAATTCAATTAATTCAATTACTTTTTTTTAGACAAAAAAAAGTAATTGAATTAATCGAATCAATGTTAAGTTCTTTAAAGTGCTGAAAATAAAGCTAGGCAAGCCCGACACCTAAGTGAAGTGTTCGGGTTGAGCACTAGCATAAGCACAAATACTGTGAGCTAGGCAGGTCCAACACCTAAGTGAAGTTTTTGGTATCGAGCACTAGTATGCAGTAAATAAATTAAATGGAAGAAGTTTAAATTTTGAAATAAATTGCTGTTTAAATCGGTCCTAGCTAGAACATGTAACGCACAGATCTAGAAACGGATGAAGTCGAGTCGATAGCCATGTCACTTTTCCTACCTCCACATCCACATCATGGCTAGAGCTTAAAGTCTTTTTGATTAGAATTGGTGTTATCGTAGAGCTTAAAACTACTACTTGATGTGTGCAGAGATTGGTGAGATCAAAAATTTATTTGGTTGATGTTCTTGCATGTGTAGGTCACTTTTTCTATGTGGAACAGTCTAAACCAAATCGTTATAATTGAATCTCAGTTTAATCTCGTGTCATTTGTGAATTTGAGTGTGTTCTAGTTCAGTTTGCTTGAGGACAAGCAAAAGCTTAAGTGTGGGGTATTTGATGACACTCGATTTGACGTGATTATCAGCCTCATTTAAGCAAAATTTCCTTGCTTAAGACATGATTTTTAGGGTAGAATAACGAATATTCAATCAATTGCCCTATCTCGTGCCATTTGTGTTACCTTGGCCCGTTTTGGGTCTATTTGATGGTTTTCTAGTGTTTTTATGTTCGCACATGTTTTTGCCGTCAAATAAAGTAGCCAAGGTCATGTCTAAGGCGTTGGAACCTCGAGGAATCGCTCCGGAATCGATCAAAGGAGCCAATCAAGTTCAGAAAATTTCTGCCCGGTTTACAAAGGAATTTTTGCCGAAAATACACTAGAATTTTCGGCGAAAATATCAGCACAAATCGACCGCCGCCGGCTGAAGGAAATTTTCAGCGAAACCGTTAAGTTTTCGACCCGAAACAAAAATCACAGGAGAATGCAACCGAAGGGCCATCATTTACACTAGGATTTTCGGCGAAAATACCTTGTTATTTTCGGCGAAAATATCAGGCAAATCCGGCGACTTAGGGTTTAAGTATAAATACTTAAACCGGCGGCCCAAAAGAAAATGAATCATTATTCATATTTTCACAAATCAGACTTTTGAGAGTCAGCCGACTCTAGGGTCGATAGATAGAGTTTAGAGAGTTCGAAGATCCGTGGAGAGATTGTGACGCCATCCTTCTGCCTCGGAGAACTCGGAGCTTAAAGTTGAAGATTCAGAAGATCGAAGCTTTGCCGGAGTCGTCAGAATTAGGTTTTTTAGTTCTTATCTGTTCTACCTCTGTATGATGATTTCCTTTATTGCTTTTGATTCTGCTGTTATCATTATGAGTAACTGAACTTGTAGAGCTTAGATTACATGAACCCTAAGTGATCCAGGGCTTTAAAGCGGTCACGAATTGGCGGTAATTAGATTCGAAGTTCAATCAGTTTCTTCTTGCATGGTTGTTTTGTTCTTGATTGTTCATGTTTCTTTTCTGGTTGGTCGCCTAGATTAGGTTTTTGCAAGCTAGGGTTAGTCGCTAGACGGTTCCCTGCTTTGGCGCTTAAACTTGTCTTCCTTGATCACCTAGTTTAGATTCTTGTTAAGCTGAGGATAGAAGCGAACGCTCGCCTCTCTTTAAAATATCAATTCAACCAGTTAACCTTATAATTGGAGTGTGCCTTTCGTAGGAACCGGTTAGGGTTATTCCACTGCAAGAGTAACTCATAAATCGTTAGTAATTGCACCAGTTAATTAAGTCGTTGCGAGAGGCGACCGTACTCGGCGGCTAGTTAATCTTGGTAGTTAGATCGGATAGAGCGAACGTTTGCCAGTCTTAAACCTAAGGGTAAGGAGTTATGGTGGTGTATAGAAACCGATTGAATTAGAATTGAAAACCGCTGATCTGTTGATTGCCAATGCTCTAGTGATCTAAGGGGGATTCGAAATCTAAGTTCGTCTATCTTCTCGTTAGTCAACCTTTTACTTTTCTGTCTTTTATTTTCCTGCTTTATTAGATTAGAAGTCGTGGAACTCACACCACGCACTAAGTGTTTAAACCTGAGTAATTTGCCAGCTTCTTTGAGTAGTCGATTAGTAGAAACCCTGTGGAATACGATCTAGTCTACTTCGGTAGGTTAGTTATTTGATACCGCTAAAACTGCAGCATCAGCTATCTGGCTTAGTAGCTGAATCTAGGTGCCCCTATCATTCTAGAACTCGTGTCATCGTGTGGTCTCGAGTAGGTCTCATGCAAATTCTAACTCATTCAAGCAAACAGAAAATCACTCAAAAAGAATTTGAAATTGCAAGTTACGTGCAATGGATCAAAAGCTCACAGTTTGTTTGCTAGTCGAATTCGGTCATTTTCATGCAATCAAGGCTACATACTACAAGTGTGATTTTAATAATTCTGTTCTGACCAAGCAATTTAGCATCAAAGTAAACACGTTGGTTCTCAAGTTCTAGGTTAAGCAGTCTAAGCATCATTATGAAAGATTGAACAACAACTTAACATCAAAAATCAAGAACTGAGCCATTCTAATGCTAGAGAGACTGGAAAGGAATCACGAGGCACACAAAAACACAATCAAGGGCAATCAAGTTCATGCAAGGTTCTCTAGCATCCTACCCCACATTTAAATCGGACTGTGTCCTCGCAGGACTAAATTTAGAGTTCAGAGTGAAGTAGAAGAACCTGGACCGAGATGGTTGGCGTAGGGGATGAGCACGGATCCTCGGAGCAGAGACAATCTACCAAAGCAAAGCAAAGGGAATCTACCGATTGCCTGCAAAACAAAAACAAATGAAAGATAAAAAGGAAACCGGGACAAGTGTCCCGGATCCACACAGAAAAAAGTTGGATCGAGATTCGAAAAGAAGAAATAAAAAGAAAGGACAAGGAAAAGGACACCACCCGATCATAGCTGGTCAGGGGCGTCGGGGGGTGGAAGGTGTAGGGCGTCACCGACCTGACGTTGCCACGCCAGCTGTGCCTCATACCGCTCGTCAGAGCGGTGCATGTGTTGCTGCATAATAATCCATCTCGCCTCCTGAGTGGCATTGTCAGTGATGCGCCACTCCTGGAGTCGCTCATACCGCTCTCCAACATCCGCGGGATGCGGCCGGTGCTGAGGGTGAGGCGCCTGATATGGATCTGGAATGGGCGGCGGTGACTGGTGTGCATACCCTGCCTGATGATGTGGCGAGGGTGTATGATCATGAAACTCCAGCTCTCACTGGGGCCGCGGCTCATCAGCATCATCTTCGTCCTCCGACTCGGTCTCGTCCTGGAGAGGAGGGGGCGCCGGCACCTGCGGACTGAGGTCCAACTCGAGGTCGTACTTGATCGCTAAATCTCCACCGACGGTGTACACTCTGCGGCGTGGGATGTCCGAGCCATATTCATGGCTGATACAGGGGATTATGATGAGCTGGCTGGTGAACCTCAGATCGTTGTGCTGGTTCAACCAAATAACTAACAAAGCTAACAAGCTAGGGTAGATCGTATTCCACGGGCCTTCTAATGATTGACTACTCAAATAAGCCAACAAATTACTCAGGTTTAAGCACTTCGTGCGTGGTGTGAGTTCCACGACTTCTAATTCTAAGAAATGCAAAAAAATTAAAAATTGAAACTAAGAACAAAATGGAAATTGGTTGATTAAAACAGAGATGACAGATGATGACACTCGATTTGACGTGATTATCAGCCTCATTTAAGCGACATTTCTTTGCTTAAGACATGGTTTTTAGGGTAGAATAACGAATATTCAATCGATTGCCCTATCTCGTGCCATTTGTGTTACCTTGGCCCGTTTCGGGTCTATTTGATGGTTTTCTAGTGTTTTTATGTTAGCACAGGTTTTTGCCGTCAAATAAAGTAGCCAAGGACGTGTCTAAGGCGTTGGAACCTCGAGGAATCGCACCGGAATCGATCCAAGGAGCCAATCAAGTCAAACCAAAAGTCAGCCCGTTTACACTGACATTTTCGGCAAAAAGAACCCATGGTTTTCGGGAAAATGCAAGGAAAAATCCACTGATGCTCAGCCAAGGAAGTTTTCGGTAAAACCCAAAGTTTTCGCCGAGAACCATCAGTCCGAAAATCACAGGAGGGAAGCAGCCGGACACCAGCCATTTATGAAGGAATTTTGCCGAAAATTCCTCAAGATTTTCGCGAAAATATTAAGCTGATTCGGCGGGTATTAGGGTTAAGTATAAATACTTAACCGGCGGCCCAAATCGAAAGAGACATACAATACATCATAATATACTTTTCGAAATCAGAATTTGAAGAATTCTCTGAAGTTCTGGAGCGAAGAGTTAGAGTTCGAAGAGCCGGAAAGAGATCGTGACGCCATCCCTTCCACCTCGGAGACTCGGAGCTAGGATTGCGGTTTACGGAAGATCGAAGTCTGTCAGAGTCGTCTAAATTAGGTTTTTCAGATTCTTTTCTGTTCTTCCTCTGGATGATGAACTCTTTCTTTGTTTTTGATTCTTTTGTGATAAACATGAGTAGCTAAACTCGTTAGAGCTTAGACTAGATGAACCCTAAGTGACCCAGGGCTTTAAAGCGGTCACGGATCGGCGGTGATTAGATTCGAAATTCAATCAGTTTCTCTTTCATGTTTGATTTGTTCTTCATTGTTCATGTTTCTTGTCTGGATTGATCACCTAGATTAGATTCTTGTTAAGCTAAGGATAGAAGCGAACGCTCGCCTTACTTTAGAACATCAAATTGAACAATTAACCTTATAATTGGAGCGTGCCTTTCGTAGGAACCGGTTAGGGTTAATCCACTGCAAGAGTAACTCATCAATCGTTAGTAATTACACCAGTTAAGTTAAGTCATTGCGAGAGGCGACCGTACCCGGGCGACTAATTAATCTTGGTAGTTAGAACGGGTAGAGCGAACGTTCGCCGGTCTTAAACCTAAGGGTCAGGAGTTATGGTGGTGTCTTAGTGATTGATTGAATGAGAATCGAAATCCGCTGATCTGCTGATTGCCAATGCTCTGGGGAACGAAGGGGGATTCAAAGTGTAAGTTCGTCTGTCATCTTTGTTTTCAACCCTAATTTCCAATCTGCTTTAGTTTAATTTTTAATTTTCTCTGCATTTCTTAGAATTAGAAGTCGTGGAACTCACACCACGCACGAAGTGCTTGCATTGAGTATTTTGCTAGTTTTTGGAGTAGTCAATCATAGAAGGCCCGTGGAATACGATCTGCTTAGCTTTTAGCTTTGTAGTATTTGATCACTGTTCTACAGCGTTCATCAAATTGGCGCCGTTGCTGGGGACTTCTTTGATTGTTTGAAAGAAGAACTGGCAATTTATTCTTCTATTTTCCATCTTTCACCTATCCATCCACTTCGATTTTACACTGGTTTTGTTTGTCTTTGTTATCTGTAGGTTTACAGGTGTATGCCTCACCGTCCTTGGACTCGCTCTCAAATCGAACAGGCTAAGAGTGCAGAGAGACCAGACAGTTCTGCTCCACCTCTACGATCACTGATGACACTCGATTTTACGTGATTATCAACCTCATTTAAGCAACATTTCTTTGCTTAAGACATGGTTTTTAGGGTAGAATAACGAATATTCAATCGATTGCCCTATCTCGTGCCATTTGTGTTACCTTGGCCCGTTTCGGGTCTATTTGGTGGTTTTCTAGTGTTTTTATGTTAGCACAGGTTTTTGCCATCAAATACGGTAGCCAAGGACGTGTCTTAGACGTTGGAACCCCGAAGAATCACACATAAATCAACCGGAGAAATCGCTCAAGTCAAAGAAAATGCCTGCCCCATTTTCACATGTATTTTCGGCAAAAACACCTTGGGTTTTCGCCGAAAACGTAAGAAGGAACCCACTGCCCCGAGTAGGAAGAAGTTTTCGCCGAAATTCCTCTACTATTTTCGGCGAAAATCCCAGTTGAAATCAGAAATTTTCGAGTTAAAATAAATACAGAACTCGGCGGCTAATGTAAGGGACTTACACTTTTGTCAATCACTTAACAAGCACACACGCAAACCAAGACGGAGGGAGAGACAGGGCGAGTAGATAGAGTTCAAAGAGCCAGGAACGGATCGTGATGCCATCTACCCACCTCGGAGAGCCAGTGCTAGGAGTTGAAGATCCAGCAGATTGAAGCTGCCAGGAAACATCGAAATTAGGTTTTACAGTTCTTCTCTGTTCTCCTACCTGAGATGTATTCTTCGTTTGTCTTCGATTCTTCTGTATTGAATATGAATAGCTAAACTCGTGTAGCTTAGATTAGATGAACCCTAAGTGACCCAGGGCTTAAAGCGGTCACGGATCGGCGGTGATTAGATTCGAAGTTCATTCAGTTTCATCTTTCATGTTTGATTTGTTCTTCGTTTTCTGTGTTTCTTGTCTGGTTTGGCCACCTAGATTAATTCTTGTTAAGTTAAGGATAGAAGCGAACGCTCGCCTTACTTTAAAACACCAAATTGAACAATCAACCTTATAATTGGAGCGTGCCTTTCGTAGGAACCGATTAGGGTTGATCCATTGCTAGAATAACTCATTAATCATTAGAATTTGCACCAGTTAAGTTAAGTCGTTGCGAGAGGCGACCGTACCCGGGCGGCTAATTAATCGTGGTAGCTAGATCGGATAGAGTGAACGTTCGCCAGTCTTAAACCTAAGGGTCAGGAGTTATGATGGTGTCTATGAACTGAATGAACTAGAATCGAAAATCGCTGGTCTGTGACTGCTGTTGCCTTGGTGATCTAAGGGGATTCGAAGTCTAAGCTTGTCTGTCATCTTTCTAGTCAATCAATCAATCTTCAATCTTTCTTCGCTTTAATTCTCATATCGAATCATCTTTGTATTTTAGTATAGAAGTCGTGGAACTCACACCACCCACAACCTGTGTTTAAACTTGAATTAAATTGACAACACCTTTGAGTAAGGAAGTAGAGGAAACCCCTGGAATACGATCTACCCTAGCTTTGTTAGTTATTTGTTTGAACCCGAACAACGATCTTAGGTTCATCAATCACAGATTTTGAAGAGAGGCAGATCCAATCCACCCGTCACTCCGATTAAGATCGAGGAACTGATGGAGAGTTCCTCATCTCCGTCTTCACCGTCATCTTCATCCGCTTCATACACCGCATCACTTTCACCTCCTCCATCTCCTACCATGACGATCAGTTACCACCACCACCACCACCAAATGGAGAACTACCACCACCACCACCTGCACAGAAGAGTCTAGCAGACTATAACAAGCGAGCGCGACTAGCGTTCGATCTGCCATTGCCGTTCCGCGCATTGAAGGAGATCCTGACTATGAGATCAAGATTCCATTCTTGACCATGATCTCTAGGGATCTACAATTTGAAGGCAGACCCCTAGACAATCCGTGCACTCATCTTGCAGACTTCCTTGATCTCTGCAGCACTTTCAAGAACGGAAACCTCGACAAAAATACTCTTTGTCTGAGAGCTTTCCCGTTCTCTCTGAAAGGCCCTGCTAAGAGGTGGCTTATTGGCAAACCACCTGGCTACTACACTAATTGGGATACTCTGGCTCAGGACTTCGTTGAAGAATACTTCCCGCCAGCCAGAACAACTGCCATCAAGGACAACATTGCCAGATTCTCCCAGAAAGAAGGAGAAAGCTTATATGATACTTGGAATCGATTCCAAGAACTTCTATACAACTGTCCTCATCATGGATTCGAGCAGAGGCAGTTAGCTGAAATCTTTGCTCGAGGTCTTCGAGAAGAATCTGCCAAGTGGGTCAATTCTTTAGCTGAAGGGGATTGCACTACACTCACACCTGAAGCTGCTCTTCTTCACTTCGCAAACTGTGCTTCCAAGTCGAGCAACTGGGAACGACAATCTGAAGGATCAAGGAGCAAGCTAGATCTCGAAGCAGCTATCAAGGCAGAGGTAGAGAAGCATCTAAAAAAGTCTACCACACCGATCAAGCCGCCGGCAGCTTCTGTCTACGTTGCCGATTGCGAATGGTGTGGAGCTTGCGCACATAACGGAGGCCGTTGTCAGAATTTTGGTAGGCAGAAGTCTGGTCTGCCGAAGAGGTAAATTTCATTCAACAAGGCTTCGTTAATAATCGAATGGTTATGCTGGCTACCGCAACTTCAGGCAGCAAGGGAACTATCAAGACAGACCTCCCACAATAATGGCGCCAACCATAACCAGAACCAGAATAACCGCCCAGCTGGTCCAACTCAGGATCAGAAACCTAACCATCCACTGGTAGGTGTCTACCAGCCGCCGCATTGAAATCTGGGCAACTATGGAACTGCACCTGCAACCGCCAGAACCAATACTTGAATAACACCTATCCAGGGCAGCAACATCAGAGAAGCTTAGCATTTGGCAGCAACGTTAGTGACCTGGACAGGAAGCTTAGCCAGATCATCACTAGACTCGATGATCACGACAGTCAGTTCAAGGCTCAAACTCTTCTCAATCAAGAACAGATAGCATCTGGACAAAAAATTGAGCAAGCCGTGAACAACATCTCAAGCATGCTGGCATCCGGTCGACCATTTGGCCAACTTCCGAGCCAGATAGAGCCAAACCCGAGAAAGGAGCAAGCCAAGATGGTAACTGTTCAAGATCCTTCAAGCTCATCTTCTAATACTTCTTATTGATTTATGCAGGATGCCTGACACTCCAAAGAAGAAGGTAGCACAGAAAGTGGCGCCTAAGGAGGATGATCCTCCTCTTGCACCGTACGTCGTGAAGCCTCCTTTTCCTAGAGCATTGCTGCCAAATGCAAGGATCGAGACTGGTATGAAGGGAAACAAGGAAGGAAATCCTGACATTCGTAGCAAGAAGCCCACCTCTCCATACCCAGCTAAGTGTTCTGATCCTGGTTCTTTCACGCTACCTTTGGTTATTAATGATATTGAAATAGAGCGTAGTTTAGTGGATCTAGGCGCGTCTGTCAATGTTATGCCTATGAGCTTATTTGAAAAATTAAACCTAGGAGAACTTGAACCAACTACTATGCAACTCATCTTTGCCGATAGATCACTTAAAACGCCTAGAGGAGAAATAAAAGACGTTGTTACTAAATGTGGTCCGTTCACGTTCTTAGCTGACTATGTAATCATTGACACTAGTAAGGATGATTCTACCATTCTCATAGGACGACCTTTCATGGCTACTACTGGAATGAATATTAACGTTCCAAATGGTTCTTTGACTCTAAGGGTTGGTAAAGACACTGTCACGTTCCGCCTTAAAGACGGAATGAAATATAATCGAAGAATGAAGAATGTCATTGCTTAGCTGTTGAAACCGTGGAGTTGACTCCGGTCAACTCCGTCACTAATATCTCTTCTAGTGTGCCTAGATCTGTTGTTGTTACAGGTGCTGGACAGGTTATCAAGCAAAAGCCGAGATATGTTCCTCCCGAGCTGCCGAAGAAGAAGAAGGAACTGCAAGCCTCTTCTAAACCACCGAGTACAAAACCGAGCAGGCCTCGAGGGAAGAACAAGAAAACGAAGACTCAAATGGTCTGGAGACCAAAAGCTCCGCCGTCTTCCACCGAGCCAGCTGCACCACCAATTCGTTCCGAGAAACCGGCACCGGAACAAGTATGGAAGGAGAAGCCAAAGCATCTCCTAAGGATGTACTAACGATCACCGATCCTGGTGATACCAAGCCGGAGATGAAAGAAAAGAAGAAGCCGACAGTCCTCATTCCTTCCATCGTAACACTCAAGAAGGATGACCTCTCCAGAGAACTGTTCGGACCGTTCAAGTTCATCGATCATCTTCCCGATGGACGTACCAAGCTCTTGCATGCGAACGGGAAGAGATTCACGCTTACCGGAGAAGCCCCGAAGCTGTACTTCATGAACTCCGAGCTAGCGTAAAGGAGAATCTGAGTTGGGATGTCTCCTAATACCGTCCAGGTATCGTCCAGCTCAAGGACTTTAATAAAAGAGCGCTTCGTGGGAGGCAACCCACGGCTGGAGATCCGTTTTTAATTTTTGTCAACTTAGTGTTTTAGAGTCGGTTCGGGGAGCCAAAAGTGTCATTTTGTTTGATTTATTATTTTCGTGTGTAGTTGTGTGTCGTAGTGTCGTTTGCAAGTTGATTGAGGTCGTTCCGATTTTTGTGGATTTAACTGTGATTTTCTGAAGTTTGCCGGATTTGCGAAAATATTTTCACCCGAGCAGTTCAAAATTTTCGGCGAAATGAACCCCTATTTTCGGCGAAATCGCCTTTTAAATTTTCATTGAATTTCACTGTTTCATATTTTCGGCCGAAAAATTCAATATGTTTTCGGCGAAAATCCTTTTGAAAACCGGCGGTGATTTTAACTGCTATTTTCGGCGAAAATCTTCACTTATTTTTCGACGAAAATACAAGGCAATTTCGGACCTTATCCCTTTAAAAATCCGGTCGACACTTCATCTCTCTCCACTTGCCATTTTCAAACTAAAACCCGAAAAATCCCCTTTTCTCTTTTTTTCGAAAACTGCCGCCGCCTCCCATTTTCTCTTCCCGCGCCACCATTTTCCCCGCCGCCGCTGTCCCGACCGACCTGCTCCCTTCCCCTTCCTTTTCCGGTTTCGTTGAGCCCTAGAACGTTCGAATCGGAGCTCTACAGCTCCAGTTCACCGAAACCCTTATTTTCAGAGTTTTTCACCGATTTCTCCCAAACCGTTCGTTTTTAGCATCCATGGCTTCAAGGTAAGTTGTAGAACTTTTCACTACGAATCTTTTGACATATTGATTGCTAAATTTCGTCGGGGTTGACTTTCAATTGACTTTTCGATTTGCCTCGATTTCGTGCCGACTGATTTCATGTGAACTAGGTTAGCTGAACTTGTTGAACTGTTCTAACATGCTTAGGGAGTTTCGTGCTTAATTTTCATATCATTTGATCATGTGTTGCTATGCATAGATTGATTCTTTGTGATGTTGACTTGTGAGAGATGTCGGTTTGACCATGAACTGTTTTTGATCATTTGGCTGTCGTATGTGTTCATTCTCGTTCAGATTATCGTGTTTGCCATCTGAGATCATATTTTACCATCGTTCTCCGCTTTGTGATAGTCTTGCCATGATTAGGGTTCATTATGCTATAAGTGTTGACTTTCTGAATGTCAGTTTGACTCTTTGAACTCTGATTATGCTTATCCAATTCTGGCTGTTCCTAAGCATATATTTTACTGTCTATGATTACCGGTTACTCTGCTCTGCTTACCCCCACTCGGTTTTCCTCATTTCTTTGTGAAATTGAGTTTTTCTACTAAGTGTGGGGTAGGGTTTTAGTTTGACTAATCTGGTTTCATTCTGGTTTTAGGAACACCACTTATGAGCGCAGGACTAAGGTGCGACTTGATGCCGCCTCGAGCTCCAGAGCCCCCGCTCCTGTCACACCCGCCGTTCAGGGCCCTCCTCCAGCATTACCTCGTCGGGCTGGATACCATCGCACCATCGCCCATCTACCTGACTTCTACTTCGAGTGCTTCCAGAAGATCGAGCACATCCTGGGAGCTAAGGTACGCTCTCTTTCCATGAAGTCCCTGAGCGAGCATGACGAGGACTACTACAGGAACGTGCATGACGCCCTAGCACCGGCCGGCTTGCTAGAGCTGACCACCATAGCTGCCGACTTCCCGGACATCGCCCTTCAGGAGTTCTGGGCGACCTTTGATCTGGATGAGCACAAGAGGAGGCAAGGTCAGAAGGTTGTTACTTCTATCTGGGTGGAGTGTACAGGCAGCTCACCTACGATGAGTTTGCTGCTCATCTAGGTATCCCCTATGAGCACTATCATGGCCATCACCTCGGCTGGGGCGACGATGATGACGAGGAGGCATACCATGCACTCTGGAGCCACATGACCGGAGTGCCTGGCGATCGCCTTGGGGAGCACAACTCAGTTAAGTCGCTCTCTCACCCTCTCTTTAAATTTATTCATATGGTTTGGCGTAGATCGCTTTTGTATGTTCCAGATAAGGATCGCCACCATATCCTCAAGGAGGAGCTTATGCTTCTCCGAGCCATCCGAGAGAGCTACCCTCTTCACCCCGGTTGGGTGCTTCCTCGCATCTTCCGCTAGAAGACGAAGAGGCGGACGCTACCTCGTGCACTCCTGGGAGGTAACTTCATAGGTCAGCTCATTATCTCCTTCGGCATCAGCCATGAATATGGCCCGAACATTCCACGACACCACGTTAGGACCGTTGGAGGAGACTTAGCGGTCGAATACGACCTAGAGCTGGACCTCAGTCCCCAAGTGGCAGCAGATCCTCCCCTCCAGCATGTAGCCAAGTCGGAGGAAGAGGATGATACTGAGCAGCAGCAGCCGCAGCCGCAGCCAGAATTCCAAGACTATATACCCTCGCCACATCATCAGGCAGGGTATGCTTACCAGTCGCCGCCGCACATTCCAGATCCATACCAGGCGCCTCACCCTCAGCACCGACCGCACCCCGCGGACATTGGTGAGCTGTATGAGCGACTGCAGGAGTGGCGCATCACCGACAACGCCACTCAAGAGGCGAGATGGACTATTATACAGAACATATGCGCCACGCCGACAGGCGATATGAGGCACAGCTGGCGTGGCAACGCCAGCTCGGCGAGCACCTCCATTTTCCACCCCCCGACACCCCTGACCAACCATGATCAGGTGGTGTCCTTTTCCTTGTCCTTTCTTTTTATTTATTCTTTTCGGATTTCGATCCAACTTTTTTCTGTGTGAATCCGGGACACTTGTCCCGGTTTCCTTTTTATGTTTCATTTGTTTTTGTTTTGTAGGCAGTAGGGAGATTCCCTTTGCTTTGCTTTGGTAGATTCCCTCCGCTCCAAGGACCCGTGCTCATCCCCTACGCCAATCATCTCGGTCCAGGTTCTTCTACTTCACTCTGAACTCTAGAATTAGTCCTGTGAGGACACAGTCCGATTTAAGTGTGGGGTAGGATGCTAGAGAACCTTGCATGAACTTGATTGCCCTTGATTGTGTTTTATGTGTGCCTCGTGATTCCATTCCAGTCTCTCTAGCATTAGAATGCTCAGTTCTTGATTTTTGATGTTAAGTTGTTGTTCAAACTTTCATAATGATGCTTAGACTGCTTAACCTAGAACTTGAGAACCAACTTGTATACTTTGATGCTAAATTGCCTGGTCGGAACAGAATTTTTAAAATCACACTTGTAGTTTGTAGCCTTGATTGCATGAAAATGACCGAATCCGACTAGCAAACCAACTGTGAGCTTTTGATCCATTGCACGTAACTTGCAATTTTAATTCTTTCTGAGTGGTTTTCTGTTTGCTTGAATGAGTTAGAATTTGCATGAGACCTACTCGAGACCACATGATGACACGAATTCTAGAAGGATAGGGGCACCTAGATTCAGCTACTTAGCCAGATAGCCTACCAAACGATAAATCCATTAGGTTTAGACCCTTGAGCTTGGCCTGTTCTTTCGGTTCGATAATACATTACAGCCATTTTCCATTTCTTTCATTCCCCGTTGATCCCCTGTGGTTGTAGTTCTAGATTGACCTACCGGAAGTCGGTTTGTGGTAACCTGCCTATAGCCATTAAACAGGTGGTCTTAGCTAATATTTCCAGACGTGCAAATCCCTCTAGCAACTAAAAGAAAATCGGTACAAAAGAAAAAAAAGAAAAAAAAGCAAAGTAAGGAAAGAAAGAAAATTTCGAAAAAAGTGAAGAAAAGAAAAATTAGAAAAGTTTCAAAGTTTCTAGTTCAATAAAACGTTCTTCTCCCTACAAATGGAAGAACGAAGTCAAATGAAAAGAAAAAAATTGTGTAAAGAAAAAGAATAAGTGCTAGGTTGCTTGAGGGTATCATAGGACGAGCGTTCACTATTCCACCCGTGTCTGGTTAGACGGTAGGAAGCCATAGATTAGATTCGAGGGAAGTTAGTCGAAAGCTACACCGCACAAAGCCATCATCATACATTCCCATCATCCATCTCATTATAAACCCAAGTAGTGTAGAATTCATTACGGTCCTAGCAGGGAAGTCCTTCTTGACTAGATACTCGTGTTGTCACAGTGGTGGAGATGTGGTCGAATTGCAAACCTATGACAGAATTCAGTAACAGAAAATGTTCGAGAGCAGAAACACGTTCTTAAACACAGAGAGCGAGAGTTCCCCATTGCACTATATTTATCCTGTGTAAGGAGTCTGGTCGGTCAGGTCAAATTCGTGCATAATTGGTTGCTAATTACTTGTTGTGTGCAGTTTGCTAGTGAGACCAGGTTGTTTGGCTGATCTGTACACATGTCAGGTTTCTTGTTCTAGGAATTAACTGTCTAATAATTCATTGTGTTTGATTGAGCTCTAATTTAATCGATCTTATCATTTATGAACATGAGCGTTTCTATTCAGTTTGCTTGAGGACAAGCAAAAGCTTAAGTGTGGGGTATTTGATGACACTCGATTTGACGTGATTATCAGCCTCATTTAAGCGACATTTCTTTGCTTAAGACATGGTTTTTAGGGTAGAATAACGAATATTCAATCGATTGCCCTATCTCGTGCCATTTGTGTTACCTTGGCCTGTTTCGGGTCTATTTGATGGTTTTCTAGTGTTTTTATGTTAGCACAGGTTTTTGCCGTCAAATAAAGTAGCCAAGGACGTGTCTAAGGGTTGGAACCTCGAGGAATCGCACCAGAATCAATCCAAGGAGCCAATCAAGTCAAACCAAAAGTCTGCCCGTTTACACTGACATTTTCGGCGAAAAGAACCCATGGTTTTCGGTGAAAATGCAAGGAAAAATCCACTGATGCTCAGCCAAGGAAGTTTTCGGCGAAAACCAAGTTTCGCGAGAACCTCTCCGAAAATCACAGGAGGGAAGTAGCCGGACACCAGCCATTTATGAAGGAATTTTCACCAAAAATTCCTCAAGATTTTCGCCAAAAATATTAAGCTGATTCGGCGGGTATTAGGGTTAAGTATAAATACTTAACCGGCGGCCCAAATTGAAAGAGACATACAATGCATCATAATATACTTTTCGAAATCAGAATTTGAAGAATTCTCTGAAGTTCTGGAGCGAAGAGTTAGAGTTCGAAGAGCCGGAAAGAGATCGTGACGCCATCCCTTCCACCTCGGAGACTCGGAGCTAGGATTGCGGTTTACGGAAGATCAAAGTCTGTCAACGAACTTAGACTTTGAATCCCCCTTCGTTCCCCAGAGCATTGGCAATCAACAGATCAGCGGATTTCGATTCTCATTCAATCAATTCTAAGACACCACCATAACTCCTTACCCTTAGGTTTAAGACCGGCGAATGTTCGCTCTATCCGTTCTAGCTACCAAGATTAATTAGTCGCCCGGGTACGGTCGCCTCTCGCAACGACTTAACTTAACTGGTGGAATTACTAACGATTTATGAGTTACTCTTGCAGTGGATTAACCCTAACCGGTTCCTACGAAAGGTACGCTCCAATTATAAGGTTAATTGTTCAATTTGATGTTTTAAAGTAAGGCGAGCGTTCGCTTCTATCCTTAGCTTAACAAGAATCTAATCTAGGTGATCAATCCAGACAAGAAACATGAACAATAAAGAGCAAACCAAACATGAAAGAGAAACTGATTGAACTTCGAATCTAATCACCGCCGATCCGTGACCGCTTTAAAGCCTTGGGTCACTTAGGGTTCATCTAGTCTAAGCTCCAAGAGTTTAGCTACTCATGTTTATCACAAAAGAATCAAAGACAAAGAAAGAGTTCATCATCCAGAGGAAGAACATAAAAGAATCTGAAAAACCTAATTCAGACGACTCTGGCAGACTTCGATCTTCGGTAAACTGCAATCCTAGCTCCGAGTCTTCGAGATGGAAGGGATGGCGTCACGATCTCTTTCCGGCTCTTCGGACTCTAAACTCTCTGCTCCAGAACTTGAGAGAATTCTGAAGTTCGGTATTAGTTGGTAATTATGATGTGTATTGATCTCCCCTTAATTTGGGTCGCCGGTTAAGTATTTATACTTAACCCTAAATCGCCGGATTTAGCCTGATATTTTCGCCGAAAATATTGAAGGATTTTCGCCAAAAATCTTAGTGTAAATGGATGGTCCGCCGGCTGCTTTTCTCCTGTGATTTTCGGATCAATTGTTCTCGGCGAAAACTTAGGGTTTTCGCCGAAACACTAAGGTATTTTCGGCGAAAACTTTAGTGTAAACCGGGGCAGACTTTGGTTCGACTCGATTGACTCCTCGGATTGATTCCGGTGCAATTCCTCAAGGTTCCAATGCCTTAGACACGTCCTTGGCTACTTTATTTGACGGCAAAAACCTGCGCTAACATAAAAACACTAGAAAACCATCAAATAGACCCGAAACGGGCCAAAGTAACACAAATGGCACGAGATAGGGCAATTGATTGAATATTTGCTATTCTACCCTAAAAACCATGTCTTAAGCAAGGAAATGTCGCTTAAATGAGGCTGATAATCACGTCAAATCGAGTGTCATCAAAATACCCCACACTTAAGCTTTTGCTTGTCCTCAAGCAAACTGAATAGAAACGCTCATGTTCACAAATGATAAGATCGATCAAATTGGAGTTCAATCAAACACAATAAATTATTAGACAGATAGATCCTAGAACAAGAAACCTAACATGCATACTGATCAGCCAAATTACCTGGTCTCACTAATAAACTGCACACGACAAGTAGTAGCAACCAATTATGCACGAATTTGACCTGACCGACCAGACTCCTCACACAGGAAATATTTAGTAAATTGGGAACTCTCACTCTCTGTGTTTAAGGACGTGTTTCTGCTCTCAATCATTTTCTGTTACTGAATTTTGTCATAAGTTTGCAAATCAACCACATCTCCACCACTGTGACAACACGAGTAACCAGTCAAGAAGGACTTCCCTGCTAGGACTGTAACGAATTCTACACTACTTGGGTTTATGATGCGATGGATGATGGGAATGTATGATGATGGCTTTGGTGCGGTGTAGCTTTCGACTAACTTCCCTCGAATCTAATCTGTGGCTTCCTACCGTCTAACCAGACACGGGTGGAATAATGAACGCTCGTCCTATGATACCCTCAAGCAACCTAGCACTTTTATTATTTTTTCTTTACACAATTTTTTTCTGACTTTTCTTTTGACTTCGTTCTTCCATTTGTAGGGAGAAGAACGTTTTATTGAACTAAAAACTTTAAACTTTTCTCTTTTTTTGCTTTTTTTTCAAATTTTTCTTCTTTTCTTTCATTCATATATTTTTTTCTTTGTGCCAATTTTTCTTTTAGTTGCTAGAGGGGTTTACACGTCTAGACATAATAGCTAAGACCACCTGTTTAATGGCTATAGGCAGGTCACCACAAACCGACTTCCGGTAGGTCAATCTAGAACTACAACCACAAGGGATCAACGGGGAATGAAAGAATGGGAAATGGTTGTAATGTATTATCGAACCGAAAGAACAGGCCAAGCTCAAGGGTCTACACCTAATGGATTTTATCGTTAGGTAGGCTATCTGGCTTAGTAGCTGAATCTAGGGCCCCTATCATTCTAGAACTCGTGTCATCGTGTGGTCTCGAGTAGGTCTCATGCAAATTCTAACTCATTCAAGCAAACAGAAAACCACTCAGAAAGAATTGAAATTGCAAGTTACGTGCAATGGATCAAAAGCTCACAGTTGGTTTGCTAGTCGGATTCGGTCATTTTCATGCAATCAAGGCTACAAACTACAAGTGTGATTTTAAAAATTCTGTTTTGACTAGGCAATTTAGCATCAAAGTATACAAGTTGGTTCTCAAGTTCTAGGTTAAGCAGTCTAAGCATCATTATGAAAGTTTGAACAACAACTTAACATCAAAAATTAAGAACTAAGCCATTCTAATGCTAGAGAGACTGGAAAGGAATCACGAGGCACACATAAAACACAATCAAGGGCAATCAAGTTCATGCAAGGTTCTCTAGCATCCTACCCCACACTTAAATCGGGTTGTGTCCTCACAGGACTAATTCTAGAGTTCAGAGGGAAGTAGAAGAACCTGGACCGAGATGGTTGGCGTAGGGGATGAGCACGGGTCCTCGGAGCGGAGGGAATCTCCCTACTGCCTACAAAACAAAAACAAATGAAACATAAAAAGGAAACCGGGACAAGTGTCCCGGATCCACACAGAAAAAAGTTGGATCGAAATCCGAAAAGAATAAATAAAAAGAAAGGACCAGAAAAGGAATACAACCCGATCACTGCTGGTCAGGTGGGCCGGGAGGTGGAAAGTGGAGGAAATCGCCGAGCTGACGTTGCCACGCCATCTGTTCCTCATACCGCCTATCAGCGCGGTGCATATGTTGCTGCATAATAGTCCATCTCGCCTCTTGAGTGGCGTTGTCGGTGATGCGCCACTCCTGCAGTCGCTCATACAGCTCTCCAGCTGGGTGCGGGTGGTGCTGCGGGTGAGGCGCCTGATATGGCTCTGGAATGGGCGGTGGTGACTGGCGTGCATACCCTGCCTGATGGTGTGGCGAGGGAGTATGGTCATGAAACTCTGGCTCGTACTGAGGCCGAGACTCCTCAGAATCATCTTCTTCCTCCGATTCATCCTCGTTCTGGAGGGGAGGAACTGCTGCTACCTAGGGACTGAGGTCCAGCTCGAGGTCGTATTCGTGGCTGAGGCCGAAGGAGATGATGAGTCGGCCGATGAAGTTGCCTCCCAGGAGTGAGCGAGGTGGCGTCCTCCTCTTGGTCTTCTGACGGAAGATGCGAGCAAGCACCCATCCAGGGTGAAGAGGGCAGCTCTCCCGGATGGCGCGAAGAAGCAGAAGTTCCTCCTTGATGATATGGTGGCGGTCCTTCTCTGGAGCATATAATAGCGATATACGCCAAACCATATGAATGTATTTATAGAGAGGGTGAGAGAGAGACTTAACTGAATTATGGTCTGTGAGACGATCGCCGGGCACTCCAGTCATGTGGCTCCAGAGTGCATGGTACTCCTCTCCGTCGTTCTCGTCGTTCGCCCAGCCGAGGTGATGACCATGGTAATGCTCGTAGGGAATGCCTAGATGAGCTGCAAACTCATCATTGGTGAGGGTCCTGTACACCCCGCCCAGGTAGAAGGAAACGACCTTCTTGCTCTGCCTCCGCTTGTGCTCGTCCAGATCAAAAGTGGCCCAGAACTCCTGGAGAGCGACGTCTGGGAAGTCGGAAGCTATGGTGGTCAGCTCTAGGAGGCCGGCCGGTGCCAGGGTGTCGTGCACGTTCCAGTGGTAGTCCTCATCATGATCGAAGAGGGACTCCATGGAAAGTGGTCGAACATTAGCTCCCGGAATATGCTCGAGCTTCTTGTAGCACTCAAAGTAGTAGTCGGGTAGACGAGCAACAGTGCGATGGGACCCAGCACGGCCAGGGAATGCTGGTGGAGGGCCCTGGATGGCGGGTGTGACGGGAGCGTGGGCTCTCGAGCTCGAGGCGGTGTCAAGTCTCTGCTTGGTCCTGCGCTCATAAGTGGTGTTCATAAAACCAGAACGAAACCAGATTAGTCAAACTAAAACCCTACTCCACACTCAGTCGAAAAACTCAATTTCACAAAGAAATGAGGAAAACCGAGTGGGGGTAAGCAAAGCAGATTTACCGGTAATCACAAACAAGAAAATACATGCTTAGGAACAGCCAGAATGGAATTAGCACAATCAGAGTTCAGAAGTCAAACCGACATTCAAAAAGTCATCATAATAGAACATTGAACCCTAATCATGGCAAGACTATCACAAAGCGGAGAGTGACGGTATATTATGATCTCAGATGGCAAACACAATAATCGGAACGAGAATGAGCACATAAGGCAGCCAAATGATCAAAAACAGTTCATGGTCAACCGACATTTCTGAAAAGTCAACCTCACAAGGAATAGGACTTAGGCTTAGCAACACATGATCAAACGATATAAAAATTAAGCACAACACTCCCTAAGCATGCTAGAACAGTTCAGCTAACCTAGTTCACACGAAATCAGTCGGCACGCAAATCGAGGTAAACCGAAAAGTCAATCGAAAGTCAACCCCTATGAAATTCAGCAATCAACATGTCAAAAGATTCGCAATGAAAAGTTCTACAACTTACCTTGAAGCCATGGATGCTAAAAATGAGCGGATTGGGAGAAATCGGTGAAAAATCAAAAAATTTAGGGTTTGGGTGAACTAGAGATGTAGAGCTCTGATTCGGCTGTTCTAGGGCTTGGATTGATCGGAAATGGAAGGGGAAGGGAGCGGCGGCGGCGGTCGGCAGCGGTCGGCGGCGGCGAGTGTGGGTGGCGGTCGGCGATCGAATTGAAATAGGGGAAGGTTTTTGGACAAAATTTCGAAAATGAAAGTGAGGAGAGAGAGGGTGAATCCGGATTTTAAAACGAAAATTTGGTTTATTTTCAAAGGGAATTTTGGCGAAAATAAGTGCAAGTTTTCGCCGAAAATGTTAGTTAAAAAGTACAGCCGGTTTTCAAAATAATTTTCGCCGAAAACATCAATACATTTTCGCTGAAAATGTTAGTTAAAAACGTCTGGAAAACTCAGTGGGATTGCAAAGAGAATTTTCGCCGAAAACATGGGTTATTTTCGCCAAAAATATTGAACTCTACGATTAAAAATATTTTCGCAATCCCGGCAAACTTCAGAAAATCACCATTAAATCCACAAAAATCGGAATAACCTCAATCAACTTGCAAATGACACTATGACACACAGACTACACACGAAAAATACGAAATCAAACAAACTAATACTTTTGGCTCCCCCGAACCGACTCTAAAACACTAAGGTTGACACAAATGAAAAACGGACTCCAGCAGTGGGTTGCCTCCCACGAAGCGCTCTTTTATTAACGTCCTTGAGCTGGACGATACCTAGACGGTATTAGGAGACATCCCAACTCAGATTCTCCTTAATGCTAGCATCGGAGTTCATAAGGTAGAGCTTCGGGGCTTCTCCGGTGAGCATGAATTTCTTCCCGTTCGCGTGTAAGAGTTTGGTACGTCCGTCGAGAAGGTGGTCAGTGATCTTGAATAGTCCGAACAGTTCTGTCAAGGGATCATCTTCCACAAGGAAGACAGTGGACGGAATGAGAACGATCGACTCCTTCTTTTCTTTAACCTCCGGCTTGATATCACCAGGATCGGTGATCGTAGGTATTTCCTTAGGAGATGCTTTCGACATCTCCTTCCATACTTGTTCCGGCGCCGGTAGCTTGGAACCAATTGCTGGTGCAGCTGGCTCGGTGGAAAGTGGCGGCACAACTGGTCTCCAGACCATGTGAGTCTTCGTCTTCTTGTTCTTTCCCCGAGGTCTGCTAGGTTTTGTGCTCGGTGGCTTAGAAGAGGCTTTCAGTTCTTTCTTCTTTGGCGTCTGAAGAACAGATTTTGGTTTCTGCTTGATAACCTGTCCAGCACCTGCAACAACAATTGATCTAGGCACACTAGAAGAGACATCAGTAACGGAGTTGACCGGAGTCAACTCCACAGTTTCAACAGCTAAACAATGAAATTCTTCATTCTTAGGATTATATTTCATTCCGTCTTTAAGGCGGAATGTGACCGTTTCTTTACCAACTCTCAAAGTTAAAGAACCATTTGGAACGTTAATTTGCATCCCAGTAGTAGCCATGAAAGGTTGTCCTATGAGAATGGTAGAATCATCCTTACTAGTGTCAATGATCACATAGTCAGCTAAGAACGTGGAAGGACCACATTTAGTAACAACGTCTTTTATTTCTCCCCTAGGTATTTTAAGTGATCTATCAGCAAAGACAAGTTGCATACTAGGCGGTTCAAGTTCTCCTAGGTTCAATTTTTTATATAGACTCATAGGCATAAAATTAACAGACGCGCCAAGATCAACCAAACAACGTTCTATCTCAACATCATTAATGACAAGAGGTAGAGTGAAAGAACCAGGATCAGAACACTTAGCTGGATATGGAGAGGAAGGTTTCTTACTACGAGCATCAGGATATCCTTCTTTATTCCCCTTCATGCCAGTTTCGATCCTTGCATTCGGCATCAATGCTCTTGGAAAAGGAGACTTCACGACGTACGCTGCAAGAGGAGGATCATCCTCCTTAGGCGCCACTTTTGGTGCTTCCTTCTTCTCTGGAGATTCAGCGATCCTGCATAAAATAGAACAAGCGTCAGCAGATAAGCTTGTAAGTTTTTTAACAGTTACCATATTGGATTGCTCCTTTCTCGGATTCGGTTCTGTCTGGCTCGAAGTTGGCCAAATGGTCGACCAGAATGCTAGCATGCTCGAGATGTTGTTCACAGCTTGCTCAATTCTTTGACCGGCTGCTATCTGTTCTTGATTGAGGAGAGCTTGAGCTTTAAACTGACTGTCATGATCATCGAGTCTGGTGATGATCTGACTAAGCTTCTTGTCCAGGTCACTGACGTTGTTTTCCTTCTGGTACTGCTGCCCTGGATAGGTGTTATTCAAATATTGATTCTGGCGATTGCCAGGAGCAGTCCCATAGTTACCCGGATTACGGTGCGACGGCTGGTAGACACCTGCCAGCGGATGGTTAGGCTTCTGATCCTGAGCTGGACCAGCTGGGCGGTTATTCTGGTTCTGGTTGGCGCCAGCATTGTAGGGAGGTCTGTCTTGATAGTTCCCTTGCTGCCTGAAGTTGCGGTAGCCAACATAACCATTCTGATTATTAACGAAGCCTTGTTGAATGAAATTTACCTCTTCGGTGGACCAGACTTCTGTCTTACCAAAATTCTGGCAACGACCTCCGTTATGTGCGCTGGCTCCACACCACTCGCAATCAGCAACATAGACAGAAGCTGCCGGCGGTTTGATTGGTGTGGAAGACTTCTTCAAATGCTTTTCTACTTCGGCCTTGATAGCTGCTTCGAGATCGAGCTTGCTCCTTGATCCTTCAGATTGTCGTTCCCAGTTCCTTGACTTGGAAACACAGTTTGCGAAGTGAAGAAGAGCAGCTTCAGGTGTGAGTGTAGTGCAATCCCCTTCAGCTAGAGAATTGACCCACTTGGCAGATTCTTCTCGAAGACCTCGAGCAAAGATTTCAGCTAACTGCCTCTGCTCGAATCCATGATGAGGGCAGTTGTAGAGAAGTTCTTGGAATCGATTCCAAGTATCGTATAAGCTTTCTCCTTCTTTCTGGAGAATCTGGCAATGCTGTCCTTGATGGTTGTTGTTCTGGCAGGAGGAAATTATTCTTCAACGAAGTCCTGAGCCAGAGTATCCCAATCAGTGTAATATCCAGGTGGTTTGCCAGTAACCCACCTCTTAGCAGCGCCTTTCAGAGAGAACGGAAAGCTCTCAAACAAAGAGTATTATTGTCGAGGTTGTTCCGTTCTTGAAAGTACGCTAGAGATCAAGGAAGTCTGCAAAATAGAGTGCATCGGGTTGTCTAGGGGCCTGCCTTCGAACTGTAATCCCTAAGAGATCATAGTCCAAGAATGGAATCTTGATCTCATAGATCAAGGACTCCTTCAATTGCGCGGTACGACAATTGCAGATCGAATGCTAGTCGGTTCGCTTGTTGTAATCATCTAGACTTTTCTGTCGCAGGTAGGCCGGTGGTGAACGTTTCGCCTGGTGGTGGTGTAGGTAAATTGATTAATTAGTCGCCCGGGTACGGTAGCCTCTCACAACGACTTAACTTAACTGGTGGAATTACTAACGATTTATGAGTTACTCTTGCAGTGGATTAACCCTAACCGGTTCCTACGAAAGGCACGCTCCAATTATAAGGTTAATTGTTCAATTTGATGTTTTAAAGTAAGGGAGCGTTCGCTTCTATCCTTAGCTTAACAAGAATCTAATCTAGGTGATCAATCCAGACAAGAAACATGAACAATAAAGAGCAAACCAAACATGAAAGAGAAACTGATTGAACTTCGAATCTAATCACCGCCGATCCGTGACCGCTTTAAAGCCCTGGGTCACTTAGGGTTCATCTAGTCTAAGCTCTAAGAGTTTAGCTATTCATGTTTATCACAAAAGAATCAAAGACAAAGAAAGAGTTCATCATCCAGAGGAAGAATAGAAAAGAATCTGAAAAACATAATTCAGACGACTCTGGCAGACTTCGATCTTTGGTAAACTGCAATCCTAGCTCCGAGTCTTCGAGATGGAAGGGATGGCGTCACGATCTCTTTCCGGCTCTTCGGAATCTAAACTCTCTGCTCAAGAACTTGAGAGAATTCTGAAGTTCGTATTAGTTGGTAATTATGATGTGTATTGATCTCCCCTTAATTTGGGCCGCCGGTTAAGTATTTATACTTAACCCTAAACCGCCGGATTTAGCCTGAAATTTTCGCCGAAAATATTGAAGGATTTTCGCCAAAAATCTTAGTGTAAATGGATGGTCCGCTGGCTGCTTTTCTCCTGTGATTTCTGGATCAATTGTTCTCGGCGAAAACTTAGGGTTTTCGCCGAAAACTTCCTTTGATGAGCATCAGTCGATTTGTGCTGGGATTTTCACCGAAAACACTAAGGTATTTTCGGCGAAAACTTTAGTGTAAACCGGGGCAGACTTTCGTTCGACTCGATTGACTCCTCGGATCGATTTCGGTGTAATTCCTCGAGGTTCCAACGCCTTAGACACGTCCTTGGTTACTTTATTTGACGGCAAAAACCTGTGCTAACATAAAACACTAGAAAACCATCAAATAGATCCGAAACGGGCCAAAGTAACACAAATGGCATGAGATAGGGCAATTGATTGAATATTCGCTATTCTACCCTAAAAACCATGTCTTAGGCAAGGAAATGTCGCTTAAATGAGGCTGATAATCACGTCAAATCGAGTGTCATCACTGGCCCACGAAGTTGCCTCCCAGAAGTGAGCTGGGTGTCCTCGGCTTTTGTGTCTTCTGGTGTAGTATGTGTGCAAGCACCCATCCGGGATGAAGAGGATAACACTCCCAGATGGCGCGAAGAAGAGTGAGCTCCTCTCTGCTGATGTGGTGGCGGCTCTTATCTGGTGCAAACAAAAGAGAACGACGCCAAACCATGTGAATGAATCGATAGAGAGGGTGAGAGAGGGACTTAACTGAGTTATGCTTTGTGGTACGATCGCCGGGCACTCCAGTCATGTGGCTCCAGAGCGCGTCGTACACCTCTCCGTCGTCGGGGTCGTTCTCCCAGCCGAGGTGATAACCCTCGTAGTGCTCGCGAGGGATCCCGAGATGAGTAGCAAACTCATCATAGGTGAACGACTTGTACACCCCGCCAAGGTAGAAGGATACCACCTTCCCACGCTGCGTCCTCTTATGCTCGTCCAACTCGAACGTGGCCCAGAACTCTTGAAGTGCGATGTCCGGGTAGTCAGCAACTAGGGTGGTCAGCTCCAGCAGTCCTGAAGGTAGCAAGGAGTCGAGCACGTTCCGGTGCCAGTCCACATCGTGCTCGAAGAGTGAGTCCACGGATAATGGACGCACGTCGGCTCCGGGAATACGTTCGAGCCTCTGGTAGCGCTCGAAGTAGTACTGGGGCAGGCGGGCAACGGTGGCGTGGTACCCGACACGACCAGGGAAAGCTGGTGGAGGGACCTGGACGGCTAGTGTGACGGGAGCAGGGGCTCGGGAGCTAGAGCCGGCGTCAAGGCGCGCCTTAGTCCAGCGCTCGTGAGTGACATTCCTAAAACTAGAAACGAAACCAGATTAATTAACTAAAAACCCACCCCACACTTAGTAGAAAAACTCAATTTCACAAATAAACGAGTAAAACCGAGTGGGGTTAAGAAAATTAAGTAAGAGGTAATCACGATAAATCACAAATCATGCATAAGTCTAGCCGGAATGTTCATAACATAATTAGGGATCAGAAGTCAAACCGACATTCAAAAAGTCAACATCATAGCACATTGAATCCTAATCATGCCAATTACTAGCTCAAGATGGAAAATGACGGCATAATCAACAACTCAGATGGCAAGCACAGATATATGAACGTGAATGAACACACATGGCAGCCAAATGAACATAAAAAAGTCATGGTCAAACCGACATTTCTCATAAAGTCAACACCGCAAAGAATCGATCTTAAGCATAGCAACACACGATCAAATGGCATTAAAATTCATCACAATTCTCCCTAATCATGCTAGATCAGTCCAAAGAGTTCAGCTAACCTAGTTCACACGAAATCAGTCGGCACACAAATCGAGGTAAATCGAAAAGTCAACTGAAAGCCAACCCCGACGAAATTCAGCATTCAACATGTCAAAAAATTCAGAATGAAAAGTTCTACAACTTACCTTGAAGCCATGGGTGCTGAAAATGAACGGAGGAAGAAAAATTGGTGAAAAATCGAAAAATTTAGGGTTTGGCTGAACGGGAGCTCTAGAGCTCCGATTCGGACGATCTACGGCTCAAAATGTTCGAAAAAGGGAGGGAGAGGTGCGGCGGCGGCGATGAGTTTTCGAAAACAGGGGAGGGTTTTTTTAAAAATTTTCGAAAATGAAAGTGAGGGGAGAGAGAGTGTGACCGAGAATTAAAAGGGAAAAATTTGTTAATTTTCACTGAAGTTTTCGGCGAAAATGTGTGCAATTTTTCGCCGAAAATCCTAGGCAAAATGGTCTGCCAATTTTCAAATACATTTTCGCCAAAAACTTAATAGAGTTTTCGCCGAAAAGTCTAGTTAAAATAGACCATAAAACACAGTGGGATTTGAAAGGGAGTTTTCGCCGAAAATTGGGAGAGTTTTCGCCGAAAATTTTGACCTGTACGATTGAAAATATTTTCGCAATTCCGGCAAACTTCAGAAAATCACAATTAAATCCACAAAAATCGAAACAATCTCAAACAACTTGCGATTGAAACGATGACACAAAGACTACACACGAAAAATAAGAAATCATGCAAATCGACACTTTTGGCTCCCACGAACCGACTCTAAAACACTAAGGTTGACACAAATGAAAAACTGACTCCAGCCGTGGGTTGCCTCCCACGAAGCGCTCTTTTATTAACGTCCTTGAGCTAGACGATACCTGGACGGTATTAGGAGACATCCCAACTCAGGGTCTCCTTAATGCTAGAATCGGAGTTCATGAAGTAGAGCTTCGGGGCATCTCCGTTAAGCATAAATTTCTTCCCGTTAGCATGTAAGAGCTTGGTACGTCGGTCGGGAAGGTGATCAGTGATCTTGAACGAACCAAATAGCTCTGTCGAGGGATCATCCTCTATAAGGAAGACGGTGGAAGGGATGAGAATGATCGGCTTCATCTTCATTTTATCCTCCGGCTCTATATCACCAGGATCGATGATCGTCGGTATTTCCTTAGGAGATGCTTTTGGCTTCTCCTTCCATACTTGCTCTGGCGCCGGTAGCTCGGAATGAATTAGTGGTGCAGCTGGCTCGGATGAAGGTGGCGGCACAACTGGTCTCCAGACCATTTGAGTCTTCATTTTCTTCTGATTCCTTCTCCGCGACCTGCCAGGTTCCTTGCTCGGTGGTGAAGAAGAGGCTTTCAGTTCCTTCTTTGGCGGCTTCTGAACAGTAGATTTTGGCTTCTGTTTTGTAATCTGTTCAATACCTGCAACAACAATCGATCTAGGAACACTAGAAGAGACGTTAGTAACAGAGTTGACCGGAGTCAACTCCACAGTTTCAACAGCTAGGCAATGAGATTCTTCATTCAAAGGGGTATATTTCATTCCGTCTTTAAGGCGGAACGTTATCGTGTCTTTACCAACCCTCAAAGTTAAAGAACCATTTGGCACGTTAATTTGCATTCCAGTTGTAGCCATGAAGGGTTGTCCTATGAGAATGGTAGAATCATCCTTACTAGTATCTATGATAACATAGTCAGCTAAGAACGTAAAAGGACCACATTTAGTAACAACGTCTTTTATTTCTCCTCTCGGAGTTTTCAGTGATCTATCAGCAAAGACAAGTTGTATGCTAGTTGGTTCAAGTTCTCATAGGTTCAGTTTTTCAAATAAACTCATAGGCATAACATTGACAGACGCGCCTAGGTCAACCAAACTACGTTCTATCTTAACATCATTAATAACTAGAGGAAGCGTGAAAGAACCAGGATCAGAACACTTAGCTGGATATGGCGATGAAGGCTTCTTGCTACGAGCGGCAGGATATCCTTCTTTACCTCCCCACATGCCAGTCTCGATCCGTGCGTTTGGCAGCAATGCTCTTGGAAAAGGAGGCTTCACGTAATACGGAGGAAGAGGAGGATCATACTCCTTAGGCACCTCCTTTAGTACTTCCTTAGAAGATTCATCAGTCCTGCATAAATTAGAAGAAGCATTAGTAGATGGGTATGACGGTTCTTGAACGGATACCATCTTAGCTTGCTCCTTTCTCGGATTTGGCTCGGTTTGGCTTGGAAGTTGGTCGACCAGATGCTAGCATGCTCGAGATGTGGTTCATAGCCTGCTCAATTCTTTGACCTGATGCGATCTGTTCTTGGTTGAGAAGAGCTTGAGCCTTGAACTGACTGTCATGATCTGACTAAGCTTCTTGTCTAGTTCACTGACGTTGTTTTCCCTCTGACGTTGCTGCCCTGTGTAGGTATTATTCAGATATTGATTCTGGCGATTGCCAGGAGCAGCTCCATAGTTACCCGGATTGCGGTACAGCGGCTGGTAGACACTTGCCGGCGGATGGTTCGGCTTCTAATCCTGAGCTGGACCAGCTGGATGGCTATTCTGGTTCTGGCCTTGGTTCTGGTTGGCGCCGGCATTGTAGGGAGGCCGATCTTGGTAGTTCCCTTGTTGTCTGTAGTTGCGGTAGCCAACATAACCGTTCTGATTATTACTGAAGCCTTGTTGAACGAAATTGACTTCTTCGGCAGACCAGACTTCTGTTTTACTGAAATTATGGCATCGGTCTCCATTATGCGCACAAGCTCCACACCACTCGCAATTGGCAACGTAAACAGATGCTGCCGACGGCTTGATAGGTGTAGAAGACTTCTTCAGATGCTTCTCTACTTCTGCCTTAATGGTTGCTTCGAGATCGAGCTTGCTTCTTGATCCTTCAGATTGTCGCTCCCAGTTTCTTGACTTTGAAGCACAGTTCGCGAAATGAAGAAGAGCAGCTTCAGGTGTAAGCGTAGTGCAATCCCCTTCAGCTAGGGAATTGACCCACTTAGCAGATTCTTCTCGAAGACCTCGAGCAAAGATTTCAACTAACTGCCTCTGCTCGAAACCGTGATGCGGACAGTTGTAGAGAAGTTCTTGGAATTGATTCCAAGTATCATATAAGCTTACTCCTTCCTTCTGTGAGAATCTGGCGATGCTGTCCTTGATGGCTGTTGTTCTGGCAGGAGGGAAGTACTCTTCGACGAAGTCTTGAGCAAGAGTCTCCCAGTCGGTATAGTATCCGAGTGTTCTTGTCGAGATTTCTGTTCTTGAAAGTGTTGCAGAGATCAAGGAAATCCGCCAGATGTGTGCACGGATTGTCTAGTGGCCATCCTTCAAACTGTAGATCCCTAGAGATCATAGTCAAGAATGGAATCTTGATCTCATAGTCAGGATCTCCTTCAATGCGTAGCACGACAATGGAGGATCGAACGCTCGTCGCGCTCGGCTTGTTGTAGTCAGCTAGACTCTTCGGTGCAACTGGTGGTGGTTGACCGCCTGGTGGTGGTGGTGGTTGACCGCTGGTGGTGGTGTGGTGGTAACTGATTATCCATGATAGGAGATGGAGGAGGTGAAAGTGACTCGGTGTATGAATCGGATGAAGATGACGGTGAAGATGAAGATGAGGAACTCTCCTTCAGTTCCTCGATCTTGATCGGAGTGACGAATGGAAGTGGATTGGTTCTGCCTCTCTTCGGAATCTGTGATTGTCTCGGTGGAGCAGAACTACCTGGTCTCTCTACACTCTTAGCCTTGTCGTTCTTGGCACTTTGGAGACACGTGAGAGGGCGGTGGTGCATAAACCTGTGAACAACCTACAAATAACAAAAATAAATAAAAACCAGTGTAAAATCGAAGTGGATGGAAAGATGAAAGATGGAAAGTAGAAGAATAAAATGCCAGTTCTTCTTTCGAACAATCAGAATAATTCCCCGGCAACGGCGCCAATTTGATGAGCTTGCAGAATGGCGGTGCGTCAAATAACTACGAAGCTAGAAGCTAAGTAGATCGTATTCCATGGGTCTTCTAATGATTGATTACTGAAATATAAAGGCAAATTACTCAGAGTTAACACTTTGTGCGTGGTGTGAGTTCCACGACTTCTAATTCTAAGAAATGCACATAAATTAAAAACTAAAAACAGGTTGAAAGATTGGTTGAAAACAAAGATGACAGACAAGCTTAGACTTTGAATCCCCCTTCGTTCACAGAATCAGCGGATTTCAATTCTCTTTCAATCAATTCTAAGACACCACCATAACTCCTTACCCTTAGGTTTAAGACTGGCAAACGTTCGCTCTATCCGATCTAGCTACCAAGATTAATTAGCCGCCCGGGTACGGTCGCCTCTCGCAACGACTTAACTTAACTGGTGCAATTACTAACGATTTATGAGTTACTCTTGCAGTGGATTAACCCTAACTGGTTCCTACGAAAGGCACACTCCAATGATTAGGTTAATTGTTCGATTTGATGTTTTAAAGTAAGGCGAAGTAAGGCGAGCATTCGCTTCTATCCTTAGCTTAACAAGAATCTAATCTAGGTGATCAATCCATACAAGAAACATGAACAATGAAGAACAAATCAAACACGAAAGAGAAACTGATTGAACTTTGAATCTAATCACCGCCGATCCGTGACCGCTTTAAAGCCCTGGGTCACTTAGGGTTCATCTAGTCTAAGCTCTACGAGTTTAGCTACTCATGTTTTCACAAAAGAATCATAGACAAAGATAGAGTTCATCTTGAAAGAGGAAAAACAGAAAAGGATCTGAAAAACCTAATTAAGACGACTCCGACAGAATTTCGATCTCTAGTAATCTGCAATCCTAGCTCCGAGTCTTCGAGATGAAAGGGATGGCGTCCCGATCTCTTCCTGGCTCTTCGAACTCTAAACTCTACTTCAGAACTCTTGAGAATCCTCGAAGTATTCGGTATTAGTTGTAATTATCAGCTCTTGTATGTGTATATCTGTTTTAGGGCCGCCGGTTAAGTATTTATACTTAACCCTAATACTGCCGGTTTTGCCTAGAATTTTCGCAGAAAATTTTATGGAATTTTCGGCGAAAATCTCTTTGTAAATGGGTTGACCGCCGGCTATTTTCTCCTGTGTTTTTCGGGCACCGGGTTCTCGGCGAAAACTTGGAGTTTTCGCCGAAAAATCTCCTTGGTTGACATCAGCCGATTTGTTCTTGAGTTTTCGCCGAAAACTCCAAGGGATTTTTGGCGAAAACTTCAGTGTAAATGGAGCAGGAATTGGTTTGACTTGATTGACTCCTTGGATCGATTCTGGTGCGATTCGTCGAGGTTCCAACGCCTTAGACACGTCCTTAGCTACTTTATTTGACGGCAAAAACCTGTGCTAACATTAAAACACTAGAAAACCATCAAATAGACCCGAAACGGGCCAAAGTAACACAAATGGCACGAGATAGAGTAGTTGAATGAATATTCGTTATTCTACCCTAAAAACTATGTCTTAAGTAAGGAAATGTCACTTAAATGAGGCTGATAATCACGTCAAATCGAGTGTCATCAATGACTAACCTTCCAAGGGCTTTCAAACATTTTAATTTAGGTTAGGGTTTTAAATGTGAATTTGACAATGAAGAGCTTTGAGAATTATAAACTGAGATTCCTTGTGTCCTCTTGTTGTGATTCAAGCCAAGTCGTGGTAGCCGTCAGTCTGGGAAAGGAGGTATAGCATGTCGGTTCCAACCAACTGCGTTGAAGGGTTGGAACTTTAAGGAGTTCTCTGGGGAGTTGGTTGATCCCGCAGTTGCTAAGCAATGGCTTAAGGAGAACATGTACAAATTTTTTCAAATGGTAACTTTGCAGATGAGAGGCTGCAAGTCATGATCTTATTATTACAAGGTCATGCATCAGAGTGGTCGTGTAAGCAATGCCACAAAGTCAAATGTTCCTGCCTAAGATGAAGTTGGAGGAGTTCAATGAGGAGTTCTTGAACCATTTTTGTCCGGTCATTTGGCGCGAGGAGAAGGCTAAAGAGTTCTCAGAGTTGGAGCAAGGTGATAGGTCGGCGTTGGCCTACTTTATTGAGTTCACCCGTCTCTCGAAGTGGTTTGATGAGCAAAACAGTCAGGAGAAGAAACTCATCTATAAATTCAAGAATGGGTTGAGATGGTTGATCCAAGAAGGGGTCACTTCGTGAGACATGGGAAGTTTGGTGTCGGCCAAGGCAGGCTTGTAGATGGAGAGGTTGGAACAGAGGAAGAATGAGGACAAGAAGAGGAAGGCTACTGCCTAGTCTTTGAACCCTACTACTCATACTCATGACTTGCAATACTTATGGCCAAGTCATAAGAGCACAACGTGCAAGTCATGGAGTGTGGGGTCAGCTTGACCAGGAGGGGCACAATTGGGTTTTCCAATCTGTGGCACGTGTGAGAAGCCACACTTTGGTGATGCCATATGTTGAGGCCAGCTCTTGTGATGTGTTACACTTGTGGTCAGTTAATCCATAAGGGTAATGATTGTCCATCAAGGGTGGTGGCACCAGCTTCGTCTGTGGGTTTGATGCAAGGACCTTGAGCTTCATTTGGGGCTTGTGGGGGTAGAGATGGAGGCAGCTATGGTCGTGGTTGATGTGAACCGCTGCAACCATGGGCAGACGACCCTTAAACACCACAAGCTGATGCTCCTAGCTACGAGAAGAACCTATAGAACCGGGGCGGAAGAGGACTTTGACCCACTAGCTATAAAGAGCTAGGAACCAGAAGTATCAAGTCGAGGACGCCACGACAAGAGATGGATACTCTTGATGATAAGCCAAACCTTAAGCCGTGCTCTTGCACATACTCGAAGGGGTTTAGAACAAAGTTCTGAAAAGGGGTTTATTGATTGCTTAAAGTCTGAATAACAAAGGGTGGCCGAAGGCCTCTATTTATAGGGAGGTAACAAGCTCTCCTCGTCTATTTAGCTACTTCCTAACTAGGAATAAAATAATCTAATCCTAACTAGGAAAGATAAAAATGACCTAAACAAGCTAACTAAAAAGGGGAAAGATAAAGTGTCTTGGTGTGCAAGGAAAGACTAAATAGGCAAAAATCCGGCAATCCGGGCTAAAACCCTAAATTCGGCAGCTTCATGGGTGGTCGGGCGGTTTTGGGCCGGCGGGTAGGGATTCTCACGCGGCTTTGGCCTTCGGATGGTGTCCCAGTCCTAGAAGGACTTGGGTCCAGGGTCTTCTGGTCGTGGCAGCCTGTTCTCCTCGCCCGGGCGGGAATCCTTGTCTCGGTGGGATTGCATGCATGGACCCGGATCGTGTATGAGCACTTCCCTACGTGGCTCCGCCTTCATTTCTCCTCCGATTGCATTGCCGTTTGTTGGCCCGTGTTCCTAAGAACTCCAGCTATCTAGAGCAACTAAAATTTCCCAAAAGGCCCGAGCCATTTGGCGGCTCGGGCCTAAGTGCTCTTTTGTAGCGCCGGGCCCGTGCCCGGTGCTTGGGCGGGCTCATGTCTCGGCCATCTTCATTTCTGGCCAGGCCTTTGGCATTCTGCCTCGGCCAAGTCTTCAGAAATGTCCTCAGAGGATCTTCAAGGGCTGAAGTTGGTTCAGGGCTTGTGGCACTTGGTCTAGGGCCTAGTGCTTGCACTTGGCTCGGTCTGGGGCTCGCTCTGGGGCCTGTCTTCAGGTTCCATCCCTTGTTGGTCAGGTACTCTTGGGTCCTTTGCTTCCTGTACTCCAGGAATGCTTCCAGAGGATCCCAGGAGTGGTCGGCTCCTCCAGGGCTCGTGGGGATTGGTCCAGGGCCTTTTAGGGCCCTTAGGCTCGGCCCTCGGTCCGGCGTGGGGCTCGGATCGGGTGCCTTGGCCTGCAACATTGCCTGGAGTGGAACCTCCTTCAATTTAGCTCTCCTACCTGCTGGTGGTGGCCTGAGCCTATATTTAGTCACATACCTTGGCCTCATGATCTGTTGGAGAGCTTTCCTTGGCCCTACACGCTTCTTGTAAGGCCCTAGGGTTCTGCCTTTGACCGGGGACCCTGGTGGGGTGTAGGAATAGCTGTAGGCCTTTGGGCGTCCATAGAGGATCACATCATACCCCTCTTCTTGCCTTGGATTTTCCCTCGAATCCATCTTGGGCTCTCTTTGTGCACTCAGCAATCCTCTCCACACTTCCGTAACTTGGGTGGCCATGTCTGGAAGAGACTCAACATCATCTTCTAGACCAGGAGTGTCATTTGAATCGGTGACAGACCAAGGTTCTGGTCCTTCGGAGCTTTGGCCGTCGGTGTCCATGTCTTCCCTTTCTGAAAAATTGGCCACAAGGATATTTAGGCTCGGTGAGGTGTCCGGCGAGATTACCTCATTGATGTCCATGTCAGGTCCTCCTTTTTCTTTGACCTGTTCGCCGATTTCTTCGTCCAGCTCCATATTTTCTACCTCCTCAATTGGGGCAGCCCTTAGGATTCGATGGGAGACAGCTTCCCATTGAAATTCAAAGTTGCTGGGCGCGTCGGGGCGGAGCCGGGGTGTATCGGGCCTGGGCAGGTACGTACCGGTGTCAGTCTGGGGGCCGGGGCGGTCCTGCGGCGTACCGGGGGTGGTCTGGATGATACCGAGGCTGGGGCCGACCAGGGGGCCTATATCGGGGCTGGTCAGGAGCGTACCAGGGCCGATCTGGAGTGTGCCGGGTTTGGCCTGGGGGCCGGTGTTGGCCTGGGCGCCGGGGCTAGCTTTGGTGTTGGGGCTGGCCTGGGTGCCGGGGCTGGGCTGAGAACCGGGGCTATGCTGGGCACCGGGGCGGGGCTGAGTGTCGGGGCTATGCTGGGCGTCGGGGCTGGGCTGAGCGCCGAGGCTGGGCTGAGTGTCGGGGCTGTGCTAGTTGGCGAGGCTGTGCTGGGTGCCGGGGCTGTGCTGGGCGACGGGGCTGTGCTGGGTGTCGAGGCGGGGCTGAGCGCCGGGGCTGTGCTGAGTGCCGGGGCTGGGCTGAGCGCCGGGGCTGTGCTGGGCGCCGACTCCGGGGCTGGTCAGATTCTTCGACTCTGGGGCTAGGATTTTTGAGAACATCCTAGTAAACTTCTCGAGCCCTTCTGGCTTCACTTCCTCTCCTTCTTCAGACTCTTCTTCTTCTTCTTCTTCTTCTTTCTACTTCTCATCCTCCTCCTCATCATCTGTCTCAATCTCTCCTTCTCTCATCACCATGATCCTTTGGTTGGGACAGTACCTTGAGACGTGTCCCCTGCCTTGACATTTAAAGCACACAATTCCACTAGGACGGGTGATGTGACTTTGATTAGTGCATTTTAAGCTTATGAATGACCTATGAAATGCCCGTGTTTATTCGTGAAATGACATGACTTATATGCTTTTATTGAAGTTTTGTGCAAAGTGTCATTTTGTTGTCCGGTTGCCACTTTGGAGCCAAATTCGTGGGCTATTGGAGTTGCCTCTGTGCATTTTCATGTTATGGCATCAAAGTACGGATGACAAGGAGCGTATAGGAGCAAACGGGAGGTCATTTGGAGTCCGGACGAGGGAGATATGAGCATTACAAGATCGAGCTTTCTGCAGAGCTGAGGAGGTGCACGCCGTGCACCACTGCACGCCGTGCATGATGCACGCCGTGCACCGTGCACGGTTTGGTGCACGGGCTGTCCAGGAGGCTCCGAAACACTTTCAGCTCCAAGGTGCACGCCGTGCAGCCTTGCACGCCGTTCACCATGCACGCCGTGCATAGGTGCACGCCGTGCACTGCCCCCTGCACTATAAATACCCACGTTTTTCACTCTTTTGGGGAATCAATTCATATCTCTTGAACCCCTTGTACATACCCACGAACCCTCAAACCCTAGGACACATTTTTGGAGCAATTTGAAGCCATTGGAGCTAGGATTGAAGCCAACAAACCTTGGGAGAAGTGCTTACAAGTGGAGAAGTGAAGATCATCTCAAGGATTCATCCATGGTGTTCTTGGTGACCATTCTTCCTTCTTTTCTCTTTACTCCCTTGGCCATGTGTGGCTGAGTTTCTAGGGTTCATCTTGGATGGGTAGATTAGTTGTGCTATGATAGAGGGATGATTGTATAGAACTTGCCATGATTGATCTTGGATTGTAAGAAGATGGTCTCTATGACTTGTTGTTAATTCCATTGATGGCTATGGCTTGATTGGTCTATTATTTGTAATGTAATGCATGAGAGTGCTTGGATTACATGGATTGTAGGTCTAGGGATTGAAGAGAGTGTGTTCTAAGAGATTAGATCATCTCAATTCAACCATAGTTGCATGATTTCTCACTTGTGCATTTTATCGAACACTTGGTTTGCATTAGGATTTTCACTCAATTGAACTTTGATTAGTCTTTGGATGATTCTCTTAGTGTTAGGACATTGACATGAGAGTGTGGTGTCTAGCCTAGTGGTCATAGAGTCATAGGAGAGGGTTTTGTAGCTTGGCATTTCATCAAACACCTTTAATGCATCCTTAGTCACTTAGCTTGAGAGCGAGAGCCTAGGTTGAGTAGTTCTAGGATAGGGATTTGGTGCTACGAGAGTGCATTGAGTCTATAGAAGTGAAATGCATGGTCATCCAAATGCAAACTCGATCTTGATTGACTTGTTTGTTCAATTAGTCCTCTTGAGCATGATGAAACTACCCACCAAGAGAACCCCCTTTGTCTTTGATTTGCACCCTTTTGTTTTGCTTTGTTTGTTTAGTTTTCTTTATGTTTTCTTTTGTTCTTATTTCAAACCAAATCTTATTTTAAATGAATAGACCGTCCATGAACCATGTGAGTACAAGCTTTTGAGAGAGCCCTCGTGGAATACGACCTTGATAGTTGTGAGTGAAAATTCACACATCAAGTTTTTGGCGCCGTTGCCGGGGACTTTCTCAATCCTTTGAAAGCATTTAGTAGTGGACCGTTCTATTCACTTCCTTCCGTTTTAGTTTTGCTTTTTTGTTTATTGTTTTTGTTATTTGTTTTTATGGTTTTGTTATCCCGCATTGTTGTACTACTTAGTTGTGTTTGTTGTGCGTGTTTGTAGGCCCCTTATCCACCTATCTAGTTCATGGGAGCAAGGTTGCAAGTAAGATGAACTCGTGGAATGGAGGTAATGGTTATGGTACCTATCAAGGGTGGAATCCATCTCCTAATCCATATTATGGCCATCCTACTTCATCCAACTACTACCAAGGAACTTATGAGGGAGATAGCCAATGGTGGGATCAGGAACAACAAGTTTCAACACCCATGTGGAATGAGCAATGTCCCTATCCATCTCCAGCCTACCATCAAGTCTTGCCGGAGTATTATCAAGAAGATTTCACAAGTCAAGAACAACATTCTCCACCGCCTTCAATGTTAGAGGAGCTCTTTAAGATGGTTAGAGAAAGCGAGCGCCCTCAAGAGGATTTCACAAGCTATGATCAACCCTCTCAACCTCCTTCTATGTTAGAGGAGCTCTTGAAAATGGTGAAGGAAAGTGAGCGTCCTCGAGAGGAGTTTGTAAGCTATGAGGAACCTCCTCCACCTCTTTCCACACTTGAGGAAGCTTTGAAGATTGCGGAAGATAATGCGAACCAACTCAATCGTTTAGCTCAAGGCGTGACACTCATCAAGGAAGCTCTAGAGGAGGAACAACAATGTCCATCTCCCCCCACAATTGAGGAGATGTTGCAAATGGCGGAAGATAATGCGGCTCGGTTGGATCGTTTAACTCAAAGTGTGAAGCTCATCTCCGACACTCTTGAACCGGAAGTGCTAGCCATGGAAGAAGAAGAAGGTGAGTCTCCCCAAGAGGAATTCGTGAGTCATGAGAGACCTCTTCCACCTCCTTTCATGCTAGAGATCTTGCAAATTGCGGAGGATAATGCAAACTGAGTTAACCGCTTATCTCAAAGCATAGAGCTCGTCACGAAGATTCTTGAGAATGAACGACATCCCAATCATTTGGAGTATTTTTATGATGATGAAGATGACACTTGTGAACCGGAAGAGCTTGACACGGAAGAAGAGTTGGTAGTGGAGGAGATTGAGGAACATGTTCTTCCCGAGGGCACACCAAGTAACGATGATGTGGGGTATGAAGAACCAAGGAGACTTGAGGTTGATGACCCTTTAGAGGAGGTGAGAGATGATTTGGAGACGCTTCAAGAAGAGGTGGCACCGAGAGTGGAGCACGAAAGTGAACAACACCACCCTATTGAGGTCCCACCAAAGGTTGTGAGTACTCTTCAATCTTCTTGCTTGATCATGAAGTACTTGTGTCAAGAGACGGACACAAGCTTCATAACCTCCCTAGGGTGATAATGGAAGAGAAGTCGTCCATGTGTGAACCGGAAGACTCCTTGAGTGGCATCACCAACTTGGAGACAATGGATCTCAATGGAGGCTCCCTACCATACTTTCTTCCTCAAGCTTCGACACTCAAAGGTAGCAAGCCACCCCAAGGTCTCAAGTGCTATACAAGCATCAATGTGCATTGGCTAGTCTACCATTCCTCCAAGATGCTACTTGGAGCTCAACTTTCATCATGGAAGAAGCTACTTGACATCAAGGAGGTACTAAGTTGGACACCATAACACAGGTATCGTCGAGTTTAAGACGGTAACCAAGCGCTTCTTGGGAGGCACCCCATGTTATCTTTACTTTTATTGCTCTTGTTTGCTCTTCTTAGTTTTTGTGTTGTTTTAGCTTTTTGAAAAGGTTTGGCAAGCATTTTGGATCACTCTTCACCAAGGATCATCATGGAACTTTTTTCACCTCTATTACGTCCTATGCTCCTCTCTACCAACGCGGTAACTTCGTTCCACCTTACCCTCTCTCTCTTGATCATTGAGGACAATGCTCATGTTAGTCGTAGGGGAGTTTGAGGTTTGGTGTGATTATTTGTGGTAGAGATGTAATGCTATGCTTTGATGATTTGCATGATCTTGATTGTTTCCAAATTCCTCTACTTTAGAATCATTCGGTTCTTGACTTTTGGTGTTTAATTGACTTCAATCTTTCGCAATGACGTTTAGACTGTCCTACTTAGAACCTATAGCCAGCATGTTAGCACTAATATCAAATGAGTCTGGGCCAGAACTGAGATTTTATCACTCTTGTATGTTGGTTGATTGGTTTGATACGTGTTTTTGTACCGCTCGATAACACCGGTCTAAGATGATGAAGGCAATCAGAATTTCTTCCCCTTTTCCATGTCTTTCTTTACCCTTTTTGATCCTTCGTGATTGTGGCTTGAGATTAGACGGAATCCAATTCGAAATCTTGTGTGGAAGTTGTAAGGGGCTAAGGATCAAGTGGCTATATTGTGAAAAAAAAAAATGCTCAAAAGAAAAGCTAGGCAAGCTCGGCACCTAAATGAAGTGTCGGGTTGAGCACTAGCAAAAGGGCAAAGGCTGTGAGCTAGGCAGGTTCAACACCTAAGTGAAGTGTTGAATCGAGCACTAGTATGCAGTAAGGAAAAAAGAAAAGAAAAGAAAGAAAAAGAGTTCTCAAATGTAGCCCTTGATCCTAGCCAGAGTTTGTAAAGTGCGGATCTAGAAGCGGATGAAGTCGAGTCGATAGCCACATCATAATCACTCACCACTTACGATCCATGTCCCGATTTCAAGTCCTTTTGATTAGAGTTGGTGTTGTCGTGGTCGGTTTTGCTGTGTCCCAATCAACCACTACTTGAAGTGTGCAGAAATTAGTGAGGTTTAGACTTGTTTGGTTGATGTTCTTGCATGTGTAGGTTTAGTTTGTTCGTGGAACAGTTTAAGCTAAATTGTGATTGCTTGAATCTCAATGGACCGAACTTGTCATTCGTGAACTTGGATGCTTTCTAATTCATTTGCTTGAGGACAAGCAAAGCTTAGTCGTAGGGGAATTTGATGTGACTTTGATTAGTGCATAATAAGCTTATGAATGACCTATGAAATGCCCGTGTTTATTCGTGAAATGACATGACTTATATGCTTTTATTGAAGTTTTGTGCAAAGTGTCATTTTGTTGTCTGGTTGCCACTTTGGAGCCAAATTCGTGGGCTATTGGAGTTGCCTCTGTGCATTTTCAGGTTATGGCATCAAAGTACGGATGACAAGGAGCGTATAGGAGCAAACGGGAGGTCATTTGGAGTCCAGACGAGGGAGATATGAGCATTACAAGATCGAGCTTTCTGCAGAGTTGAGGAGGTGCACGCCGTGCACCGTGCACGGTTTGGTGCACGGGCTGTCCAGGAGGCTCCGAAACACTTTCAGCTCCAAGGTGCACGCCGTGCACCATGCACGTCGTGCATAGGTGCACGCCGTGCACTGCCCCCTGCACTATAAATACCCACGTTTTTCACTCTTTTGGGGAATCAATTCATATCTCTTGAACCCCTTGTACATACCCACGAACCCTCAAACCCTAGTACACATTTTTGGAGCAATTTGAAGCCATTGGAGCTAGGATTGAAGCCAACAAACCTTGGGAGAAGTGCTTACAAGTGGAGAAGTGAAGATCATCTCAAGGATTCATCCATGGTGTTCTTGGTGACCATTCTTCCTTCTTTTCTCTTTACTCCCTTGGCCATGTGTGGCTGAGTTTCTAGGGTTCATCTTGGATGGGTAGATTAGTTGTGCTATGATAGAGGGATGATTGTATAGAACTTGCCATGATTGATCTTGGATTGTAAGAAGATGGTCTCTATGACTTGTTGTTAATTCCATTGATGGCTATGGCTTGATTGGTCTATTATTTGTAATGTAATGCATGAGAGTGCTTGGATTACATGGATTGTAGGTCTAGGGATTGAAGAGAGTGTGTTCTAAGAGATTAGATCATCTCAATTCAACCATAGTTGCATGATTTCTCACTTGTGCATTTTATCGAACACTTGGTGTGCATTAGGATTTTCACTCAATTGAACTTTGATTAGTCTTTGGATGATTCTCTTAGTGTTAGGACATTGACATGAGAGTGTGGTGTCTAGCCTAGTGGTCATAGAGTCATAGGAGAGGGTTTTGTAGCTTGGCATTTCATCAAACACCTTTAATGCATCCTTAGTCACTTAGCTTGAGAGCGAGAGGCTAGGTTGAGTGGTTCTAGGATAGGGATTTGGTGCTACGAGAGTGCATTGAGTCTATAGAAGTGAAATGCATGGTCATCCAAATGCAAACTCGATCTTGATTGACTTGTTTGTTCAATTAGTCCTCTTGAGCATGATGAAACTACCCACCAAGAGAACCCCCTTTGTCTTTGATTTGCACCCTTTTGTTTTGCTTTGTTTGTTTAGTTTTCTTTATGTTTTCTTTTGTTCTTATTTCAAACCAAATCTTATTTTAAATGAATAGACCGTCCATGAACCATGTGAGTACAAGCTTTTGAGAGAGCCCTCGTGGAATACGACCTTGATAGTTGTGAGTGAAAATTCACACATCAACGGGTGTTAGAATTTTGAACATTAGGAGTAGATTGAGTAGGTGTTACCCGCGGTGCCGGTTCCCTAGGGTTAGGGTTTGATCGGGGCCCGGTGCTTCGGGGCAGGCTGGGCTTCCATGGGGGCTGGCTGGTACTGGAGCCTCCTCTCCATTGGCTACTGGCTGGAGGGGCTGGCCTTATCGTATAGCCTCTCCTCATCTCCCTCTCCACTTGGATGGCTTGGGCTTTCTAGTCTTCATAGTCAACATAGTTTACTATGTTGACTTGGTGCATGATGCTAGGTGTAGCCCTCCTACAAACCGGGCTATCCTGGCTTCCTGCTCTTCCTTGAGGTCTAGCCTTGCCACTAGCATCTCTATCTCCTTGGTATACTGCTCCACAGACATAGTTCCTTGATTCAAAGTCTGGAGTGAGGTGTGCAAGTCTCGGATGTAGGCAGCCGAGACAAACCTCTTCCTCATCTTTGTTTTGAGGTCTCTCCATGACTCGATGGGTAGTTCCTCATCTCTTTGGACCTGTCTCTTGAATTGGCTCCACCAAAGAGCAACATAGTCAGTAAATTCAAGGGTAGCCACAATTACCTCCTTTCTCTCTGAATAGTGATGGCACTCGAGGAAGTCTTCCATACTTCTCTCCAAATCCAATTACTCATCAGCATCATTCTTGCCGGCAAACTTAGGGTTGGTGAGTTTGAGGTTGCTCACATCATCATCAATTTCTTGGACTAACCTTTTAGCCCTTCGGTTGAGGTCTCCCTCTTCTTATACTCTCCGTGGTCATCCCTTCTCTCATGGCGGCCTCAGCGGTCTCTCTCATGTCTGGCTAGGGCTTCTTGCATTCCAGCCAAAACTCCTTCAATGCCTTGGATCTGGCCTTGCAAATTCTCCATTCTCTCATCTGCCATGGTTAGTATCAAGCAAGCAGAAGCAAATACCTATCCCCTCTTCTTAGAATTTTTCTTACAACCAAAGGAAACAAACGGCAAGGGTGGCCTTGCTTTTTAATTTTCTCTTATAACCACCTGCTTTTCATTGCCTTACAATACCAAACCGATTGAAGGAATTGAAAATATATGGGGGTCTTTCAAACTAATTTTATGAATTACAATGAAAAAAATAAAGGATATGAATCCAAGAGTGAACCTGGAGACTGGGATAGAGTGTGGTCCTAGTGTTGAACCGTACTCTGATACCAACTGATGTGAACTGCTGCAACCGTAGGCAGACGACCCTTAAACACCACAAGCTGATGCTCCTAGCAACGACAAGAACCTATGGAACCGGGGCGGAAGAGGACTTTGACCCACTAGCTATAAAGAGCTAGGAACCAGAAGTATCAAGTCGAGGGCGCCATGCCAAGAGATGGATGCTCTTGATGATAAGCCAAACCTGCTCTTGCACATACTCGAAGGGGTTTAGAACAAAGTTCTGAAGAGGGGTTTATTGATTGATTAAAGTCTGAATAACAAAGGGTGGCCGAAGGCCTCTATTTATAGGGAGGGAACAAGCTCTCCTCGCCTATTTAGCTACTTCCTAACTAGGAATAAAATAATCTAATCCTAACTAGGAAAGATAAAAAATGACCTAAACAAGCTAACTAAATAAGGAAAAACTAAAAAGGGAAAGATAAAGTGTCTTGGTGTGCAAGGAAAGACTAAATAGGCAAAAATCTAGCAATCCGGGCCGCTTCATGGGTGGTCGGGCGGTTCTGGGCCGGCGGGAAGGGCTTCTCACGCGGCTTTGGCCTTCAGATGGTGTCCTAGTCCTAGAAGGACTTGGGTCCGGGGTCTTCTGGTCGTGGCAGCCTGTTCTCCTAGCCCGGGCGGGAATCCTTGTCTCGGTGGGATTGCATGCATGGACCCGGATCGTGTATGAGCACTTCCCTACGTGGCTCTGCCTTCATTTCTCCTCCGATTGCAACGTCGTTTGTTTGCCCGTGTTCATAAGAACTCTAGCTATCTAGAGCAACTGGAATTTCCCAAAAGGCCCGGGCCATTTGGCGGCTCGGGCCTAAGTGCTCCTTTGTAGCACCGTGCCCGGTGCCCGGGGCGGGTGATGACACTCGATTTGACGTGATTATCAGCCTCATTTAAGTGACATTTCATTGCTTAAGACGTGGTTTTTAGGGTAGAATAGCGAATATTCAATCAATTGCTCTATCTCGTGCCATTTGTGTTACTTTGGCCCGTTTCGGGTCTATTTGATGGTTTTCTAGTGTTTCTATGTTAGCACAGGTTTTGCCATCAAATAAGTAGCCAAGGACGTGTCTAAGGCGTTGGAACCTCGAGGAATTGCACCGGAATCGATCCAAGGAGTCAATCAAGTCGAACCAAACCCTGCCCCGTTTTACACTGAAGTTTTCGGCGAAATCCCCCAAGGTTTTCGGCGAAAACTCATGAAGGAATCGGCAGTGCTGACAAGAAGAAGTTTTCGGCGAAAACTCCAAGTTTTCGCTGAGAACCCCGGCGTCTGAAAATCACAGGAGAACTCAGCCGGCGATCAGTCATTTTACAAAGGAATTTTCGGCGATAATTCCTTCATATTTTCGGCAAAAATTCCAGGCAAAATCCGGCGGTATTAGGGTTAAGTATAAATACTTAACCGGCGGCCCTAAATCAGGACATACAGAATTTACATCATAATTCCAACTAATACCATATACTTCAGAATTCTCCCGAGTTCTGGAGAGAGAGTTAGAGTTCGAAGAGCCAGGGAGAGATCGTGACGCCATCCCTTCCATCTCGAAGACTCAGAGCTAGGATTGTAGCTTACTGGAGATCGAAGTTCTGCCGGAGTCGTCTTAATTAGGTTTTTCAGATCCTTTTCTGTTCTTCCTCTGTTCAAGATGAACTCTATCTATGTCTTTGATTCTTTTGTGAAAAACATGAGTAGCTAAACTCGTAGAGCTTAGACTAGATGAACCCTAAGTGACCCACGGCATTAAAGCGGTCACAGATCGTCGGTGATTAGATTCAAAGTTCAATCAGTTTCTCTTTCATGTTTGATTTGTTCTTCATTGTTCATGTTTCTTGTCTGGATTGATCACCTAGATTAGATTCTTGTTAAGCTAAGGATAGAAGTGCACGCTCGCCTTACTTGAAAACATCAAATCGAACAATTAACCTAATCATTGGAGTGTGCCTTTCGTAGGAACCAGTTAAGGTTAATCCACTGCAAGAGTAACTCATAAATCATTAGTAATTGCACCAGTTAAGTTAAGTCGTTGCGAGAGGCGACCGTACCCGGGCGGCTAATTAATCTTGGTAGCTAGATCGGATAGAGCGAACGTTCGCCAGTCTTAAACCTAAGGGTAAGGAGTTATGGTGGTGTCTTAGAATTGATTGAACGAGAATCGAAATCCGCTGATCTGTTGATTGCCAATGCTCTGGTGAACGAAGAGGGATTCAAAGTCTAAGCTTGTCTGTCATCTTTGTTTTAATCAACCAATCTTTCAATCTGTTTTCAGTTTTAATTTTTAATTTCTGTGCATTTCTTAGAATTAGAACTCGTGGAACTCACACCACGCACAAAGTGTTACTTCTGAGTAATTTGCCATTGTATTTGAGTAATCAATCATTAGAAGACCCGTGGAATACGATCTACCCTAACTTTCAGCTTGGTAGTTATTTGCTAAACCTGCTCTGCAGCGTTCACCAAATTGGCGCAGTTGCCGGGGACTTCTTTTGATTGTTCAAAAGAAGAACTGGCATTTTATTCTTCTACTTTCCATCTTTCATTTTTTCATCCACTTCGATTTTACACTGGTTTTGTTTGTTTTTCTTATTTGTAGGTTGTTCACAGGTGTATGCATCGCCGCCCTTGGACTCGCTCTCAAACCGACAAGGCTAAGAGTATAGAGAGACCAGGCAGTTCTGCTCCACCTCGACAATCACAGATTCCAAAGAGAGGCAGAACCAATCCACCTCCATCCGTCACTCCGATCAAGATCGAGGAACTGAAGGAGAGTACCTCATCTTCATCTTTACCGTCATCTTCATCCGCTTCATACACCGAGTCACTTTCACCTCCTCCATCTCCTACCATGGATAATCAGTTACCACCACCACCACCACCAGGCGGTAATCAACCACCACCACCACCAGTTGCACAGAAGAGTCTAGCTGACTACAACAAGTCGAGCGCGACTAGCGTTCGATCTTCCATTGCCGTGCCGCGCGTTGAAGGGGATCCTGACTATGAGATCAAGATTCCATTCTTGACTATGATCTCTAGGGATCTACAGTTTGAAGGCAGGCCACTAGACAATCCGTGCACACATCTGGCGGATTTCCTTGATCTCTGCAGCACTTTCAAGAACGGAAATCTCGACAAGAACACTCTTTGCTTGAGAGCTTTCCCGTTCTCTCTGAAAGGCGCATCTAAGAGGTGGCTTACTGGCAAACCACCTGGCTACTATACCGACGGGGATACTCTTGCTCAGGACGTCGTCGAAGAGTACTTTCCTCCTACCAGAACAATAGCCATCAAGGACAACATCGCCAGATTCTTCCAGAAGGAAGGAGTAAGCTTGTATGATACTTGGAATCAATTCCAAGAACTTCTCTACAACTGTCTGCATCACGGTTTCGAGTAGAGGCAGTTAGCTGAAATCTTTGCTCGAGGTCTTCAAGAAGAATCTGCCAAGTGGGTCAATTCCCTAGCTGAAAGGGATTGCACTACGCTTACACCTGAAGCTTCTCTTCTTCATTTCGCGAACTGTGCTTCCAAGTCGAGGAACTGGGAACGACAATCTGAAGGATCAAGAAGCAAGCTGATGACACTCGATTTGACATGATTTTCATCCCCATTTAAGCGACATTTCATGCCCCTTTGATGCCATTTTGATGAGTATATGGTGTATTTGTCGTAACTTTGTGATTATAGGCTCCTAGTGCATACATGTCCATTTATTGGCTATTTTTACCCTTTTGTGAGCTTTTATGTTGAGCCTCCAGGTTACCACATTATAGAGGACTCTCTCACAAGTCCAGCGCTTCAAACGAGGACCAAATCGGAGTTCAAACGGAGCGGGAATCATGGAAACAAGTTGGAGCTGGTTTTTAACTAACATTTTTGGCGAAAATCTGGTGATGTTTTCGGCGAAAATTCCTTTGAAAATCCGGGCAGAAACCCTAATTTTCAGCCTTTTCCAACTTGTAAAGGGTTTCTGGGGTTATATATAGACTTTTTGAAGCCAGATTAGATACACACGAATTTTGGCTTATTAGCCACGACCTTAGGGTCGATAAATAGAGTTTAGAGAGTTCGAAGAATCGTGGAGAGATTGTGACGCCATCCTTCCGCCTCGGAGAGCTCGGAGCTTAAAGTTGAAGATCCAGGAGATCGAAGCTTCGCCGGAGTCGTCAGAATTAGGTTTTTCAGTTCTTATCTGTTCTTCTTCTGTATGATTATTTCCTTTGTTACCTTTGATTCTTCTGTTATCGTTATGAGTAGCTGAACTCGTAGAGCTTAGATTAGATGAACCCTAAGTGACCCAGGGCTTTAAAGTAGTCACGGATTGGCGGTAATTAGATTCAAAGTTCAATCAGTTTCTCTTTGCATGGTTGTTTTGTTCGTCATTGTTTATGTTTCTCTTCTGGTTGGTCGCCTAGATTAGGTTTATGCAAGCTAGGGTTAGTCGCCAGACAGCTTCCCTGCTTTGGCGCATAAACTTGTCTTCCTTGATCACCTAGTTTAGATTCTTGCTAAGCTGAGGATAGAAGCGAACGCTCGCCTCTCTTTAAAACATCAATTCAACCAGTTAACCTTATAATTGGAGTGTGCCTTTCGTAGGAACCGATTAGGGTTAATCCACTGCAAGAGTAACTCATAAATCGTTAGTAATTGCACTAGTTAATTAAGTCGTTGCGAGAGGCGACCGTACCCGGGCGGCTAGTTAATCTTGGTAGTTAGATCGGATAGAGCGAACGTTCGCCAGTCTTAAACCTAAGGGTAAGGAGTTATGGTGGTGTATAGAAACCGATTGAATTAGAATTGAAAACCGCTGGTCTTGTGATTGCCGTTGCCTTGGTGATCTAAGGGGATTCAAAATCTAAGCTCGTCTATCTTCTCGTTAGTCAACCTTTTAATCTTTCTGTCTTTTATTTTCCTGCTTTATTAGATTAGAAGTCGTGGAACTCTGATGCTGCAGTTTTAGCGGTATCAAATACTACCAAGCTGTGAAGCTAGGGTAGATCGTATTCCACAGGGTTTCTTCTAATTGACTACTCAAAGAAGCTGGCAAATTACTCAGGTTTGAACACTTAGTGCGTGGTGTGAGTTCCACGACTTCTAAACTAATAAGCAAAGGAAAATAGCAGACAGAAAGATTAAAACGGTTGACTAACAGGAAGATAGACGAACTTAGATTTCGAATCCCCCTTAGATCACCAGAGCTTTGGCAATCAACAGATCAGCGGTTTTCAATTCTAATTCAATCAATTACTAAGACACCACCATAACTCCTGACCCTTAGGTTTAAGACCGACGAACGTTCGCTCTATCTGTTCTAACTACCAAGATTAACTAGCCGCCCGGGTATGGTCGCCTCTCGCAACGACTTAATTAATTGGTGTAATTACTAATGATTAATGAGTTACTCTTGCAGTGAATTAACCCTAACCGGTTCCTACGAAAGGCACACTCCAATTATAAGGTTAATTGTTCAATTCGATGTTCTAAAGTAAGGCGAGCGTTCGCTTCTATCCTTAGCTTAAGCAGAATCTAATCTAGGTGATCAATCCAGACAAGAAACATGAACAATGAAGAACAAATCAAACATGAAAAAGAACTGATTGAATTTCGAATCTAATCACCGCCGATCCGTGACCGCTTTAAAGCCCTGGGTCACTTAGGGTTCATCTAATCTAAGTTCTACAAGTTTAGCTACTCATAAGATAACAGAAGAATCAAAGGCAACAAAGGAAATCATCATACAGAGGAAGAACAAATAAGAACTGAAAAACCTAATTCTGACGACTCCGGCGAAGCTTCAATCTCCTGGATCTTCAACTTTAAGCTTTGAGCTCTCCGAGGTGGAAGGATGGCGTCACGATCTCTCCACGGATCTTCGAACTCTCTAAACTCTTATCTATCGACCCTAGAGTCGGCTGACTCTCAAAAGTCTGATTTTGAAAAGATGAATAATGATTTTTTCTCTCCTTTTGCTGTCGGCTGCTTCTCTTTAAATAGGTACGCTTAGGGTTTCCAATACAGCGCCGGATTTGGAAGATAATTTTGGCGAAAATATTAGATAATTTTCGCCGAAAACTTTAGGCAAAATCCCCTGTTTGATTTCTTCTATGATTTTCGGCGAAAACTCAAAGTAGTTTTCGCCGAAAACTTCAGTATAAATCAGCCTGTGAGTTTCTGAAGGTATTTTCTGCGAAAACATTGTGCTGGGCAGTTGGATCTTCGGTTCTGACTCTGGTTCAATTTCTGGTTCGATTCCGGTTCACTCCTTGAGGTCTTGAACACGTCCGTGGCTACATAAATGATGGCAAAAACCTGTGCTTTCACAAAAACACTAGAAAACCATCAAATAGACCCAAAAAGGGCCAAAGTAACGAAATCGGTAGGAAATAGGGTAGTTGAGTGAATATTCGCTATTTTACCCCTAAAACCACGTTTCAAGCAAGGAAATGTCGCTTAAATGAGGCTGATAATCACGTTAAATCGAGTGTCATCAATACCCCACACTTAAGCTTTTGCTTGTCCTCAAGCAAACTGAACTAGAACACACTCAAATTCACAAATGACACGAGGTTAAACAGAGATTCAATTCTAACGATTTGGTTTAGGCTGTTCCACGTAGAAAAAATGACCTACACATGCAAGAACATCAACCAAACAAGTTTTGATCTCACTAATTTCTGCACACTTCAAGTAGTGGTTTTAACAAAGCTCATTTCTTGGCAAAACAATTAATCATAATTAACCGACTACGATAACACCAATTCTAATGAGAAAAGACTTTAAGCTCTAGCCATGATGTGGACGCGGAGGTAGGAAAAGTGACGTGGCTATCGACTCGACTTCATCCGTTTCTAGATCTGTACGTTACATGTTCTAGCTAGGACCGATTTAAACAACAATTTATTTCAAGTTTCAAACTTTCTTCATTGATTTACTGCATACTAGTGCTCGATACCAAACACTTCACTTAGGTGTTGGACCTGCCTAGCTCACAGTATTTGTGCCTATGCTAGTGCTCAACCCGAACACTTCACTTAGGTGTCGGGCTTGCCTAGCTTTGATTTTCAGCACTTTAAAGAACTTAACATTAACTTGAACAACTCAATTACTTGATTCAACAATTTAGCCACTTGGTCCTACCTAGTTATAACTTTTTACACAAGATTTCGAATTGGATTTCCGTCTAAATCTCAAGCCACAATCACAGGTGATCAAATATGGAGTGAACAACATGGAAGAAGCTAGCATTTATCATCTTAGAACGGTGTTATCGAGCTTTGTTATTAACAAGTCAATCAATTCAATTAATTCCAGCTCAACTACAAGAGTGATTTATGATCTGTTCTGACCTAAACTCATTTGATATCAGTTCCGACACGTTGGTTACAGGTTCTAAGTGGAACAGTCTAAACGTCATTGATCAAAATTGAAGTCAATTTAACATCAAAAGTCAAGAATTGAGCAATTATATGCTAGAGAAATTTCAAATTTGAACCACAGAATCATAGATAGCAAGCAAGATCATGCATAATCCTAGACTCCTATATACCCCACACTTAAACAGTTCTGTGTCCTCACAGGACTAAACTAGAGTAGAGAGATACGAAGAACCTGTGACGAGATGGTCGGTGTTGGGGATGAACACGGAGCGTCCGGAGCAGAGCGGAGTAGCTACTCAAGATCCTACAAAACAAAAACAACAAAAAGATCAAAAGGATACCGGGACAAGTGTCCCGGATCCACACAGAATAAAAGTCGAACAAAGAAGGTTAAGGGGAATTTTGAAAATATTTTGACTCTTTTTTTTTAAAGGTTTTCGAAAATTTTTCTGACCCAACTAAAGTTTTCGCCAAAAAACTGGTGAAGTTTTCGGCGAAAACTACTTTGAAAACAAAGACAGACGACTTAACTAAGCATTTTCGCCAAAAACTTTAGAAGTTTTTGGCGAAAGCTACTTCAAAAACAGAACAGACTCAAACAGACTAAGGTTTTCGCCGAAAATTCTGAGGAATTTTCGGCGAAAATTTGACCTGACACAAAAAAAAAATTTAAAACAGACGAAAATAAAAGAAAACTGACACTTTGGCTCCCCGAAACCGACTCGAACGACGAAAAAGACTGACTCAATAATTCAAAAACGGACTCCAGCGTGGGTTGCCTCCCACGAAGCGCTCTCTTTTAACGTCCTTGAGCCGGACGGTACCTGTTAGGGACCCCAACTTAGGAGTTCCTTGAAGTCAATCGTCTTCTTCAAGGACAGCGATTGAGTGCCATGTAGCACTCCAGAAGGGTGATGTAACCGGTAGTGCTCCAGTAGATCCGGTTCTGGTTGGATGACCAGTTCTTCTTCAATTCTCCTACTAGAGGAGGGAGGAGGTAGTATGGCGCAGCATGATCAATGAGCTCCATCTTCTCCACCTGATGCTCATCAAGAGGTCTCTCGGGATCGAGTGTGTATACTTCCAAATCCTTGACGTCTTTGATTCCCACGTGCTCGTCTCTGGCTTGATCTATAGGTTGGCTCGGCGGAAGCTCGATTGAGGATATCTCCTCGATTTCTTCGTGCTCCTCTTCGGCTTTGACTTCAAGATGGATTGGCTCTTTGTATTTATCAACCACCACCACCAAGGATTCTTCATCAGATGCTTCTAGCTCGCAATAGTCATGGGTGAGATTGTCATGTTCATCTTCGTACGGCTTTTGAGCGTCTTCTTCCATTAGTGGATTTGGTTGCTCGAGCTCGACATCCACCATGTTACGAGCTTGTAGCTTCGAAATGAGATCATCCAAGGCGGATTCTACTCTTGCCGTCTGTTGTCGATGCTGATGAACTGGTATATACACCTCTTGGTGATTTTGTTGGTGGTGTGTAGCTTTTGGCTCTTCTTCGAAATGTTCTTGAGCATCGTCTCCCTTCAATTGCACTATTCGCTTGAGCGCGGCGTTCAATGCATCAACAGCATCGTCCGTTGATTGGAGGTTGTCGATCGCGGCTTGGGTGCTTGCCATCCATTGTTGATGCTCATAAGTGTGTAAATGCATCTCTTGGGAGTCTTCGAGATATGGTGCTTCATTGATGTGCCACTCTCGGTACCGGTCATCCCACCTTAATCCTGCATAATTAAAACTCAAAAACACTACCCAGGTAAATCATGGAAATATGGATGAAAAATAAATGGTAAGGCGGAAAGGTAGAAGAATAATTTGCCAACTCTTCTTTCAAACAATTAGAAGAGTCCCGGCAACGGCGCCAATTTGATGCTGCAGTTTTAGAGGTATCAAATACTGCCAAGCTGTGAAGCTAGGGTAGATCGTATTCCACGGGTTTCTTCTAATTGACTACTCAAAGAAGCTGGCAAATTACTCAGGTTTGAACACTTAGTGCGTGGTGTGAGTTCCACGACTTCTAAACTAATAAGCAAAGGAAAATAAAAGACAAAAAGATTAAAATGGTTGACTAACAGGAAGATAGACGAACTTAGATTTCGAATCCCCCTTAGATCACCAGAACATTGGCAATCAATAGATCAGCGGTTTTCAATTCTAATTCAATCAATTACTAAGACACCACCATAACTCCTGACCCTTAGGTTTAAGACCGGCGAACGTTCGCTCTATCCGTTCTAACTACCAAGATTAACTAGCCGCCCGGGTACGGTCGCCTCTCGCAACGACTTAATTAATTGGTGTAATTACTAATGATTAATGAGTTACTCTTGCAGTGAATTAACCCTAACCGGTTCCTACGAAAGGCACACTCCAATTATAAGGTTAATTGTTCAATTCGATGTTCTAAAGTAAGGCGAGCGTTCGCTTCTATCCTTAGCTTAACCAGAATCTAATCTAGGTGATCAATCCAGACAAGAAACATGAACAATGAAGAACAAATCAAACATGAAAAAGAACTGATTGAATTTCGAATCTAATCACCGCCGATCTGTGACCGCTTTAAAGTCCTGGTCACTTAAGGTTCATCTAGTCTAAGCTCTAAAGGGTTTAGCTACTCATGATTATTACAAAAGAAACAAAGACAAGGAAAGAGTTCATCATTCAGAGGAAGAACAGAAAAGAATCTGAAAAACCTAATTTAGACGACTCTGGCAGACTTTGATCTTCGGTGCCATCCGCCGAAAGAGTGACACGACACACCGACTCGACTCTAGCGGTGCCTCAAAAGTTGTGCCGACATTTATTACCGTTCCCGTGTCATCCGCCGAAAGCATGGGCCACGTGTCGAAGATCTACGGGTCCTTACTCGCGTATTTAACCCGAATGAAACTCGGTTCCGAGTGTCACCGCAACATACTCCAAGAAATTCCGTAAGTACTTACGAAAGATGGAAGGAAAGAAAAATACAAGAGAGACTCCAGCCCTCGCCCTTTTTCCCACCATCGAGATTCCGCCCGTTCCTCCCGGTAATCCTTTCTTAACCGACTTCTGTCCCTTTTGTGATTCAATTAAAATGGAGTGGGCGCTCGATAGTAGCTGTCCCAACCACATGACTCCAAAAGAAACCTGTTTCGTTTCCCTTGACCGTAACTTTAACCAAATTGTTTCCTTTGGAAGAGGTTCCACAGTAAAGTCAAAGGGAAAAGGTTCCGTAGGTTGGGTCCTTTGATTATTCCGAACGTACTACTGATGCCCGGTATCATTGGTAGTTTCGTAAGCGTCAGCCAGCTTATGGAACAGAACTTTGCCTTTGTTTTTAAGGGAGGGTGGTGTACCGTGTTTGACCAGTTTGGAAAACCTTTTCTTTCTGTGCCAAAAGTAAGCAGAAGTTTTCCGCTTAACATGGCTCATGTCACGCAGACAGGTGTTGCCATCCGGGGAAAACAGACCAAACAGGGACGGTCAAGATCTGCTTGGGAAAGAAGCGGGTTAAGGAGGGATTGAAAGAAGCGGCCAACCAAATCATGGAGGCTGAGAAGGGGAAGAAGCGAGAGCGTCCGATTGAACTAGTGGATCTGTCAGAGAGTCCTAAGAATACGGCCTAAGTCGCCGATGTACTACTAATCATGTATCCCGTACAATAATAATAAGTCCTTTCTCTTTCACTTTTATTTATTTGCACCAACTCAAACCGCAAGATCATAACTTAAACAAGAACTTCCACAAAGATTCTACGAAACTAAACGGTCTACTCATCGCGTCGGCTCTTGCTTGTGAGTTCGAGATGAGTGTGCCAGTTCTCGACTGCTTCTAACGTCAGCTTCACGATGCCGTAAATTAGCATACAGATGAGGAGTAGGGCAAAGATTATAAATGCCACACTCGGCTCATTGTAATCCTCTGGATAGCTCATTCTCGAATTTGAGAGAGTTTTCTTTAAGCCAATGGAGGGAGGATGGAAGAGAGAAATGATGATGGTGGATCAAACCCTCAAAATTTGATCTTTTATGGTCACCCATCTTGCCAAGAAAATGGTCACAATAATTGTGACACTACCCACACTCTTATGTGGTACACAAGGACATGAGAGGTGGCCAACTAAGTCAAAGGCTAGGAGCTAGGGTTCGTCTCTGTAAATAGACGGTACCGAAATTCTCCGAACAACAGATCAGAGGTTGAAAAAGAATACCCCATTCCACGCTCTCGTAACCAAGAAATATCTACGATTCCTATTTGCAAATGCGGGGAAACAACGATCCACATCCTGGATGGAAGAAAATCCAGGACGGAGGTTTCTTAGTTGCAAAAAGGACGTCGCTTGGTAAGTCAAAAATTACTTTCCGAGTTTTCCGACTATCCTTTCACCTAACCCAGGAAAAATCTTATCTGTCTTATTTGGGTCTATAACAGAGAATGAACAGTCATTGCAACTACTTTGCATGGGTAGTTTCCCCGATGCAACCACGAGCTAAAGTCGTAATTAACGAACTTTTACGGAAACTGAACAACTATGAGCGTACCTTCAGAAAACAGACAATATCCGGGGGGGGGGGCAGTTTCCAATACCGCTACATCATCTGTACCTTCTATTAGTAACAAAACAAGTCTTTAAACCACAACATAATATAAGCGTACTTTAATCTTAGGGAACCTGAGTAGGGAGCCTTGATTCGGTGGAGTGGACTTGAGACCTTAAATACTGAAAATTCTTTTAAAGTCGAGACTTGATTTCAAAACCTTAAATCCTTGAAAACCTGACCGACTTCCAGTACCACTTGGTAAGCCAAGCAATAGAGGAACCAGGCTCTGATACCAACTTGTAACACCCTCTCTTTTAAAATAAGGGAAATTACTAAATTACCCTCTAAGACAGCGGAAATCATAAAACCAAACGAGGGCGCTACGCTTAATTACAATAATTCAATGAAATGCCTTGGCCAAGGACCTTGAAAATAAACTTAAATAAAACTTGTAAGACTTTTATATAAAACTTTTAATTCATAACAGCATAACTCGTTAACTGAGCCCTAAACACTTGGGCAAAAATTAACTGAAAACAAGTCTCGAGGAATACATAAAAACATTTGTCTCAAGTCAAGGTCTTACATTACTGTAGACACCACCCCACATACCGAATCAGCTCCTCAAGGCTCAAGCTCGCTAATAAACATTCAACAACCTGGTGGGTGGCTCAGGGTCAGTTCTCGTTCTCATACATCAATCTCAACGCATAATAGTAATAGATCACCAAGCATCAAGGCACATATCACATATTCACATCATAGACATCATCCAAGTCACAATCACAAACAACACGCAACATCCATATTCAAGTTCTCTAGGTGAGTTATTAGGCGCCATTAGGAGTTTATCCCGCACCACCCCTGCCGGCCCGACGCACCTCTCTCCCCTGGAGAGGTCCAAAACGCATCCTCTCCCTTGGAGGATACCACGAAACCTTTCCTTGAAGGAATCGCAACTTGACTCAACCAAACAAATCACGCCTTTCCCTTGAAGACGTGACCGCACCTCTTTCCCTCGAAGAGGCACTTAGCACCCATAGTGCAGTTTTAGGGGGCAGTGCAGGCTCCTTCAGTTTCTATCATTCACATTCAACAGTTTCACCACCATTCCCAGTAACCAATAGTCACATCTCATCACATTCAACACATCACCCAATCAAGGTAACCGGCTAGCTCACCGGCCACCCCCACCTGCAAGTACGGGGGAAACCATGTCATGAGTCTAGGGGTCACCCACCTGTTCCTCATACTCAGAGCAACCCCACATTGGCAGGGCTACTCTCCTGCAACTGCAACTGGCAATTTATAACATCAAGGCACTTGCACACATTTCCCCATCACCCTATCCCTCATTTCTACGTCATTCATTAATCAATTCATTCAGTCCATACCCAAACCCACACCACGGCAATCAACAACGACAATCCACCACGGCAATCATAAACAACCAAGCACATTCACAACACAATTTACCCCTTTTACACTCATCATTTTCATGCATCACCTAGGGTTCATCTAAGTCAAAATTGGAACTCCTCACATCATCCAAACTATCTACACAACGCTAAGCCCTCACCAATCCCTCCGATTAAATCATACATTTTAGTTCTCGGTTAATAATAATAATCAACCACGAGAATAACCAAGGACTGATTTTAAATAAATATGTAAATATAAACCAACTAGGCATGACGTAAAAATAACTAGCAACAACAAGATTTTACCCCCTTTAACCACCCACCTATAAACCGAGTCGGGTGACTCGACCATCGGTTCCGGGACCTGGTTCGGACAGGAAAGGGGCTTCCGTAACTTCCGGGCCAGTTTGTACCAACTGAAGAAGTTAGTTGGGCCAAATATGTCAAAAACTGGAAGTTGAGTGACTGAATTGTCACACGGGAAAAGTCTCAGGGCAAAAATAACAAAGGAAAGAGTAAAGGGACTGATCCAGCACTTACAGTCGATTCAGGGACCAAATTGGCATTTTAACCAATCGGATGAACCCTAATTTCACCGCCATGGTTTTTCCTTCGATTCTCCTCAACCAGGGATCCAATCATCAAATTGATTGAGGTAAAGATTCGTGAGGTTGAAACGAGTCGAATGGTATCAACCATTCGATTCGACTCAACCTGAATCATTCCAACAGTGAGCTCATCGGAGACTCGTCGGCCAAAACATCAATTTGGTGTTCTAGGGATTGTTGGTTCATTCCAACACGGTGTAAGGCTTTATATAGCCTCCACAAATCGAACCGTGCTAAAATTAATGGCCGACACTTGCCAAATTCGTCAAATTCCACCCCACAACCTTTTGAAAAGTTTGGCCGGAGTTGGTGGATTCCAGCTCGATTTCTTGGACGGATTATACAATAAATTGAGATTCCCAATCTTTCTGTCATGTCCTGGTGGGGTGGGGATGTCCGGTTGCTGAGTTAGATGACCTTTGGTCATTCGGAGGAGACGCCGGCGAAAACAGAGAGGCGGCGGCGTGTTTCAAGGGTCGCCGGAGTTGATGAACCAAAACGGCGTCGTTTTGGGCAAAACGCGCGGAAATTTAAAAAGAAAAACCGGAGAAATGAAATGTGGTGCTGGGATTCGATCCCTGTCCTCTGGACTGCTGGGTTGGTTTTGTAACCAACTAGGCTACGGTTCAATTCGTTGAACAGTTCCACCCGGCTAACATTTGATTTGGTTTGCTGGTTGATTCATCTTCTCAAATCCATACCTTCCAACGGTCCAATCGAATTATCCCTTAACCTCGATTAATTTAATCGTGAATCTACGATCAAGTTTCCGCTGATAAGGATTGACCTTATTAATTTTAAAAATTTTAATTCCCTAAATTCGGGATGTTACAATTCTCCCATCCTTATAAAGATTTCATCCCCGAAATCTATCCTTAAGTAAATTCTGAAGCAACTCCACTCTCTCTCTCTACATGGAGATTCTCTCTCGTCTCCCAGAAGATCTGCAGTCGAAGATCGTACGGATGCACAGACTGCAGTTCATAAAGACACATTTAGAGACACTGGCCAAGCTCAGGGATTTCTACCCAGATTCCCCCAGAGATATACGGGAACCACTGCGAGATCTGCAAATCCCGATTTCCATCGTGCTAAGGAAAACAGCAAGTTTCAGACAGTACCTGCTGCGGATCTGGAAGTCCAATACACACCAGAAGGGGTGACTCTACAGTACTACAAAAGGCGGGTGCACAGAATTCCATTCACCAGGGCTAAGCACCCAGTGTTAGTTATAGGAGCCATAGAGCACACTTGTGTAATCCGCGAGTAATTGGAAATTTAATAATGAGGTGTTACTAATGCGGATCCAAATTTCTCTTTCAACAACAATTCTTCTTAACGTTACAGTCCATCGATATCTCCTGATTTACTTGTCACCCGCGGGGATTCTAGGAAACAAAAATTCTATCAACGAAATTGTGCACCGTCTGAGACCATACATGCTTAGGTCCCAAGCAAAAACCACAAGAAAGAGAATAAGGGTACAATCATGAATTTGAGGAAATACTAAGGCATGCGAGGTGGAATTTCTATTTGCCTCTGCCGAACTATTCCTTTCGGAGGATCTTCTTGACGCCTCCGTCGCTCTAATTGCTCGAATATTTTCAGAATGAAAGTGATAGCTACGAGTAGGAAAATAGCTATCAGTAGGATGAAATTAATCCCGCACAAGGTTTCTACTTCATCGGGACCCGCCATTTTTGTTGTTGGATAATGACTGAGAGAAAGGGTACTATTTTATAAGCAAAAATTTTCGGTCAGCTTGAACAAGAAGCCGCCGCTCGGACTCGAAAGTCAAAAAGTAAATAGGGTGAAAACGACACCACCGATTTACGCGTTTAACGGTGCCTCAAAAGCAGCGCCAATTCGGTGAAAAAAAATTCCAACCGTTCACGTGCCATCCGCCGAAAGAGTGACACGACACACCGACTCGGACTCTAGCGGTGCCTCAAAAGTTGTGCCGACGATTTATTACCGTTCCCGTGTCATCCGCCGAAAGCATGGGCCACGTGTCGAAGATCTACGGGTCCTTACTCGCGTATTTAACCCGAATGAAACTCGGTTCCGAGTGTCACCGCAACTTACTCCGAAGAAATTCCGTAAGTACTTACGAAAGATGGAAGGAAAGAAAAATACAAGAGAGACTCCAGCCCTCGCCCTTTTTCCCACCATCGAGATTCCGCCCGTTCCTCCCGGTAATCCTTTCTTAACCGACTTCTGTCCCTTTTGTGATTCAATTAAAATGGAGTGGGCTGCTCGATAGTAGCTGTCCCAACCACATGACTCCAAAAGAAACCTGTTTCGTTTCCCTTGACCGTAACTTTAACCAAATTGTTTCCTTTGGAAGAGGTTCCACAGTAAAGTCAAAGGGAAAAGGTTCCGTCAGGTTGGGTCCTTTGATTATTCCGAACGTACTACTGATGCCCGGTATCATTGGTAGTTTCGTAAGCGTAGCCAACTTATGGAACAGAACTTTGCCTTTGTTTTTAAGGGAGGGTGGTGTACCGTGTTTGACCAGTTTGGGAAACCTTTTCTTTCTGTGCCAAAAGTAAGTAGAAGTTTTCCGCTTAACATGGCTCATGTCACGCAGACAGGTGTTGCCATCCGGGGAATATCAGACCAAACAAGGACGGTCAAGATCTGCTGCGGAAAGAAGCGGGTTAAGGAGGGATTGAAAGAAGCGGCCAACCAAATCATGGAGGCTGAGAAGGGGAAGAAGCGAGAGCGTCCGATTGAACTAGTGGATCTGTCAGAGAGTCCTAAGAATACGACCTAAGTCGCCGATGTACTACTAATCATGTATCCCGTACAATAATAATAAGTCCTTTCTCTTTCACTTTTATTTATTTGCACCAACTCAAACAGCAAGATCATAACTTAAACATGAACTTTCCACAAAGATTCTACGAAACTAAACGGTCTACTCATCGCGTCGGCTCTTGCTTGTGAGTTCGAGATGACGTTTTGTGCCTCTAACGTCAGCTTCACGATGCCGTAAATTAGCATACAGATGAGGAGTAGGGCAAAGATTATAAATGCCACACTCGGCTCATTGTAATCCTCTGGATAGCTCATTATCAAATTTGAGAGAGTTTTCTTTAAGCCAATGGAGGGAGGATGGAAGAGAGAAATGATGATGGTGGATCAAACCCTCAAAATTTGATCTTTTATGGTCACCCATCTTGCCAAGAAAATGGTCACAATAATTGTGACACTACCCACACTCTTATGTCGGTACACAAGGACATGAGAGGTGGCCAACTAAGTCAAAGGCCAGGAGTTAGGGTTCGTCTCTGTAAATAGACGGTACCGAAATTCTCCGAACAACAGATCAGAGGTTGAAAAAGAATGCCCCATTCCACGCTCTCGTAACCAAGAAATATCTACGATTCCTATTTGCAAATGCGGGGAAACAACGATCCACATCCTGGATGGAAGAAAATCCAGGACGGAGGTTTCTTAGTTGCAAAAAGGACGTCGCTTGGTAAGTCAAAAATTACTTTCCGAGTTTTCCGACTATCCTTTCACCTAACCCAGGAAAAATCTTATCTGTCTTATTTGGGTCTATAACAGAGAATGAACAGTCATTGCAACTACTTTGCATGGGTAGTTTCCCCGATGCAACCACGAGCTAAAGTCATAATTAACGGACTTTTACGGAAACTGAACAACTATGAGCGTACCTTCAGAAAACAGACAATTTCCGGGGGGGGGGGGGGGGGGCGGTTTCCAATACCGCTACATCATCTGTACCTTCTATTAGTAACAAAACAAGTCTTTAAACCACAACATAATATAAGCGTACTTAATCTTAGGGAACCTGAGTAGGGAGCCTTGATTCGGTGGAGTGGACTTGAGACCTTAAATACTGAAAATTCTTTTAAAGTCGAGACTTGATTTCAAAACCTTAAATCCTTGAAAACCTGACCGACTTCCAGTACCACTTGGTAAGCCAAGCAATAGAGGAACCAGGCTCTGATACCAACTTGTAACACCCTCTCTTTTAAAATAAGGGAAATTACTAAATTACCCTCTAAGACAGCGGAAATCATAAAACCAAACGAGGGCGCTACGCTTAATTACAATAATTCAATGAAATGCCTTGGCCAAGGACCTTCAAAATAAACTTAAATAAAACTTGTAAGACTTTTATATAAAACTTTTAATTCATAACAGCATAACTCGTTAACTGAGCCCTAAACACTTGGGCAAAAATTAACTGAAAACAAGTCTCGAGGAATACATAAAAACATTTGTCTCAAGTCAAGGTCTTACATTACTGTAGACACCACCCCACATACCGAATCAGCTCCTCAAGGCTCAAGCTCGCTAATAAACATTCAACAACCTGGTGGGTGGCTCAGGGTCAGTTCTCGTTCTCATACATCAATCTCAACGCATAATAGTAATAGATCACCAAGCATCAAGGCACATATCACATATTCACATCATAGACATCATCCAAGTCACAATCACAAACAACACGCAACATCCATATTCAAGTTCTCTAGGTGAGTTATTAGGCGCCATTAGGAGTTTATCCCGCACCACCCCTGTCGGCCCGACGCACCTCTCTCCCCTGGAGAGGTCCAAAACGCATCCTCTCCCTTGGAGGATACCACGAAACCTTTCCCTTGAAGGAATGGCAACTTGACTCAACCAAACAAATCACGCCTTTCCCTTGAAGACGTGACCGCACCTCTTTCCCTCGAAGAGGCACTTAGCACCCATAGTGCAGTTTTAGGGGGCAGTGCAGGCTCCTTCAGTTTCTATCATTCACATTCAACAGTTTCACCACCATTCCCAGTAACCAATAGTCACATCTCATCACATTCAACACATCACCCAATCAAGGTAACCGGCTAGCTCACCGGCCACCCCCACCTGCAAGTACGGGGGAAACCATGTCATGAGTCTAGGGGTCACCCACCTGTTCCTCATACTCAGAGCAACCCCACATTGGCAGGGCTACTCTCCTGCAACTGCAACTGGCAATTTATAACATCAAGGCACTTGCACACATTTCCCCATCACCCTATCCCTCATTTCTACGTCAATTCATTAATCAATTCATTTCAGTCCATACCCAAACCCACACCACGGCAATCAACAACGACAATCCACCACGGCAATCATAAACAACCAAGCACATTCACAACACAATTTACCCCTTTTACACTCATCATTTTCATGCATCACCTAGGGTTCATCTAAGTCAAAATTGGAACTCCTCACATCATCCAAACTATCTACACAACGCTAAGCCCTCACCAATCCCTCCGATTAAATCATACATTTTAGTTCTCGGTTAATAATAATAATCAACCACGAGAATAACCAAGGACTGATTTTAAATAAATATGTAAATATAAACCAACTAGGCATGACGTAAAAATAACTAGCAACGACAAGATTTTACCCCCTTTAACCACCCACCTATAAACCGAGTCGGGTGACTCGACCATCGGTTCCGGGACCTGGTTCGGACAGGAAAGGGGCTTCCGTAACTTCCGGGCCAGTTTGTACCAACTGAAGAAGTTAGTTGGGCCAAATATGTCAAAAACTGGAAGTTGAGTGACTGAATTGTCACACGGGAAAAGTCTCAGGGCAAAAATAACAAAGGAAAGAGTAAAGGGACTGATCCAGCACTTACAGTCGATTCAGGGACCAAATTGGCATTTTAACCAATCGGATGAACCCTAATTTCACCGCCATGGTTTTTCCTTCGATTCTCCTCAACCAGGGATCCAATCATCAAATTGATTGAGGGTAAAGATTCGTGAGGTTGAAACGAGTCGAATGGTATCAACCATTCGATTCGACTCAACCTGAATCATTCCAACAGTGAGCTCATCGGAGACTCGTCGGCCAAAACATCAATTTGGTGTTCTAGGGATTGTTGGTTCATTCCAACACGGTGTAAGGCTTTATATAGCCTCCACAAATCGAACCGTGCTAAAATTAATGGCCGACACTTGCCAAATTCGTCAAATTCCACCCCACAACCTTTTGAAAAGTTTGGCCGGAGTTGGTGGATTCCAGCTCGATTTCTTGGACGGATTATACAATAATTGAGATTCCCAATCTTTCTGTCATGTCCTGGTGGGGTGGGGATGTCCGGTTGCTGAGTTAGATGACCTTTGGTCATTCGGAGGAGACGCCGGCGAAAACAGAGAGGCGGCGGCGTGTTTCAAGGGTCGCCGGAGTTGATGAACCAAAACGGCGTCGTTTTGGGCAAAACGCGCGGAAATTTAAAAAGAAAAACCGGAGAAATGAAATGTGGTGCTGGGATTTGATCCCCTGTCCTCTGGACTGCTAGGTTGGTTTTGTAACCAACTAGGCTACGGTTCAATTCGTTGAACAGTTCCACCCGGCTAACATTTGATTTGGTTTGCTGGTTGATTCATCTTCTCAAATCCATACCTTCCAACGGTCCAATCGAATTATCCCTTAACCTCGATTAATTTAATCGTGAATCTACGATCAAGTTTCCGCTGATAAGGATTGACCTTATTAATTTTAAAAATTTTAATTCCCTAAATTCGGGATGTTACAATTCTCCCATCCTTATAAAGATTTCGTCCCCGAAATCTATCCTTAAGTAAATTCTGAAGCAACTCCACTCTCTCTCTCTACATGGAGATTCTCTCTCGTCTCCCAGAAGATCTGCAGTCGAAGATCGTACGGATGCACAGACTGCAGTTCATAAAGACACATTTAGAGACACTGGCCAAGCTCAGGATTTCTACCCAGATTCCCCCAGAGATATACGGGAACCACTGCGAGATCTGCAAATCCCGATTTCCATCGTGCTAAGGAAAACAGCAAGTTTCAGACAGTACCTGCTGCGGATCTGGAACGTCCAATACACACCAGAAGGGGTGACTCTACAGTACTACAAAAGGCGGGTGCACAGAATTCCATTCACCAAGGCTAAGCACCCAGTGTTAGTTATAGGAGCCCATAGAGCACACTTGTGTAATCCGCGAGTAATTGGAAATTTAATAATGAGGTGTTACTAATGCGGATCCAAATTTCTCTTTCAACAACAATTCTTCTTAACGTTACAGTCCATCGATATCTCCTGATTTACTTGTCACCCGCGGGGATTCTAGGAAACAAAAATTCTATCAACGAAATTGTGCACCGTCTGAGACCATACATGCTTAGGTCCCAAGCAAAAACCACAAGAAAGAGAATAAGGGTACAATCATGAATTTGAGGAAATACTAAGGCATGCGAGGTGGAATTTCTATTTGCCTCTGCCGAACTATTCCTTCCGGAGGATCTTCTTGACGCCTCCGTCGCTCTAATTGCTCGAATATTTTCAGAATGAAAGTTATAGCTACGAGTAGGAAAATAGCTATCAGTAGGATGAAATTAATCCGCACAAGGTTTCTACTTCATCGGGACCCGCCATTTTTGTTGTTGGATAATGACTGAGAGAAAGGGTACTATTTTATAAGCAAAAATTTTCGGTCAGCTTGAACAAGAAGCCGCCGCTCGGACTCGAAAGTCAAAAAGTAAATAGGGTGAAAACGACACCACCGATTTACGCGTTTAACGGTGCCTCAAAAGCAGCGCCAATTCGGTGAAAAAAAATTCCAACCGTTCACGTGCCATCCGCCGAAAGAGTGACACGACACACCGACTAGGACTCTAGCGGTGCCTCAAAAGTTGTGCCGACGATTTATTACCGTTCCCGTGTCATCCGCCGAAAGCATGGGCCACGTGTCGAAGATCTACGGGTCCTTACTCGCGTATTTAACCCGAATGAAACTCGGTTCCGAGTGTCACCGCAACTTACTCCGAAGAAATTCCGTAAGTACTTACGAAAGATGGAAGGAAAGAAAAATACAAGAGAGACTCCAGCCCTCGCCCTTTTTCCCACCATCGAGATTCCGCCCGTTCCTCCCGGTAATCCTTTCTTAACCGACTTCTGTCCCTTTTGTGATTCAATTAAAATGGAGTGGGCGCTCGATAGTAGCTGTCCCAACCACATGACTCCAAAAGAAACCTGTTTCGTTTCCCTTGACCGTAACTTTAACCAAATTGTTTCCTTTGGAAGAGGTTCCACAGTAAAGTCAAAGGGAAAAGGTTCCGTCAGGTTGGGTCCTTTGATTATTCCGAACGTACTACTGATGCCCGGTATCATTGGTAGTTTCGTAAGCGTCAGCCAGCTTATGGAACAGAACTTTGCCTTTGTTTTTAAGGGAGGGTGGTGTACCGTGTTTGACCAGTTTGGGAAACCTTTTCTTTCTGTGCCAAAAGTAAGCAGAAGTTTTCCGCTTAACATGGCTCATGTCACGCAGACAGGTGTTGCCATCCGGGGAAAACCAGACCAAACAGGGACGGTCAAGATCTGCTGCGGAAAGAAGCGGGTTAAGGAGGGATTGAAAGAAGCGGCCAACCAAATCATGGAGGCTGAGAAGGGGAAGAAGCGAGAGCGTCCGATTGAACTAGTGGATCTGTCAGAGAGTCCTAAGAATACGGCCTAAGTCGCCGATGTACTACTAATCATGTATCCCGTACAATAATAATAAGTCCTTTCTCTTTCACTTTTATTTATTTGCACCAACTCAAACCGCAAGATCATAACTTAAACATGAACTTCCACAAAGATTCTACGAAACTAAACGGTCTACTCATCGCGTCGGCTCTTGCTTGTGAGTTCGAGATGACGTCGTGCCTCAGCTTCCTCGACTGCTTCTAACGTCAGCTTCACGATGCCGTAAATTAGCATACAGATGAGGAGTAGGGCAAAGATTATAAATGCCACACTCGGCTCATTGTAATCCTCTGGATAGCTCATTCTCGAATTTGAGAGAGTTTTCTTTAAGCCAATGGAGGGAGGATGGAAGAGAGAAATGATGATGGTGGATCAAACCCTCAAAATTTGATCTTTTATGGTCACCCATCTTGCCAAGAAAATGGTCACAATAATTGTGACACTACCCACACTCTTATGTCGGTACACAAGGACATGAGAGGTGGCCAACTAAGTCAAAGGCTAGGAGCTAGGGTTCGTCTCTGTAAATAGACGGTACCGAAATTCTCCGAACAACAGATCAGAGGTTGAAAAAGAATACCCCATTCCACGCTCTCGTAACCAAGAAATATCTACGATTCCTATTTGCAAATGCGGGGAAACAACGATCCACATCCTGGATGGAAGAAAATCCAGGACGGAGGTTTCTTAGTTGCAAAAAGGACGTCGCTTGGTAAGTCAAAAATTACTTTCTGAGTTTTCCGACTATCCTTTCACCTAACCCAGGAAAAATCTTATCTGTCTTATTTGGGTCTATAACAGAGAATGAACAGTCATTGCAACTACTTTGCATGGGTAGTTTCCCCGATGCAACCACGAGCTAAAGTCGTAATTAACGGACTTTTACGGAAACTGAACAACTATGAGCGTACCTTCAGAAAACAGACAATTTCCGGGGGGGGGGGGGGGGGCGGTTTCCAATACCGCTACATCATCTGTACCTTCTATTAGTAACAAAACAAGTCTTTAAACCACAACATAATATAAGCGTACTTAATCTTAGGGAACCTGAGTAGGGAGCCTTGATTCGGTGGAGTGGACTTGAGACCTTAAATACTGAAAATTCTTTTAAAGTCGAGACTTGATTTCAAAACCTTAAATCCTTGAAAACCTGACCGACTTCCAGTACCACTTGGTAAGCCAAGCAATAGAGGAACCAGGCTCTGATACCAACTTGTAACACCCTCTCTTTTAAAATAAGGGAAATTACTAAATTACCCTCTAAGACAGCGGAAATCATAAAACCAAACGAGGGCGCTACGCTTAATTACAATAATTCAATGAAATGCCTTGGCCAAGGACCTTGAAAATAAACTTAAATAAAACTTGTAAGACTTTTATATAAAACTTTTAATTCATAACAGCATAACTCGTTAACTGAGCCCTAAACACTTGGGCAAAAATTAACTGAAAACAAGTCTCGAGGAATACATAAAAACATTTGTCTCAAGTCAAGGTCTTACATTACTGTAGACACCACCCCACATACCGAATCAGCTCCTCAAGGCTCAAGCTCGCTAATAAACATTCAACAACCTGGTGGGTGGCTCAGGGTCAGTTCTCGTTCTCATACATCAATCTCAACGCATAATAGTAATAGATCACCAAGCATCAAGGCACATATCACATATTCACATCATAGACATCATCCAAGTCACAATCACAAACAACACGCAACATCCATATTCAAGTTCTCTAGGTGAGTTATTAGGCGCCATTAGGAGTTTATCCCGCACCACCCCTGTCGGCCCGACACACCTCTCTCCCCTGGAGAGGTCCAAAACGCATCCTCTCCCTTGGAGGATACCACGAAACCTTTCCCTTGAAGGAATGGCAACTTGACTCAACCAAACAAATCACGCCTTTCCCTTGAAGACGTGACCGCACCTCTTTCCCTCGAAGAGGCACTTAGCACCCATAGTGCAGTTTTAGGGGGCAGTGCAGGCTCCTTCAGTTTCTATCATTCACATTCAACAGTTTCACCACCATTCCCAGTAACCAATAGTCACATCTCATCACATTCAACACATCACCCAATCAAGGTAACCGGCTAGCTCACCGGCCACCCCCACCTGCAAGTACGGGGGAAACCATGTCATGAGTCTAGGGGTCACCCACCTGTTCCTCATACTCAGAGCAACCCCACATTGGCAGGGCTACTCTCCTGCAACTGCAACTGGCAATTTATAACATCAAGGCACTTGCACACATTTCCCCATCACCCTATCCCTCATTTCTACGTCAATTCATTAATCAATTCATTTCAGTCCATACCCAAACCCACACCACGGCAATCAACAACGACAATCCACCACGGCAATCATAAACAACCAAACACATTCACAACAAAATTTACCCCTTTTACACTCATCATTTTCATGCATCACCTAGGGTTCATCTAAGTCAAAATTGGAACTCCTCACATCATCCAAACTATCTACACAACGCTAAGCCCTCACCAATCCCTCCGATTAAATCATACATTTTAGTTCTCGGTTAATAATAATAATCAACCACGAGAATAACCAAGGACTGATTTTAAATAAATATGTAAATATAAACCAACTAGGCATGACGTAAAAATAACTAGCAACGACAAGATTTTACCCCTTTAACCACCCACCTATAAACCGAGTCGGGTGACTCGACCATCGGTTCCGGGACCTGGTTCGGACAGGAAAGGGGCTTCCGTAACTTCCGGGCCAGTTTGTACCAACTGAAGAAGTTAGTTGGGCCAAATATGTCAAAAACTGGAAGTTGAGTGACTGAATTGTCACACGGGAAAAGTCTCAGGGCAAAAATAACAAAGGAAAGAGTAAAGGGACTGATCCAGCACTTACAGTCGATTCAGGGACCAAATTGGCATTTTAACCAATCGGATGAACCCTAATTTCACCGCCATGGTTTTTCCTTCGATTCTCCTCAACCAGGGATCCAATCATCAAATTGATTGAGGGTAAAGATTCGTGAGGTTGAAACGAGTCGAATGGTATCAACCATTCGATTCGACTCAACCTGAATCATTCCAACAGTGAGCTCATCGGAGACTCGTCGGCCAAAACATCAATTTGGTGTTCTAGGGATTGTTGGTTCATTCCAACACGGTGTAAGGCTTTATATAGCCTCCACAAATCGAACCGTGCTAAAATTAATGGCCGACACTTGCCAAATTCGTCAAATTCCACCCCACAACCTTTTGAAAAGTTTGGCCGGAGTTGGTGGATTCCAGCTCGATTTCTTGGACGGATTATACAATAATTGAGATTCCCAATCTTTCTGTCATGTCCTGGTGGGGTGGGGATGTCCGGTTGCTGAGTTAGATGACCTTTGGTCATTCGGAGGAGACGCCGGCGAAAACAGAGAGGCGGCGGCGTGTTTCAAGGGTCGCCGGAGTTGATGAACCAAAACGGCGTCGTTTTGGGCAAAACGCGCGGAAGTTTAAAAAGAAAAACCGGAGAAATGAAATGTGGTGCTGGGATTCGATCCCCTGTCCTCTGGACTGCTGGGTTGGTTTTGTAACCAACTAGGCTACGGTTCAATTCGCTGAACAGTTCCACCCGGCTAACATTTGATTTGGTTTGCTGGTTGATTCATCTTCTCAAATCCATACCTTCCAACGGTCCAATCGAATTATCCCTTAACCTCGATTAATTTAATCGTGAATCTACGATCAAGTTTCCGCTGATAAGGATTGACCTTATTAATTTTAAAAATTTTAATTCCCTAAATTCGGGATGTTACAATTCTCCCATCCTTATAAAGATTTCGTCCCCGAAATCTATCCTTAAGTAAATTCTGAAGCAACTCCACTCTCTCTCTCTACATGGAGATTCTCTCTCGTCTCCCAGAAGATCTGCAGTCGAAGATCGTACGGATGCACAGACTGCAGTTCATAAAGACACATTTAGAGACACTGGCCAAGCTCAGGATTTCTACCCAGATTCCCCCAGAGATATACGGGAACCACTGCGAGATCTGCAAATCCCGATTTCCATCGTGCTAAGGAAAACAGCAAGTTTCAGACAGTACCTGCTGCGGATCTGGAACGTCCAATACACACCAGAAGGGGTGACTCTACAGTACTACAAAAGGCGGGTGCACAGAATTCCATTCACCAGGGCTAAGCACCCAGTGTTAGTTATAGGAGCCCATAGAGCACACTTGTGTAATCCGCGAGTAATTGGAAATTTAATAATGAGGTGTTACTAATGCGGATCCAAATTTCTCTTTCAACAACAATTCTTCTTAACGTTACAGTCCATCGATATCTCCTGATTTACTTGTCACCCGCGGGGATTCTAGGAAACAAAAATTCTATCAACGAAATTGTGCACCGTCTGAGACCATACATATTCTATCAACGAAACTCACACCACGCACAATGTGTTTAAACCTGAGTAATTTGCCAACATATTTGAGTAGACAAGAAGAAGAGACCTCGAGTAGAATACGATCTAGTCTGCCTTGGTAGATTAGTTATTTGATACCGCTAAAACTGCAGCATCACAAGCTCGATCTCGAAGCAACTATCAAGGCAGAAGTAGAGAAGCATCTGAAGAAGTCTTCTACACCAATCAAACCGTCGGCAGCCGCTGTCTACGTTGCTGATTGTGAGTGGTGTGGAGCTCGTGCGCATAATGGAGGCCGATGCCAGAATTTTGGTAAAATAGAAGTCTGGTCCGCCGAAGAAGTCAATTTCGTTCAACAAGGCTTCAACAACAATCAGAATGGTTATGTTGGCTACCGCAACTTCAGGCAGCAAGGGAACTATCAAGACAGACCTCCCTACAATGCTGGCGCCAACCACAACCAGAACCAGAACAACCGACCAGCTGGTCCAGCTCAACATCAGAAGCTGAACCATCAGTCGGCAGGTGTCTACCAGCCACCGCACCGCAATCCGGGTAACTATGGAACTGCTCCTGGCAATCGCCAGAATCAATATTTGAACAATACATACACAGGGCAGCAACATCAGAAGGAAAACAACGTCAGTGAACTGGACAAGAAGCTTAGTCAGATCATCACCAGACTTGACGATCACGACAGTCAGTTCAAGGCTCAAGCTCTTCTCAACCAAGAACAGATCGCATCCGGTCAAAGAATTGAGCAGGCTGTGAACCATATCTCGAGCATGCTAGCATCTGGTCGACCATTTGGCCAACTTCCAAGCCAAACCGAGCCAAATCCGAGAAAGGAGCAAGCTAAAATGGTATCTGTTCAAGAACTGTCATACCCATCTACTAATACTTCTTCTGATTTATGCAGGATCCCTGAAACTCCGAAGAAGAAGGAAGCACAGAAAGTGGGCCTCAGAAGTATGATCCTCCTCTTGCTCCGTACTATGTGAAGCCTCCTTTTCCAAGAGCATTGCTACCAAATGCAAGAATCGAGACTGGCATGAAGGGAAACAAAGAAGGATATCCTTATTTCTGTAGCAAGAAACCTTCCTCTCCATATCCAGCTAAGTGCTCTGATCCTGGTTCTTTCACTTTACATCTAGTTATTAATGATGTTGAGATAGAACGTAGTTTGGTTGACCTAGGCACGTCTGTCAATGTTATGCCTATGAGTTTATTTGAAAAATTGAACCTAGGAGAACTTGAACCAACTAGCATACAACTTGTCTTTGCTGATAGATCACTGAAAACTCCGAGAGGAGAAATAAAAGACGTTGTTACTAAATGTGGTCCTTTCACGTTCTTAGCTGACTATGTGATCATTGACACTAGTAAGGGTGATTCTACCATTCTCATAGGACGTCCCTTCATGGCTACAACTGGAATGCAAATTAATGTACCGAATGGTTCTTTAACTTTGAGGGTTGGTAAAGACACGATAACGTTCCGCCTTAAAGACGGAATGAAATATACCCCTTTGAATGAAGAATCTCATTGCCTAGCTGTTGAAACTGTGGAGTTGACTCTGGTCAACTCCGTTACTGATGTCTTTTCTAGTGTTCCTAGATCAATTGCTGTTGCAGGTGTTGAACAGATTACAAAGCAGAAGCCAAAATCTACTGTTCAGAAGCCGCCAAAGAAGAAGGAACTGAAAGCCTCTTCTTCACCGGCAAGCAAGAAACCTAGCAGGCCCCGAGGGAAGAACAAGAAGACGAAGACTCAAATGGTCTGGAGACCAGTTCTGCCGCCACCTTCATCCGAGTCAGCTGCACCACAAATTCGTTCCGAGCTATCGGCGCCGGAACAAGCCAAAAACATCTCCTAAGGAAATACCTACGATCACCGATCCTGGTAATACAAAGCCGGAGGATAAAGAGAAGACGAAGCCAATCATTCTCATCCCTTCCACCATCTTCCTTGTAGAGGATGACCCCTCAACAGAACTCTTTGGTCCGTTCAAGATCAATGATCACCTTCCCGACGGACGTACCAAGCTCTTATACGCCAACGGGAAGAAGTTCACGCTTAACGGAGATGCCCCGAAGCTCTACTTCATGAACTCCGATGCTAGCGTTAAGGAGAACCTGAGTTGGGATGTCTCCTAATACCGTCCAGGTATCGTCCAGCTCAAGGACGTTAATAAAAGAGCGCTTCGGGGGAGGCAACCCACGGCTGGAGTCAGTTTTTAATTTGTGTCGAACTCAGTGTTTTAGAGTCGGTTCGGGGGAGCCAAAAGTGTCAGTTTGCATGATTTCTTATTTTTCGTGTGTAGTCTTTGTGTCATCATTTGAATCGCAAGTTTTTTGAGGTTGTTCCGATTTTTGTGGATTTAATTGCGATTTTCTGAAGTTTGCCGGGATTGCGAAAATATTTTCAATCGTACAGGTCAAAATTTTCGACGAAAACTGACCCAATTTTCGGTGAAAACTCCTTTGAAAATCCCACTGTGTTTTCCAGACGATTTTAGTTAAACTTTTCGGCGAAAACTCCATGAGTTTTTTGAGAAAATGTATTTGAAAACCGGCAGACCATTTTGCCTTGGGTTTTCGGCGAAAAATTGCACACATTTTCACCGAAAACTCGAGTGAAAATCAACAATCTTTTCCCCTTTTTTCCGGTCATTCTCTCTCTCCCCCTCACTTTTCATTTTCGAATAGAACTCAAAAACCTCCCCTGTATTTAAAAATCCACCCCGCCGCCACCAATAACCCGACCGTCGCCCGTTTGCCGCCGCCACCACCATCGCCGATCGCCGCCGCACACTTCTCCTCTCTCTTCCGGTCATTTTGAGACGTAGATCGTCCGAATTGGAGCTCTAGAGCTCTAGTTCACCCAAACCCTAGTTTTTTGAGTTTTTCACCGATTTCTCTCTCTCCGTTCATTTTCAGTACCCATGGCTTCAAGGTAAGTTGTAGAACTTTTCATTCCAAATCTTTTGACATGTTGAATGCTGAATTTCGTCTCAGTTGACTTTTGGTTGACTTTTTGATTTACCTCGATTTGCGTGCCGACTGATTTCGTGTGAACTAGGTTAGCTGAACTCTTTGGACTGATCTAGCATGCTTAGGGAGTATTGTGCTAAATTATAATACCATTTGATCATGTGTTCCTATGCTTAAAGACCTATTCTTTGCAGTGTTGACTTTTGTGAAATGTCGGTTTGACCATGAACTGTTTATGCTCGTTTGGCTGCCATGTGTGTTCATTCACGTTCATATTACTGTGCTTGCCATATGAGTTATTCATTATGTCGTCATTTCCCGCTTTGTGCTAATATTGCCATGATTAGGATTCAATGTACTATTATGTTGACTTTTGAATGTCGGTTTGACTTCCGAACTCTGATTGTGATGATTCCATTCTGGCTGTTCCTAAGCATGTGTTTTAATTGTTAGTGATTACCGGTTAATCTGCTTTGCTTACCCCCACTCGATTTTCCTCATTTCTTTGTGAAATTGAGTTTTTCTACTAAGTGTGGGGTGGGTTATTAGTTAATTAATCTGGTTTCGTTTCTGGTTTTAGGAATGTAACTCATGAGCGCAGGACCAAGCAGAGACTTGACACCGCCTCTAGCTCCCGAGCCGCCGCTCCCGTCACACCCGCCATCCACGATCCTCCACCAGCCTTCCCTGACCGTGTTGGGTACCATCCCACTGTTGCTCGCCTACCCCCGTACTACTTCGAGCGCTTCCAGCGGCTTGAGCATGTTCCTGGAGCTGATGTCCGTCCATTATCCATGGACTCACTCTTCGAGCACGATGAGGACTGGCACCGGAACGTGCTCGACGCATTAGTAACTGCAGTACTGCTGGAGCTGACCACGCTAGCCGTTGAATTCCCAGACGTCGCTCTCTAGGAGTTTTGGGCGACATTCGATCTGGACGAGCACAAGAGGAGGCAGCACAAGAAGGTCGTCACCTTCTATCTGGGCGGGGTGCACAGGACACTCACCTATGATGAGTTTGCAGCTCATCTCGGGATCCCCCGCGAGCGCTACGAGGGTCATCACCTCGGCTGGGAGAACAACGATGGCGACGGAGAGGAGTACGATGTGCTCTGGAGCCACATGACTGGAGTGCCCGGCGATCGTACCACGAAGCATAATTTAGTTAAGTCTCTCCTCACCCTCTCTATAAATTCATTCACATGGTTTGGCGTCGTTCTCTTTTGTTTGCTCCAGGGAAGGACCGCCACCATATCAGCCGAGAGGAGCTTCTTCTTCATCGGGGCATCCGGGAGAGTTATCCTCTTCATCCCGGATGGGTGCTTGCATGCTTACTCCGCCAGAAGACTCAGAGGTCGAGGCCACCTCGCTCACTCCTGGGAGGCAACTTTGTCGGCCGACTCATCATCTCCTTCGGTCTCAGCCAAGAATATGGCCCGGACGTCCCACGACGCAGAGTACACACCGTCGGAGGTGATTTGGCGATTGAGTACGACCTCGAGCTGGACCTCAGTCCCCAGGTAGCAGCAGATCCTCCCCTCCAGCACATGGAAGAGTCGGATGAAGAAGATGATGCTGAGGAGCAGCAGCCCCAGCCAGAGGCGAGATACCATGACCATACACCCTCGCCACATCATCAGGCAGGGTATGCATGCCAGTCGCCGCTGCCCATTCCAGAGCCATATCAGGCGCCTCACCCTCAGCACCGACCGCATCCCGCGGATGTTGGAGAGCTGTATGAGCGACTCCAGGAGTGGCGTATCACTGACAACGCGGCTCAGGAGGCGAGATGGATTATTATGCAGCAACACATGCACCGCTCTGACGAGCGGTATGAGGCACAGCTGGCGTGGCAACGTCGGGTCGGCGACGCCCTACACCTTCCACCCCCTGACGCCCCTGACCAGCCATGATCGGGTGGTGTCCTTTTCCTTGTCCTTTCTTTTTATTTCTTCTTTTCGGATTTCGGTCCAACTTTTTTCTGTGTGGATCCGGGACACTTGTCCCGGTTTCCTTTTTATCTTTCATTTGTTTTTGTTTTGCAGGCAGTTGGGAGATTCCCTTTGCTTCGCTTTGGTAGATTACCTCTGCTCCGAGGATCCGTGCTCATCCTCTACGCCAACCATCTCGGTCCAGGTTCTTCTACTTCACTCTGAACTCTATATTTAGTCTTGTGAGGACACAGTCCGATTTAAGTGTGGGGTAGGATGCTAGAGAACCTTGCATGAACTTGATTGCCCTTGATTGTGTTTTTGTGTACCTCGTGATTCCTGTCCAGTCTCTCTACCATTAGAATGGCTCAGTTCTTGATTTTTTATGTTAAGTTGTTGTTCAATCTTTCATAATGATACTTAGACTGCTTAACCTAGAACTTGAGAACCAACGTGTCTACTTTGATGCTAAATTGCCTGGTCAGAACAGATTTTTTTTTAAATCACACTTGTAGTTTGTAGCCTTGATTGCATGAAAATGACCAAATCGACTAGCAAACCAACTGTGAGCTTTTGATCCATTGCACGTAACTTGCAATTTCAATTCTTTTTCAGTGATTTTCTATTTGCTTGAATGAGTTAGAATTTGCAAGAGACCTACTCGAGACCAAACGATGACACGAGTTCTAGAATGATAGGGCACCTAGATTCAGCTACTAAGCCAGATAGCCTACCGAACGATAAATCCATTTGGTTTAAACCCTTGAGCTTGGCCTGTTCTTTCGGTTCGATAATACATTACAACCATTTCCCATTCTTTCATTCCCCGTTGATCCCTTGTGGTTGTAGTTCTAGATTGACCTACCGGAAGTCGGTTTGTGGTAACCTGCAATAGCCATTAAACAGGTGGTCTTAGCTATTATGTCCGAATGTGTAAACCCCTCTAGCAACTAAAAGAAAATTGACACAAAAGAAAAAAAAGCAGAAAAATCAGAAAAGTTTCAAGTTTAGTTCAATAAAACGTTCTTCTCCCTACAAATGGAAGAACGAAGTCAAAAGAAAAGTCAGAAAAGAAAAGATATGTGTAAAAAAAAATAATAAAGTGCTAGGTTGCTTGAGGGTATCATAGGACGAGCGTTCACTATTCCACCTGTGTCTGGTTAGACGATAGGAAGCCATAGGCTAGATTCGAGGGAAGTTAGTCGAAAGCTACTGATGAACCTAAGATCGTTGTTCGGGTTCAAACAAATAACTAACAAAGCTAACAAGCATGGTAGATCGTATTCCACGGGTCTTCTATGATTGACTACTCAAATAAGCTGGCAAATTACTCGGATTTAAACACTTCGTGCGTGGTGTGAGTTCCACGACTTCTACTTCTAAGAAATGCAGAGAAATGAAAAACTTAAACTAAAGAAAGAATGGAAATTGGTTGATTAAAACAGAGATAACAGACGAACCTAGACTTTGAATCCCCCTTCGTTCCCCAGAGCATAGGCAATCAACAGATCAGCGAATTTCGATTCTCATTCAATCAATTCTAAGACACTACCATAACTCCTTACCCTTAGGTTTAAGACCGGCGAACGTTCGCTCTATCCGTTTTAGCTACCAAGATTAATTAGTCGCCCGGGTACGGTCGCCTCTTCGCAACGACTTAACTTAACTGGTCGAATTACTAACGATTATTGAGTTACTCTTGCAGTGGATTAACCCTAACCGGTTCCTATGAAAGGCACGCTCCAATTATAAGGTTAATTGTTCAATTTGATGTTCTAAATTAAGGCGAGCGTTCGCTTCTATCCTTAGCTTAACAAGAATCTAATCTAGGTGATCAATCCGGACAAGAAACATGCACAATGAAGAACAAATCAAACATGAAAAGAGAAACTGATTGAACTTTGAATCTAATCACCGCCAATCCGTGACCGCTTTAAAGCCCTGGGTCACTTAGGGTTCATCTAGTCTAAGCTCTAAGAGTTTAGCTACTCATATTCATCGCAAAAGAATCAAAGACAAAGAAAGAGTTCATCATACAAAGGAAGAACAGAAAAGTATCTGAAAAACCTAATTAAGATGACTCCGGCAGAACTTCGATCTTCCGGTAGACGTGCAATCCTAGCTCCGAGTCCTTGAGATGGAAGGATGGCGTCACGATCTCTTTCCGGCTCTTCGAACTCTAAGCTCTCTGCTCCAGAACTCTTGAGAATCCTTCGAATTATGATTATGAAAAAGTCTTATGAGGTATATTTGTATTGGGCCACCGGTTAAGTATTTATACTTAACCCTAATTCAGCCGGATTTTGACTAATATTTTCGCCGAAAATATTGAAGAATTTTCGGCGAAAATTCCTTTGTAATTGGATGGTCCGCCGGCTAATTTCTCCTGTAAATTTCGGTCCCATAGTTTTCGGTCGAAAACTTAACATTTTCGCGAAAACTTCCTTCAGTCGGCATCAGTGATTTTGTGCTGATATTTTCGCCGAAAATGCTAGGGTATTTTCGGCGAAAATTCCTTTGTAAACCGGGCAGGAATTGTTTCGACTTGATTGGCTCCTTGGATCGATTCTGGTGTAATGCCTCGAGGTTCCAATGCCTTAGACACGTCCTTGGCTACTTTATTTGACGGCAAAAACATGTGCTAACATAAAAACACTAGAAAACCATCAAATAGACCCGAAACGGGCCAAGGTAACACAAATGGCACGAGATAGGGCAATTGATTGAATATTCGTTATTCTACCCTAAAAACCATGTCTTAAGCAAGGAAATGTCGCTTAAATGAGGCTGATAATCACGTCAAATCGAGTGTCATCAAAACACCCCACACTTAAGCTTTTGCTTATCCTCAAGCAAACTGAATAGAAATGCTCATGTTCACAAATGATAAGATCGATTAAATTGGAGTTCAATCAAACACAATGAATTATTAGACAGATAGATCCTAGAACAAGAAACCTAACATGCATACAGATTAGCCAAACAACCTGGTCTCACTAATAAACTGCACACGACAAGTAGTAGCAACCAATTATGCACGAATTTGACCTGACCGACCAGACTCCTCACACAGGATATATTTAGTACAATGGGAACTCTCACTCTCTGTGTTTAAGGACGTGTTTCTGCTCTCAATCATTTTCTGTTACTGAATTCTGTCATAAGTTTGCAATTCAACCACATCTCCACCACTGTGATAACACGAGTAACTAGTCAAGAAGGACTTCCCTGCTAGGACTGTAACGAATTCTACACTACTTGGGTTTATGAAGCGATGGATGATGGGAATGTATGATGATGGCTTTGTGCGGTGTAGCTTCCGACTAACTTCCCTCGAATCTAGCCTATGGCTTCCTACCGTCTAACCAGACACGGGTGGAATAATGAACGCTCGTCCTATGATACCCTCAAGCAACCTATCACTTTTTATTTTTCTTTACACAAAATTTTGTTTTCTGACTTTTCTTTTGACTTCGTTCTTCCATTTGTAGAGAGAAGAACGTTTTATTGAACTAAAACTTGAAACCTTTTCGGCTTTTCTGATTTTTCTTCTTTTTATTTTTTTTTCAAAACTTGCTTCTTTCTTCTTTTTTTCTATTTTTTTTTCTTTTGTGCCGATTTTTCTTTTAGTTGCTAGAGGGGTTTACACGTCTGGACATAATAGCTAAGACCAGTTGTTTAATGGCTATAGGCAGGTTACCACAAACCGACTTCCGGTAGGTCAATCTAGAACTACAACCACAGGGGATCAACGGGGAATGAAAGAATGGGAAATGGCTGTAATGTATTATCGAACCGAAAGAACAGGCCAAGCTCAAGGGTCTACACCTAATGGATTTTATCGTTAGGTAGGCTATATGGCTTAGTAGCTGAATCTAGGTGCCCCTATCATTCTAGAACTCGTGTCATCGTGTGGTCTCGAGTAGGTCTCATGCAAATTCTAACTCATTCAAGCAAACAGAAAACCACTCAAAAAGAATTGAAATTGCAAGTTACGTGCAATGGATCAAAAGCTCACAGTTGGTTTGCTAGTCGGATTCGGTCATTTTCATGCAATCAAGGCTACAAACTACAAGTGTGATTTTTAAAAATTTGTTCTGACCAGGCAATTTAGCATCAAAGTATACAAGTTGGTTCTCAAGTTCTAGGTTAAGCAGTTTAAGCATCATTATGAAAGTTTGAACAACAACTTAACATCAAAAATCAAGAACTGAGCCATTCTAATGCTAGAGAGACTGGAATGGAATCACGAGGCACACAGAAATCACAATCAAGGGCAATCAAGTTCATGCAAGGTTCTCTAGCATCCTACCCCACACTTAAATCGGACTGTGTCCTCACAGGACTAATTCTAGAGTTCAGAGTGAATTAGAAGAACCTGGACCGAGATGGTTGGCGTAGGGGATGAGCACGGGTCCTCGGAGCGGAGGGAATCTACCCAAGCGAAGCAAAGGGAATCTCCCTACTGCCTACAAAACAAAAACAAATGAAACATAAAAAGGAAACCGGATAAGTGCCCCGGATCCACAAAGAAAAAAGTTGGATGGAAATCCGAAAAGAATAAATAAAAACAAGGGACAAGAAAGAGGATACAACCCGGTCACTGCTGGTCAGGCGCGCCGGGAGGTGGAAAGTGGAGGAATTCGCCGAGCTGACGTTGCCACTCCATCTGTGCCTCATACCGCCTATCAGCGCGGTGCATATGCTGCTGCATATTAGTCCATCTCGCCTCTTGAGTGGCGTTGTCGGTAATGCGCCACTCCTGTAGTCGCTCATACAGCTCACCAATGTCCGTGGGGTGCGGTCGGGGCTGAGGGTGAGGCGTCTGGTATGGATCTGGAATGTGCGGCGGCGGCTGGTGTGCATACCCTGCCTGATGATGTGGCGAGGGTATATGGTCATGAAACTCTGGCTGCGGCTGCGGCTGCTGCTGGTCATAATCATCTTCTTCCTCCGACTCGTCCTCGTCCTTGAGAGGAGGATCCGCTGCTACCAGGGGGCTGATGTCCAGATCAAGGTTGTACTCGACCGCCAAATCTCCTCCAACGGTGCGTACTCTGCAGTGTGGGATGTTCGAGCCATATTCTTGGCTGAGGCCGAAGGAGATGATGAGTCGGCCCACAAAGTTGCCTCCCAGGAGTGAGCGGGGGCGACCTGATCTCTGAGTCTTCTTGCGGAGTAGGCGAGCAAGCACCCATCCGGGGTGAAGTGGATATCGCTCCCGGATGGCGCGAAGAAGAAGAAGCTCATCCTTGCCGATATGGTGGCGGTCCTTCTCTGGAGCATATAAAAGCGATTTACGCCAAACCATATGAATGTATCTAAAGAAAGGGTGAGAGATCAACTTAACTGAGTTATGGTCCCCGAGGCGACCGACGGGCACTCCAGTCATGTGGCTCCAGAGCGCATGGTACTCCTCTCCGTCGTCCTCGTCGTCCGCCCAGCCAAGGTGATGTCCATGGTAGTGCTCGTAGGGAACGCGTAGATGAGCTGCAAACTCATCATAGGTGAGGGACCTGTACACCTCGCCCAGGTAGAAGGAAACAACCTTCCTGTGCTGCCTCCGCTTGTGCTCGTCTAGCTCGAATGTCGCCCAAAACTCCTGGAGAGCGATGTCTGGGAAGTCGGCGGCGAGCGTGGTCAGCTCCAGCAGGCCGGCATGGGTCAGTGCATCGAGCACGTTCCGGTACCAGTCATCATCGTGCTCTGAGAGCGACTCCATGGAAAGAGGGCGAACATCAGCTCCACGGGTGTTCTCAAACCGCTGGTAGCGTGCCAAGTAGTGCTGAGGTAGGCGAGCAACGGTGCGGTGATACCCAGCACGGTCAGGGAAAGCTGGTGGAGGGCCCTGAACGACGGGTGTGACGGGAGCGGGAGCTCCGGAGCTCGAGGCTCCATCAAGGCGTGCCTTGGTCCTGCGGTCATAAGTGGTGTTCCTAAACAAGAAAACAAACCAGATTAGTCAAACTAAAACTCTACCCCACACTTAGTCGAAAAACTCAATTTCACAAAGAAATGAGGAAAACCGAGTGGGGGTAAGCAAAGCAGATTAACCGGTAATTATGAACAATAAAATACATGCTCAGGAACAGCCTAAACGATTTGCACAATCAGAGTTCAGAAGTCAAGCCGACATTCAAAAAGTCAACATAATAGAACATTGAACCCTAATCATGGCAGGACTATCACAAAGCGGGAAATGACGTGTAATATGGTCTCAGATGGCAAACACAATAAACTGAACGAGAATGAGCACATAAGGCAGCCAAATGATCAGAAACAGTTCATGGTCAAACTGACATTTCTCAAAAGTCAACATAATAAGGAATAGGACTTAGGCATAGCAACACATGATCAAATGATATGAAAATGAAGCACAACACTCCCTAAGCATGCTAGAACAGTTCAACAAGTTCAGCTAACCTAGTTCACACGAAATCAGTCGGTACGCAAATCGAGGCAAACGAAAGTCAACAAAAGTCAACCCCGACGAAATTCAACAATCAACATGTCAAAAGATTCGTAATGAAAAGTTCTACAACTTACCTTAAAGCCATGGATGCTAAAAGTGAACGGATTGGGAGAAATCGGTGAAAAATGAAAATTCTAGGGTTTGGGTGAACTAGAGCTGTAGAGCTCCGATTCGGCTGTTCTAGGGATTAAAATGATCGGAAATGGGAGGGGAAGGGTGCGGCGATGGCGGCGGCGGTCGGCTTTGGACGGCGGCGGCGATGGAAGGTGGCGGTGGTCGGGTTTAGTAAACAGGGGATGGGTTTTTCGGTTTCTGCTTCGAAAATGAAGTGAGGAAAGAGAGGGCTGAAATCCGGATTTTAAAGTGAATAGTTGGTTGATTTTCAAAGAAATTTTCGACGAAAATAAGCGCAAGTTTTCGCCGAAAATTCTAGTTAAAAAGTACTGCCGGTTTTCAAAAGAAATTTTCGTCGAAATCATTAAGAAATTTTCGCCGAAAATGTCAAACAGGAACGTTTGGAAAACTCTGTGGGATTTCAAAGAGAATTTTCGCCGAAAATATTGAACTCTACGATTGAAAATATTTTCGCAATCCCGGTAAACTTCAGAAAATCACAGTTAAATCCACAAAAATTGGAAAGACCTCAAACGACTTGCAACTAACACTATGACACATAGACTACACACGAAAAATATGAAATCAAACAAACTGACACTTTTGGCTCCCTCGAACCGACTCTAAAATACTAAGGTTGACACAAATGCAAAACGGACTCTAGCCGTGGGTTGCCTCCCACGAAGCGCTCTTTTATTAACGTCCTTGAGCTGGACGATACCTGGACGGTATTAGGAGACATCCCAAGTCAGATTCTCCTTAATGCTAGCATCGGAGTTCATAAAGTAGAGCTTCGGGGCTTCTCCGGTGAGCATGAATTTCTTCCCGTTCGCGTGTAAGAGCTTGGTACGTCTGTCGGGAAGGTGGTCAGTGATTGTGAAGGGTCCAAACAGTTCTGTCAAAGGATCATCTTCTACAAGGAAGACAGTGGACGGAATGAGAACGATCGGCTCCTTCTTTTCTTTGACCTCCGGCTTAATATCACCAGGATCGGTGATCGTCAGTATTTCCTTAGGAGATGCTTTTGGCTTCTCCTTCCATACTTGTTCCAGCGCCGGTAGCTTGGAACTAATTGGTGGTGCAGCTGGCTCGGTAGACGGTGGCGGCACAACTGGTCTCCAGACCATGTGAGTCTTTGTCTTCTTATTCTTTCCCCGAGGTCTGCTAGGTTTTGTGCTCGGTGGCTTAGAAGAGGCTTTCAGTTCCTTCTTCTTTGGCGGCTTTTGAGGAACAGATTTTGGGTTCTGCGTGGTAATCTGTCCAGCACCTGCAACAGCAATTGATCTAGGCACACTGGAAGAGACATCAGTAACAGAGTTGACAGGAGTCAACTCCACAGTTTCAACAGCTAAACAATGAAATTCTTCATTTTTAGGATTATATTTCATTCCGTCTTTAAGGCAGAACGTGACAGTTTCTTTACCAACTCTCAAAGTTAAAGAACCATTTGGAACGTTAATTTGCATTCTAGTAGTAGCCATGAAAGGTCGTCCTATGAGAATGGTAGAATCATCCTTACTAGTGTCAATGATAACAAAGTCAGCTAAGAACGTGAAAGGACCACATTTAGTCACAACGTCTTTGATTTCTCCCCTAGGAGTTTTAAGTGATCTATCAACAAAGATAAGTTGCATACTAGGCGGTTCAAGTTCTCCTAGGTTCAATTTTTCATATAGACTCATAGGCATAACATTAACAGACGCGCCAAGATCAACCAAACAACGTTCTATCTCAACATCATTAATAACAAGAGGTAGAGTGAAAGAACCAGGATCAGAGCACTTAGCTGGATATGGAGAGGATGGTTTCTTTATACGAGCATCAGGATATCCTTCTTTATTCCCCTTCATGCCAGTCTCGATCCTTACATTCGGCAGCAATGCTCTTGGAAAAGGAGGCTTCACGACGTACGGTGCAAGAGGAGGATCTTCCTCCTTAGGCGCCACTTGTAGTGCTTCCTTCTTCTCTGGAGATTCAGCGATCCTGCGTAAAACAGCACAAGCATCAGCAGATAAGCTTGGAAATTTTCTAACAGATACCATCTTCGCTTGCTCCTTTCTCGGATTCGGCTTTGTCTGGCTCGGAAGTTGGCCAAATGGTCGACCAGATGCTAGCATGCTCGAGATGTTGTTCACAGCTTGCTCAATTCTTTGACCGGCTGCGATCTGTTCTTGATTGAGAAGAGCTTGAGCTTTAAACTGACTGTCATGATCGTCGAGTCTGGTGATGATCTGACTAAGCTTCTTATCCAGGTCACTGATATTGTTTTCCTTCTGGTACTGCTACCCTGGATAGGTGTTATTCAGATATTGGTTCTGGCGATTGCCAGGAGCAGTTCCATAATTACCCAGATTGCGATGCGGCAGCTGGTAGACATCTGCCGGCGGATGGTTAGGCTTCTGATCCTGAGCTGGACCAGCCGGGGGTTATTCTGGTTCTGGTTATGGTTGGCGCCAACATTGTAGGGAGGTCTGTCTTGATAGTTCCCTTGCAGCCTGAAGTTGCGGTAGCCAGCATAACCATTCTGATTATTAACGAAGCCTTGTTGAACGAAATTTACCTCTTCGGACAGACCAGACTTCTGTCTTACCAAAATTCTGGCATCGACCTCCGTTATGTGCGTAAGCTCCACACCATTCGCAATCGGCAACATAGACAGAAGCTCCCGGCGGTTTGACTGGTGTGGTAGACTTCTTCAAATGCTTCTCTACTTCTGCCTTGATAGCTGCTTCGAGATCGAGCTTGCTCCTTGATCCTTCAGATTGTCGTTCCCAGTTCCTTGACTTGGAAGCATAGTTTGCGAAGTGAAGAAGAGCAGCTTCAGGTGTGAGCGTAGTGCAATCCCCTTCAGCTAGAGAATTGACCCACTTGGCAGATTCTTCTCGAAGACCTCGAGCAAAGATTTCAGCTAACTGCCTTTGCTCGAATCCATGATGAGGGCAGTTGTAGAGGAGTTCTTGGAATCGATTCCAAGTATCATATAAGCTTTCTCCTTCTTTCTGGGAGAATCTGGCAATGCTGTCCTTGATGGCTGTTGTTCTGGCAGGAGTAAAGTATTCTTCAACGAAGTCCTGAGCCAGAGTATCCCAATTAGTGTAATATCCAGGTGGTTTGCCAGTAAGCCACCTCTTAGCAGCGCCTTTTAGAGAGAACGGGAAAGCTCTCAAACAAAGAGTATTCTTGTCGAGGTTTCCGTTCTTAAAAGTGCTGCAGAGATCAAGGAAATCCGCAAGATGAGTGCACGGATTGTCTAGGGGTCTGCCTTCGAACTGTAGATCCCTAGAGATCATAGTCAAGAATGGAATCTTGATCTCATATTCAGGATCTCCTTCAATGCGTGGTACGACAATGGCAGATCGAACGCTAGTCGCGCTCGGCTTGTTGTAATCGGCTAGACTTTTCTGTGCAGGCGGTGGTGGTGGAGGATTTCCGCCTGGTGGTGGTGGTGGTGGTAATTGATCAGCCATGGTAGGAGATGGAGGAGGTGAAAGTGACTCGGTGTATGAAACGGATGTAGGTGATGGTAACGGTGAAGATGGAGATGAGGAACTCTCCTTCAGTTCCTCAATCTTAATCGGAGTAACGGGTGGAGGTGGATTGGTTCTGCCTCTCCTTGGAATCTGTGATTGTCGAGGTGGAGCAGAACTGCTTGGTCTCTTTATACTCTTAGCCTTGTCGGTTTGAGAGCGAGTCCAAGGGCGGCGATGCATACACCTGTGACAAACCTACAAATAACAAAAACGAACAAAAACCAGTGTAAAATCGAAGTGGGTGGAAAAGTGAAAGATGAAAAATAGAAGAATAAATTGCCAGTTCTTCTTTCAAACAATCAAAAGAAGACCCCGGCAACGGCGCCCAATTTGATGAACCTAAGATCGTTGTTCGGGTTCAAACAAATAACTAACAAAGCTAACAAGCTAGGGTAGATCGTATTCCACGGGTCTTCTATGATTGACTACTCAAATAAGCTGGCAAATTACTCGGATTTAAACACTTCGTGAGTGGTGTGAGTTCCACGACTTCTACTTCTAAGAAATGCAGAGAAATTAAAAACTTAAACTAAAGACAGAATGGAAATTGGTTGATTAAAACAGAGATAACAGACGAACCTAGACTTTGAATCCCCCTTCGTTCCCTAGAGCATAGGCAATCAACAGATCAACGGATTTTGATTCTCATTCAATCAATTCTAAGACACCACCATAACTCCTTACCCTTAGGTTTAAGGCCGGCGAACGTTCGCTCTATCCGTTCTAGCTACCAAGATTAATTAGTCGCCCGGGTACGGTTGCCTCTCGCAACGACTTAACTTAACTGGTGGAATTACTAACGATTATTGAGTTACTCTCGCAACGACTTACTCTTAAGTGTGGGGTATTTTGATGACACTCGATTTGATGTGATTATCAGCCTCATTTAAGCGAGATTACCTTGCTTAAGACATGGTTTTTAGGGTAGAATAGCGAATATTCAATCAATTGCTCTATCTCGTGCCATTTGTGTTACTTTGGCCCGTTTCGAGTCTATCTGATGGTTTTCTAGTGTTTCTATGTTAGCACAGGTTTTTGCCATCAAATAAGTAGCCAAGCACGTGTCTAAGGCGTTGGAACCTTGCACCGGAATCGATCCAAGGAGTTAATCAAGTCGAACCAAACCCTGGCCCGTTTTACACTGAAGTTTTCGGCGAAATCCCCCAAGGTTTTCGGTGAAAACTCATGAAGGAATCGGCATTGCTGACAAGAAGAAGTTTTCGGCGAAAACTCCAAGTTTTCGCCGAGAACCCCAGCGTCCGAAAATCAAAGGAGAACTCAGCGGCAATCAGTCATTTTACAAAGGAATTTTCGGCGAAAATTCCTTCATATTTTTCGGCAAAAATTTCAGGCAAAATCCGGCAGTATTAGGGTTAAATATAAATACTTAACCGGCGGCCCTAAATCAGGACACACAGAATTTACATCATAATTCCAACTAATACCATATACTTCAGAATTCTCCCGAGTTCTGGAGAGAGAGTTAGAGTTCGAAGAGCCAGGAAGAGATCGTGACGCCATCCCTTCCATCTCGAAGACTCGGAGCTAGGATTGCAGCTTACCGGAGATCGAAGTTCTGCCGGAGTCGTCTTAATTAGGTTTTTCAGATCCTTTTCTGTTCTTCCTCTGTTCAAGATGAACTCTATCTATGTCTTTGATTCTTTTGTGAAAAACATGAGTAGCTAAACTCGTAGAGCTTAGACTAGATGAACCCTAAGTGACCCAGAGATTTAAAGCGGTCACGGATCGGCGGTGATTAGATTCAAAGTTCAATCAGTTTCTCTTTCATGTTTGATTTGTTCTTCATTGTTCATGTTTCTTGTCTGGATTGATCACCTAGATTAAATTCTTGTTAAGCTAACGATAGAAGCGAACGCTCGCCTTACTTGAAAACATCAAATCGAACAATTAACCTAATCATTGGAGTGTGCCTTTCGTAGGAACCAGTTAGGGTTAATCCACTGCAAGAGTAACTCATAAATCATTAGTAATTGCACCAGTTAAGTTAAGTCGTTGCGAGAGGCGACCGTACCCGGGCGGCTAATTAATCTTGGTAGCTAGATAGGATAGAGTGAACGTTTGCCAGTCTTAAACCTAAGGGTAAGGAGTTATGGTGGTGTCTTAGAATTGATTGAACGAGAATCGAAATCCGCTGATCTGTTGATTGCCAATGCTCTGGTGAACGAAGGGGGATTCAAAGTCAAAGCTTGTCTGTCATCTTTGTTTTAATCAACTAATCTTTCAATCTGTTTTCAGTTTTAATTTTTAATTTCTGTGCATTTCTTAGAATTAAAAGTCGTGAAACTCAACCCACGCACAAAGTGTTACTTTTGAGTAATTTGCCTTTATATTTGAGTAATCAATCATTAGAAGACCCGTGGAATACGATCTAACCTAGCTTCCAGCTTGGTAGTTATTTGCTAAACCTGCTCTGCAGCGTTCACCAGCGGGCTCATGTCTCGGCCATCTTCATTTCTGGCCAGGCCTTTGGCATTCTGCCTCGGCAAGTCTTCAGAAATGTCCTCAGAGGATCTTCAAGGGCTGAAGTTGGTTCAGGGCTCATGGCACTTGGTCTAGGGCCTAGTGCTTGCACTTGGCTCGGTTTGGGCTCGCTCCGGGCTGTCTTCAGGTTCCATCCTTGTTGGTCAGGTACTCTTGGGTCATTTGCTTCCTGTACTCCAGGAATGCTTTCAGAGGATCCCAGGAGTGGTCGGCTCCTCCAGGGCTCGTGGGGATTGGTCCAGGGCCTTTTAGGGCCCTTAGGCTCGGTCCTTGGTTCGGCGTGGGGCTTGGATCGGGTGCCTTGGCCAGCAACATCGCCTGGAGTGGCAACTCCTTCAATTTAGCTCTCCTACCTGCTGGTGGTGGCCTGAGCCTATATTTAGTCACATACCTTGGCCTCATGATGTGTTGGAGAGCTTTTCTTGGCCCTACACGCTTCTTGTAGGGCCCTAGGGTTCTGCCTTTGACCGGGGACCCTGGTGGGGTGTAGGAATAGCTGTAGGCCTTTGGGCGTCCATGGAGGATCACATCATACCCCTCTTCTTGCCTTGGATTCGCCCTCAAATCCATCTTGGGCTTTCTTTGTGCACTCAACAATCCTCTCCACACTTCCGTAACTTGGGTGGCCATGTCTGGAAGAGACTCAACATCATCTTCTAGACTATGAGTGTCATTTGAATCAGTGACAGACCAAGGTTCTGGTCCTTCGGAGCTTTGGCCGTCGGTGTCCATGTCTTCCCTTTCTGAAAAACTGTCCACAAGGATATTTAGGCTCGGTGAGGTGTCCGGCGAGATTACCTCATTGATGTCCAAGTCAGGTCCTCCTTTTTCTTTGACCCGTTTGCCGATTTCTTCGTCCAGCTCCATATTTTCTACCTCCTCAATTGGGGCAGCCCTTAGGATTCGATGGGAGACAGCTTCCCATTGAAATTCGAAGTTGTTGGGCGCGCCGGGGCGGAGCCGGGGTGTATCGGGCCTGGGCAGGTACGTACCGGTGTCAGTCTGGGGGCCGGGGCGGTCCTGGGGCGTACCGGGGGTGGTCTGGACGATACCGAGGCTGGGGCCGACCAGGGGCCTGTATCGGGGCCAGTCAGGAGCGTACCGGGGCCGATCTGGAGTGTGCCGGGTTTGGCCTGGGGGTCGGTGCTGGCCTGGGCACCGGGGCTAGCCTTGGTGTTGGGGCTGGCCTGGGTGCCAGGGCTGGGCACCGGGTCGGGGCTATGCTGGGCGTGGGGGACTGTGCTGGGCGACAGGGCTGGGTTGAGCATCGGGGCTGTGCTTGGTGTCGGGGCTGTGCTAGGCGCCGGGGCTGTGCTGGGCGACGGGGCTGGGCTGGGCGCCAGGGCTGTGCTGGGCGCCGGGGCTGGGCTGAGCACCGGGGCTGTGCTGGGCGCCGACTCCGGGGCTGGTCAGATTCTTCGACTCCGGGGCTGGGATTTTTGAGAACATCCCAGTAAACTTCTTGAGCCCTTCTGGCTTCACTTCCTCTCCTTCTTTAACTCTTCTTCTTTTTCTTCTTTGTTCTTCTCATCCTCCTCCTCATCATCCGTCTCGATCTCTCCTTCTCTCATCACCATGATCCTTTGGTTGGGGCAGTCCCTTGAGACGTGTCCCCTGCCTTGACATTTAAAGCACACAATTCCACTAGGACGGGTGTTAGAATTCTGAACATTAGGAGTAGATTGAGTAGGTGTTAACCGCGGTGTCGGTTCCTTAGGGTTAGGGTTTGATCGGGGCCCGGTGCTTCGGGGCAGGCTGGGCTTCCATGGGGGCTGGCTGGTACTGGAGCCTCCTCTCCATTGGCTACTGGCTGGAGGGGCTGGCCTTATCGTATAGCATATCCTCATCTCCCTCTCCACTTGGATGGCTAGGGCTTTCTAGTCTTCATAGTTAACTATGTTGACTGGTGCATGATGCTGGGTGTAGCGCTCCTACAAACCGGGCTATCTTGGCTTCCTGCTCTTCCTTGAGGTCTAGCCTTGCCACTAGCATCTCTATCTCCTTGGTATACTGCTCCACAGACATAGTTCCTTGCTTCAAAGTCTGGAGTGAGGTGTGCAAGTCTCGGATGTAGGCAGCCGGGACAAACCTCTTCCTCATCTTTGTTTTGAGGTCTCTCCATGACTCGATGGGTACTTCCTCATCTCTTTGGACCTGTCTCTTGAATTGGCTCCACCAAAGAGCAACATAGTCAGTACATTCAAGGGTAGCCACAATTACCTTCTTTCTCTCTCAATAGTGATGGCACTCGAGGAAGTCTTCCATACTTCTCTCCAAATCCAATTACTCATCAGCATCATTCTTGTCGGCAAACTTAGGGATGGTGGGCTTGAGGTTGCTCACATCATCATCAATTTCTTGGACTAACCTTCTAGCCCTTCGGTTGAGGTCTCCCTCTTCTTATACTCTTCGTGGTCATCCCTTCTCTCATAGTGGCCTTAGCGGTCTCTCTCAACTCTGGCTAGGGCTTCTTGCATTCCAGCCAAAACTCCTTCAATGCCTTGGATCTGGCATTACAAATTCTCCAATCTCTCATCTGCGATGGTTAGTTTCAAGCAAGCAGAAGCAAATACCTATCCTCTCTTCTTAGAATTTTTCTTACAACCAAAGGAAACAAACGGCAAGGGTGGCCTTGCTTTTTAATTTTCTCTTATGACCACCTGCTTTTCACTGCCTTACAATACCAAACTGATTGAAGGAATTGAAAATATATGGGGGTCTTTCAAACTAATTTTCTGAATTACAATGAAAAAAATAAAGGATATGAATCCAAGAGTGAACCTGGAGACTGGGATAGAGTGTGGTCCTAGTGTTGAACCGTGCTCTGATACCAACTGATGTGAACCGCTGCAACCGTAGGCAGAAGACCCTTAAACACCATAAGCTGATGCTCCTAGCAACGAGAAGAACCTATGGAACCGGGGCGGAAGAGGACTTTGACCCACTAGCTATAAAGAGCTAGGAACCAGAAGTATCAAGTCGAGGGCGCCACGCCAAGAGATGGATGCTCTTGATGATAAGCCAAACCTGCTCTTGCACATACTCAAAGGGGTTTAGAACAAAGTTCTGAAAAGGGGTTTATTGATTGATTAAAGTCTGAATAACAAAGGGTGGCTGAAGGCCTCTATTTATAGGGAGGGAACAAGCTCTCCTCGCCTATTTAGCTACTTCCTAACTATGAATAAAATAATCTAATCCTAACTAGGAAAGATAAAAAATGACCTAAAAAGCTAACTAAATAAGGAAAAACTAAACAGGGAAAGATAAAGTGTCTTGGTGTGCAAGGAAAGACTAAATAGGCAAAAATCTGGCAATCCGGGCAAAAACCCTAAATCCGGGCAGCTTCATGGGTGATCGGGCGGTTCTGGGCCGGCGGGAAGGGCTTCTCACGTGGCTTTGGCCTTCGGATGGTGTCCTAGTCCTAGAAGGACTTGGGTCCAGGGTCTTTTGGTCGTGGCAGCCTGTTCTCCTGGCCCGGGCGGGAATCCTTGTCTCGGTGGGATTGCATGCATGGACCCGGATCGTGTATGAGCACTTCCCTACTAGGCTCCGCCTTCATTTCTCCTCTGATTGCAACGCCATTTGTTGGCCCGTGTTCCTGAGAACTCCAGCTATCTAGAGCAACTGGAATTTCCCAAAAGGTACGAGCCGTTTGGTGGCTCGGCCCTAAGTGCTCCTTTGTGGCACCGGGCGCCGTGCCCGGTGCCCGGGGCTGGCTCATGTCTCGGCCATCTTCCTTTCTGGCCAGGCCTTTGGCATTCTGCCTCGGCCAAGTCTTCAGAAATGTCCTCAGAGGATCTTCAAGGGTTGGAGTTGGTCCAGGGCTCGTGGCACTTGGTCTAGGGCCTAGTGCTTGTACTTGGCTCGGTCCGGGGCTCGCTCCGGAGCCTGTCTTCAGGTGCCATCCCTTGCTGGTCAGGTACTCTTGGGTCCTTTGCTTCCTGTACTCCCGGAATGCTTCCAAAGGATCCCAGGAGTGTTCGGCTCCTCCAGGGCTCGTGGGGAATGGTCCAGGGCCTTTTAGGGCCCTTAGGCTCAACCCTCGGTCGGGCGCGGGGCTCAGATCAGGTGTCTTGGCCAGCAACATCGCCTGGAGTGGCAGCTCCTTCAATTTAGCTCTCCTACCTGCTGGTGGTGGCCTGAGCCTATATGTAGTCACATACCTTGGTCTCATGATGTGTTGGAGAGCTTTCCTTGGCCCTACACGGTTCTTGTAGGGCCCTAGGATTCTGCCTTTGACCGGGGACCCTGGTGAGGGTGTAAGAATAGCTGTAGGCCTTTGGGCATCTGTGGAGGATCACATCAGTGGTGCTTCTAGTGGTAGAGGTATCAGAGCTAACTCCATGCCAGTGGGAGGCAATGGAGATCAAGGGCAATTGTATGCTCTCACCATGTGATGTGAACCGTCTACAATGGTGGCCAGCGACCCTAACACTGCAAGTTGAGTGATCAGGAACAAAGAGTCGAGCTTAGTGCCGGTAGAAAGTACTTGGACCCGCAAGTTGTATATAAATACGAACCCTAAGTGTCCAAGTCGAATGGTGCCACGTAGTTGAGGGTGAATTCCTCAAGTAACGATAAACCTAACCTTAAGCTAAGCAATAATGAGCAAAAGCTTGAAGGGAAACAAGAACTTGTGTTCTGAAATTTAATTTAATCAAAGTGTGTCCTACAATGATGGTCGAAGGCCTCCTTTTATAGCACAAGGATCGGCCTAGGACTTTTCCTATTCCTACTTAGAAATTAAGTTTAACCTAATAAACAATTCAAAGGAATCCTAAACAAGACTACTAAAAAGGAATAACAATCCTACTAAAACTTAGAAACTGTTTAAAATAAGTAAACCCTAAACCGGAAAAAAACCGTGGCGGCGCCGTGTCCGTGCTCGGACCGATTTTAGGTGTCCTAGTCGACAAGGATTCCTTGTCCTCCATGAGTTCTTCTCCGAATTGAACTTGGATTCGTGGAGGTTTTTCCTGAGTGTATGGGGAATCCTCGTAGCTGAAGGATTCTTGAATGATACGACTAGTTTGTAGGCTCGGCCCAAATCACGTCTGGTACGTGCCCTAGCGTCAGCCATGTGCCTGCGCCGGGCTCGGCTCTGGGCCCTAGGCTGGCTCGGCCCTGTGCTTGGTCGTCGGGGCCTGGCTGGGTGTCAGCATCATCCCTGCGGTGTCCTTTGGCTCCGGCGCGGTCTCAGTCCATCTGGGATCCGGGTGTGGCTCCGGCATCAGTCCTCAATCTGGCACTGGCATCGGCCCTGGGCCGGTACTGTCTCGGCCCGACATCAGTGTTGGGGGTCGGATCGGCATCAACATCAAGACTTGATGAAGAGGTTTTGGGGCCTTCATTTCTAGCAAGGTGTATCCTTTCCTCACGAACCTCTATGTGTCCTCTTCGTGCCCTCATTTGCTCCATGCCTCCATGTAGCCATTGATGCTCCTCTTGAAGGACTTGAGACTTGGCTTCAGGTCAGGGGTAGTTCCTGTCATGTCCGGGGCACCATGGACTCATAACCATGGGAGCGATCAAGGTGAAAAATGACGTGGTGACGGTATGATCTCTATTCATTATCTCTCCGTCTATGCGTTATTTGATTCAAGGGTGAATGGATTGGATGTAGTAGCTAGTATCTTGGGAACTAGTTGGGGTGTTAGGACCTTACTGGGGACCTCAATTTGAGTTGATAGAGTGGAAAAGGGATGTAGAGTGGTAGTTGGAGGACCGGAGTTACCAACTAATTTGGCGGTACACAAGTTCAATGAGTTCGATGTCATCCTCGGCATGAATTGGTTGACGAAGCATGGAGCTTTGTTGTATTTTTTGAATAAGGAGATCATCTTTCAATACAAGGGTGTGGAGTAAATTGTATTCAAGCGTGTTCGGAAGAGGGATTCGATGCCTATGTGCATAATCAGTGTTTTTAATGCAGTATCCTGCCCCTCGGTTGGACCGGTCCAACCGTGAACCAGTCAGCTCTCTGGCATCGATAAATTTCAGTTCGATCCCGGTTCAACCCTGATTTTTCCATTAAACCTTTGAACCCTTGACCTTGCCGGCTCGACCCCCCGGTCTAGTTTGAAAACCTTGTGCATAATCTTGACGATGCAAACTTTCGCCTTGATCCAAGAGAGATGTGAAGTAATGCTAGTGCAAGTATAAATTGAGCAAGAAGATAAGTTAGAAGGGGTTCTGGTGGCAAGAGACTTTGTTGTTATCTTTGAAGAGTTGTCGGAGGAACTGATTGAGCAAGAAGTGGAGTTCAATATTGAGCTTGTTCCGGGAACCACTCCAATTTCAATTCCACCTTACCGCTTGGCACCTGCTGAGCTGAAGAAGTTGAATGAGACATTCCAAGAACTCTTGGATAAAGGGTTCATCATCCAAGTGTTTCCCCATGGGGATCACCGGTGTTGTTTGTGAAGAAGAAGGATAGATCGATGAAGATGTGCATAGACTACCAGAGATTGAGCAAGGCAACGATCAAGAATTATTATCCTCTTCCAAGGATTGACAACCTGTTTGATCAATTGCAAAGTGAAACAGTTTTCTCTAAGATTGATTTGAGGTTGGGCTATTATTAATTCAAGGTGGAGATGAGCTTGATACCGCTAAGACCCTTCAAAAACTCGTATGGATGCTACGAATTTCTAATGAAGCCAATCAGACATCCAAAAGACTCGATTTTGGTTGATCAATGGCATCACTATTGATATAAAAGATTCCTAACAAAGTTAAGGGTGTTCAGGGATATGAAAGGTTGAGTTGTTGATCCGCTTTGGGAAAAGTTGCCTAAAATGGGCAGTACACTTAGATTTTTAATTTTGATGGGATTTTTCATCTTTTTCCCTTCTCTCTGAACTCTAATCATTGACAAACCTAGGGATTCTTACCTTGAAACTTTGATTCATTGAGCTTTGGAATTCGAATCGAGGCTCCGTTTCTTCCTAAGGATTCTTGGGAACGAGTAGAAGAGATCATTATGTTCAATTGGAGGCGATGAGCTGCTGTTTGTTGATAATGAGAAGAAGAGCAACATTTTGGGAGAGGGAATCTCTTTCAACTGAGAGACTAGAAGATGATTAAAGCCTCAACTTCTATTCCAGGTGAGAGTCCTACGTCAATAGGCGTTATTGAGTAATGTGAGGATTTGAAACTCTCGATAGATGAGAACAAGTTTTTTTTCAAGAAATCGATGAGAGAAAATTTTGGGGAAAACTTGATTGTGATCATTGATTGATTGATTGGAGTTGATTGTTGTATATTGTGATGTGATGAAAGATCATTGATGCTAACAAACCTAGCTAGACACGAGTGTTAGGGATAAACTCATTTTGAATGATTTTATGCATATTGGATTATTGTTGGTTGTGGTTGCATGAGGATGATCCTGTGAAGGATGAATAAATGGGTAAATCCAGACGCTCATTAAGACTACCCCTATTTCCCATTATTTATGTAGGGGGTGGCCAATGAGGCTAGCTGTTTACCCTTGCTTTTGTGTATTGTGACAATTTGTGTGATGATCGTGAATTTGAGAATGGAAGGATTGATGGTGATGTTGTGAATGGGGAATGGGATGGTTGTGGTATGTGATCTGTGAAAGTGGGAATGGTGAATTGGGATGAGATGATCTTATTATTGTGCCTTGTTGTTGTTGCTTGAAATATACTAGAACCGAAAGGAGCCTGCACTACCCCCCTAAATGCACATGGGTGTTATGCACTCTCTAGGGTAGGATATGATAATTCTGAGTGAGTGAGCCTTGGATCCTCTTCTGCGGTTGGGGATGCGTCTGGTGAGCCAGCAGGGGTGGTGTAGGATAAACTCTTTGGCTCCTAATAATAAACACTTAGTTGTACTATGATGTATTGTGATGTGAATTGTGGATTGTACTTGGATTTATGTTTTTTTATCGTGATGATTGAGATTGTGATGAATGTGGTTGAACTGTGATGTTAGCTTATGTTGAATTAATGATGATGATATTGAGAATTATGAACGTATCTAGAGAATTCCACTTGATTGATCACATAGACTATTCTAGGATTAATAATCAGTTAGACGTAAGTTGCATCCCATTGTGTAGTGTTGATTGACATAGTGTTGGGATAACTCCTTGTGGTTTAGTTCGGCGCATATGTGGAGTGTTGTGTTGCTTAATTCATTAGGAAACTAGTCCCCCTTCTCTCTCTCTTTTAGATAACTGTGGCTAGTTGGTGAGGTGTGTTGGAGCAGTTGATGTAAGTGAAGTGGTTGCAGGAAATCATGAGGTAGATAGTTGGCGGCTCTTGGACTAGGAGTTGACTTCTTTTGTTATTTAGTTGACTATGTTCTTTTGGGGATTTTTTACAGGAATTCATGACGGGATTTTAGATTATTATTGTTGGTTTTATGTTGGATTTAACTATATGAGGCCTCATTTCTTTTTATATATTTATGATTTGGAACTTTTGTATCATTTTTGGTTTTTCTAGTTCGCCTGAGACGTCCATTCCCAGTCTAACCATGAGTTTAACCGCGTTCGTTTAGGGTGAGCGTTACAAATGGTATTAGAGCACGGTTGGTCTTTGATTGATGGGTGGATAGTATTCTCTTATAGAGAAGTAATTAACCTCATAAGGAGAAAAGATGAAACACCGATAAATGACTTACCTTCTAGGGGATTTCAAACACTACAACAATAATATTGTTTAACAGCAAATTTCTAACAGGGGGTTGGGTAACTGCTGCTAAAGAGTCTACATGTTCGACTTCGAAGGAGTTGTCGTTGGTCTCCAATCGTGCGAGCTTCTCTTCCAGTGCCACTTTTGTCAGTTGTAGGACTGCAATTTTCTCCTTCAAGTTGGTGTTCTCTATAGGCAGTCGATCCATTGTCAAACTCTCTGCTGTGACACAATTCGCGGTTTCACACCACTTGAAGAATCTGCATCGTCTTGTCCCTACAAACATAGCATATCAATGTTATTCTTAGCAATGTGTCTGACAATGCGTTCGAAGCAGCTTAGCTTTCTCGATCAGTTGCGGCAGCCGTAAAATGGATGGTTTGGGTTCGATGAAATCCTCGACTGATTGAAATCCTCGACTGATGATATTGAGAATTATGAATGTATCTAGAGAATTGCACTTGATTGATCACATAGACTATTCTAGGATTAATAATCAGTTAGACGTAAGTTGCATCCCATTGTGTAGTGTTGATTGACATAGTGTTGGGATAACTCCTTGTGGTTTAGTTCGGCGCATATGTGGAGTGTTGTGTTGCTTAATTCATTAGGAAACTAGTCCCCCTTCTATCTCTCTTTTAGAAAATTGTGGCTAGTTGGTGAGGTGTGTTGGAGCAGTTGATGTAAGTGAAGTGGTTGCAGGAAATCATGAGGTAGATAGTTGGCGGTTTGGACTAGGAGTTGACTTCTTTTGTTATTTAGTTGACTATGTTCTTTTGGGGATTTTTTACGGAATTCATGACGGGATTTTAGATTATTATTGTTGGTTTTATGTTGGATTTAACTATATGAGGCCTCCTTTCTTTTTTATATTTATGATTTGGAACTTTTGTATCGTTTTTGGTTTTCTAGTTCGCCTGGACGTCCATTCCCGGTCTAACCATCAGTTTAACCGCGTTCGTTTAGGGTGAGCGTTACAAATGGTATTAGAGCACGGTTGGTCTCTGATTGATGGGTGGATAGTATTCTCTTATAGAGAAGTAATTAACCTCATAAGAAGAAAAGATGAAACACCGATAAATGACTTACCTTCTAGGGGATTTCAAACACTACAACAATAATATTGTTTAACAGCAAATTTTTAACAGGGGGTTGGGTAACTGCTGCTAAAGAGTCTACATGTTCGACTTCGAAGGAGTTGTCGTTGGTCTCCAATCGTGCGAGCTTCTCTTCCAGTGCCACTTTTGTCAGTTGTAGGACTGCAATTTCTCCTTTAAAATTGGTGTTCCTTAGGGGTTGATCCATTGTCCCAAAAACTCTCTGTGACACAATTCGCAGTTTACACCACTTAAGAAAAATGCATGTCTTGTCCCCACAAACTTTCATACAAAGTTATTCTTAGCAATTGCTGACAATGCTTCGAAGGCTTACTTTTTCGATAGTTCGGCAGCCGTAAAAAGGATGGGTTTGGTTCGATGAAATCCTCGTGATGAAATCCTCGCTTTATTTAAATTAGAAATTGAGAATTCCCTTGATTTATCCATAACTTTCTGATTTAAAATCGTTAATAAATTTCCCATTGTGTAGTGTTGTTGACATATGTTGGGAAATCCCTTTTGGGGTTTTTTCGGGATATGTGAGGTGTGTTGTTTTTTCATTTGGAAACTATCCCCCCCTATCTCTCTTTTTAAAAATTTTGCTATTGGGGAGGTGTGTTGGGGAGCATTGATGAAATGAAGTGGTTGCAGGGAAAAAAGAGGTAGTAGTTGCGGTTTGGCTAGGAGTTGACTTTTGTTATTTGTTGACTATGTTCTTTGGGATTTTTTACGGAAATTTATGAGGGATTTTAAATTATTATTGTTGTTTTATGTTGGATTTAACTATATGAGGCTCCTTTCTTTTATATATTTATGATTTGGAACTTTGTATCGTTTTTGTTTTTCTAGTTCGCCTGGACGTCCATTCCCGGTCTAACCATGATTTAACGCGTCGTTTAGGTGAGCGTTACAAATGGTATTAGAGCACGTTGGTCTCTGATTGATGGGTGATAGTATTCTCTTATAGAGAAGTAATTAACCTCATAAGAAGAAAAGATGAACACCGATAAATGACTTACCTTCTAGGGATTTCAAACACTACAACAATAATATGTTTAACAAATTTTTAACAGGGTTGGGTAACTGCTGCTAAAAGTCTACATGTTGACTTCGAAGGAGTTGTCGTTGTCTCCAATCGTGCGAGCTTCTCTTCCAGTGCCACTTTGTCAGTTGTAGGACTGCAATTTCTCCTTCAAGTTGGTGTTCTCTATAGCAGTTGATCCATTGTCAAACTCTCTGCTGTGACACAATTCGCAGTTTCACACCACTTGAAGAATCTGCATCGTCTTGTCCTACAAATACATCAGTATTCTCATGTGTCTGACAATGCTTCGAAGCAGCTAGCTTTCTCGATCATTGCGCAGCCGAAAATGGATGTTTGGTTCGATGAAATCCTCGACTGATGAAATCCTCGACTGATATATTGAAATTTAAGATCTAGGAATTGCACTTGATTGATCAATAGACTATTCTAGATTAATATCATTAGACTAATTGCTCCATTGTGTAGTTTGATTGACATAGTGTTGGATAACTCCTGTGGTTTAGTTCGGCGCATATGTGGAGTGTTGTGTTGCTTAATTCATAGAAACTAGTCCCCCCTCTATCTCTCTTTTAGATAATTGTGCTAGTTGGTGAGGTGTGTTGGAGCAGTTGATGAAGAATGTTGCAGGAATCATGAGTAGATAGTTGGCGTTGACTAGAGTTGACTTCTTTGTTTTTAGTTGACTATGTCTTTGGGATTTTACGGAATTCATGACGGATTTTAGATTATTATTGTTGGTTTTATGTTGGATTTACTATTGAGCCTCCTTCTTTTATATATTTATGATTTGGAACTTTTGTATCGTTTTTGGTTTTTCTAGTTGCTGGACTCCTTCCGTCTAACCATGAGTTAACCGCGTCGTTTAGGGTGACGTTACAATGTATTAGAGCACGTTGTCTCTGATGATGGTGATAGTATTCTCTAAGAGAGTATTACCTCATAAAAAAGATGAAACACCGATAAATGATTACCTTCTAGGATTCAACACTACACAATAATATTGTTTAACAGCAAATTTAACAGGGTTGGTAACTCTCTAAAGAGTCTACATTTCGACTTCGAAGAGTGTCGTTGGTCTCCAATCGTGCGGCTTTCTTCAGTGCCACTTTTGTCATGTAGACTGCAATTTCTCCTTCAAGTTGTGTCCTATAGCAGTTGATCCATGTCAACTCTTCTGTGACACAATTCGCATTTCACACCACTTGAAGAATCTGCATCTCTTGTCCCTACAAATAGCATAGAATGTGTCTGACAATGCGTTCGAAGCACTAGCTTTCTCGATCAGTTGCGGCGCCGTAAAATGGTGGTTGGGTTCGATGAAATCTCGACGATTGAAATCCTCGACTGATGATATTGAGAATTATAACGTATCTAAGAATTGCACTTGATTGATCACATAACTATTCTAGGATAATATCAGTTAGCGTAAGTTGATCCTTGGTAGTGTTGATTGACTAGTGTTGGGATAACTCCTTGTGGTTTAGTTCGGCGCATATGTGGAGTGTGTGTTGCTTAATTCATAGAACTAGTCCCCCCTTCTATCTCTCTTTAGTAATTGTGGCTATTGGTGAGTGTGTTGGAGCAGTTGATGCATGAAGTGTTGCAGGAATCATGAGTAGATAGTTGGCGTTGGATAGAGTTGACTTCTTGTATTAGTTGACTATTTCTTTGGATTTTTTACGGGAATTCAGACGGATTTTAATTATTATGTTGGTTATGTTGGATTTAACTATATGAGGCCTCCTTTCTTTTTATATATTTATGATTTGGAACTTTGTATCGTTTTTGGTTTTTCTAGTTCGCCTGGGACGTCCATTCCCGGTCTAACCATGAGTTTAACGCGTTCGTTTAGGGTGAGCGTTACAAATGGTATTAGAGCACGGTTGGTCTCTGATTGATGGGTGGATAGTATTCTCTTATAGAGAAGTAATTAACCTCATAAGAAGAAAAGATGAAACACCGATAAATGACTTACCTTCTAGGGGATTTCAAACACTACAACAATAATATTGTTTAACAGCAAATTTTTAACAGGGGGTTGGGTAACTGCTGCTAAAGAGTCTACATGTTCGACTTCGAAGGAGTTGTCGTTGGTCTCCAATCGTGCGAGCTTCTCTTCCAGTGCCACTTTTGTCAGTTGTAGGACTGCAATTTTCTCCTTCAAGTTGGTGTTCTCTATAGGCAGTTGATCCATTGTCAAACTCTCTGCTGTGACACAATTCGCAGTTTCACACCACTTGAAGAATCTGCATTCGTCTTGTCCCTACAAACATAGCATATCAATGTTATTCTTAGCAATGTGTCTGACAATGCGTTCGAAGCAGCTTAGCTTTCTCGATCAGTTGCGGCAGCCGTAAAATGGATGGTTTGGGTTCGATGAAATCCTCGACTGATTGAAATCCTCGACTGATGATATTGAGAATTATGAACGTATCTAGAGAATTGCACTTGATTGATCACATAGACTATTCTAGGATTAATAATCAGTTAGACGTAAGTTGCATCCCATGTGTAGTGTTGATTGACATAGTGTTGGGATAACTCCTTGTGGTTTAGTTCGCGCATATGTGGAGTGTTGTGTTGCTTAATTCATTAGGAAACTAGTCCCCCCTTCTATCTCTCTTTTAGATAATTGTGGCTAGTTGGTGAGGTGTGTTGGAGCAGTTGATGTAAGTGAAGTGGTTGCAGGAATCATGAGGTAGATAGTTGGCGGTTTGGACTAGGAGTTGACTTCTTTGTTATTTAGTTGACTATGTTCTTTTGGGGATTTTTTACGGGAATTCATGACGGGATTTTAGATTATTATTGTTGGTTTTATGTTGGATTTAACTATATGAGGCCTCCTTTCTTTTTATATATTTATGATTTGGAACTTTGTATCGTTTTTGGTTTTTCTAGTTCGCCTGGGACGTCCATTCCCGGTCTAACCATGAGTTTAACCGCGTCGTTTAGGGTGAGCGTTACAAATGGTATTAGAGCACGGTTGGTCTCTGATTGATGGGTGGATAGTATTCTCTTATAGAGAAGTAATTAACCTCATAAGAAGAAAAGATGAAACACCGATAAATGACTTACCTTCTAGGGATTTCAAACACTACAACAATAATATTGTTTAACAGCAAATTTTAACAGGGGGTTGGGTAACTGCTGCTAAAGAGTCTACATGTTCGACTTCGAAGGAGTTGTCGTTGGTCTCCAATCGTGCGAGCTTCTCTTCCAGTGCCACTTTTGTCAGTTGTAGGACTGCAATTTTCTCCTTCAAGTTGGTGTTCTCTATAGGCAGTTGATCCATTGTCAAACTCTCTGCTGTGACACAATTCGCAGTTTCACACCACTTGAAGAATCTGCATCTGTCTTGTCCCTACAAACATAGCATATCAATGTTATTCTTAGCAATGTGTCTGACAATGCGTTCGAAGCAGCTTAGCTTTCTCGATCAGTTGCGGCAGCCGTAAAATGGATGGTTTGGGTTCGATGAAATCCTCGACTGATTGAAATCCTCGACTGATGATATTGAGAATTATGAACGTATCTAGAGAATTGCACTTGATTGATCACATAGACTATTCTAGGATTAATAATCAGTTAGACGTAAGTTGCATCCCATTGTGTAGTGTTGATTGACATAGTGTTGGATAACTCCTTGTGGTTTAGTTCGGCGCATATGTGGAGTGTTGTGTTGCTTAATTCATTAGGAAACTAGTCCCCCCTTCTATCTCTCTTTTAGATAATTGTGGCTAGTTGGTGAGGTGTGTTGGAGCAGTTGATGTAAGTGAAGTGGTTGCAGGAAATCATGAGGTAGATAGTTGGCGGTTTGGACTAGGAGTTGACTTCTTTGTTATTTAGTTGACTATGTTCTTTGGGATTTTTACGGGAATTCATGACGGGATTTTAGATTATTATTGTTGGTTTTATGTTGGATTTAACTATATGAGGCCTCCTTTCTTTTTATATATTTATGATTGGAACTTTTGTATCGTTTTTGGTTTTTCTAGTTCGCCTGGGACTCCATTCCCGTCTAACCATGAGTTTAACCGCGTTCGTTTAGGGTGAGCGTTACAAATGGTATTAGAGCACGGTTGGTCTCTGATTGATGGGTGGATAGTATTCTCTTATAGAGAAGTAATTAACCTCATAAGAAGAAAAGATGAAACACCGATAAATGACTTACCTTCTAGGGATTTCAACACTACAACAATAATATTGTTTAACAGCAAATTTTTAACAGGGGTTGGGTAACTGCTGCTAAAGAGTCTACATGTTCGACTTCGAAGGAGTTGTCGTTGGTCTCCAATCGTGCGAGCTTCTCTTCCAGTGCCACTTTTGTCAGTTGTAGGACTGCAATTTTCTCCTTCAAGTTGGTGTTCTCTATAGGCAGTTGATCCATTGTCAAACTCTCTGCTGTGACACAATTCGCAGTTTCACACCACTTGAAGAATCTGCATCTGTCTTGTCCCTACAAACATAGCATATCAATGTTATTCTTAGCAATGTGTCTGACAATGCGTTCGAAGCAGCTTAGCTTTCTCGATCAGTTGCGGCAGCCGTAAAATGGATGTTGGGTTCGATGAAATCCTGACTGATTGAAATCGTCGATGACATGATGATTGAGAATTTGGAACTCTGGATTTGCCTATTGTAATGTTTGATTAAATCATTAGACGAATGTCATCCCTTTTGTATGTGATTGTAGTGTTGGACATTGTGTGTGTGGGCATGTGGGTGTTGTTGCTTTTATAGGAAATGTCTTCTTCTCTTTTTAGTTTGTGCTAGTTGGGAGGTGTGTTGGAGCAGTTGATGTAAGTGAAGTGGTTGCAGGAAATCATGAGGTAGATAGTTGGCGTTGGACTAGGAGTGACTTCTTTGTTATTTATGACTATGTTCTTTTGGGATTTTTTACGGGAATTCAGACGGGATTTTGATTATTTGTTGGTTTTATGTTGGTTTACTAATGGGGGGGGGGGTTTTTTTTTTTTTTTTTTTTTTTTTTTTCCCGGTCTAACCATGAGTTTAACCGCGTTCGTTTAGGGTGAGCGTTACAAATGGTATTAGAGCACGGTTGGTCTCTGATTGATGGGTGGATAGTATTCTCTTATAGAGAAGTAATTAACCTCATAAGAAGAAAAGATGAAACACCGATAAATGACTTAACCTTCTAGGGGATTTCAAACACTACAACAATAATATTGTTTAACAGCAAATTTTTAACAGGGGGTTGGGTAACTGCTGCTAAAGAGTCTACATGTTCGACTTCGAAGGAGTTGTCGTTGGTCTCCAATCGTGCGAGCTTCTCTTCCAGTGCCACTTTTGTCAGTTGTAGGACTGCAATTTTCTCCTTCAAGTTGGTGTTCTCTATAGGCAGTTGATCCATTGTCAAACTCTCTGCTGTGACACAATTCGCAGTTTCACACCACTTGAAGAATCTGCATCTGTCTTGTCCCTACAAACATAGCATATCAATGTTATTCTTAGCAATGTGTCTGACAATGCGTTCGAAGCAGCTTAGCTTTCTCGATCAGTTGCGGCAGCCGTAAAATGGATGGTTTGGGTTCGATGAAATCCTCGACTGATTGAAATCCTCGACTGATGATATTGAGAATTATGAACGTATCTAGAGAATTGCACTTGATTGATCACATAGACTATTCTAGGATTAATAATCAGTTAGACGTAAGTTGCATCCCATTGTGTAGTGTTGATTGACATAGTGTTGGGATAACTCCTTGTGGTTTAGTTCGGCGCATATGTGGAGTGTTGTGTTGCTTAATTCATTAGGAAACTAGTCCCCCCTTCTATCTCTCTTTTAGATAATTGTGGCTAGTTGGTGAGGTGTGTTGGAGCAGTTGATGTAAGTGAAGTGGTTGCAGGAAATCATGAGGTAGATAGTTGGCGGTTGGACTAGGAGTTGACTTCTTTTGTTATTTAGTTGACTATGTTCTTTTGGGGATTTTTTACGGGAATTCATGACGGGATTTTAGATTATTATTGTTGGTTTTATGTTGGATTTAACTATATGAGGCCTCCTTTCTTTTTATATATTTATGATTTGGAACTTTTGTATCGTTTTTGGTTTTTCTAGTTCGCCTGGGACGTCCATTCCCGTCTAACCATGAGTTTAACCGCGTTCGTTTAGGGTGAGCGTTACAAATGGTATTAGAGCACGGTTGGTCTCTGATTGATGGGTGGATAGTATTCTCTTATAGAGAAGTAATTAACCTCATAAGAAGAAAAGATGAAACACCGATAAATGACTTACCTTCTAGGGATTTCAAACACTACAACAATAATATTGTTTAACAGCAAATTTTTAACAGGGGGTTGGGTAACTGCTGCTAAAGAGTCTACATGTTCGACTTCGAAGGAGTTGTCGTTGGTCTCCAATCGTGCGAGCTTCTCTTCCAGTGCCACTTTTGTCAGTTGTAGGACTGCAATTTTCTCCTTCAAGTTGGTGTTCTCTATAGGCAGTCGATCCATTGTCAAACTCTCTGCTGTGACACAATTCGCAGTTTCACACCACTTGAAGAATCTGCATCCGTCTTGTCCCTACAAACATAGCATATCAATGTTATTCTTAGCAATGTGTCTGACAATGCGTTCGAAGCAGCTTAGCTTTCTCGATCAGTTGCGGCAGCCGTAAAATGGATGGTTTGGGTTCGATGAAATCCTCGACTGATTGAAATCCTCGACTGATGATATTGAGAATTATGAACGTATCTAGAGAATTACACTTGATTGATCACATAGACTATTCTAGGATTAATAATCAGTTAGACGTAAGTTGCATCCCATTGTGTAGTGTTGATTGACATAGTGTTGGGATAACTCCTTGTGGTTTAGTTCGGCGCATATGTGGAGTGTTGTGTTGCTTAATTCATTAGGAAACTAGTCCCCCCTTCTATCTCTCTTTTAGATAATTGTGGCTAGTTGGTGAGGTGTGTTGGAGCAGTTGATGTAAGTGAAGTGGTTGCAGGAAATCATGAGGTAGATAGTTGGCGGTTTGGACTAGGAGTTGACTTCTTTTGTTATTTAGTTGACTATGTTCTTTTGGGGATTTTTTACGGGAATTCATACGGGATTTTAGATTATTATTGTTGGTTTTATGTTGGATTTAACTATATGAGGCCTCCTTTCTTTTTATATATTTATGATTTGGAACTTTTGTATCGTTTTTGGTTTTTCTAGTTCGCCTGGGACGTCCATTCCCGGTTTAACCATGAGTTTAACCGCGTTCGTTTAGGGTGAGCGTTACAAATGGTATTAGAGCACGGTTGGTCTCTAATTGATGGGTGGATAGTATTCTCTTATAGAGAAGTAATTAACCTCATAAGAAGAAAAGATGAAACACCGATAAATGACTTACCTTCTAGGGGATTTCAAACACTACAACAATAATATTGTTTAACAGCAAATTTTTAACAGGGGGTTGGGTAACTGCTGCTAAAGAGTCTACATGTTCGACTTCGAAGGAGTTGTCATTGGTCTCCAATCGTGCGAGCTTCTCTTCCAGTGCTACTTTTGTCAGTTGTAGGACTGCAATTATCTCATTCAAGTTGGTGTTCTCTATAGGCAATCGATCCATTGTCAAATTCTCTGCTGTGACACAATTCGCAGTTTCACACCACTTGAAGAATCCGCATCCGTCTTGTCCCTACAAACATAGCATATCAATGTTATTCTTAGCAATGTGTCTGACAATGCGTTCGAAGCAGCTTAGCTTTCTCGATCAATTGCGGCAGCCGTAAAATGGATGGTTTGGGTTCGATGAAATCCTCGACTGCCCCCAGAAGTAAGGTTAATATCCTTCCATCCGGTGAGTCGGATCATTGTGCAATATATTTTGAAACAGACTTTGATGACATTTCACAGCCTAAGCCTTTCAAATTTTTTCAATACTGGGCTAAGAATGCGAACTTTAAGAGCATTGTGGAGAGGGTGTGGAAGACAAGGGTCACAGGTAGCTGCTCCTTTAAGATTTGCAAAAAAGTAAAGCTTCTCAAGGTAGAGCTTCGAAAAATGAATCATGATTGCTATTCTGACCTGCACAGTAGAGTAAGAGCTAAGCAAGAGGAAGTGGTGGCGGCTAATGCAGATTTGCTTACTAAGCCTGATGCATATATTCTTAAGAAAGTTCATGATCTTCGGATTGAACTATCTAGTTATAAGAAGGATGAAGAAAGCATGCTCCGGCAGAAATCAAGGGTTAGCTGGATTAATTTGGGAGATGGTAATACTAGCTTCTTCCACTCCTATGTGAAGAATCGGCAAGCTTATAATACTATAAGGCAGCTGAGGGACAAAAATGGTGTAATGGTTGAAGGTTTGGATAGTTCGGCTAAAGTTGCTATTACGTTTTATAAAAAACTTATGGGGAGTACAGCTCGGGTGCAAAATGTGGATTTAGATGCGGTTATTCAAAGGAAGCTAAATGAGGAGCAAAAGGAGCATTTAAGCTCCCGCATCACCCCAGGTGTAGTCCGAAAGGCTTTGTTTAGTATGCCCAACCAGAAGGCCCTCGGGTCAGATGGATACTCTACCGAGTTTTATAAAGAATGTTGGGGGATAGTTGGGACAGACATTGTTGATATGGTAAGGGAGTTCTTTGATGAAGGCATTATGGCCCCTTATGTTAACTCAATTATTCTCATGTTGATCCCTAAGAGGACAATTGCGGTTAATATGAAGGATTATCGCCCAATATCGTGTTGTAATGTCCTCTATAAGGTGGTTTCTAAGGTCTTAGCTAATAGAATGGCATCTGTGCTGCGTTGCCTCATTAGCAATGCCCAAACAGCTTTTTTAAGGGTAGAAAGATTGGTGACGGGTCCTTATGGCACATGAGCTGATAAAAAGTTATAGCCGCTAGGGAATCTCCCCAAGATGTGCAATGAAGATAGATCTCATGAAGGCGTTTGACTCCGTTGAGTGGGTTTTTGTTCTTAATACCTTATAGGCTATGAAGTTCCCTGAGCTATATGTAGGATGGATTGAGGCGTGCTTCAAATCTACCATGCTATCGGTAAATATCAATGGGACTCTAAAAGGGTATTTTCCAGCATAGCGGGGCTTGAGACGGGGGGCCCCATCTCCCCCTATCTCTTTATGATTTCCATGGAGACTTTGAGTTGCTTGTTTGAGAAAGCTGTGAGGGAGAAGACTTTCCAACTCCATCCCCAATGTAAAGGTGTCAAGTTGACACACCTGAATTTCGCGGACGACTTGCTTATTTTCACTAAAGCAAATGTGAAGGCGATCCAGGAGGTAACTAGCATCCTCCATGAGTTTCACTCTTATTCAGAGCTGCAATTTAAGCCCAAAAAAAGTTCAATCTACTTAGCAGGGGTTGGGGATGCAGAGGTGAGTACCCTTGTAGGAATCTCTGGTTTTGGTAGAGGTGAGCTGCCCTTCAAATACTTAGGGGTTTCTCTCACTGCTGGTAAGATTAGAATATGTGATTGCAAGGACCTAATAGACAGGATAATTCGTAGAGTCGTGGACTGGAAGTTGAAGAAGTTGTCTTATGTAGGTAGGCTCAACTGATTGAGACAGTAGTGGGGGGGACTCTGTAGTACTAGATGGCCAATTTCATACTTCTCGCTTCCCTGCTTAAGGATGTAGAAAAGGTATGTAATGCTTTCCTTTGGGGTAATTCCGGTAAGGCTAAAGTTGCTTGGAAATTCTTAGCACTTCCCATGCAAGAGGGGGGTTTGGGTATCTGTGACTTCAAGAGCTGGAATCAGGCCAATGTGATTAGGAATGTTTGGAGTATTTTGCTTAAGTCAGGATTGCTTTGGGTAGCGTGGTTGGCTGTTTATAGGTTGAAGGGTAAGACTTTTTGGAAAGTACAACCCCCCGTGGTTCATGGAACTAGCTAAAGCTCCTCAAGCTCAGAAACATGATGAGGCCCCATGTAAGCTACGATGTGGAAGGTGATGTGTTATGGGATGGTAAGAGCATGGGCAAATTTAAGCTTTCAGTGGTCTGGGAATCCATTAGGACGAAATCAAGTATGGTGAACTGGTATGATTTGGTTTGAACAGGCTATAGAATTTCGTGGAGATGGTAGTTGCCTAGCTGATTATCAATAATCGAATTACTACTAGAGACAAGATCAAGAGATGGGATGCGAGTGTGGATGATAGTTGTATTTTATGTGTCAATGGCACAGAAACAAGGGAGCATCTTTTCTCCTCCTACAGTTATTTCGAGCAGGTGGTTGTCCAGATTTTCCTGAGATTTGTGGTTTGACCTGGGACGATATCAATGTCATGGCATGCTCTTGGATAGGAGGCTCCAAGGCAATGAAAACAAAGCGGCTCCTTTGGAGAATCTTGGTGTGCAGGATATGGACCGAAAGGTGTAGTAGAGTTTTCCAGGGGGTGTTTCAGAGATTGAGCTAGGAAATCTAATTAAGTATGAACTTCAAGTTTTTTCTACTAGTAGAGGGAAGTTAGCTTGTGAACGGTGGTTAGCTTTTATTAGCTTGTGGAGGGTAGTTAGTTGAGTATCCCATATAGAGGGCTCCTTTTCCAGTTTTCTCTTTGTCCTTTATATTGTACGGTGATTCTATGTTTTTTATGAATACAATTAGCTCAATTCATCAACAAAAAAGGTCCTCGACTGCCTAACAACAACCCACACTCTGAAATAACACTGACCAAGCGTTGTGTCATCGACATGGCCAACCACTTTCCTCTGGTGTTTAGTTGAGTTCTTCATTGTTTTGACTTTCAAATTAGGGTTCAGAAAATGAAATGCTCTGCAGCTCTAGTTAGGAAAATGCAGTGAAGGAATAAGGGGATGAATGAAAGGATAAGGGTTATTTTGGTAAATATACACAAATCCCCTTCCACTAATTATTGCAGAATCTCTATGTTACTTTTGACCCAAATGTGGGGAAGTTGAAGACTCAACACTTTTAACTTTAGCCCACTCCCATCGTTCCCCTGCATCTACTTCCCTACTCCAAATACCCTGAACCAAATGAGGCCCATGTTGATTCTAACAAACCATTTGTCGAATCTCTATTTGGATGTAGAATTAAGTGTTGATGTTTATGACCCATAATCCCAACAGAATAAGCTGCATGTGAAGTGACCCTATGTGAGAATTGGATTACAAGGTGTATGAGTGACCATAAGAAGTTGATCCAAGAAAGTAGACGCTTCTAGGGTGTCAGAAACTTGTAAAAAATATGCCAATATAGGGTGTTTGTTTATCGGAATATCACCCTTTACTATGGTTTGTAATCTGTAGCTATGTGGAGCTCACACGATTAGTACCAATGCTTCCGCAAAGTCGCTGTTTTGGCAACCCAAGGAAGGGACTTTCGTTTGCGCTAAAGTTTGAGACATAACAGGAGAGGAATGCAGCCATAATGATAGGTAGAAGGTTTTCTCTTGATTGCAACATGAGTAATCATCTGGAATGCCATATGTGTCTGGACTGGTGCTTAACTTAACTGCCTTTAGTGTAGATAACATTCAGTTTAATATTAGAGCCATTTTGATGTTTCGAGGTTATATTTGCTAGACTAGATGACCAAGTATAATAGAAGGAAGAACTATGGGACTAACCAAGTCCTGTTTCTTTTCTCTTATGAAATCTCATTTTAATTGTAGGTAATTATTGTACTTGCGGGGTCTCCAAACTATTGAATCAGGGACCATATGCTCTACAACCAAATTATATGAAGAAAGGGCTACTTCCAAGAGTAGTTGATTGAATGTTTGATCATATTGCGTCTATTGGTGATTCAAGCAAATACAAAATCAAGTTGTCCATGGTAAACAAGTACACTAGCACTCCTTTCTTTAAGGACTGCCTTATCAACTTCAACCAATTGGTCTGAGAATAATGAAACTTCATCTTCTGATTCATGTGGGGAGAGATCTACATGGAGAGAGTCGGGTATACATGCTTCATTGTTTTCATTGATCTTCATTTTGTAACTAAGTTTAGAACCAATTAAGTGCTTCTATTTCAGTAATGAAATGATGGTGATTTCTTTACTAAGGGATCTCTTTGACTTCGAAAAGGATAATCTTATGATTAAGCAGAGTAAAGAGAATGGGATGCGTTATTTGATTCAGGCTCGTCCCATTCCTTTGTTTATGATAATTTGTGAGTAGTTGAATGTGGTAGCTAGTAGTTTGGGGACGAACTAGGGTGTGAGGACCCCATTGGAGACATTGGTTAGAGTTGATAAAGTGGTAAAGGGGTGTATGGTGGTAGTAGGAGGAGTTCGATGTCATCCTTGGCATGGACTAGTTGGCTAATCATGGAGCATTGTTAGATTATCAAAAAACGAGATCCTCCTTCAGAATAAGGGTGTGGTGTAATTTCTGTTCAAGGATGTCCGAAAGAGGAAATTTGCACCTATGGATGTAATCTCGGCGATGCAATATTTTTCCTTGATCCAACAAGGGTGTGATTCAATGCTAGTGCAAGTTTCGGTTAAGCAAGAGGAGAATTTGGAAGGGGTGCCAGTAGCAAGGGATATTTTTTATGTGTTTGAAGAGTTCTCGGGAGCACCTATTGAGCGGAAGTCGAGTTCTGATGGGCCCTAGCCACTTGGGCCCAAACTACAAATAAACTAAATAAGGCCCAACTTAAGGCCTACTAAGGTGGGCTCTAAGATCTAATCTCAACCGTCGATTAGATCCAACGGTGGCTATTTTCCTCCTAAGGCACTATAAATACTAAGCTCCCTCCAACATAAGGGAGGGCTCTCCCTTCTCTCTACTTTCTCCCTCTACAAGAATCCAGACTATTACACCTCGACTATTGCCAGGCTATTACACCTCGGCTACTGCCAGACAATTATACCACGGCTATTGGGTCCATGCTATTTATACTAAGGCTATTTGGACTCAGGCATTCAGACCAAGGCTATCAGACTAAGGCAATCAAACCAAGGCAATCAGACCAAGGCAATTATATCTAGACTATTGGGCAACATAACAACGAGCCTCTCAGCGGCCATCACTGAGGTTTGTCCTACTCCTTATCTCATTTACTTGAAGAGGTTTAGGCTGGTCATAATTGATTCAAAACAAAAATCGCTTGGGGCGCCATCATCAACTAGAGAAAGAGCAACGTGGCCATTACTTGATGGTTTTAGGCCACATTATAGTTGCTTGTCAGTTTATTAAAGAAAGATGACTTTATCATATGAGAAGCTTGAGGAGGGTGTCGTGAACGTTTCGTCCGCGGCTCGCGATCCCCGGCTTCGTGTCGGTATCTTCGGTGGGTTTGGTAAAAGGTTGGAGTCGCCACCAATCACTTAAAGTGGACTGGACACTTAGAGCCCGATTTAGATGATTTTAACCTAAACCGGGCTTGGTCTGCATTCAGAGATCTGGATAAGGGGGACGGTTACGTGTGGGGAAGGATTAGCACCCCACAACGCCTGGTAAACCGGTACTACCAAAACTAATAAGTCATTTGATGTGCTTTCTGTTAAAATGTGTTTAATTTGTAAAATGGGAGATTCACGAGTCTAAACTAGTGTCAAGACAAACGCTATTGATCCCGATGATTTTTAAGAAAAATAGTTTTGAAGGAAAAATGATAAAATTGTTTTAAAGTTGGACTCGAGTCTAGTGACTGCCTACGTATCCGAAAACCGGAATCAAAGTCCACGTAGTTCAATTTGAAAAGTTGATTTGAGTTGGTTTGCAACCGAGTGGTCGCAGTTTGTTTTGGTTGTTTTGTGATTTTTAGGTAGTGAGCGTTTCACGTGACTTTACTAATCTCACTTTATATTTTAGTTCACATTCCATATAATGTGATTTTTAGGAAGAAATAGGTTCGTGCGTCTTTACAGTTGTAAAGACTAACACTACTAATCATAATTATTTTAGTTTTTATAAAAAGAGTTTTCATTTATTAATTTTAAAAAGGTGGACTTGTGCCTTTCGGCTGCCTACGTACCCAATGAATATTGGGATCAAAGTCTGCGTAGTTCGGGCGTTAGAAAACGCGGAATTATTTTGGTAGAGATTCTTTGTGATTTAGTTGATTTTCGGTTCAATAATTTTTGGAGTGAGGGGTTTTCACGCGCCACTTCTAATGTCGAGGCTAACGTTACTATTTTCCCTGATGAGAGCGATTAATAAGATTCTTGTTTAATCGAGAATTTTCACGAGTTTCATTAGCGTAAAACTTGCGCCACTAATTCTCTTAGTTTAAGATATTTTTAGCGGGATTCATTTTTTAGTCGGCTATTTCATGATGTTTTACTAGTGTAAAACGATCGTTACTAGTCCCGTTAATTAGGAGGTTTAAAAGTTCAATTCGTTTCAAACTAGGAATTCTCGCGATGTTTTACTAGCGTCAAACAGTCGTCACTAATTGAGATTTTAATGAAAAATTACAAGCCAATTGGGGTCTGAATTCGCAGCCCATAAAGGCCACAAATTCGGCCGCCTCACCCAATGGCAAACTTGTAATTATGGACGCGGTGGCAATTTTGTAAATATGAAAACCCTAATATAAGCCATATATAAACTAAAAAAATGTCAGAAATCAGCCTCTCTTCTCTCTCTTCAGCGGCTGAAAACCCTCTCTCTCATTTTCTCTCCACTTTTCCTCTCAACTTCTCTGGAACCATCTTCTTCTTCTCCTCTCATTTTTTCTCTCATCTTCTTCTTCCTTTCACTTCTCCTCTCAACTTTCACACACCGAGGTGTTAACTTAAATGGTACCGAACGTTTAAGCCGATTTCATTTTGGTACACGTCGTTCAAAAAATTTCATTTCAGTGCACATCGTTCAGGATAATTTCAAAAGGGTTTTTCCGTCCGATTCTGTCTGTTTTACCGTGAAATCTGACACGCTGGCGGTCTAGTCATAGATGCCACGTGGGATTGGGTGCCACTAAGCTTGTTACACATCAACGCCGGCCGAACCAGGAACTCGACCCGAATAGGGTCAAATCCAACCCGTGGTCCGGAAAAAAAACCAAACCAATCAAATGAAATTCCTATTTTGAAGGCGTGTGTGGCTGAATTTGAATTTGGGCACATATTTTTTCACCTCTCTCTCTTTTTTGATCTGGAGAAAAATCATCTCTCACATCCTTCCTCCTCTTCAGTTATCGTCAATGGCTTATCCTCCAGTGTGCAGGTGTCATGTTGCAAGTGTGTTGCGTACTTCATGGACGGAAGATAACCCGGGGAGGAGATTCTTCACATGTTCTCGTAGATACCAGGTAAGTGAGGCCAAATGCGATTTCTTTAAGTGGGCAGATGATCCGATTGAAGATCGACCGAAAGAAGTGATTAATGGGTTACTGCGGAAGCTCAATCAGTACGAGAGACAGCTGAGACAACAGAGGGGTGGGAGCACCTCCATGAATGGAAGCGAGCATTCTGCCACCTCATTCGTCGGGGATGTTGGATCTGGGAAAGTAGAGGAGCTGAAGTCGAAAGACAAATCTGGGTTGTATATCATGTGTGTGGCAGTTGTTGTTGGCGTGGTATCTGGAATCGTATGTGGTAGGATCTTCGTGTGATGTTGTAAGTTTCATTGTGAGGGACATGTATCTTTGTCTTTTGTGTTGGAATGGATGTAATTGGGTTAACATTGAAGAAAGCTTCATTCCGGATCTGACATGTGTCCGATAAGCAAGTTGTCACAAAAAGGTACTTATCGATATGGCGGCGTTTCCAATTGGTACCTAGGGTTACAAATGGACTGTGAAATGGGCTGCAAAACGGGCCCAGTCTGTGATGGATTGGATATGTTGTGTGGTTGACACAATTGTGCATGCTTGGAAGAGTAACTCTCTTAAGTGAAACAGCAATTGGTTGAAGTAAAATACTGACTGGAACACTAACTGATAGGAATGACATTACAATTTACAGGTGCCTTCCCATGTACGGGTTAGCAACATCGATACAGTATCCCTCTGTACATCGTTCAGCCTACAATGAGACATACACGAGAAAGCAGATGGGGTACACATCGATCATGCTACCACCCCCAAAAATAACAACAATCTGAACCCCCAAAAAAAGGATATCTCTAATCCCACCCCCAAAATAATGCCAAACTATACCCACCAACAAAAGAGCTCTACCACTCCACATTTCATGATAAATTACACCTGGTGACCGGCACGAAGGGCTGCCATCTTACTACGAGTAACTCGAACTGTCGGAGTTGGGACGAAGGTTGAACCGGATGCGTGTGTTCCAACCCGAGGTGAGCTAACTGATGCCTGTCCAGAGCTGTTAACCGTGCAAGGCCCAGCTCCGTTATTGCTTGCCTGCTGATAATGGGAAAAGAAAACCCCAAGAGTTATAAAACGTACAAGGATAGAGGGCATAACATAATCTTACTAATTCTAATTTTGAAAATGAATTCAATACCTGCCCATGTACACGTTTGTTGTGTCCCTCCTTGTTGCACACACTACAATGTTGTTTTTGTCCTCTTTTCTTAATGGACTGATATGTCCTGCCGCGTTTATCCTTCTTGGTAGTCTCAAACTCACCTACAGACTCCTTCCTCTTTTTCTGGATCGGACCAGACGCTCTTGGATCAAAGGTTGGCGCTCGCAATACAGGTCCCCCACCAGGTAGCCATTGTGCGGAGTCGTTCAGTGGGTGAATAGACACTGAATAGGACTGATTGTAGGTTCCCACAAGGAGTGCATCGTGCACATAGTCCACAAGCTTGCCACCGTTGTAGCTGATGCATGCGAGGGCGTGTTCACATGGGATCCCTGATAGCTGCCACGATCCGCAGGTACATTCGAATTTCCGCAGTTTGACGACGAAATTACGTGACCCTTGTACTTCAAATTCCCCATCACCATTGTAAATTGGATACCAAAGTGCTGCCCTCCCTTTGTTGATTCTTAATTTCAGTGACTGATTAGGGCAGATGGCATCATGAGGCAAGCGTGCAAGGCGTACACGTTGCTTATGTAGCCTGAACATCATTTTGCACCTGCCAGTATAATACAGAACAAAACTCACACACAGATACAACCATACACATACATAGAGTACGTCAAATACACATAAACATAAATTTACCGTATCGTCTCGAGACAAGACAGAATTGGCATGTCCCTTGCATCAAGTATCCACCGATTGAACACCTCGCAGTGATTGTTCAGTGACATGTCACATCGGGTGTGTGTTCTAAAGAAGCACTTGGACCAGGTTTGGACATCCCTCTGCATAAGCCAGTCTTCTGGGGTTACATTATCTTTAGCATACTTCAATCCGCGTGTGCGGATCTTCTCCATTGCAGCTTGGTACGCCTGGAGATAGGTTGCTCTAGCAGCATCCCACATCATGTTCTTCAGGGCCATTGATCGCTTGAATTTTGAAGCCATGTTATTCCACATGTGACGAACACAATACCTGTGTTCAGCAAATGGGAAACGCCTCTCCAATACGTTGACCAGGCCCTACAATTTGAATGAGAACCCCTAATTTAGTGGCAAGAACAAAAACAGCAAAAAACTAAAAGTAAAAGCAATCAAAGGTTTCAATGCCAAACCTTCTGTTTATCCGACATCCACGTCCACTCACGGCTATCTGTTATCCCCAAATCAGCAGCCAGCAATCCTATGAACCAATCCCAGCTTTCAGTAGTTTCGGATTCGACCACAGCCCATGCAATGGGGTACATACCTCCATTACCATCGACCCCAACTGCAGATAACAACTGCCACCCCCTCACTTGCTTCAGAAAACATCCGTCTACACCGATAAAACGCCTACAGCCTGATAGGAACCCCTGTTTGAGTGCATCGAGGCAGATGTAGATTCGTTTGAACGTCAACCCATCATAGTCAATTGAGACGGTGGAACCATGGTTTGTTCGCTCCAATTCCACTTTGTAGTCCCAAAGTTTACCCCACTGCTCACCTTCCTCTCCATGTATCATGAGCAAGGCAGCCTGCTTCATCCGGTAAGCCTTGGTTCGATTTATCTTTAAAGATAAATCGGTTAGGACTGTGTGGATTATATTCCTCAGTGACCACGTCGGGTCAACTCTAAACCTTCCTAGGTATTTGGTCGCTAAGAACTCACATGTGGCTGCCCGAATATCATCATCTGCACAACACTCATGGGAAAAGTGCCCTGAACGGAGTTTCACATCCCTGGTATCCGATTCCACCGAAGCGTACAACCAAAACCCACAACGCTTCATGCACTCACACCGACATCTTCTCTTGTCATTGGTTGTGAACCGAATTCCACGACGTTGTTTCACTGCATTTGCTTTGCAGAGTTGCTTGAACTGTGTCAAGTTCTCGAAAACCGTTCCAAGCCTGAGTTCAGAGTCATCCATATCTCTTTCTGGATTGAAAGAGGGAAACTGAATCGGCTCCGTGTCATCTTCTTCTGAACCCCAACCTACTTGATCAAGTAGGTCACCTTCATCGTATGGCATATCATTGTCACTGACATCATTCGATACTGGTTCAGGGCTAGGTGTCCTCTTTGCCCTATATGCATTGCCCCCACTCCTTTCACTATGTGCCTTGCCCCTCCGACTGAAGACGTTGTCGATGGCCTCATCAACCAGTTCTTCATCATAGTTTAATGATTCATCGTCTGAGCTCCAATCCCCGAGTTCACGTTCATTGGCTCGGAAAGATTCATCATCTGATGAGTAGTCTTCCAACCTGTAAGACTCATCGTCGGATGAGAAGTTCATGTGCTGGTTGGGAGTGGTATATTCAGTCGGGTTGGATGAGTGTTGTGTGTCCCTCACATTTGGGCTAAGAGGGGGAGTAGGGCCCTTTACAGGTGGACTTGGAGGGGGGGTTGGGCCCTTTGCAGGTGGGCTGGGAGGGGGGGTTGGGCCCTTTGTATGTGGACTGGGAGGGGGTGTTGGGTGGACTGGTGTGGGGGAGTGCACGGGAGCTTGGTCAATATTGTATTCTAATGCCAGTAGGTGATTGTTAGCATGACCACCCTCATCTACTTCTTCAATCACTACATCTCTTCTTTGTCTCACTTCTTCAAACATCCGTAGTTGTATTTGTGCTAATCTCCTTCGAGCTTGAAACTCAGTGAGTTTGTTCACATACACACAAATAGTCTTCAGGGATGTCACACCTTTGATTAAAGACCTGACATCAGCATCACAATGTAGGGCCTTCAACCCAGCAGGGATTTCCTCACCTGGCACCATCCACAGGTACTCGAATATTCCCCCATACATACCTACAAATTCTACCATCCTATTCAACTCATGCAGCGAAAGTTTGTCTGGATCTACCATGTCCATGTATGAAACATGCCCGTAGCGGTATGCATTACCAATCAGGACTCCACCATAGTGTAGTTCTATGGTGAATATCTTGCCTGTGGGGTCTGCAACACAAGAAAGCACAAAGTACATATACAAGGACCACCACACACATATACAGACAAATACAGGTTGGAAGACTGGAAGCATTTACTAATTTCACCTACTAAAATGCACCAACCATGACAAGCATTTACAACAAAAACACTCCATTCAACTCTGCACATATATAACTCTGTGTACATACCTAAACAACATCTTGCATTTCATACCAAATCCAGCTTCATGCAAAACATCCAAACCCTAACATTTTTCAACCAAGGTCACAATGCCAGAACAAGAATCGTACCTGCATCGTAATTTGGTCGTTCATAGTGCAGTGGCCTCATTACCCATCTACCCATTTCGTTCGTGGAAGACTTAACCCCTTCGTCCGTCGTTCGTACACACAACCGCACCCTTCACCGTCGGTACGCTACCGATTCGGGGCGCCGGCGAAAGGAACCTCCCGCCGCCGGCTACGATTGAGATGGTTCGAAGCAAAATCGATTGAGAATGTGTGGTGGTGAATCGGTGTGTGGTGGTGAATCGGTGTGTGGTGGTGAATCGATTGAGAATGTTCCAGAATAGAGAGAGAGAGAAAAAGTGAGTTGTGGTGTAAGTAATCTTAATGGGTGTCGATGGCTTTTTGGGGTGTCGATGGCTTTTTGGGGTGGGGAGACCGGTTTGCAACCCAACCATCTAAGTAAGAACCCGGTTTTTACTCGGCCCAGTTTTGTTGACGTGTAAAGTGCTGAGTGGATCTCAATCCGACGTGGACTTTCTGACTGGACCGCCAGTGTGTCACATTTAACGGCCAAACGGACGGAATAGGACGGAAAAACCTTTCTGAAATTTCCGACAACGATAATGACCATGATGAAATTTTTTGAAGGTCGTGTACCAAAATGGTATTTCGGCCAAACGTTCGGTACCATTTAAGTTAACACCTCTTCACACACCAAACCAACTTACACTTACCTTATCCGGCAGCCGCTACTCCGTCGCATCGCCGCCGCCGCCACTCCGTCACACAATCGCCGCCGTTATTTTCCCTCGCCGCGCCAAGCTCCCTTTAGCTTCGCCGACATCGACGGTCCATCACGCGCCGTCGCTCCTTCAGCCGTTGCTCTTCCTGCCGTCGGATCGTCGCCGCTACCCTTGACGCCACTGATGCAACAAACCGCCGCCGCCGAGCCTCAGTCCGATCGCCGATCTAAAGCCGTCGAAAGGGCCATCGTCGGCCACTGACTGTCGCCATCCGACGCCGCTACCGCTGATCCGCCGCCGATCTGTCATCACTTTTCCTGGGTAAAATAAGAAAAGACATCCCTGTATTTTGCTCCTAGTTATTTTACCTTTGAAAACCAAAAATTTTTAGTATACTAAGATCCTTATTTTGGTTTCAGTTTTGATGAGGACTGAGGGTGATTACTTGAAGGCAGCAACACAAAAAGAAAAATTAAAGCTTTTGGTAACAAATAAGCAAGTTGGATTGAAGGTAATAACTCTTGACTTTGTGTTCCACCATATACCTTGGATTGGCTCTAGTTGATTAGAATGTCTTGCTGAATTGGTTTAGGCTAATGACATATCAATATGAATCATAGAAATGTATAGATTGCTAATTCATGACAGGGTTAGTGTGAGTTGTATGATAAAAGCATTATAGATGAAACAACAATCATACAAAACTCAACCAAGGATACAATTCATTATCATAAGTAAAAGCTTAAAACAGTGATCAGATGTTAAGTGTACTGTTAAATAGATGGATGAGCAAAGTATTGAAAGGCAAATAAATAAACAAGCTTGAGAAAATGGCTCTTTGTATGGAAGGAATATTGATAGAAATCGTTGAGTTTCGAAGACAAAGTTCAAAACTCAACTATTCCTATCAATTTCTGACCACGCAGCTTCTTGTTGCTTCTTTGTTTTCTCTCAAATTTTGTCTCTTTGCTTTGTTTGTTGTAGGTGAAGAAGTGGTGAAAGGGATGAAGAAAACCTTTGGAGAAAGGAGGGGGTCATGCCACTTTTGAGAAGAAGAGGAAAGCTGAAGAAGAAGAAGAAGGCCGAAGCCATCAGGGGGAGGGTGGTGTTTTTTTTTTTTTGTGCCCTGTCTCCTCCTCTTCTCCCAACGTTTGGGACCTTTATTTATAGAATATGAGTGAAAAATTTCAGCACTGAACTCTTTGATATCATTTTTTTTAGAAATTATTATGGGTTAAAAGCCCAACCCACACACTACTTCTAATTGGTCCCAAAGCCCAAAGAAACGAACCAAGCAAGCCCAACTAGAAATTTACTACGAGATTCGACTAATTTGAAACTCTCTTCAATAACAATCTTAAATGAGGTAGCTTTATAATTTGATTCGTTATAGCTAAAGTGGATGAAAGATTAAAAAGAATAAGTTCAAAATATATCATAAATTTTGAGATAACTTAAGGAGCACAAGAGAGATCATTTTTGTGTTTTTTTCTTAAATAGGAGTAAATATGGCCAAATTTCGATAAATAAAATTAGGCCTAGAACATGGAAATAATTCGAGAAGCCGGACAAAATTTGGTTACTACAGAGGGGAAATTGATTTTAACCATGTCCCTATAGTTCCTGTTAAGTAATAGTAATAATAAAAAGAGCAAGTCGTAAGCGATTTCGCAACCAGAGGAATGCCAGACAAACATCGGAGCAAATTCACAAGGAGAAATCGACAACGAAGAGATTCGGAAGGATGCTTAAGGCAGTTTCTACCAATAAGTTAAAAATAAGAAAATCGAAGAGAATAATCACCAATCAAACTGAAGTGGCAAAAGAAATCATCAGACATATAGAACCACGGCGATAAACGAAGAAGAAAGAATACTTGCAGCGAATTTTACATATGTTGGCTCATTTAAGTCCATGGTGGAATCCAGTCAATCAACCTACAGTCACGGGAATTGTTGGAAGAAAATAGAGATGGGCATGTATGAGTTTAAAAAAGAGTACCGCCGATATGAGGATGGCTCGTCAAAGTCCGTATGAAAGATCCATTTGTCTACCCGGAAGGCCATAGATTCATGCTAGTTACAAGTCCGAAAATTGCCAGCAAAATAGGAGAAGTCAAACCACATTTTTAAGTGATCACCTGCAAAAATATCAAAACCTCTACCAAACGCTCACCTCTGTCCGTTGTTCAAGAGCGTGGAAAAATGAACGCTTAAGAAACTTCAAGCTTCAGCTTGGCACATGGACAAAGAGATCGAAGCACTAGGTTTAGTGAATGAAAACTGGAAAACAAGCTGATCGAGGTCGCCTGTGTCAATTTGAGGCAAAAAGAAATTACTGATTATGTTGGTCAAAAGCAAGAAAACTGACAGAGAAGAAGCACCAATGAAGATCCAGATCGCCTTCCAGATTCAAAGGAAGGAGGAGAATTGTCAAGGTTACGAGAATACACTCCCACAAGTAATGAACTCGCTCAATAGAAACACAAGAAATAAGAAACAAGAAACAAGTCAATCGTCATGACTAAAGCGATGAGTTAAGAGTCAGCGATCGCCTATGCTAGTTCATAGCAAAGGGAAGTGTTAGTCATTTACATCGACTAAAGAAAAGATGTACAAATTCAAAGCGGAGGAAGTCACCTATCAAAACATAAGTCGAAATGAATCCGCCTGCGAAATACGAAGCGAGGAGTTATCGACTGGCAAATTTAAAGTAAAGAGGGCCATGTGAATCCCCCATCTGAATCATTTGCCGCAGATAAACAAAGAAGGATGATATAGAAGAATCCGTCAAAGTCGGATGCAAGAAGGGTGGAAGGAGATGGAAGAGTTGGGTTAATCTTGTTGGTTAAATTAAAGGGAAAATTTGGGCAATCTAAAAGAACATAGGCGGGTAAAACACTAACTTTCCGATTAAGAAGATCGAAGGGCTGGCCAAAATCACTTACAGGCGATCACCGACGAAGGGCCACATCGATGGAACGTCGGAACAAATCTTCCAGAACAAGCGGGTTGAATCGCCCGACAAAAATCACCTCAAAACACATTGAAGCAATCGCCGGAAAAAAACTTACCCAAAAGTGGAAACAAGAAGCACAGAAGAAATAGAAGAAGTCAAGAGTAACCTACCGGTTCAGGTGATCAAAAGGCTCGGCAAGGGCAACGAAAAAGTCATGCGAGAGGGCACGACTCGAATCTCCCGTCAAAATCGCTTGACAAAGATAAATAGAGAGGCAAGACCCAATCGCTCGATAAAACCGCCCATCGAGGGGTTGAGCAGTCGTGAATTGAGAGAAGAATCAAGGCTTGATTGCCCGAACAATCATCCAAGCCTCCATCGGTTGAGGTAAACGAGGGAAAACAAGAAAGAAAGCATGAGAGTCGTCTAACAAATGTTCGACGAAGACTCAATCAAGGTGGAAAGTTGGGGTGAATTGCCTGGTAAAAATGGACTCGTAACACTGAAGAGATCATAGAGCAGGGAAGATCATCAGACGATTGATCGAAGAAATCGCCTCAATAAATAGAGGTGAATGATGATGATGATAGCAGGGTTGCCAGATCCCAACTCTGACCAAGTGCCACATCCATGATAACATGTCATCTGAGAGATTGAGACTCAGCGTGGGTAGAAACAAATCGCTAGGAGAAGGAAAGAAAGAAGCTGAAGTCATCAACACAAGAGATCGCTAGGACACTAGCAATCGCTCAATAGAGCTAAAAAATGAGTGTAAGGCGATTTGAAGAGGATTAGAGGAAAGATGGGGCAATCGATTAGATGAAGAGTAGCATCGCTACTTTTAGTGAGAAAGCTTTGTGTCAGCTCGTGTAAGGAGAGAATGGCCATGAATCAAAGATAGAGAAGACCAAAAGTAATTGAGGCAATGGTTCAATAAGAAGAAGTTAGCGATTGAGGAATTAGCTGAAATAAGTGTAGGAGGTGATTATCGCCTAACAAATTGGGCCATAAGGCTATGGTACTAGTCCAAAGGCCCGATAAAAACACAAGGGTCAGGATCAGTAAGACCTATGCATGTAGGTCTGCTACGCTTCGTACAAGGGATAAGCATAGAGCCATAAACTAATATTATTATAAGTCACAATTATGGCTCACAACAAAAGGAGGATCCTCCATTGTTATCAAAGTAAGTAACACAGTTCTTTGTTACTTACTTTGAAATATGAGCACGTTCGTTATTAAAGTAGTCACTCAAGTTGTGAAATTGCCATGTAAGACCTACAGGCATTGAATCGCCATGTAAGACCTACGAGCATTGAATCGCCATGTAAGACCTACGGGCATTGAATTTCCATGTAAGACTTACGGGCATTGAATCGCCATGTAAGACCTACGGGCATTGAATCGCCATGTAAGACCTACGGGCATTGAATCCCCATGTAAGACCTACGGGCACTGAATCGCCATGTAAGACCTACGGGCACTGAATCACCATGTAAGACCTACGGGCACTGAATCGCCATGTAAGACCTACGGGCACTGAATCGCCATGTAAGACCTACGAGCACTGAATCGCCATGTAAGACCTACGGGCACTGAATCGCCATGTAAGACCTACGGGCACTAAATCGCCATGTAAGACCTACGGGCACTGAATCACCATGTAAGACCTATGGGCACTGAATCTACATGTAAGACCTACGGGCATTGAATCGCCATGTAAGACCTACGGGCATTGAATCACCGTGTAAGACCTACGGGCATTGAATCGGTTAAAACTTAGGGATCGGGTGAAAGACCTAAGGGTTCAAATCGCTCGTAAAGCATATCTCCTCGCATTGAAGGACAAAATGATTTGCCCGAGAAAGTCCACCTCAGAAGTAAGATCCTAATTTGCTTCTGAGTCGCACTTGGGGGCAATCGGTGAGTCCATTATGACCACGACATCGAAAGCATGTCGCCTAGACAAGCAAGACAACATGCTTGGGGGAAATTGATGGGCCCTAAGCGCATTAGATAAATCCACTAAAAAATCACCGACTTGGAAAGCTCGTTGCCTCAACGAGCAAGACAACAAGCTTGGGGGCAATTGATGGGCCCTAGCCACTTGGGCCCAAACTACAAATAAACTAAATAAGGCCCAACCACCAAATTCCTAAGGCCCAACTGAAGGCCTACTAAGGTGGGCTCTAAGATCTAATCTCAACCGTCGATTATATCCAACGATGACTTTTTTCCTCCTAAGGCACTATAAATACTAAGCTCCCTCCAACATAAGGGAGGGCTATCCCTTCTCTCTACTTTCTCCATCTACAAGAATCCAGACTATTACACTTCGGCTATTGCCAGGCTATTACACCTCGGCTACTGCCAGACAATTATACCACGGCTATTGGGTCCAGGCTATTTGGACTCAGGCAATCAGACCAAGGCTATCAGACCAAGGCAATCAAACCAAGGCTATCATACCAAAGCAATCAAACCAAGGCTATCAAACCAAGGCAATCAGACTAAGGCTATTATATCCAGACTATTGGGCAACATAACTACGAGCCTCTCAGCGGCCATCGCTGAGGTTTGTCCTACTCCTTATCTCATTTCCTTCACTTTATATACCTTAGAATACTCGAACTATGGTCACTCATACACATCTTCTCGGTATCAACCGAGATCCTATCGTGGTTGCCCGACTTCGCAGGTTGTCAATCGGAGCCCGTGGTCAAAACCTATACAAATACTATTGTACCCCCATCGAATGGGTTGGAACAAGTTCAATATCGAGCTTATCTTGAAAATCGCTCCAGTTTCAATTCCACCTTACCAGATGGCGCCAACTAAGTTAAAGTATTTGAAAGAGTAGTTGCAAGATCTCTTCGATAAACAGTTCATACGTCTAAGTGCATCCCCATGGGAAGCACCCGTGTTATTTGTGAGGAAGAAGGATGTATCGATGAGAATGTGCATAGATTATCAAAGATTGAATAAGGCAACGATCAAGAATTGATATCCACTCCCAATGATCTGACGATATCTTTGATCAATTTCAAGGTGCACTACAAAAAATAACATTTTAGCATTAGTCAAAATGGAAATATTTAGCGTCGGTCGGTCAAACGACCGATGCTAAGAACAAAAATACAGTTGACTTCACGCTTTAGCGTCGGTCAAACGTTGGCCGACACTAAATTGGGACATTATGACCGACGCTAAGGCTGGTCCTGGTAAGGAATTCCTGATTGACCAGACGGGGGGGGCAGTACTATCGGTCATACGAATGACCGACACTAAAACGTGTGTGTTTATAGTGTTGGTTGGGATGCGTTTTAGAGCCGGTCATCGACCGATGCTAAATCCATAACATATAAAAACCCCTCTACAGACGACAAAGCTCATTTTTCATGTTTCCCAAAGCTTCAAACTCTCTCAACTTTCCCAAAACCTCAGAAATCCTCTGAAACCCCTACATTCGAGCTAGGAGCTGCTGTGACGCCGTATTATAATTGTGATTTATGAGAAACTGATTGTTTTATGTGTGGGAATTATTGTTCCCTATTTTTCAAAATGATTAGTTCTAATTGTATATGTTGTTATTATTTTATCAATGACCTTATTGACTAGTCGCTGCACCTTCTGCCTACTGTCATTTCTCTTGCTTCGGTTCATCATCCCGGTGTAAGGTATGTATTCCTTAGCATTTTTTATTACACAGATATTAATGGAATGTAATTACAATTATTTAACTAGTATGATATACATGTTGTAATAAATAATGTAATGTTTGTACTTAAAATGATTATTTAGGTCTAATGTAATTAAAAATGATATGCATTAACCATTGAACAAAGGGATCTTGTATGATCATAGTCTTGCACTATTGTACATGCACTCTAAGAAGATGATCCACAATTCTGCTCTCCATGTCGATCCCAAACATTATAACCTGGAGGAAATGGCTTTCGAAGTAAATGCTCGTAGACGTCATCCCTGCACAATCATTTTTCAAATCCAGATTTTGGACATGGACAGACTATTTGCTCTCCGTCATTGTTATTGGAGAAAGCGAAATTCAAGAAGATTTCTAAGCCAGCCATATACTCCTGTGACAATCTCGGTTTGTTTATCCAAGATTTATCCATTGGGAGATACTTGATTTAGTGTTGGGAATAGGTTCTCAGTAGTGGAGATCATAATCTAGATAAATTAACTTAATTTGAAAATCATTATATGATATACTATTAAGTAGCTAATAATTAGCTAACAATATACTATTTCCTAACTCAACCATGTCTACCAATTAAATATAAATAACAAATAATTCATAGAAAATGCATAACACATCATTCACATAATTTTAATCATATTTAACCTTAATTGAACAATATCTAGCAATTACAAACAATGTTTTTAGTGTCGTTACCGAGGAGGTCCACGAGACTACTAATGAAGTTCTCGCTTCTGAAGATGTTAACAAGGAAGATCAAATGAACGAAGATAATGGCATCAATTTCCATAATGACACAAAGGAGTTAGTTGGTGACAATGAAAACTTGGCTGATTTATTGAAAGATGGAGAGGAAGCATTATATGAAGGATGTAAAAAGATCTCAAAACTCTCTTTCATTTTGAGGCTTTATAACATTAAGTATATGCATAACATCAGCGACAAAATAGTGTCGATGATCATTGAATTAATGCATGAAGCATTTGATTTTGGTAAAATTCCCTCAACGAGGTATAGTGCAAGAAAATGATCAAGTCTCTTGGGTTGGGGTACACGAAGATTGATGCCTGTGAGAATGACTGTATGTTGTATTAGGGGAATGACATAAATGAGTCTGCATGCAGGATTTGTAAGCAGTCTAGATGCAAGGATGGTGGTGGTGATGAGGTAGTTGATGGAAGTATGAAGAAACAAAAGGGAATCAAAATATATCGCTATTTTCCTCTTACTCCAAGGTTGAAAAGACTGTTCATTTGTCCTACAACAGTTGAGAGTATCTTGTGGCATTCTACAAAGAGAAGTATTGATGGAATGTCGCGACATCCACGAGTGACGAGACGGTCAAGCATGACACTAGGTATCTCAGGTTTGCTTTCAGATCCTAGAAATGTTAGGCTTGGTCTTGCTACTTATGGCTTTAATCCTTTTGGGAGTATAAGCCTTAATCAAAACACATGACCAATTATACTTAGGTCATACAACACGCCTCCTTGGGAATGCATGAAGTCAACAAGTATGATCTTGTCTAGTATCATTCCCGGGAAGAAAGCTCCTAGAAATGATATCGATGTCTACCTACAACCTTTAATTGATGAGATAAGAATGTTGTGGGAAGGCGTAGAAGCATACGACGCAATCAAGAAAGAAGAATTTCTGTTAAGAGCATCTCTAATGTGGAACATCCAGAACTGCACAGATAACAGTCAGCCTGAACATCAATGCCCCAGCTAATGAGGGTATCATTGAAAGGGAGCTTATTCACACACATTTGCCAGCTCATGAACGAGAACTTTGGAATAGTTGGGGTCTCCCAAACCAAATGGTCCCACTTTACTTATTCAGTCTTAGGTCGAAGCAAGGAGAAAACTCTTTTCATGGGGAACTTCAGCATAACAGTACCATCCCACAGCCAATCCTTATCCAAATCTTGAGTGATATGTTTAGCTGCAAGAATCTTGCAGTTAAGCAAACATTTCCAAGCCCAGGAATCAGCAGAGCAGCCTTTATGAGTCTAGAAATCTATCCTCTTCAGTCTGTAGTGATTTAGCCACACCACCCAAAGAGAACCACTGCAAATCAAAAGGTTCCAAACATTACGAGCAATACACGCCATATTCCAGTGTCGTAAAGAGTAGGCATTGACACCCCTTCAGCGTAGGGCTTTGCAACTTTACTTCAAGCCACTCTAGCCTTCTTCGGCCCTGTGTCCCCCACACCCCAAAGGAAATCTGAACATAACTTTTCCACCTCCTTAATCACACTTTGGGGAAGCAATAAAGCCTCCATCCAATAGCTAGCAATACCATGGAGCACAACTTTGATTAGTTGTAGCTTCCCAGCATGACTTAGCAGTTTAGCGTGCCAGGTTTTAATTTTCTTGGTAATAATTTGTTGAATTAGATTAGAGCAATCTGCAGCCTTCAATATCCCAATAATGAGAGCAATTCCTAAGTAAGAAACAAGGAGGGAATCAATTCGGAAACCAGTGGCAGCAACTATCCTCTGCTTCTCACTATCTTGGACACTAGCAGATTAGTAAAGGGACATTTTAGAGCGATTAACTCTAAGGCCAAACACAACATAGAAGTTTTGCAACACTTGATATACCTAACCAACCCCAAAATAAGTACCATTGGTGAAAAAGAGAAGGTCATCAGTGAAGTATAAGTGAGTAATACCAACCTTCTTACAACGGGGGTGAAAGGGAATATAACCGGCTTGAGCCCCCTTGAACTAATACACTGCAGAAGCTCCATCACCATTACGAAGAGTAGGGGGATAGGGGATCCCCTTGTCTCAACCCTTTCTTAGCATTAAAGTAACCAAATAACCCTCCATTTATGCAAACACTAATCTTAGCAGTCTGGAGGCCCTCCTTAATCCAGTTGATCATAACAACAAGGATTCTCAGAGCATGAAAGATCTTAAAGAGAGTAGTCCAAGAGATCGAGCTGAACGCTTTCATGAGGTTGGCCTTTAGGACACATCTTGGTTACAACTTATTATCATGATACAAGCAAATAAGCTCCTGAGACAACAAAATATTATCCGCAATGAAACGGTTCTTTATGAAGGCTGTCTGACTGTAGCTAATAAGCTTGGGGATCATCTCTCTCAGTCTGTTAGTAAGAATATTTTTGATACACTTGTAAACAATATTGTAGCAAGAGATAGGGCGGAAATCTATCGTTCTACAAGCACGTGGAACTTTAGGGATAACAGCAAGAGCTGTAGTGTTAACCTGGGGAAGAAGGCTACAATCAGCAAAGAATTCAAGAACTACTTGAGTGACTAAGTCCCCTACAACATCCCAGGAATGCTGAAAAAGGTACGCATTGAAACCGTCGGGGCCAGGGCTTTTATCACCTTTTATTGCAAACATGGCCACCCTCACTTCCTTAGAAGTAACGAGGGAGCTCAGAAACGCCTAATCTTCATCCGAGAGCTTGTTTATGATCATTGAGTTATAGTAATCATGAGGAAGGTCCCAAACATTAGTGTCCTCAGTCCCAAGATGATGCTTGTTGATGTTGTAGTTTTAGCGGTATCAAATACTACCAAGCTGTGAAGCTAGGGTAGATCGTATTCCACAGGGTTTCTTCTAATCGACTACTCAAAGAAGCTGGCAATTTATTCAGGTTTAAGCACTTAGTGCGTGGTGTGAGTTCCACGACTTCTAATCTAATGAACAAAGGAAAATAAAAGACAGAAAAGTAAAAGGTTGACTAACGAGAAGATAGACGAACTTAGATTTCGAATCCCCTTTAGATCACCAGAGCAACGGCAATCACAAGACCAGCGTTTTCAATTCTAATTCAATCAATTACTAAGACACCACCATAACTCCTTACCCTTAGGTTTAAGACCGGCGAACGTTCGCTCTATCCGTTCTAACTACCAAGATTAACTAGCCGCCCGGGTACGGTCGCCTCTCGTAACGACTTAATTAACTGGTGCAATTACTAACGATTTATGAGTTACTCTTGCATGGATTAACCCTAATCGGTTCCTACGAAAGGCACACTCCAATTATAAGGTTAATTGGTTGAATTGATGTTCTAAAGTGAGGCGAGCGTTCGCTTCTATCCTAAGCTTAACAAGAATCTAAGCTAGGTAATTTTCGCCGAAAATTTATTTAAAAATCTTTTTTTTTCTTTTTCAAAAACTGACGATAAACAAATCAAAAACGAAAGAAAATTAAACTGACACTTTGGCTCCCCCGAACCTGACTCGAACGACGAAAAGACTGACTCAAAAATTCAAAAACGCACTCCAGCCGTGGGTTGCCTCCCACGAAGCGCTCTCTTTTAACGTCCTTGAGCCGGACGGTACCTGTTAGGTACCCCAACTCAGAAGTTCCTTGAAGTCAATCGTCTTCTTCAAGGTGTGCGTTGAGTGCCATGTAGCACTCCAGCAGGGTGATGTAACCGGTAGTGCTCCAATAGATCGCGATCTTGGTTGGATGACCAGTTCTTCTTGAATTCTCCTACTCGAGGAGGAAAGAGGTAGTACGGCACGGCATGTTCAATGAGCTCCATCTTCTCTACAGGTTGACTCGGTGGAAGTGTAGGTGAGGGTATCTCCTCAATCTCTATGTGTTCCTCTTCAGCTTCAACTTCAAGATGGATTGGCTCTATGTCTTCATCAACCACCACCGCCAAGGATTCTTCATCAGATGCTTCTAGCTCACAATAGTCATCGGTGAGATTGTCATGTTCATCTTCATACAGCTCTTGAGCATCTTCTTCCATTAGTGGATTTGGTTGCTCGAGCTCGACATCCACTACGTTACGAGCTTGCAACTTCGAAATGAGATCATCCAAGGCGGATTCTACTCTTGTCGTCTGTTGTCGATTTTGATGAACATGTGAGTCTATCTCTTTGTGAGCTTGTAGCTTTGTAGAGATATTCTCCAAGAAGGATTCTATTCTCGTCGTCTGTTGTCGATGCTGATGAGCTAGTATATACATCTCTTGGTTATCCTCAATATACGGTGCTTCATCGACATACCACTCTTGGTACTGGTCATCCCACCTGTAATCCTGCATAATCAAAACTCAAAAGCACTACCCAGGTAAATCATGGAAATATGGAGGAAAATTAAATGGTAAGGCGGAAAGGTAGAAGAATAATTTGCCAACTCTTCTTTCAAACAATTAGAAGAGTCCCCGGCAACGGTGCCAATTTGATGCTGCAGTTTTAGCGGTATCAAATACTACCAAGCTGTGAAGCTAGGGTAGATCGTATTCCACAGGGTTTCTTCTAATCGACTACTCAAAGAAGCTGGTAATTTATTCAGGTTTAAGCACTTAGTGCGTGGTGTGAGTTCCACGACTTCTAATCTAATGAACAAAGGAAAATAAAAGACAGAAAAGTAAAAGGTTGACTAACGAGAAGATAGACGAACTTAGATTTCGAATCCCCCTTAGATCACCAGAGCAACGGCAATCACAAGACCAGCGGTTTTCAATTCTAATTCAATCAATTACTAAGACACCACCATAACCCCTTACCCTTAGGTTTAAGACCGGCGAACGTTCGCTCTATCCGTTCTAACTACCAAGATTAACTAGCCGCCCGGGTACGGTCGCCTCTCGCAACGACTTAATTAACTGGTGCAATTACTAACGATTTATGAGTTACTCTTGCAGTGGATTAACCCTAATCGGTTCCTACGAAAGGCACGCTCCAATTATAAGGTTAATTGTTCAATTCGATGTTCTAAAGTAAGGCGAGCGTTCGCTTCTATCCTTAGCTTAACCAGAATCTAATCTAGGTGATCAATCCAGACAAGAAACATGAACAATGAAGAACAAATCAAACATGAAAAAGAACTGATTGAATTTCGAATCTAATCACCGCCGATCCGTGACCGCTTTAAAGCCCTGGGTCACTTAGGGTTCATCTAATCTAAGCTCTACAAGTTCAGTTACTCATATCAGAAACAAGAGAATCAAAGGCAACAATGAAGATCATCATACAGAGGAAGAACAGATAAGAACTGAAAAACCTAATTCTGACGACTCCCGCGAAGCTTCAATCTCCTGGATCTTCAACTTTAAGCTCCGAGTTCTCTGAGGTGAAGGATGGCGTCACGATCTCTCCACGGATCTTCGAACTCACTAAACTCTATCTATCGACCCTAGAGTCGGCTGACTCTCAAAAGTCTGATTTGTGAAAATATGAATAATGATTGATTCTCCTTCCTGGGCCGCCGGTTTAAGTATTTATACTTAAACCTTAAGTCGCCGGATTTGTTCTATTGTTTTCGCCGAAAATAAGGGATTATTTTCGCCGAAAATTCCTTTGTAAATTGCTGCTTCCGTCGGCTGATTTCTTCATAACTTTTCGGCGAAAACATTATAGTATTTTCGCCAAAAACTTCATTGCAATTCACTCATTCCGTCTGTGGGTTTTTCTGAAGGTATTTTCGCCAAAAACTGTGTAGTATTTTCGGCGAAAATATTGTGTTGGGCAATTGGATCTTCGGTTCTGAATCCAGTTTGATTTCTGGTTCATTCCTTGAGGTCTTGAATACGTCCATGGCTACGTAAATGATGGCAAAAATCTGTGTTATCACAAAAACACTAGAAAACCATCAAATTGACCCAAAAAGGGCCAAAGTAACCAAATCGGTAGGAAATAGGGTAATTGAGTGAATATTCGCTATTTTACCCCTAAAACCACGTTTTAAGCAAGGAAATGTTGCTTAAATGAGGCTGATAATAACGTCAAATCGAGTGTCATCACTTGTAGAAGCCATAGCCTCCTTTGAAATATCTTAGATGTTATTGAGGCACTCCCCATTGTCAGAAATGATGGAGTAAATTTGATTGTTACTATTCTGAGTTTTGACAAAGTTAAAGAAATAGCTAGTATTTGAATCACCCTCTATAATATGTATGTTTCTAGCTTTCTACTTGTAAAACATCTCCTCCAAAGTTTTGAGTTTATTCGAATACCTTGTTACCTTTTTAAGATACTAAAAAGAATCCCCATCATTCAGGCAGAGTGCATCGGCTTGGGCATTAGCCATAACCCTCTCAGCTTCCATAACTTTTTCCCAATGTCAGAGTAGCAATCCTTGTTGAGCTTTCTGAGTGCCTCTTTTACCTTCCTCAGACTGGCATAAAGATCCATCATGTAATGGCCAGGTCTACCCCTTCTCCAAATCTTCTTAATAATCCCATCATAATCATCATGTTGGGTCCTCAGTCCCAAGATGACGCTTGTAGAAGCCAACAACCTCCTTTAAAATATTTGTGATGCTATTGAGGCAGTCCTCATTGTCAGAAATGATGGAGTAAATCTGATTGTTACAGTTCTAAGTTTTGACAAAGTTAAAGAAATAGCTAGTATTTGAATCACCCTCCGTAATATGCATGTTGCTAGCTTTCTACTTGTAAAACATCTCCTCCAAAGTTTTGAGTTTATTCCAATCACTTTTTACCTTTTTAAGATACTGAAAAGAATCCCCATCATTCAGGCGGAATGCATCGGCTTGGGCATTAGCCATAACCCTCTCAGCTTCCATCATTTTTTTCCCAATGTCAGAGTAGCAATCCTTGTTGAGCTTTCTGAGTGCCTCTTTTACCTTCCTCAGATTGGCATAGATATCCATCATGTAATGTCCAGGTCTACCGCTTCTCCAAATCTTCTTAATAATCCCATCATAATCATCATGCTGGGTCCTCAGTCCCAAGATGACGCTTGTAGAATCCAACAACCTCCTTTGAAATATCTGAGCTGCTATTGAGGCACTCCCCATTGTCAGAAATGATGGAGTAAATCTGATTGTTACTGTTCCGAGTTTTGACAAAGTTAAAGAAATAGCTAGTATCTGAATCACCCTCCGTAATACCCTCCGTAATATGCATATTTCTAGCTTTCTACTTGTAAAACATCTCCTCCAAAGTTTTGAGTTTATTCCAGTCACTTGTTACCTTGTTAAGATACTAAAAAGAATCCCCATCATTCAGGCGAAGTGCATCGGCTTGGGCATTAGTCATAACCCTCTCAGCTTCCATCACTTTTTTCCCAATGTTAGAGTAGCAATCCTTGTTGAGCTTTCTGAGTGCCTCTTTTACCTTCCTCGAATTGGCATAGAGATCCATCATGTAATGGCCAGGTCTACCCCCCTTCTCCAAATCTTTTTAATAATCCCATCATAATCATCATGATGGGTCCAAAACTTACAGAATTTGAAGGCTTTTGGAATACTGCCAATTTAAGAATCGGCGTTCAAGAGCGAGCCACAATGGTCAGAGACATTAGGGAGGGCCAATGGCAGATACAAGGGGAGCTGGGGGGGGGCATGGCGCCCCCCCCTCGGTATCGAGTGTAAAAATATATGTTTAATTTGATATTTTTAAGTTTTGCGCCGGGATATTTGAAGTTTGGCTCCCCAATACGTTGATTCGGTGAAATGTTGTCTTAAATTTTATGTAATATTTACTCATAAACAATTTATAATATGCAATAATTATAATATTTGAGCATAAATTAAACAAATTTGAAGAAAAAATTGTCGGTGGCACACATAATTCCTTATTACTAATTAAGCAACCTATAATAAAAAAAATCTTGTGTATTTTTACTTAGTATTAGATTCATGAAATTTTTCTACAACTATCCAAATATGAAGACTTTTTTTTTTGCCGGTGGCATCTTTTTTTCATTTACAATTTGGCTCCCCCCGTATACCAATCCTAGATATGCCATTGGGGAGGGTCACAATCACCACACAATTAGAGAAGTAAGTCAACCAACCCTGATTCACTAACACTCTGTCCAACCGTCTAGAAATAGGTTGCATCCTCTAGTTGTTTAACCAAGTGAACTATTCGCCATTAACTCTATGTTCCATGAGACACAATTTATTAATCCAATCATTAAAATCTCTACCACTACTCCCCCCATTAGAACCATTAGAAGATTCAGAGCAGTTCCTGATGGCGTTAAAGCCACCAGCAATCATAAACGGTAAGTTGCTATTAGTAAGATCAATATAAAGTTTTGCCTCCCATGTTCCTGATTTGAACCATACACAAAACCAATATCAAAAGACTTAGTTCCATCGACCCTTACCACAAATTGATCAGAATGTCTAATCACTTGAAGTTTGATGTGAGATCTATAAAAAATCCAGATCTTCCCGAGGTGATGGTCCATGTAATTAACAAAAAAAAAATCCAATCTATAAAGTGAGTATTTACAATATTCATAGCTTTGTCTTCCTTTACTCGAGTCTCCAAGAAACCAACAATATTAACTCTATCCGTTTCCATATAGTTTTTCCAAAAAACCTGCTTACGGGGGAGGTTGAAACCCCTTACATTCTAGGCAAGAACAATCATCTCTTCTTTGGAGAGGAGAGTTTCTTCTTCACTCTCTAACTAATTGTAACATCCATCCCCGAATCAACCCGGGTAACCCATGGTCGAACCGTATGAGTGTCACTCGAAGATACATCATTTAAAGAAAAGAATAAAAAGGCAGCGAAAACAGAAACAACTCTTAATAAAAGTTGAAACCGAAGGAGGCCTCCAATAAATCAAAATCCAAGTACAAACGATAAACCAAAATCGAACAACCATTAAAACATAAATCCAAAATCCGATCCTCAAAAGATTAGAAAATCTCCAACCGAAAATGTCAACTGAAATGGAAAAATAAAAGTAATGGTCAACTCCAACGTAGATCACCATATCTTCACCTCATACCTCCAACCGGCAACTGCTCTGAACTAGACCGAAACTCCTGAACCTCGAATCTACTCAACCTAACCACGCGAACCTGAAAGGGGAAGAGGGAAGATCAATTTCCTAATGAAATTGAGTGAACCCACTGGGTTTAACTATGCGCTGAACCTAACCTGAAAGAGCGATTCCAAACTCCTCACGTAACACTAATAATGGAATCAGACTCGACGTTTACCAATTTTAATTCCCTAAAATAGTCTTGGTGATCACAGGTGCAGTTTTCAGTTCAACATTCTCAATCCACAATGATATATATTAAGGCATCATCATACATACAGTTCAACATCATATACAACTTACATACAGTTCAACCTTAGGAACATCATGCATACAGTTCAACATCATATAACAAGTCATCTCACAAACCATCCCGTACTCACACGAAAGCATAGATCACACATTCACATACACATACTTCTCATTTCAGTTATCTATGTCAGTTTATTAGGCTCCATTGGAGTTAATCCATACACCACCCCTGCCGGCCAAACGCACCCACTCTTCCAGGAGGGTCCAACACACAACCTTTCTTCAAGAAGGATCCAGGGTCCAAACTTACATCGACACATCATCAACAACAACAACAACAACAACAATAGATCACGCCACTCTTCCAGGAGGCGTGACCGCACCTCACTCTTCCAGGAGAGGTGACAATTTTGGGCAGTGCAAGCTCCAACTAGTTTCTAACATTTCATTCAATCACACTAATTAACCCTTTACTCAGTTCAATCTAACACATCCATTCATTAGGTTCCACATCAAATCCATCATTAATCCAATTCCAACTACCTCCCATAGATCACAACCAAATCAATTACACACATCAACAATGCAATTCCATTCAACCAATTCCACTACCCAATTCCATTACCAAATTTCATGTACCAATTCCATTACCCAATTTCATGTACCAATTCCTGGCCAAATTACCAATTCCACTATCAATTCATTGCCATAGTTCTACACCACTATTCACATTTACAACCACCATCATGCATAACATCAATTCCACCCGAATCACACACATAACCTCCATTCATCCAATATCACGTTCACAATCACAATCCAATTCAATCAGCATCTCACAGATCACAAACAGTTTAAGGGTAAATGGCTAGCTCACTGGCTACCCCCACCTACAAATACAGGGGCAGCCATGTCGTGAGTCTTAGGGCTACCCTCCTGTTCATCCTTCATAGGACGACCCCACATTGGCAGGGCCATCCTCCTACAACCACAAATGCCATCATTTCATAATCACATCAAGGTTAATTACAAGCTTACCGGCTACCTCCACCTGCAAATACAGGGATATTCATGTCGCAAGTCTAGGGTTACCCTCTTGTTCGTCATTAATAGGGAGACCCCACATTGGCAAGACCACCCTCCTGCAACCACAACTGACATAAACGAGTATACATGTATATCATTAACCAAATCATAAACCCGTCCCTCCTATCACTCATTACTAGAGCCAAACCGTTTATCATCAGCATTAATCAATCACCCCAATCCCAACACATAACAATCAGAAACGAACTCATCAAACGACAATCATCACAAATCAAACCACAATCAGTTACAGAGTAGTTAATAGATTTTACTCTCATTCAATTTCATGCAATACCTATATTCATCTAGGTCAGAATTTCATCTCCTCACATCGAAATTCAATACCTATCATACGCTAAACCCTCACCTGACAAGAAGACGAGGCTCTAAACAACTTCTAGAAACTCGAACAGCCAAGCTCTACAGATAAAAAAAAACGTAGCTTCTTCCTTCTGCCACTGACAGCGCTTAACTATTAAATACTATAAACCGAGATGTTCAATCTCTTCCTCTCATCACCAGGAACGCGTAGCAAAAAACGGATCGCCAATCGGACCTCTGTAGCTCCCAGAATAATGGTTTGAAGCTTGGGGGTTTTTGGTTCGTCAAAGGGGTTTTCGGGAGGAAAGAGAGAGGGGGAAGTCATGAAAATCCGTCAAAAACCCATCTTTTTTAGTTAGACCAAGACACACGGCCGTGTATCATAACAACAGCCGTGTATCATAACACACGGCGTGTGTCTATAACACACGGCCGTGTGTTGCAGTCTGCCACCCTCAACGAATTTTTCACGTACTCGCTTGTAACTTCAACCCGACTCAATTATGAAGGTCCTGGACTTCGATGGGCCTCAAGAACCTTGTTTCCAACGTCTCAATCATCAAAAATTGAGTTCCAAATCGTTTGGTTGGGCGGGGATGTTACAAGTACCCATAACTTCAAAAGATTCCATTCCCGAAATCACAACCCAACTCATTCTAGCAATGCAACACAAAATTTGCAGCAAAACGACTTTCAAAAAAAATTTGCAGCAAAACGCGGCAGCTTAAGCACCACATCACTTACCTGAAACTCCCTCTTAACGGCTCTAGCAACACACACTTTCTAAGAACACTATTTCCACACTAACCCTAACTTCCACCCAACACACACGCACAACCGATTCTCTACGACACAACCAACCACAAAAGCACAACCAAAACACAAACAAAACCAACTCAAATAAGCAAGAACTACTAGGCTAATACCTCTCACTCTATGAGCACACTACCTAACTCAACAAAAATCTACCAAAGTTCTACTCTTCCAACCAACTTCCTAGCCTACTAGCTACGACTACCCTCTAACTACTCAAGCAATCACAAGAACAAAGAAGTGGAACGAGCCCGAATCCAAACAATGGCACAAACGGAAAGATCAAGAAAGATGTCTTATCATTCACTCCATCGTTCGCATTCTCTTCTACACCTCCGACAAGAGCATACAATCCTCCTTAATCTGCTTCGGCTCCAAGTGGTGTAGCATTACCTCTGGTCCCTCTCCCAGCACTCGCAGCACCACGACCAAACCCACCTCTTCCTCTACCTCCATAGCTCCCAGACAGAGCCCTAGATCCTTGCACAGAATCCACGGACTTAGTCGGTACCGCTATCCTCGACCGACAGTTGACACTCCTATGCCTTAGCTAGCCACAAGTAAAGCAAGTCACCGGAGCAGACCTCAACAGATGACACTCCCCATAATGAGGTTTCCCACAAGTGCCACAAATTGGCAAACCCAATGATGTTCCACCCGACCTAGTCACCCCCACATTTAGGTTGACCACAAGTACAACAAGTTACAGCTCCCCACTGTGGAGCTGATTGAGCACTCCGGAAACTAGTGTGAGAAGACTGAGCACGCTTAGCCTGATGACTATGCACAACAGCCTGAGAGGGCGAGGCAGCTGCCTTCCTTTTCCTATCCTCCTTCTTCCTTCGCTCTAGAAACTCTCTCTCTAAGGCAGCCACCTTGAGTTACACTAAGCTTCCCATGTCACTAGATGCGACACCTTCCTGAATCTCCCACCTGAAACCTCCCTTGAACTGACGAATCAGCTTCTACTCCCGATTAGTTCATTTATCATACCACTTGGAGAGGTTCATGAACTCCATGTAATACTCCAGCACTAACTTGTCACCCTGCACCAACTCCATGAACTCTTCGACCTTTGCCTCGCGCCAAATGCAGAACTGATTACGGCTCTTCGAACTCCATGTCAGGTGGGTACACTTGGCTCGGGCAGCTACTCCATGCCCAGAATGACCAGTAGGGTTGTTTCCCATCGATTGACTTGCTTCACTACAGGAGGACACGAAAATGTTTCAGTTAACTAATTTCAAAAATCGACAAAGATATTCAAAACACTTTTCCTTTCAATTTCAATGCACTTTTCCTTTCAAAACTTCCCACCCATTTTAAAACAATTTGAAAATCCCTAGAAAGTTGGTATCGTGCCGATGCTTCATCCCTTCTCCCGATGAGGATAATTACTCCTCTAGGAGAAAAGACAAAACACCAACACAGCAGCAACTAACCAGGCTCTGATACCCTTGTAACATCCATCCCGAATCAACCCAGGTAACCCATGGTCGAACCAGTATAAGTGCCACTTGAAGATACAGCATTTAAAGAAAAGAGTAAAAAGGCAACGGAAACAGAAACAACTCTTAATAAAACTTCAAACCGACGGAGGCCTCCAATAAATCAAAATCTGAGTACAAACGATAAACCAAAATCGAACGACCGTTACAACATAAATCGAAAATCCGATCCTCAAAAGATTACAAAATCCCCAACCGAAAATGTCAACTGAAATGGAAAAATAAAAGTAATGGTCAACTCCAACGTAGATCAACCAAATCTTCATCTCATAGCTCCAACCGGCAACAACTCTGAACTTGACCAAAACTCCTGAACATCGAATCTACTCAACCTAACCACGCGAACCTGAAAGGGGAAGAGGGGGGATCAATTTTCTAATGAAATTGAGTGAACCCACTGGGTTTAACTATGCGCCGAACCTAACCTCAAAGAGCGATTCCAAACTCCTCACGTAACACTAACAATGGAATCAGACTCAGCCTTTACCAATTTTAATTCCCTAAAACAGTCTAGGTGATCACACAAGTGCAGTTCTCAGTTCAACATTCTAAATCCACAATAATATATAACAAGGCATCCTCATACATACAGTTCAACATCAGATACAACTTACATACAGTTCAACCTTAGGAACATCATGCATACCGTTCAACTTCATATAACAAGTCATCTCACAAACCATTTCGTACTCACACGAACGCATAGATCACACATTCCACATACACATACACATACTTCTCATTTCATTTATCTATGTGAGTTTATTAGGCGCCATTGGAGTTAATCCATTCACCACCCCTGCCGGCTAGACGCACCCACTCTTCCAAGAGGGTCCAAGACTATCCTTTCTTCATGAAGGATCCAGGGCCCAAACTTACATTGACATATCAACAACAACAACAATAGATCATTCCACTCTTCTAGGAGGCGTGACCGCACCTCACTCTTCCAAGAGAGGTGACAATTTGGGGGCAGTGCAGGCTCCAACTAGTCTCTAACATTTCATTCAATCACACTAATTAACCCTTTACTCAGTTCAACTTAACTGGTGACACTCGATTTGACGTGATTATTAGCCTCATTTAAGCGACATTTCCCTGCTTGAGACACGGAATTTAGGTTGTTTTCACTCGATTGCTCTAGTTCTTACCGTTTTGGTTACTTTGGCCCGATATGGGTCTATTTGATGTGTTTTCTAGTGCTTTTGTGAATACACAGGTTTTTTCCATCAATAACGTAGCCACAGACGTGCTTAAGAAGCGAATGAACCTCAAGGAATTGCCCGGGATCGAGCCAGAAATCAAACAAGTAAAAATTAAAATATTCCCTTGGCAACACTGAAGAATTCGACGAGAAGAACCAAAGTCCTCGCTGAAAAGAGATGAAGAAATCCACACAGAAGATCAAGGAGAAATTATGAAGAATTCCTCGGCGAAAAGAACCAAAGTTCTCGCCGAATAGGTGCCCACACAGAAAGATCCAGGGGAAATTATGAAGAAGTTCTCGGCGAGAACTTCCAAAGTTCTCACCGAAAACTATTGAAGAAATACATTGCACAGTTCGTCGAAGTAAACAGGAGGATTTCCACTTAAGTTCTCAGCGAGAACTTTCAAGGTTCTCACCGAAAACTCTTTCCTTTTCCGGCGCAGCTTTGGAAACCCTATATAAGGGAGACGATGACATCATTCAAGATCAACTTTTTCCGGAATTAATTTTCCCGACTTAGAGTTTGATAGATAGAGTTTAGAGAGCGTCCTCGGAGTTCCTGGAGAGATTTGACACCATCTTTCCACCTCGGGGCGCTTGGAGCTAGGAATGAAGATCACTTCAGATCGAAGCTTCGTTGGAGTCGTCAGAATTAGGTTTTTCAGTTCCTATCTGTTCTTCCTTTGTATATGAAACTCCCTAGTTGTTTCTGTTTCTTCTGTTATCAACATGAGTAGCTAAACTCGTAGAGCTTAGATTAGATGAACCCTAAGTGACCCGGGGCTTTAAAGCGGTCATGGATAGGTGGTAATTTATTCAAATTCAGACAGTTTCTCTTGTGTGATTGTTTTGTTCTTCGTTCCTGCGTTTCTTGTCTACTTGACGCCTAGATTAGATTTGTGTTAAACTAAGGTTGGTTGTCAGACGTCCGCCTTACTATGGAACTTCAAATAAATCAATTAGCCTATTCAATGGAGTGTGCCTTTCGTAGGAACCATTTAGGGTTGATCCGCTACTAGAGTAACTCATTGTTCTTAATTATTTGCACCAGTTAGTTTTCCGTTGCAGAAGTGAACGCACGGACGGTTAATTAATCGTGGTAGTTAGATCCGATAGAGCGAACTGATGACACTCGATTTGACGTGATTATCAGCCTCATTTAAGCGACATTTCCTTGCTTGAAACGTGGTTTTAGGGATAAAATAGCGAATATTCACTCAACTACCCTATTTCCTACCGATTTGGTTACTTTGGCCCTTTTTGGGTCTATTTGATGGTTTTCTAGTGTTTTTGTGATAGCACAGGTTTTTGCCATCATTTACGTAGCCACGGACGTGTTCAAGACCTCAAGGAGTGAACCGAAATTGAACCAGAAATCAAACCGGAGTCAGAACCGAAGATCCAACTGCCCAGCACAATGTTTTTGCCAAAAATACTATACAGTTTTCGGCAAAAATATCTTAAGAAACTCACAGGCGGAGAGAGCTGAATTACACTGAAGTTTTCGCCGAAAAGTTATGAAGATATCAACGAAGGAAACAGGGGACTTTAACTGAAGTTTTCGGGAAAACTCATTAAGTTTTCGCCGAAAACTCCTTCCTTTTCAGAAGCAGAGTCGGAAAACCCTAATTTGACCTATTTAAAGAAATAGAGCAGCCGCCAGCCGGGGGAGGAGAATTCCAACAACTATTCACAAATCAGACTTTTGAGAGTCAGCCGACTCTAAGGTCGATAGATAGAGTTTAGAGAGTTCGAAGATCCGTGGAGAGATCGTGACGCCATCCTTCCACCTCGGAGAGCTCGGAGCTTAAAATTGAAGATCCAGGACATCGAAGCTTCACCGGAGTCGTCAGAATTAGGTTTTTCAGTTCTTATCTGTTCTTCCTCTGTATGATGATTTCCTTTGTTGCCTTTGATTCTTCTGTTATCGTTATGAGTAGCTGAACTTGTAGAGCTTAGATTAGATGAACCCTAAGTGACCCAAGGCTTTAAAGCGGTCACGGATCGGCGGTGATTAGATTCAAAGTTCAATCAGTTTCTCTTTCATGTTTGATTTGTTCTTCGTTGTTTATGTTTCTTGTCTGGATTGATCACCTAGATTAGATTCTTGTTAATCTAAGGATAGAAGCGAACGCTCGCCTTACTTTAAAACATCAAATCGAACAATTAACCTAATCATTGGAGTGTGCCTTTCGTAGGAACCAATTAGGGTTAATCCACTACAAGAGTAACTCATAAATCATTAGTAATTGCACCAGTTAAGTTAAGTCGTTGCGAGAGGCGACTGTACCCGGGCGGCTTATTAATCTTGGTAGTTAGAACGGATAGAGCGAACGTTCTCCGGTCTTAAACCTAAGGGTCAGGAGTTATGGTGGTGTATAGAAACCGATTGAATTAGAATTGAAAACCGCTGGTCTTGTGATTGTCGTTGCTTTGGTAATCTAAGGGGGATTCGAAATCTAAGCTCGTCTATCTTCTCGTTAGTCAACCTTTTAATCTTTCTGTCTTTTATTTTCCTACTTTATTAGATTAGAAGTCGTGGAACTCACACCACGCACAACCTGTTTAAACCTGAATAAATTGCCAGCTTCTTTGAGAAGTCGATTAGTAGAAACCCTGTGGAATACGATCTGCTTATTTAGCTTTGTAGTATTTGATCACTGTTCTACAGCTCATCACGAACGTTCACGAAACTTAAACCTAAGGGTAAGGAGTTAGGGTGGTGCCTGAGAACTGAATGAATTAGGATTGAAAACCGCTGGTCTTGTGATCGTCAATGTTCTGTGGATCTTAGGGGGATTCAAAATCTAAGCTTGTCTATCTTCTCGTTAGTCAACCTTCTTTAATCTTTATGTCTTTTAATTCCTTTGTTTATTAGTTTAGAAGTCATGGAACTCACACCACGCACAACGTGTTTAAAACTTGAGTAAATTGCCAGCTTCTTTGAGTAGTCAATTAGAAGAAACCTCGAGAAATTCGATCTAGTCTACTTCTGTAGATTAGTTATTTGACAACATGCTAAAAACGTGTCCATCACTAACAAATTCCCATCAAATCCATCATTAATCCAATTCCAACTACCTCCCATAGACCACAACCAAATCAATTACACACATCAACAATGCAATTCCATTCAACCAATTCCACTACCCAATTCCATTACCAAATTCCATGTATCAATTCATTACCCAATTCCATGTACCAATTCCTTGCCAAATTACCAATTCCACTATCAATTCCTTGCCATAGTTCTACACCACTATTCACATTAACAACCACCATCATGCATAACATCAATTCCACCCAAATCACACACATAACCTCCATTCATCCAATATCACGTTTACAATCCCAATCCAATTCAATCAGCATCTCACAAATCACAAACAGTTTAAGGGTAAACGGCTAGCTCACTGGCTACCCCCACCTGCAAGTACAAGAGCATCGATTTCGTGAGTCTTAGGGCTGCCCTCCTATTCATCCTTCATAGGACGACCCCACATTGGCAAGGTCATCCTGCAACCACAACTGACATCATTTCAAAATCACATCAAGGGTAACTGCAAGCTTGCCGGCTACCTCTACCTGCAAGTACAGGGATAGCCATGTCGCAAGTTTAGGGTTACCATCCCATTCGTCATTAATAGGGAGACCCCACATTGGCAGGACCACCCTCCTACAACCACAACTGTCACAAACGAGTATACATATATATAATTAACCGATCATAAACCCGTCCCTCCTATCACTCATTTCTAGATCCAAACCATTTATCATCATCATTAATCAATCACCTCAATCCCAACACATAACAATCAGCAACGAACTCATCAAAACACAACACTCATCAAACGACAATCATCACAAATCAAACCACAATCAGTTATAGAGTAGTTAACAGCTTTCACTCTCATTCAATTTCATGCAATACCAATATTCATCTAGGTCAGAATTTCAACTCCTCACATCGACCATCACTATCTACCGTATGCTAAACCCTCACCTACAAGAAGACGAGGCTCTAAACAACTTCTAGAAACTCGAACAGTCAAGCTCTACAACTCCAAAAACGTAGCTTCTTCCTTTTGCCACTGACAGCGCTTATCTCCGAAATACCAGAACCCAAGATGTGAGATATCTTCCTCTCGTTGCCAGGAACGCGTAGCAAGAAACGGATCGCCAATCGGACCTCTATAGCTCCCGGAATCAAGGTTTGAAGCTTGGGGTTTTTAGTTCGTCAAAGGGGTTTTCGGGAGGAAAGAGAGAGGGGGAAGTCATGAAAATCCGTCAAAAACTCATTTTTTTCAATAGACCAAGATACACGGCCGTGTATCATAACACACGGCGTGTGTCTATAACACACGGCCGTGTGTTGCAGTCTGCCACCCTCAACGAATTTTTCACGTACTCGCTTGTAACTTCAACCCGACTCAATTATGAACGTCCCGGACTTCGATGGGGTCTCAAGAACATTCTTTCCAACGTCTAAATAATCCAAAATCGAGTTCCAAATCGTTCGGTTGGGCGGGGATGTTACACTAATCCTCCTAGTATCTGTCTTTAAGGGAGGGAAAGCTTCAGCTGAAAGGGGAACTTCACCCCCTAGATCAAACAAGATGTTAAAGGGATTATCAGACTTGCCAACTTTTTCCTTACTAACATCTTTGACTATCGACACAGGGCTAGAGGTTGAATCCACCACTGCCACTAGAACAGTTAAGAGGGGATCAACATCTGGTTCATGAACATCTGCCTCCTCTACCACATACACAATTATATCATCAACCTCTACACCCTAGACAGGATCTGCAATCAATTCAACTTGAACCTCTACACCTTTAACAGGGTATGTAGATGATTCAAGAACTTCCTCTGTGGGTTCATTTACCTTAGGATCCATGGTTGGACTATCAATACCCCCTTCAATTATCACTGGGACAGAATTAACTCTTATAGAAGGATCAGCAACCCCTTCCACAACTATCTCAGGGACTGATGTTGTCCTCCAAACTTTCCTTTTCTGAGCCTCTTGATAAACCCTAGCATGAGGGTAAACGATTTTGATCACCAAGGGTTCTACATCCCTTAGAGTGATGCTAAGCTCTTTTACCTCAACCTCCTCCGGGTCTCTCAGAAGAAAGACCTTCACATCCAAGCCAGTCCCCACAAACTTATTGATTGGTTCCCTTAGATTACTCATCATCTAACTGATGCCATCTGGGTAATCAAAGGGGGAGGAACATTCTTTAAAATCATCCAAATTGGAATGCTCAGTAGAATATATGACTCATGCGCCTTTAGGCTCGTTAAATTTCGTGGGTGGTGTAGCTACCGAGATCAATGCAGTGAATTATGTATCTCCGAGAAGTTGGTTAGGAGATAGATCAACAGGGGCAATATTCATCTTTCATTTCTGTAGAAGCATCATTTAATGATGGATATGCCAGGATCATTTTAGAAACCACTCTGCCAGGATAATAGAGGCGAATTCAAACAAGAAGAGCCTCCTACAACTGAGAAACATGAACCTCTCCCTCGTACCCCCAAATTTTGTTCGCCACCAAAGTGATAACCCTAAGCAGGGGATCTTTACCGATGAATTAAGTGAGATGATCTCAATTTCAACAATCCCACGTCCACAATAGCTTAAGGGATGTGTAAAGAACCATTGACAAAAGTAGAAGAAGTGTCAACATACCTCAGTTCTGAGCTCTCATCACCAACGATCGAGGCCTAGGATTTAATCTCAGCAGAATCCATCGCGGAGAGCAGCAAGGCAAAGAGAAAGAAAAGAGTAGACGTGGAGTCGCCAGGAGACCGTCGACAAGTGTCATGCTACTGTAACCCTATATAGGAGCGCACCTGCTACAGAACGGCTCAACGGAAGGGACACTGCCTCACTAAGGATCTACTTCGTCCACGCATGAAAACGTCACAACCGAGCAAAAGAAACGCTATACTACCAGGTAGCCTAGACATAGAGGTCACTAGACTTTGCCTGACCGGAGCGCACCCACAGCCGGAGCAGAGAGTTGGCGCCTCTAACTTAGATCTCAGGAGAGGAGATCTCCCTAGTTGAGAATGTTTTCCTGCTGAAACCATTGAGAGCATTTTTTTTATTTTTTTAATTATAGCAAATTTGAAGATATAGTTGAGTTGAATTACGATGGAGAATTATGTGTGGTATTATTCAAGTGTAAATGGGTTAATACACACAATCCTAGGTATGTGAAGAAAGATAGGTTTGGGTTCACAATGATTAATTTCTCACACTTGCTATATACTGGAAGTTGTTTACACGACGAGCCATATATTGAAGCAAAGAATGATCGAATGCTCTACTATGTCCAAGATAAAGTGGACAAGGGATGGTGTATTCATGTACATATCAAACCCAGAGATGTGTATGATATGGGCAATCATGAAGGGAGCACTGTTCATGAGTTTGAGATTCTTGGAAATCCAGAGTTTTCAGATTATAATAATGCCACTAATATACCCCTAACGAAGCATGGAATTGCAGAGTTTGATGATTAATTAGGGTTTAGTAATTACATATTGAGTCCATATAGCTTACTGTTATTGATCTATGTCAAATGGTTGGCTGTTTGACATAACTGATTTCTTTTTGTTATACAGACATGCCTCCTTGTAGAGAAGTGTGGGCGATTGAGCTCATTGATCCAGCTGAAGTTAAGACTCCAGGCTCTGTGGCCAATAGCGAGATCTTGAGCCTTCCCGATAGTAAGAAGGTTGTCATACCTTGGGGTCCCCTAGGACCTGAGGGTGCTCATCCAACCTCTTTGTTGGGCTAGTTCACGGGCTTGCTAGCTAATGATCACAACTACCTCCCGCTTCAGTACGAGTGATGACACTCGATTTGACGTGATTAGCAGAATCATTTAAGTGACATTTCCCTGCTTGAGACACGGTTTTTGGGGTAGTTTAGGGTGTTTTCACTCAATTGCTCTATTTCTTATCGCTTTGGTTACTTTGGCCCGTTATGGGTCTATTTGATGTGTTTTTTAGTGCTTTTGTGAATGCACAGGTTTTTGCCATCAATTACGCAGCCATGAACGTGCTCGTGAAGCAAGGATACCGAAAGGAAAGCCTAGAAACCGATCCAAAAATCAAACGGATGAAAGTCAGAACATTCAACTGCCCAACACTTACATTCTCGACGAGAAGATGAAGGTTCTCGCCGAAGACATACTGAAGAAGTTAGTTAAAAATCTCATCAAAGAACCCATTGGAGTTTACAAAGAAGTTATCGGTGAGAACTTCAATGTTCTCACCGAAAACCTATGAAGAAAGCCAGAAGAAAATCTCGTCGAAATCCCTGCTGAAGCTCACACATAAGTCTCTGGCGAGAACTTCATAGTTCTCGTCGAAAACTTATTAAGGATTACACGTAGAATTCTCGTTGAAGATAAGCAACCAGTTTGCAAAGAAGTTCTCGGCGAGAACTTCATAATTCTCGCCGAAAACTTAAGGTTTTTCAAGCACCGAGTTGGAAAACTATTTTTAAGTTGCCGCCGTTGAAGTTCAGGAGATATCTCCTTTTTCACATCGAAGGAGAGACAAACTTTTTCCCGGAATACAATTCCAGACTTCAGAGAAAATAGATAGAGTTTAGAGAGCGTCCTCGGAGTTCCCGAAGAGATCCTGACACCGACTTTTCACCTCGGAGCGCCCAGAGTTAGGAGTGAAGATCGCCAGAGATCGGAGCTTCGCCGAAGTCGTCAGAATTAGGTTTTTCAGTTCCTATTTGTTCTTCCTTTGTATGATGAGCTCCTTGGTTGTCTTCGATTCTTTTGTCATCAACATGAGTAGCTAAACTTATAGAGCTTAGATTAGATGAACCCTAAGTGACTCGGGGCTTTAAAGCGGTCACGGATCGGCGGTAATTAAATTCAGGTTCAGACAGTTTCTCTTGCATGTTTGGTTTGTTCTTCATTGCCTGTGTTTCTTTTCTAGCTTGATCACCTAGATTAGATTCTTGTTAAGCTAAGGATAGATGCGAACGTCCGCCTTACTTTAAAACACCAAATCAACAATTAATCTATTCAATGGAGTGTGCCTTTCGTAGGAACCATTTAGGATTAATCCACTGCTAGAGTAACTCATAAATCACTAGTAATCGCGCCAGTTAGTTTTCTATTGCAGAAGTGAACGCACGGATGGTTAATTAGTCTTGGTAGTTAGAACGGATAGAGCGAATGTTCGCCGATCTTAATTCGAAGGGTCAGGAGTTATGGTGGTGTCTGAGAACTGAATGAATTAGGATTGAAAACTGTTGGTCTTGTGATCGCTAATTCTCTGGTGATATTATGGGGATTCGAGTCTAAGCTTGTCTGTCATCTCGTTAAGTCAAAACCCAATCAATCTGTCTTTTATTTTCATTTTAATTTCCTTGCATTATAGTTTAGAAGTCGTAGAACTCACACCACGCACAATCTGTTTAAACCCGAATAGATTGCCAATTCCTTTGAGTAGTCAATTAGAGGAAACCTCGATAGATTCGATCTACCTTACTTTTTAAGTAGGGTAGTTATTTGACCACACGTGAAAATGTGTTTATCAAATTGGCGCCGTAGTCGGGGACTCTTCTAATTGTTTGAAAGAAGAGTTGGCACTTTATTCTTCTACCTTTCCATCTTTCATATTTCATCACACTTCGATTTACACCGGTTGTGTTTGTTTTTGTCATTTGTAGGTTGTTTACAGGTTTATGAACCTCCCATTCACTCGTTCTCAATCTAAGCCTCTCAAGACTATTAGCTTAGACAAGTCGGGTAGTTCTGCTCCGCCTAAGCAACCTCGAGTTCCAAAACAAGTTAGAATCGATCCGCCCTCATTCTCTACACCACTTAAGATTGAGGAGTTGAAAGAGAGCTCCTCATCTTCTTCCGCTTCATCCACTTCGTCAGATTCATCACCACCCTCTCCCACCGCAGTGGCTACTCAGAAGAGTCTTGCGGATTACAATAAGCTAGGCGCAACTAGTGTTCGGTTCTCCATTGTCGTGCCATGCAATGAAGTTGATCCTGAATATGAGATCAAGATCCCCTTCCTAGGAATGATCTCTAGAGATGTGCAGTTTGAAGGAAAGATGCATGATAACCCATGCACACATTTGGCAGACTTCCTAGCTATATGTGAAACTTTTAAGAGTGAGAGTCTCGATAAGAACACCATATGCTTGCGAGCCTTCCCATTCTCTCTCAAAGGCCCCACAAAGAGGTGGCTCAATAGCAAGCCGCCCGGTCACTATACAAACTGGGACGATCTTGGTCAAGATTTTGTAGAGGAATATTTTCCTCCTTCTAGAACTACAGCTTACAAGGACAGAATTGCCAGATTCGTTCAGAAGGAAGGGATGAGCTTATATGATGCTTGGGATGAATTCCAAGAACTCCTCTACAATTGTCCTCATCATGGCTTCGAACAAAGGCAACTAGCTAAGATCTTTGCTCAAGGTATGAATGATGAATCTGCTAAATGGGTCAACTCCTTGGCTGAGGGAGATTGTACCGCTCTTACTCCACAAGCTGCTCTTCTCCACTTTTCTAGTTGTGCTTACAAGTCAGGAATTGGGAGAGACAATCAGAAGGAGTTAAGAGTAAGCTTAACATTGAAGAGCAGATTAAAGCAGAAGTCCAGAAACATTTAAAGAAGGCTAGTGCGCCTATTAACCCTCAGCCTCTGTCTTTGTAGCTGACTGTGAATGGTGTGGAGCTTGTGCTCATAACGGAGGGATTTGCTAGAATTTTGGGAAAGCAGATGTCTGGTCTGTAGATGAAGTGAGCTTCATTACTCAAGGCTTCCCTAACAACCAACAAGGCTACATCAGCTACCGCAACTACCGACAACCTCAACAACATGGAAGTTTTCAAGAGCGACCACCTTACAACTCTGGAGCCAACCAGAACTAGAATCAGAATAACGATCACTCTGGTCATTCCAGGAGCAGAAGCCAAACAACCAATCTGGAGGATTCTATCAGTCGCCCTATAGAAACCAAGGCAACTACGGTACAGCACCTAGCAATCGCCAGAATCAGTACCTGAATAATAACTATCAAGGCCCTCCTGGATTCACCGAAGGACAACAGCCCCAACGACCCACACCTCAAGATAACAAGGATAGCGAGTTGGACAAGAAGCTGAGTCATATCATCTCTAGGCTTGATGATCATGATAGTCAATTTAAAGCTCAAGCCATCTTGAACCAGGAGCAGATTGCACAATGTCATAGAGTGGAGAGCCAAGTGAACAATATCGCTAGCATTCTCTCCACTGGTCGTGCCTTCGGTAAACTACCAAGCCAAACAGAATCAAACTGGAAGAATGAGCATGTTAAGACTATCTCCACTCGAAGTTGCAAGAGTTCAACTGCTACTACATCTTCCGATTCGGTCATGACTCCTGATGCTGTAGCTATTGATATACGGGAGATCGAGGCAGACTTCAGAGAAAATAGATAGAGTATAGAGAGCGTCCTTGGAGTTCCCGTAGAGATCCTAACACCGCCTTTTCACCTCGGAGCGCTAGGAGTTAGGAGTGAAGATCGCCAGAGATTGGAGCTTCGTCAGAGTCGTCAGAATTAGGTTTTTTAGTTCCTATCTGTTCAACCTTTGTATGATGAACTCCTTAGTTGTTTTTGATTCTTTTGTTATCAACATGAGTAGCTAAACTCGTAGAGCTTAGATTAGATGAATCCTAAGTGACCCGGGGCTTTAAAGCGGTCACGAATCGGCGGTAATTAGATTCAGATTAACACAGTTTCTCTTGCATGTTTGGTTTGTTCTTTATTGCATGTGTTTCTTTTCTAGCTTGATCACCTAGATTAGATTCTTGTTAAGCTAAGGATAGAGGAGAATGTCCGCCTTACTTTAAAACACCAAATCAACAATTAATTTATTCAATGAAGTGTGCCTTTCGTAGGAACCATTTAGGATTAATCCACTGCTAGAGTAACTCATAAATCACTAGTAATTGTGCCAGTTAGTTTTTCTTTGCATAAGTGAATGCACGGACGGTTAATTAATCTTGGTAGATAGATCGGATAGAGTGAACGTTCACGGAACTTAAACCTAAGGGTCAAAAGTTATGGTGGTGTTTGAGAACTGAATGAATTAGGATTGAAAACCGTTGGTCTTGTGATCGCCAATGCTCTGGTGATCTTAGGGTATTCGAGTCTAAGCTTGTCTGTCATCTCGTTAAGTCAAAACCCAATCAATCTGTCTTTTATTTTCATTTAAATTTCATTGCATTATAGTTTAGAAGTCGTGGAACTCACACCACACACAATCTGTTTAAACCCGAATAGATTGCCAATTCCTTTGAGTAGTCAATTAGAGGAAACCTCGAGAGATTCGATCTACCTTACTTTTTAAGTAGGGTAGTTATTTGACCACACGCGAAAATGTGTTTATCAACGAGCGTGGCCAAACGTGACAGATAAGAAGAAGCAGGATTTGCTGGATACTATATGGATAAGTGAACAACTCTAAAATATTTACCTTTGATCAATTAGTTTGAGTAGGTTAATATTAATTTATAAACATTGAATTTGGTGCATCGATGTATCATGATTGAGCCGCTAGAGATGCAAGTTAGGGCTACTGAGTACATAATTTAGGATATTGGCAAGAAGTGGTGGGGCGCAAAAACCCGGTTGTGGACTAGTTATGTGGTTAACACACTTCAGCTAGAGAAGCGGAAGGAAACTCAAGAAGCCATCCAATAGTACGACGAGGAGGAGTTCATGGAGCCCACGAGGGTGTGGGCAATAGCGAACAAAACCCATGAGCCTATGTGAGCACAATTTGTGGACTTGAGATTGAGACCCGAGATGGTGGTAAGTAGAGTTGAAATTGGATATTATTTTAATGATTTTATGACATTGAATCTATTTAATACTGATATTTAATAAATAGGAGTTGTCTCACAAGAACGATGTGCATGGGAAGAATTACAAATCAACCCACACTAGAGGTTCAAAGAAGTCGCGGGTTAGAGGATTTGAATTGGTAATAATTCAGTTTTAATTGCTAGTTCTTTCTTTTCTATGATTATAGAAAGTGTACTGAACTTATTTAGTTCTAACACATGTAGGCAGCCGAAAGGGGAGGGATTGCGCCCACTAGAGGTGCGTTGTATGCTATCACTCACACGAAGAAGGATGCCACTTATACCGATCCTAGAGTGGTAAGTACTATTTCACCTATTTCATTCTAATTTGACATTCTCAAGTAGTCTGTATTTAATAAGAATTAGGTTTTGAAAACTATTTTTCTTTTTCATCAATGTGCAACTTGAAATTTTGGAGTTGGCTCGTTGATGACACTCGAATTGACGTGATTATCAGCCTCATTTAAGCGACATTTCATTGCTTAAGACATGGTTTTTAGGGTAGAATAATGAATATTCAATCAATTGCTCTATCTCGTGCCATTTGTGTTACTTTGGCCCGTTTTGAGTCTATTTGATGGTTTTCTAGTGTTTCTATGTTAGCACAGGTTTTTTGCGGTCAAATAAGTAGCCAAGGACGTGTCTAAGGCGTTGGAACCTCGAGGAATCGCACCGGAATCGATCCAAGGAGCCAATCAAGTCAAACCAAACTTCTGCCCCTTTTACACTGAAGATTTCGCCGAAAACACCCAAGGTTTTCGGCGAAAATCCATGCACAAATCGACTGAGCTCATTCAAGGAAGTTTTCGGCGAAAATGTGAAGTTTTCGCCGAGAACCAATGGTCCGAAAACCACAGAAGAATCCAGCCGGCGGTCATCCCTTTTGCACTAGGATTTTCGGCAAAAATCCCTTAATATTTTGGTGAAAATCTTAGTTAAAATCCGGCGGTATTAGGGTTAAGTATAAATACTCAACCAGCGGCCCAAATAAAGGAGGACGATTTTTCAGAGATGATAATTACCAACTAATACCAAAATTCTCAGAATTCTCAAGAGTTCTGAAGGAGAGTTTAGAGTTCGAAGAGCCAAGAAGAGATCATGACGCCATCCCTTCCATCTCGAAGACTCGGAGCTAGGATTGCAGTTTACCGGAAGATCGAAGTTCTGCCGGAGTCGTCTTAATTAGGTTTTTAGACCCTTTTCTGTTCTTCCTCTGTATAATGAACTCTATTTCTGTCTTTGATTCTTTTGTGAAAAAACATGAGTAGCTAAACTCTTAGAGCTTAGACCCAGGGCTTTAAAGCGGTCACGGATCGGCGGTGATTAGATTCAAAGTTCAATAAGTTTCTCTTTCATGTTTGATTTGTTCTTCATTGTTCATGTTTCTTGTCTAGGATTGATCACCTAGATTAGATTCTTGTTAAGCTAAGGATAGAAGCGAACGCTCGCCTTACTTTAAAACATCAAATTGAACAATTAACCTAATCATTGGAGTGTGCCTTTCGTAGGAACCAATTAGGGTTAATCCACTGCAAGAGTAACTCATAAATCATTAGTAATTGCATCAGTTAAGTTAAGTCATTGCGAGAGGCGATCGTACCCGGGCGGCTAATTAATCTTGGTAGCTAGATCGGATAGAGCGAACGTTCGCCAGTCTTAAACCTAAGGGTAAGGAGTTATGGTGGTGTCTTAGAAATTGATTGAATGAGAATTGAAATCCACTGATCTGTTGATTGCCAATGCTCTGGTGAACAAAGGGGGATTCAAAGTCTAAGTTCGTCTGTCATCTCTGTTTTCAACCCTAATTTCCAATCTGTTTCTAGTTTCAATTTTTAATTTTCGTGCATTTCTTAGAATTAGAAGTCGTGGAACTCACACCACGCACGAAGTGTTTAACCTGAGTAATTTGCCAGCTTATTTGAATAATCGATCATTAGAAGACCCGTGGAATACGATCTACCCTAGCTTCACAGCTTGGTAGTTATTTGATAACCCGCTCTGCAGCGTTCATCAAATTGGCGCCATTGCCGGGGACTTCTTTTGATTGTTCGAAAGAAGAACTGGCATTTTATTCTTCTACCTTCCATCTTTCATTTTTCCATCCACTTCGATTTTACACTAGTTTTTGTTTGTTTCTGTTATTTGTAGGTTGCTCACAGGTGTATGCATCGCCGCCCTTGGACTCGCTCTCAAACCGACAAGGCTAAGAGCATAGAGAGACCAGGCAGTTCTGCTCCACCTCGACAATCACAGATTCCAAGGAGAAGCAGAACCAATCCACCTCCATCCGTCACTCCAATCAAGATCGAGGAACTGAAAGAGAGTTCCTCATCTCCATCTTCACCGTCATCTTCATCCGTTTCATACACCGAGTCACTTTCACCTCCTCCATCTCCTACCATGGATGATCAGTTACCACCACCACCAGGCGGTGATTTACCACCACCGCCACCACCACCAATTGCACAGAAGAGTCTAGCAAACTACAACAAGCCGAGCGCGACTAGCGTTCGATCTTCTATTTCCGTGCCGCGCGTTGAAGGAGATCCTGACTATGAGATCAAGATTCCATTCTTGACTATGATCTCTAGGGATCTACAGTTTGAAGGCAGGCCACTAGACAATCCGTGCACACATCTGGCGGATTTTCTTGATCTCTGCAGCACTATCAAGAACGGAAACCTCGACAAAAACACTCTTTGCTTGAGAGCTTTCCCGTTCTCTCTGAAAGGCGCAGCTAAGAGGTGGCTTACTAGCAAACCACCTGGATATTACACTGACTAGGATACTCTTGCTCAGGACTTCGTCGAAGAGTACTTCCCTCCTGCCAGAACAACAACTATCAAGGACAGCATCGCCAGATTCTCCCAGAAGGAAGGCGTAAGCTTATATGATACTTGGAATCAATTCCAAGAACTTCTCTACAACTGTCCTCATCACGGTTTCAAGCAGAGGCAGTTAGCTGAAATCTTTGCTCGAGGTCTTCGAGAAGAATCTGCCAAGTGGGTCAATTCTCTAGCTGAAGGGGATTGCACTACACTCACACCTGAAGCTGCTCTTCTTCATTTTGCGAACTGTGCCTCCAAGTCAAGGAACTGGGAGCGACAATCAGAAGGATCAAGAAGCAAGCTCGATCTCGAAGCTGCTATCAAGGCAGAAGTAGAGAAGCATCTGAAGAAGTCTTCTACACCAATCAAACCGCCGGCAGCCTCTGTCTACGTTGCTGATTGCAAATGGTGTGGATCTTATGCACATAATGGAGGCCGATGCCAGAATTTTGGTAAGACAGAAGTCTGGTCCGCCGAAGAAGTCAATTTTGTTCAACAAGGCTTCAACAACAATCAGAACGGTTATGTTGGCTACTGCAACTTCAGGCAACAAGGGAATTATCAAGACAGACCTCCCTACAATAATGGCGCCAACCATAACCAGAACCAGAATAACGACCTGCTGGTCCAGCTCAGGATCAGAAGCCTAACCATCCACCGGGAGGTGTCTATCAGCCGCCACACCGTAATCCGGGTAACTATGGAACTGCTCCTAGCAATCGCCAGAATCAATATCTGAATAACACCTATACAGGTCAGCAGCACCAGAAGGAGAACAACGTCAGTGACTTGGACAAGAAGCTTAGTCAGATCATCACCAGACTTGATGATCATGACAGTCAGTTCAAAGCTCAAGCTCTTCTCAATCAAGAACAGATCGCATCCGGTCAAAGAATTGAGCAAGCTGTGAACCACATCTCGAGCATGCTAGCATCTGGTCGACCATTTGGCCAATTTCCAAGCCAGACAGAGCCGAATCCGAGAAAGGAGCAAGCCAAGATGGTAACTGTTCAAGATTCTACAAGCTCATCTACTAATGCTTCTTCTGATTTATGCAGGATCCCTGAAACTCCGGAGAAGAAGGAAGCACAGAAAGTGGCACCTAAGGAGTATGATCCTCCTCTTGCTCCATACTATGTGAAGCCCCCTTTTCCAAGAGCAATGCTGCCAAATGCGAGGATCGAGACTGACATGAAGGGGAGCAAAGAAGGATATCCTGACATTCGTAGCCAGAAAACTTCCTCTCTATATCCAGCTAAGTGTTCTGATCCTGGTTCTTTCACTCTACCTCTAGTCATTGATGATGTTGAGATAGAGCATTGTTTGGTTGATCTAGGCGCGTCTGTTAACGTTATGCCTATGAGTCTGTATGAGAAATTGAATCTAGGGAAACTCGAACCGACTAGCATACAACTTGTCTTTGCTGGTAGATCATTGAAAACCCCTAGGGGAGAAATCAAAGACATTGTTACTAAATGTGGTCCTTTCACTTTCCTAGCTGACTTCGTGATCATAGATACTAGTGAAGAGGATTCTACCATTCTTATAGGTCGACCTTTCATGGCAACATCTGGAATGCAAATTAATGTTCTGAATGGTTCTTTGACTTTGAGGGTTCGTAGGGAAACGATAACATTCCGTCTTAAGGACGGTATGAAATATGCTCCTAAGAATGAAGAATCTCACTGTCTAGCTGTTGAAACTGTGGAGTTGACTCCGGTCAACTCCGTTACTGATGTCTCTTCCAGTGTTTCTAGATCAGTTGTTGCTGCAGATGTTGAACAGGTTATAAAGCAGAAGCCAAAATCTGATGTTCAGAAGCCGCCAAAGAAGAAGGAACTGAAAGCCTCTTCTTCACCGCCAAGCAAGAAACCTAGCAGGCCCCGGGGGAAGAACAAGAAGACGAAGACTCAAATGGTCTGGAGGCCAGTTGTGCCGCCACCTTCATCCGAGCCAGCTGCACCACCAATTTGTTCCGAGATATCGGCGCCGGAACAAGTATTGAAGGAGAAGCCGAAAGCATCTCCTAAGGAAAATACCTACGATCACCGATACTGGTGATACAAAGCCGGAGGGTAATGAGAAAACGAAGTCAATCATTCTCATCCCTTCCACCGTCTTCCTCGTAGAAGATGATCCCTTGATAGAGCTCTTTGGTCCGTTCAAGATCACTGAGCACCTTCCCGACGGACGTACCAAGCTCATACACGCTAACGGAAGGAATTTATGCTTAACGAAGATACCCTGAAGCTCTACTTCATGAACTCCGATGCTAGCATTAAGGAGAACCTGAGTTGGGATGTCTCCTAATACCGTCCAGGTATCGTCCAGCTCAAGGACGTTAATAAAAGAGCGCTTCGTGGGAGGCAACCCACGGCTGGAGTCAGTTTTCATTTGTGTCAACCTTAGTGTTTTAGAGTCGGTTCGGGGGAGCCAAAAGTGTTATTTTGTTTGATTTCTTATTTTTTGTGTGTAGTCTGTGTGTCATAGTGTCAATCACAAGTTGTTTGAGGTTGTTCCGATTTTTGTGGATTTAATTGTGATTTTCTGAAGATTGCCGGGTTTGCGAAAATATTTTCAATCATACAGGTCAAAACTTTCGGCGAAAATACCTTCATATTTTCGGCGAAAACTCCCTTTGAAATATCACTGTGTTTCCAGACGATTTTAGTTAAACTTTTCGCCGAAAATTCCTTGAAGTTTTCGGCGAAAATCCTTTTGAAAAACCGGCAGTGCATTTTTAACTGATGTTTCGGCGAAAATTTGCCCTAGTTTTCGTCGAAAACTCAAGGAAAATTTTCAGACCTATCCCTTTTAATTCCCGGTCGTGTCTCCTCTCTCTCCTCACTTCCATTTTCGAAAACTTAAAACCTCCTTCCCCTTTTGTTTTAAACACTCGTCGTCGCCCCGACCGCCGCCCGCCCTACCCCCCCTTCCTTTTCCGATTGTTTTGAGACGTAGATCGTCCAAATCGGAGCTCTAGAGCTCCCGTTCAGCCAAACCTCTAAAATTTTCGATTTTTCACCAATTTCTCTCTCTCCGTTCATTTTCAGCTCCCATGGCTTCAAGGTAAGTTGTAGAACTTTTCATTCCGAATCTTTTGACATGTTGAATGCTGAATTTCGTCGGGGTTGACTTTCGGTTGACTTTTCGGTTTGCCTCGATTTGCGTGTTGACTGATTTCGTGTGAACTAGGTTAGTTGAACTCTTTTGGGCTGATCTAGCATGCTTAGGGAGTATTGTGCTGAATTATAATTCCAATTGTTCGTGTGTTGCTATGCTTAAGACCTATTCTTTGCGGTGTTGACTTTATGGAGAAATGTCGGTTTGACCTTGACTTGTGTATGTTCATTTGGCTGCCATATGTGTTCATTCACGTTCATATTATTGTGTTTGCCATCTGAGATCATGTTCTACCGTCATTTCCCGCTTTGTGCTAATATTGCCATGATTAGGGTTCAATGTTCTATTATGTTGACTTTTTGAATGTCGATTTGACTTCCGAACTCTGATTGTGATGACTCCATTCTGGCTGTCCCTAAGCATGTATTTTAATTGTTTGTGATTACCGGTTAATCTGCTTTGCTTACCCCCACTCGGTTTTCCTCGTTTCTTTGTGAAATTGAGTTTTTCTACTAAGTGTGGGGTAGGGTTTTAGTTTGACTAATCTGGTTTGTTTTCTTGCTTAGGAATGTAACTCATGAGCACAGGACCAAGAAGAGACTTGACATCGCCTCCAGCTCCCGAGTTCCCGCTCCCGTCACACCCGCCGTCCAGGGCCCTCCACCAGCTTTCCCTGGCCGTGTGGGGTACCATCGCACTGTTGCTTGCCTACCCCAGTACTACTTCGAGCGCTACCAGCAGCTCAAGCATATCCCTGGAGCTGGTGTTCGCCCCCTTTCCATGGAGTCCCTCTTCGATCACGATGAGGACTGGCACCGGAACGTGCTCGATGCACTGACGCATTCTGGACTCCTGGAGCTGACCACGCTTGCCGCCGACTTCCCAGACGTCGCCCTTCAGGAGTTTTGGGCGACGTTCGATCTGGACGAGCACAAGAGGAGGCAGCACAAGAAGGTCGTCACCTTCTATCTGGGCGGGGTGTACAGAAACACTCACCTATGATGAGTTTGCTGCTCGTCTAGGTATACCCCGTGAGCACTACGAGGGACATCACCTCGGCTGGGAGAACGACGATGGCGACGGAGAGGAGTACCATGCACTCTGGAGCCACATGACTGGAGTGCCTGGCGATCGTCTCACGAAGCATAATTCAGTTAAGTCTCTCTCTCACCCTCTCTATAAATTCATTCACATGGTTTGGCGTCGTTCTCTTTTGTATGCTCCAGAGAAGGACCGCCACCATATCAGCCGAGAGGAGCTTCTTCTTCATCGTGCCATCCGGGAGAGTTATCCTCTTCATCCCGGATGGGTGCTTGCCCGACTACTCCGCCAGAAGACTCAGAGGTCGAGGCCACCTCGATCACTCCTGGGAGGCAACTTTGTCGGCCGACTCATCATCTCCTTCGGGCTCAGCCAAGAATATGGCCCGAACATCCCACGACGCAGAGTACGCACCGTCGGAGGTGATTTGGCGGTCGAGTACGACCTCGAGCTGGACCTCAGTCCCCAGGTAGCAGTAGATCCTCCTCTCCAAGACGAGGATGAGTCGGAGGAAGAAGATGATTCTGAGGAGCTTCAGCCTCAGTATGAGCCAGAATTTCATGATCCTACACCCTCGCCACACCATCAGGCAGGGTATGCACGCCAGTCGCCGCCGCCCATTACAGAGCCATACCAGGCGCCTCACCAGCAGCACCGACCACACCCCGCGGATGTTGGAGAGCTGTATGAGCGTCTCCAGGAGTGGCGCATCACTGACAACGCCGCTCAAGAGGCGAGATGGAATATTATGCAGCAACACATGCACCACTCCGACGAGCGGTATGAGGCAGAGCTGGCGTGGCAACGCCAGCTCGGCGATTTCCTTCACTTTCCACCCCCGACGCCTCTGACCAGCCATGATCGGGTGGTGTCTTTTCCTTGTCCTTTCTTTTTATTTCTTCTTTTCGGATTTCGATCCAACTTTTTTCTGTGTGGATCCGGGACACTTGTCCCGGTTTCCTTTTTATCTTTCATTTGTTTTTGTTTTGTAGGCAGTTGGGAGATTCCCTTTGCTTCGCTTGGGTAGATTCCCTCCGCTCCGAGGATCCGTGCTCATCCCCTACGCCAACCATCTCGGTCCAGGTTCTTCTACTTCACTCTGAACTCTAGAATTAGTCCTGTGAGGACACAGTCCGATTTAAGTGTGGGGTAGGATGCTAGAGAACCTTGCATGAACTTGATTACCCTTGATTGTGTTTTTGTGTGCCTCGTGATTCCTTGCCAGTCTCTCTAGCATTAGAATGGCTCAGTTCTTGATTTTTGATATTAAGTTGTTGTTCAATCTGTCATAATGATGCTTAGACTGTTTAACCTAGAACTTGAGAACCAACATGTATATTTTGATGCTAAATTGTCTGGTCAGAATAGAATTTTAAAATCACACTTGTAGTTTGTAGCCTTGATTGCTTGAAAATGACCGAATCCGACTAGCAAACCAACTGTGAGCTTTTGATCCATTGCACGTAACTTGCAATTTCAATTCTTTTTGAGCGGTTTTCTGTTTGCTTGAATGAGTTAGAATTTGCATGAGACCTACTCGAGACCACACGATGACACGAGTTCTAGAATGATAGGGGCACCTAGATTCAGCTACTAAGCCAGATAGCCTACCAAACGATAAATCCATTAGGTTTAAACCCTTGAGTTTGGCCTGTTCTTTCGGTTCGATAATACATTACAGCCATTTCCCATTCTTTCATTCCCCATTGATCCCCTGTGGTTGTAGTTCTCGATTGACCTACTGGAAGTCGGTTTGTGGTAACCTGCCTATAGCCATTAAACAGGTGGTCTTAGCTATTATGTCCAAACGTGTAAACCCCTCTAGCAACTAAAAGACAAAAAAGGATAAAAGAAGAAAAAAGAAGTAAATTTGAAAAAAATGAAAAGAAAGAGAAAAATCAGAAAAGCCAAAAAGTTTCAAGTTTTCAAGTTCAATAAACGTTCTTCTCCCTACATATGGAAGAACGAAGTCAAAAGAAAAGTTAGTAAGAAAAGAAATGTGTAAAGAAAATAAGTGCTAGGTTGCTTGAGGGTATCATAGGACGAGCGTTCACTATTCCACCCGTGTCTGGTTAGACGGTAGGAAGCCATAAGCTAGATTCGAGGGAAGTTAGTCGAAAGCTACACCGCACCAAAGCCATCATCATACACTCCCATCATCCATCTCATTATAAACCCTTGTAGTGTAGAATTCGTTACAGTCCTAGCAGGGAAGTCGTTCTTGACTAGTTCCTCGTGTTGTCACAGTGGTGGAGATGTGGTCGAATTGCAAACTTATGACAGAATTCAGTAATAGAAAATGATTGAGAGCAGAAACACGTCCTTAAACAAAGAGAATGAGAGTTCCCCATTTACTAAATATTTCCTGTGTGAGGAGTCTGGTCGGTCAGTCAAATCCGTGCATAATTGGTTGCTACTACTTGTCGTGTGCAGTTTATTAGTGAGACCAGGTTGTTTGGCTGATCAGTATGCATGTTAGGTCTCTTGTTCTAGGAATTATCTGTCTAATAATTCATTGTGTTTGATTGAGCTCCAATTTAATCGATCTTATCAATTGTGAACATGAGCGTTTCTATTCAGTTTGCTTGAGGACAAGCAAAAGCTTAAGTGTGGGGTATTTTGATGACACTCGAATTGACGTGATTATCAGCCTCATTTAAGCAACATTTCATTGCTTAAGACATGGTTTTTAGGGAAGAATAACGAATATTAAATCAATTGCTCTATCTCGTGCCATTTGTGTTACTTTGGCCCGTTTCGGGTCTATTTGATGGTTTTCTAGTGTTTCTATGTTAGCACAGGTTGTTTGCCGTCAAATAAGTAGCCAATGACGTGTCTAAGGCGTTGGAACCTCGAGGAATCGCACCGGAATCGATCCAAGGAGCCAATCAAGTCAAACCAAACTTCTGCCCCGTTTTACACTGAAGATTTCGCAGAAAACACCCAAGGTTTTCGGCAAAAATCCATGCACAAATTGACTGGGCTCATTCAGGAAGTTTTCGGCGAAAATGTGAAGTTTTCGGCGAAAATGTGAAGTTTTCGCCGAGAACCAATGGTCCGAAAACCACAGAAGAATCCAGCCGGCGGTCATCCCTTTTGCACTAGGATTTTCAGCGAAAATCCCTTAATATTTTCGGCGAAAATCTTAGTTAAAATGCGGCGGTATTAGGGTTAAGTATAAATACTTAACCGGCGGCCCAAATAAAGGAGGATGATTTTTCAGAGATGATAATTACCAACTAATACCGAAATTCTCAGAATTCTCAAGAGTTCTGAAGGAGAGTTTAGAGTTCGAAGAGCCAAGAAGAGATCGTGACGCCATCCCTTCCATCTCGAAGACTCGGAGCTAGGATTGCAGTTTACCGGAAGATCGAAGTTCTGTCGGAGTCGTCTTAATTAGGTTTTTCAGATCCTTTTCTGTTCTTCCTCTGTATGATGAACTCTATTTCTGTCTTTGATTCTTTTGTGAAAAACATGAGTAGCTAAACTCTTAGAGCTTAGACTAGATGAACCCTAAGTGACCCAGGGCTTTAAAGCGGCCACGGATCGGCGGTGATTACATTCAAAGTTCAATCAGTTTCTCTTTCATGTTTGATTTGTTCTTCATTGTTCATGTTTCTTGTCTGGATTGATCACCTAGATTAGATTCTTGTTAAGCTAAGGATAGAAGCGAACGCTCGCCTTACTTTAAAACATCAAATTGAACAATTAACCTAATCATTGGAGTGTGCCTTTCGTAGGAACCAATTAGGGTTAATCCACTGCAAGAGTAACTCATAAATCATTAGTAATTGCACCAGTTAAGTTAAGTCGTTGCGAGAGGCGATCGTACCCGGGCGGCTAATTAATCTTGGTAGCTAGATCGGATAGAGCGAACGTTCTCCAGTCTTAAACCTAAGGGTAAAGAGTTATGGTGGTGTCTTAGAAATTGATTGAATGAGAATTGAAATCTGCTGATCTGTTGATTGCCAATGCTCTGGTGAACAAAGGGGGATTCAAAGTCTAAGTTCGTCTGTCATCTCTGTTTTCAACCCTAATTTCCAATTTGTTTCTAGTTTCAATTTTTAATTTTCGTGCATTTCTTAGAATTAGAAGTCGTGGAACTCACACCACGCACGAAGTGTTTAACCTGAGTAATTTGCCAGCTTATTTGAGTAATCGATCATTAGAAGACTCGTGGAATACGATCTACCCTAGCTTCACAGCTTGGTAGTTATTTGATAACCCGCTCTGCAGCGTTCATCACTCGTGATCTCACAATCTCGACGTTTCCTTCAGCGGACAATGCACTCGGTCATGTCTATCTGAAGGAGCATAGTGGTCGGGTTCGTGGACTGGGATTTAGTGTAACCCCCTCTCAGGTATGTATTGTAGTATATGATATTTGAAATTTTTAGTTAGCTATCGTTTCCATTACTATTTTTTTTTGTTTTCCTGACTTTGCATGTCAATATGAGTAGGAGGCTGGGTGGAGCCAGTTAGAGTAGTAATTCAGCTACTATAACTCATATCTTCGGTCATTGCCCCATCGACGATCGCGTGAGGACGTTGGAGGCAGAGGTTCCGCCAAAGCTAGTTGGAGGAAGAGGTTCAACGGCTGAGCCAGTTGGTGGGAGGTTCAGAATCCACGCCTACCGCATCCTCTAAGGGTAAAAGGAAGATGCCACCAGATGTTGATGTTGAGGAGCCGAACTCGGGGGATGACAACTATGGTGAGGTGGACTAGTAGATAGGAGTAGACACGTATATACATTTTCGTACTTTTAGATATGTTTTTGCTCATTTAGATATGTTTTGCACATTTAGATATATTTGATGTTATCATGTTGTGTATTTCATTAGTAAAATGTGCACTGGTTTTAAGTTTTTGTTGGGTTAGTAAAATGTGAAATCAAAAATATTGTTCGTATGCAAGAAAATTTATGCAGGTATTGGCACTAGAAGAGTATGAGATAAGAAGCCAAAGTAGGAAAATTTTGGACATGTGACTTGTAATTAGCGTCAATAAAAAAGGTTTAGTGTCAGTCACGACTGACGCTAAATGGACCTGTAATTTGGCGTTGGTTGGGCATTTAGCGTTGGTCGTGCCCGATGCTAAAACAGTTAACACAGGGCTGACTAACACATTGGCTTAGCGATGGTCACTGTTTTAGCGTCAATGGTCAGCTGACCGACACTAAAATAGGACCCACCAATTGGTTCAGTGTGCGGAACAGAAAACATTAGTGTCGGTCGGTCAGCAATATATTGTCGGTCGAGATGCTGACCGACGCTAAAGTTTAGCATCGTCAAATCTGGTGTCATTTTTTCGACCGACGCTATAACACACATTTGACCGACGCTAAAACACGCATTTTTTGTAGTGGTACAACAATGTTCTTGAAGATTGATTTGAGGTTGGGGTATCACCAATTTAAGGTGGAGGAGAGCTCAATACCTTTGATCGCCTTTTGGACCAGGTATGGGCATTGCAAATTTTTAGTGATGCATTTCGGTCTTACCTATGCTTTCATTATGTTCATGGCTCTCATGAACAAAGTATTGCATGAGTTATTAGATAATTTTGTCATTGTGTTCATTGATGAAATTCTCATATACTCAAGGAGTAAGGAGGAGCATGAGGAGCACTTAAGAATGGTCTTCCAAACATTGAGGGAACACCGATTATTTGCGAAGTTCTCGAAGTGTGTATTTTTGTTGGAGGAGGTGTTGTTCTTGGGGAATGCAGTCTCCAAGAGAGGAGTCGCGGTAGATCCGAAGAAGATTGAGGTAGTAGTGAATTGGTCTCCATCTAAGGATGTATTGTAGTTAAGAAGCTTCTTGGGGTTGGCAGGTTATTATAGAAGGTTTGTTGAAGACTTCTCCACCATAGCCATTCCCCTTACCAAATTTCTAAGGAATGAGTCAAAGTATGTGTTGGAGGAAGCATGCCAAAGTACCTTCAGGAGTAGAAGAAGAGGTTGGCTTTTACTCCAGTGTTGACTCTACCAGTTGAAGGAGGAGCATTTGTGTGTGGCAATGCATCATTGCAACAATTGGGATGTGTGCTTATGACGAATGGGAAGATGATCGCTTATGCTTCTCTCCAATTGAGAGTGTATGAGGTGAACTACCCAAGTCATATTTTGGAGTTAGTCGTGGTGGTGTTCGCCTTGAATTTTTGGAGGCACTACTTGTATGGTGAGACGTTCAGAATTACGAAGGATCACAAGAGCCTCGAACATTTGATGGATTAGAAGGAGTTGAATAGTAGATAAAGGCGTTGGGTGGAGCTATTGAAGGATTATGAATGCACCATTGACTACCATCCTGGTAAAGCCAATGTCCTAGTTCATGCTCTGAGTAGAAGGGAGCTAGATCTAGTTGATTTCAGAGCCTTGAGGGTGGAGATGCAAGTAGAGGATGGTGGTGGTTTGCTTGCCAAGCTTAGCATCCGTACTTTGTTCCATGAGCGGATTGGAGAGGAGAAGCTCAAGGATGTTAAGCTCATTGCTTTCAAGAAGGGAGTTGAGGAAGGGTTAGGCAATCGTTTTGAGTTGGTTGACGGATTGTTGAGATGTAGTGGACGTTTATGTGTGCCAGAAGTCGAGGAATTCTGAAAGGATATTCTTAATGAAGCTCACTCTTTGATGTATGTTATGCATCTGGGACAACCAAGATGTATAACGATCTAAAGGAAAGTTTCTGGTGGTCGGGTATGAAGAAGGATGTGGTTCAGGTGGTGGCAACTTGTCTGGTTTTCGAAAAACAAAAGCTGAGAATAGAGCTTGGGTGGTTTGTTGTAATAAATTCCTACCCCGGAGTGGAAGTTTGTAGATATCACCATGGACTTCATGACAGGTTTTCCGCCAACTAGAGAAGAGAAGGATGCCATTTGGGTTATTGTTGATCGCTTGACCAAGGTCACTCATTTCATACCCATTCGGTATAAGCCAAGTGTTGAAGATTTGACTACGCTATATATTGGTGAAGGTGTAAGGTTACACGAAGTTCCTCAATCCATTGTGTCGGGCTGGCATCTGAGCTTCACCGCTCATTTCTAGGAAGGTTTGCACAATGCTTTGGGAACAAAGTTGAAATCTCTACGACATATCATCCTCAAACGAATGGTCAATCGGAGAGTATGATCCTTACCATGGAGGAGTTGCTAAGAAGTTGTGTGAAGGAATTCCAAACTCCATGGACAGAATTGCTACTCTTCGTTGAGTTTGCTTACAACAACTCGTATCATAGTAGCTTTAAGTCTTCTCCGTTTGAGGATTTGTATGGAAGGAAGTGTAAAAATCCTCTTTGTTGGGATGGGGAGGATTTTGAGTGTTGATTAGACCCCATATCATTTAGGAACTAGTTGATTGAGTAAAGGTGATTAGAGAAGTTGAGAGCCGACCAAGATAGGCAGAAGATGTATGAGGATGGGCATGCTAGAGAGCTCAATTTTGAGGTTGGTGATGAGGTGTTCTTGAAGGTGTCGCCTTGGAGGGTTTGATGAGGTTTGGAAGGAAGGGGAAGTTAGCTCCTTGCTATATTAGTCCTTACGAGGTGTTGGCAAATGCTGGCCCAGTTGCCTATGTTCTAGTGTTGCCAAACGAGCTAGAACGGATACATAATGTGTTCCATGTTAGCATTCTTGAGCAGTATCAAATTGATCCCTCACATGTGATAAAACCAGCAGAGGTAGAGATCAAGAAAGATATGGCATATGAAGAAAGGCTGATGGAGATCGTGGATAAACAAATTCACGTCTTAAAGAGTAACCAAATTTCGATGGTCATAGTGGTTTACAAGAACCAAGAGAGCGAAGCACACACGACTACCTTCCCATTTTGCATACACACAACCCAAACCTTGCAAGAATCACTACAAGAAACTGTGCAGATGACAGCGGCATAATTAAAGGTTAACAGCGGCTATGGCCGCTATTAAATTATTTTAACCGCGGCTTAACGCCGCTGCTAAACTGGCCAATGCTAAATGAGTTTAACAGTGTGCTAAAAGTGGTCGCGGTTAAACCAGATGGCCGCTGTTAATTTATAAGAGTTTAACAGCGGCCATATGATCGCTGTTAATTTATAAAAGTTCAACAGCGGACATTGTGCCGCTGTTAAATTATTTTGTATGGAAATTTTTTTAGCTGGAGCTCCGGCCGTAGAGCCAGAACTCCGGCGACACCCATCTCCTTTACAGAAACAAAGTTCCAAAATCCAAACTCAGTCCAATCTTCATATCTTCTCAATCCTAGTTCTAACACCCTTAATCCAACCTTTATCTAATACTCATCTCAACCATTCAGTAGGGATGGCAATTGATACCCTACCCTAGGGTATCCTACCGTACCCTACCCGGTCAACAAGGATAATATCCTGTGTTGACTGGGTAAGGGGAGGGTAAGGGTATTCTTTTTTTTTTTTTGCCGAAGACAACTCCCGCAGGAGAAAGGAGTCAACCATACAAAAAGACGAATTAAGTACCCACCCAAGCCGAAAGGTTAACCACACCTTGGGCTGGGAGGTAACTAAGCGCTTGGCGAGCCACATAATGGGCTGCCATATTGGATTGACGAGGCACAGACCACAATCTAAGCTGGGGAAGACCGACCACAATATGCAAGATATCCGCCACAATAGCACCACCTTCACGTGCAAAGACTTAACGTTGATCCACGGCTAGCTTGACTTGAGTGGCATCACCCTCAATATCCACCTCTCTCCATCCCATGGAAAGACAAAGAGCACATGCATCCCTAACAGCCAAAAGTTCAATAACAAAGGGAGCAGAAATACCATGATAGGGAGTACCTGAAGCGAAGAGCTGACCACCCGAAGAGTCACGAACCACCAAACCTGTCGCACCCCCAGCTCCAGCCAAAGTAGCTCCGTCCACATTGATCTTGAGTCACGGAAAACTCGGCGCCTGCCAGGGGAGAGATCGAGGGGATCGGGGATTTGGGGGAGCAGGCATGGGGAGGAAGCGGAGCTTGTCTTGATCCAAGGAGAAGTGTCGATGTAGCGCCAAAGTTGAGTACTGCAGATGTTCAAAAACCACCCAGTTGCGGGATTTCCAAAGCCGCCACCACGCGAGCACCCATAACTCCACCTCCAAAGGACGATGGAGTAGGATGAATCTCCAAACTAAGGCCGGATGAGTATGTGGGATGGAGTAGAGATCAAGGTCACTAGTAGCAAAGAAACATTTGGCAACCGTGCATTTGAAGAGGAGATGTTCAATGGTTTCAGGATGCTCAAGACAGGCAGGAAAAAGCGGATCTAAATCCATTCCTCTAGAATTCAGACCCTCTATAGTCGGGACGATCCTATGACAAAGTCTCCAGAGAAAGAAACGAAGCTTAGATTGGATTCTAAGTGACCAAATGGAACGCCATAATTTCGAATACGTCGGATTAGCTAAGGAAGGAGGAACTTTCTTAAGTTTCCTAGAACGGCAAGCTAGATCATAACCTGAAGAAGTAGAGTACTGACCGCTAGGAGAGAAAAACCAAACCGGTTTATCTTGGAAGAGAAATTGAGGGAGAGGGATGCTTAGAATCAATTGAACAAACCTCGGCTCAAAAAGTTCCCCCAAAAGGCGGAGATTCCAACCTCTGTTCTGGAACAAACTCGAGATCCTAAGGGATCGAAGTTCTAAGATTGGCACCCTGGGTGCCGGAAAAGAAGGGTCGTCTGAACTCGGAACCCATGGACGTTCTAGGACAGAGGGCGAGTATTTAAACCAATCTGCCAGATCAGTCCAGAAATTAAGAGATCTCTACCGTGAAGGATACTTTGCCACCCCCAGGACGGGTGAGATCGCTTAGTTGCATTTAAGAAATTAGTAGAGGGAAAATACCGACCTTTAAGTACCCTGGAAAGGAGAAGGTTTGGCTCTGTAAGTATCCTCCAGCTTTGTTTGGCTAATAAAGCCTGATTGAAGGATTGAAAATCTCGGAATCCTAAACCACCTTCTTCAAGGGGTGTGCAAAGTTTTTTCCAGCTTCTCCATTTCATTTTGCGTTGATCGCCCACTTCGCCCCACCAGAATTTACACATTAACGAGTCCAATGAGTAGCAAACTGCATTGGAGACGCGATAACATGACATGATGTGGACATGAAGTCCTGAAATAACTGACTTAAGTAAAGTGTGAACTCCCGCCGGGGACAAACTTTGCCGCTTCCAACTGAGAAGCTGATGTGATTATATTTAGTGCATTTTAAGTCCTCGATTGACCTATGAAATGCTCGTGTTTGATCCTTAAATGCCATGCTTAATATGATTTTATTGATGTTTTGTGCTAAGTGTCCATTTGTTGTCGGTTGCTACTTTGAGGCCAATTCCATGTCTATTGGAGGTGTTTTCTTTGTATTTTCAGGCCGTGGCAGTGTAGTACTAGTGACAAGGAGCACGTGGGATCAAAGGGAGGTCAATCGGAGCTAGGACGGAGGAGATATGGACGTTGCAAAATCGAAGAAAATACGACTTTCAGCTAAAGACATTTTCGGCGAAAGTATCATAAAGTTTTCGCCGAAGAAGAAGTCTTCGGCGAGATTTTCAAGTCCTCGGTCCGAAAACTCGAAGCAGACAGAAGGCCTTTGCTCTTTGACAATATTTTCGGGAAAACATTCAAAGTTTTCGCCGAAAACTTTAGAAGGAATCAAGCAGCCGTTCGGTGTTCTCAAGGACGTTTTCGGCGAAAATATTACATTGTTTTCGCCGAAAATATCAGGCAAATCCGGCGTGCTATATAAAGGTGAAAGGGGCGAGAATTTTAGGCATCAATTCATTATTCTATTTTTCAACACCATCGCCGACACTCTTCTCTCTCAATTGTCAATTCCATCATCGTCCTCTCCCTCAACCACACACCAACCTTCCTCAATTGTTGATCAATTTGAAGATCTAAGTGAAGCCTTCCACCCTTGGATTGGAGCTTGAAGAGCAAAGTGAGAAGATCCTCCATGGAAGCAAGGATGATCTCCTCTCCTCAATTTCAGGTTTCCTCCATGGTTAGCTAGGCTAAACTTAGGTTTAGTTTAGTGAGGGATGGATCAAGCTAGGATAGGTGATTGATTGTTTGGAATGATGTTCTTATAGCCATTTGTGTAAGATGATGATCCTAGACCTTGTGCTTTGTAGCCATTAGAGCTTGACTTGTTCTTTTGGTATTTTGTTAATATGAGAATGATTGATTGATGTTGATCTAAGGTTGTAGGATTGTAATTGGATGATTTGAGAGATTGGATTATCAAGTTACAACCATTTTGAGCTTGTTTTTCCTTGTTGTCATTTCATCAAACACTTGGTGTGCATTGAGTTTTCTTTCATTTGAAGGTTGAAAGACCCTTGTGATTGTTATGACTAGTGTTATATGATTGACATGAGAGTGTCTTGCATCATTTACCTTGTGCTAGATGATTGTTGACATAGAATTCAAGTTCCAAGCATTTCATTGAGCTAGTTTTAAGCATTCCATTCCCTTTGTTCACATAGCGAGAGCATGGTGCATTTGGTCTAGGAATAGAGAGTCAATTGTGCGAGAGCTCGTTGATTCTACTTGAGTGAGATGCATGGTCATTAATTACACATTGTTGCTTGAGATTCAATCCAGCTTTCATGAACCTTGAGCTTGAAGAAACCCCTTGCTAGACTAAACTCCTTTCTCTCTTGTTTGATCCTCAATTTCTCTTGTCAATTTTACTTTGCTTGTTTATGTTTTTAACTTGTTTTCTTTCAAACCAAATCTCATTTTAAAATGTTTGGACCGTTTACGAATGTTGGAGATTATTAAGTTTATGAGGGGACCCTGAGGAATACGACCTTGATAAATTCCTTATCAAGTTTTTGGCGCCGTTGCCGGGGACCTCTCATTCCTAAGAAAGCAATTATTAGTGAACCGATCTTTACACTTCCTTCCGTTTTCCTTTTTGCTTCCTTGTTACTCTTTGTTTACTTTGTTATCCCGCATCGTTGTATTACTCGGGTGTGTTTGTTGTGCTTGTTTGCAGGAGATTTGGGTTAGTGCATGAGGCGTTCACTCGTCTTCAAGCAGACTCCAAGGATTAGAACAAGTGCTCGAACCACGGACTACTTCCCCACCTCCTACAGTTGACAAACAAGAAGCTGAACGCATTTCACACCACACTATGTCTCAACACGGAGATGACGATGACCAATCGGTACATTCACATCACACTAATGAAGATGATCAATCGCAAAGAGGTGCGAGGCGCACACTAGCTGATTATGCTCGCCCAACCCTTGAAGGGGCAGCCTCAAGTATTGTGCGAAGGCCGGTAAATGCAAGAAACTTTGAATTGAAGCCTAATATGATTCAGATGGTGCAGAACGGAGTGGTGTTCAACGGTATAGATGGAGAGTGCCCATCTAGACACTTGAAGGACTTCCTTGAGATAGCAATACGGTGAAGAACGATCAAGTTCACCCGGATTGTGTACGACTCCGACTCATCCCCTTCTCACTCAAAGGTAGAGCCAAGTCTTGGTTGGAGAACCAACCTAGTAGAACATTCACTACATGGGAGGGACTAGCCGAAGCCTTCCTCGAGGAGTTCTTTCCCCCCTATATGACGGATGCAATCCGGGATCGAATCAACCACTTCACACAACACAAGGGAGAGCTCTTCCATGAGACTTGGAATAGGTTCCAAGCCCTTCTTTGGTCTTGTCCTCATCACAACTTCGCCGAATGGAGCTTGGCGGATATCTTTGCTAGGTCCCTTGATTTTGAGAATACAAGGATGATCAACCAACCCCGGAGGTGATCTAAGGACGCTCACTCTCGAAGATGCTCTAGAACTCTTTGCAGAGATGGCCAACAAGACAAGGAGTTGGTCTCGACAACAACCTCCAAGCTCTAAGTATGGAAGTGACACGCACTATGACTCTAGAGCTATAAGTGTTAGATGCACCAAAGGATTCATCTACCTATGGGAAGAAGCATAAGTTACCGGGACATCGAGATGAAGATGACCCTATGTTTGCGCTCCTCATGTCTAAGATCGATGCTATGGCATCCCAAGTAAGTAACCTAAGCATGCCTAAGCATCCCTCCAAGGTTCCATCATCACATGTGGGTAATCCTCCGGTGGCTTCTATATATTGCTGTGAATGTTGTGGGGGTCAGGGTCACGAAGTCAGTGCTTGCCCTTCCGCCACTCCTGAGCTTGGTCAAGGCGATCACAATGAGGAGGTAAGCTTCGCACAAGGTCAAGGATTTCATGGTAATTTCAGCCCCCAAGGTAACTATCAAGGTATCTATAACCGGCCTTGGTACAACAAGTCTAACCAAGGTTACCAAGGCCAAGGGAGTCAAGGTAGTGGCTATACCAAGGGTTACAATCAAGGAAATCAAGGAGGATATCAAGGTTATAGGGGGTCAATCCCAAGGGCCCAGAGCATTGTAAGGTAGTGACATTGAGAAGTGGGAAACCTTTGCAAGATACAACCTCTTCCCCAATTGACTCCCAAAAGGTACAAGCTCCTAACCCAATAGTCGATGATGATAATAATAAAGATCCTTCGGATGAAGTTGAGGTTGAAGTCGAACCTCCTTCGGATAATGTGAATACTAAGGTTGCTAAGGAACCTAGTAAGGCTACATCGAGTACACCACCGGTCTCTCCTCCCGCACGGTTGTACCTCCATACAAGCCTAAGCTCCCATACCCCTCTCGAGTGAGTAAGGATGGCCTTGAGAAGGTTTTTAAGAAGTTTGTGGAGCGGCTTAGTCAAATGCAGTTCTCTCTTCCGTTTCCCGAAGCTATGACTATGATGCCTCAATATGCTAAGTTCATGAAGGAACTCTACACCAACAAGAGGAAGCTACCGGAGACACCTCTAGTCCACCTCAATCAGGAATGTTCCGCCGTTCTCTTCAAGAGTCCACCGGAAAAGCTTAAGGATCCAGGTACTTTTACTATCCCTTGTGATATAGGTAATACCTCTTTGGCTAATGGTCTTGCGGATCTAGGTGCTAGTATCAATGTCATGCCTTATTGCATATTTGAGAAACTAGGGTTGTCTAATCTTCGTCCTACTCGTATGTACATTCAACTTGCGGACAAGTCAACCAAGAGTCCTAGGGGAATTGTTGATGATGTGCTAGTTAAAGTAGGTCATTTTGTGTTCCTAGTTGATTTTGCGGTCATTGATACCGATGATGTGGATGTCTCATTGATATTTGGTAGACCATTCCTTGCTACTTCTCGTGCTTTAATTGATGTGCATAATGGGAAATTGACATTGAGAGTAGGACAAGAGAGTGTCACGTTTTGCATAGCCGATGGCATGAAGTTTGCTCACGCACAAGATGATTTAGAGTACTCGTGTGATACTATCGCTTCGGCTAGTGTGTGTAGTATTTCTAACTTCGTGTGTCGAGATTCTTTGGATGTTTGCCTTAGAATGAATGTGCAGGAACATTTAGACATCCCAGAATTAAAAGCTCAAGTGGCTTATCTTGATGAAGGGAGAGACAAGTTGGAGAGTGAGACAGTTTTTGTTGCTCTTCCAAAGGTGGAAAGGGTGAAGACCTCCTATGAAGAACCACCTACTCTTGAGCTCAAACCTCTTCCCACACATTTGGAGTATGCTTTTCTCATGCCAAACTCTAAGCTACCGGTCATCATCAATGCTAAGCTTCTACCCGAGCAAAAGGACCGTCTAGTGGAGCTCCTCAAGAAGTACATGAGAGCTATTGCATGGAGCATCTCAGATATTCGAGGTATAAGTCCCACATTTTGCTCACATCGGATCCTCATGGAGGAAGATTTTAAGCCGGTTGTGCAACCTCAAAGAAGATTGAATCCTAACATGAAAGAGGTTGTGAAGAAAGAAGTTATAAAGCTCATGGATGCGGGGATTATCTTTCCTATCTCGGATAGTCCTTGGGTTAGCCCCGTGCAAGTTGTTCCCAATAAAGGAGGGATCACGGTGGTAGCTAATGACAAGGATGAGCTTATCCCGACAAGGACGATCACCGGATGGCGTGTTTGCATAGATTATCGTCGACTCAATGAGGCCACTAGGAAGGATCATTTTCCTCTACCTTTCATGGATCAAATGCTCGAGCGTCTCTCCGGTCATGAGTACTATTGCTTCTTGGATGGCATGTCCGGATACTTCCAAATACCGATTGCTCCGGAGGACATTGAGAAGACCACATTCACATGCCCTTTTGGTACGTTTGCTTATCGCCGAATTCCATTTGGATTGTGCAATGCTCCCGCTACTTTCCAACGATGCATGCTTGCTATCTTTGATGATTTTGTGGAAGACATCATGGAGGTGTTCATGGATGATTTCTCGGTATTTGGGGATTCATTTGATCTTTGCTTGAGGAATCTTGAGAAGGTATTGCACCGTTGTGAAGAGACTAATCTCGCACTAAGTTGGGAGAAGTGCCATTTCATGGTCAATGAGGGGATTGTTCTTGGACACAAGATCTCTAGGAGAGGCATTGAAGTTGATAGAGCGAAGTTGGAGACCATCTCTCAACTCCCTCCACCTTCTTCCGTGAATGCCGGAGAAGTTTCTTAGGGCATGCCGCTTTTATAGGCGTTTCATTAAGGATTTTTCCAAGATTACTACCCCTATGACTCGGCTTCTCGAGAAGGATGTGGAATTTCGTTTTGATGAAGAATGTTTGAAAGCCTTTGAACTCCTAAAGGATAAACTCACAAATGCTCCTATACTCATTGCTCCGGATTGGTCAAAGTCATTTGAGTTGATGTGCGATGCTAGTGATTACGCTATTGGAGCGGTTCTAGGCCAACGAATTGACAAGAGATTCCATCCGATATACTATGCAAGTAAGACTCTCAATGAAGCTCAACGGAACTATACAACCACGGAGAAGGAGCTCTTGGCTATAGTGTTTGCCTTTGATAAGTTTAGGTCCTACTTGGTGCTTTCTCATACTATTATCTTCACGGACCACCAAGCTTTGAGGTACCTCCTATCCAAGACCGATGCTAAGCCAAGATTGATTCGTTGGGTTCTTTTGTTACAAGAGTTTGGCATTGAAATTCGGGATAAGAAGGATCCGAGAATGTAGCCGCCGATCACTTGTCTCGTTTGAAAGAAGCTGAATTGGTACACAATGGTAATGAAGAAATCAATGACAACTTTCCCGATGAGCTATTATTTGCTTTAGCGACAATGGAGTTCGAGGAACCTTGGTTTGCGGATTTAGCTAACTATCTTGCTAGTGGATATTTGAAGGAGGGCCTCTCCACTCAAGACAAAAGGAAGTTCTTTACGGATTTGAAGCATTACTTTTGGGATGATCCTTTTGTGTTTCGAGTTGGCTCCGATGGGATGATTAGAAGATGTGTTAACCATGGTGAAGCGAAGGACATCATGCTTCATTGCCACTCCGGTCCTACGGGAGGACATCATGGAGCAAATTGCACAGCTCGCAAGGTACTTGAGTCTAGATTCTTTTGGCCTTCGATCTTTCGAGATTGTCAAGACTTTGTCAAGTCTTGTGATGCATGCCAACGGTCAGGTAACATCTCTTCCCGTAATGAAATGCCTCAACATGTCTCGTTAGTGGTCGAAATATTTGATATTTGGGGTATTGATTTTATGAGACCGTTTCCTACTTCGCATGGTAACAAGTATATTTTGGTTGCGGTTGATTATGTGTCTAAATGGGCGGAGGCACAAGCTTTGTCTACTAATGTTGCCCGAGTTGTAGGGAAGTTTCTTGTTAAGTTGTTACACCGTTTTGGTGCTCCTCGTGCTATTATTGGGGATCGAGGTACTCATTTTCAAGGACAATTCGATAGGGTGTGCCGACGGTTCGGTGTCACTCATCGGATGTCTACCTCGTATCATCCTCAAACTAGTGGCCAAGCCGAGGTAACTAATAGGGAACTTAAGAGAAATTTGGAGAAAACGGTCGACCAATCATGAAAAGATTGGTCGACAAAGCTTGATGATGCTCTTTGGGCCTACCGCACGGCTTATAAGACCCCTATAGGCACTACCCCCTATAGGATGGTCTATGGCAAAGCTTGCCATTTGCCGGTAGAGCTTGAGCACCGATCTCTTTGGGCGTTGAAATTTCTAAACCTTGATATGAGTCTCGCAGGAGAAGAGCGTAAGTTTCAGGTCCATGAGCTCGAAGAGTATCGCCATCATGCTTATGAGAGTGCCAAGCTATACAAGGAGAGGACGAAGCTTATTCATGACTCCCGTTTGAAGTCGGGCAAGGATTTCAGAGTTGGTGACCAAGTCCTCTTATACAACTCTCGGCTCAAGCTCTTTCCCGGGAAGTTGAGATCTCGTTGGTCCGGACCTTTCACGGTAACTCAAGTATTTCCTTATGGCACCATCGAGGTAATCTCTCCCTCTCAAACCGAGCCTTTTAAGGTGAATGGCCATCGACTTAAGCATTATGTGATTAATGATACTATTGGTACGATTGAGGTTTTGTCTTTGGTTATGCCTTGAGTGCTCTTGGTTTCGTCTAGCTAGAGACGTTAAAGAAGCGCTTCATGGGAGGCAACCCATGTTATCCTTACTTTCTCACTTTTGCGTTTTTGTGTTGTTTTAGTTCTTTGAGTTGGCTGTTGGCAAGCACTTAGGCGGATCACTCTTCACAATGAGCGCTATGGGTCTCTTCCACTCCTTTGTTCCTAAGCTTTTCTCTACCAATGCGGTAACTTCGTTCCACCCTACCCTCTCTCTTTAGATCATTGAGGACAATGCTCATGTTAGTCGTAGGGGAGTGAGGTGATTATTCGTTGGTAGAAGTCTAGTCTAATGTTTTGCTCGGCTGAGTTGCATGATCTTAATTGAATGTCGATTCCCTCTACTGTAGAAGCATTCGGTTCTTGACCTTGGTGTTTAATTGACTTCAATCTTTCACAATGATGTTTAGACTGTTCCACTTAGAACCTATAACCAGCATGTTAGCGCTAATGTCAAATTGAGTCTAGGCCAGAACAGATATTTTATCACTCTTGTATGTTGGTTGATTGGTTTGATAACACCGGTCTAAGATGATGAAGGCAGTCAGTATTTTCACCCCTTTTCCATGTTTTTCTTCAACGTGATTGTGGCTTGAGATTAGATGGAATCCAATTCGAAATCTTGTGTTGAAGTTGTAAGGGGCTAAGGATCAAGTGGCTAATTTGAAAAAAAATGTTCAAAAGAAAAGAAAAGAAAAGCTAAGCTAGGCAAGCTCGGCACCTAAGTGAAGTGTCGGGTTGAGCACTAGCAAAGGCAAAGCTGTGAGCTAGGCAGGTTCAACACCTAAGTGAAGTGTTGGATCGAGCACTAGTATGCAGTAAGAAAAAAAAAGAAAAAGAGAAAAAAAATGAAGAAGAAAAGAGAAAGAAAAGGAAAAAAGAGTTCTCAAAATGTAGCCCTTGATCCTAGCCCGAGTTTGCAAAGTGTGGATCTAGAAGCGGATGAGGTCGAGTCGATAGCCACGTCATGATCACTCACCACTTACAATCCATTTCCCGATTTCAAGTCCTTTTGATTAGAGTTGGTGTTGTCGTGGTCGGTTTTGTTGTGTCCCAATCAACCACTACTTGAAGTGTGCAGAAAATAGTGAGGTCTAGACTTGTTTGGTTGACGTTCTTGCATGTGTAGGTTTAGTTTGTTCGTGGAACAGTTTAAATCGAATTGTTATTGCTTGAGTCTCCATGGAGCCAATCTTGTCATTTGTGAACTTGGATGTTTTCTAATTTATTTGCTTGAGGACAAGCAAAGCTTAGTCGTAGGGGAATTTGATGTGATTATATTTAGTGCATTTTAAGTCCTCGATTGACCTATGAAATGCTCGTGTTCGATCCTTAAATGCCATGCTTAATATGATTTTATTGATGTTTTGTGCTAAGTGTCCATTTGTTGTCTGGTTGCTACTTTGAGGCCAATTCCATGTCTATTGGAGGTGTTTTCTTTGTATTTTCAGGCCGTGGCAGTGTAGTACTGGTGACAAGGAGCACGTGGGATCAAACGGGAGGTCAATCGGAGCTAGGACGGAGGAGATATGGACGTTGCAAAATCGAAGAAAATACGACTTTCAGCTAAAGACATTTTCGGCGAAAGTATCATAAAGTTTTTGCTGAAGAAGAAGTCTACGGCGAGATTTTCAAGTCCTCGGTCCGAAAACTCGAAGCAGACAGAAGGCCTTTGCTCTTTGACAATATTTTGGCGAAAACATTCAAAGTTTTCGCCGAAAACTTTAGAAGGAATCAAGCAGCCGTTCGGTGTTCTCAAGGACGTTTTCGGCGAAAATATTACATTGTTTTCGCCGAAAATATCAGGCAAATCCGGCGTGCTATATAAAGGTGAAAGGGGCGAGAATTGTAGGCATCAATTCATTATTCTATTTTTCAACACCATCGCCGACACCTCTTCTCTCTCAATTGCCAATTCCATCATCGTCCTCTCCCTCAACCACACACCAACCTTCCTCAATTGTTGATCAATTTGAAGATCTAAGTGAAGCCTTCCACCCTTGGATTGGAGCTTGAAGAGCAAAGTGAGAAGATCCTCCATGGAAGCAAGGATGATCTCCTCTCCTCAATTTCAGGTTTCCTCCATGGTTAAGCTAGGCTAAACTTAGTTTAGTTTAGTGAGGGATGGATCAAGCTAGGATAGGTGATTGATTGTTTGGAATGATGTTCTTATAGCCATTTGTGTAAGATGATGATCCTAGACCTTGTGCTTTGTAGCCATTAGAGCTTGACTTGTTCTTTTGGTATTGTTATGTCTTTCAATACATGAGAATGATTGATTGATGTTGATCTAAGGTTGTAGGATTGTAATTGGATGATTTGAGAGATTGGATTATCAAGTTACAACCATTTTGAGCTTGTTTTTCCTTGTTGTCATTTCATCAAACACTTGGTGTGCATTGAGTTTTCTTTCATTTGAAGGTTGAAAGACCCTTGTGATTGTTATACTAGTGTTATATGATTGACATGAGAGTGTCTTGCATCATTTACCTTGTGCTAGATGATTGTTGACATAGAATTCAAGTTCCAAGCATTTCATTGAGCTAGTTTTAAGCATTCCATTCCCTTTGTTCACATAGCGAGAGATGGTGCATTTGGTCTAGGAATAGAGAGTCAATTGTGCGAGAGCTCGTTGATTCTACTTGAGTGAGATGCATGGTCATTAATTACACATTGTTGCTTGAGATTCAATCCAGCTTTCATGAACCTTGAGCTTGAAGAAACCCCTTGCTAGACTAAACTCCTTTCTCTCTTGTTTGATCCTCAATTTCTCTTGTCAATTTTACTTTGCTTGTTTATGTTTTTAACTTGTTTTCTTTCAAACCAAATCTCATTTTAAAATGTTTGGACCGTTTACGAATGTTGTGGTATTAGCCTATGAGGGGACCCTGAGGAATACGACCTTGATAAATTCCTTATCAGAAGCCGAGAAGTAACTCTATCCTCTAAAAATCGGAAAGTATCTTTTTTGGATTTCATGACCACGCAAGGAGCTCCTAGATAGTTTGGAGAGGCATTGAGGATTTCAATTTGCAAATATCGGGAGTACTCAACCCTTAAATTTCTCGAACATTTTTACTAAAAAGGAGAGAAGACTTGGAATAGTTAATCCGTTGCCCACTTAGGAGTTGATATCTAGTAAACAAAGCCTTTAAATGAACCAAGGATGGTCGTGATGCTTTAAGGAAGAGCATTGTGTCATCCGCGAACATCAGATGAGTAATGGTCGGGCAATGGTTATTTAGTTTGATACCTTGAATTTGTTTTTGTTGGACTGCTAGGCGAAGCAGGTGCGACAGGCCTTCAGAACAAATGGCAAAAAGCAAAGGGGATAATGGATCTCCCTGACGTAAGCCCCGAGTCGGGGTGAAATATCAACGAGGCGAACCATTTAAGAGTACTTCCATGGTTGCCGAGGAGAGACATGAGTAAATCAGGGAAATCCAATCTTGACGAAATCCAAGAATGTGTAGGAGGGGGAAGAGAAAATCCCATTCAACACGATCATAGGCTTTTTCCATGTCTACCTTAACAGCCATGAAGTGTTGACTGCCAGAGACATAGGACTGTAAGTGATGAATCATCTCATGAGCTATAAGGATATTATCAGTTATACACCGCCCTCGAACAAACCCATTCTGAGCAGGGTTCACAAAGTGGGGTAACACCATACTCAAACGACCCGTTAGGATCTTGGAGATGATTTTATAGAAAACAGTACATAATCCAATTGGACGCACCTGAGTCATGTTCTCCACATTACTAGTTTTTGGGATTAGAGTCAACCAGGTATGGTTGAGGGTGCATAGCATATGCCCTCGTCTGAAAAAAATCTTTCACTGCACAAATGACATCAGGGGCAATAATCTTCCAATACCGCTGGAAAAACAGGCCCGTGAAGCCATCAGGGCCCGACGCTTGGGTCGGGCCAATAGAGAACACTGTCAGACGAATTTCCTCATCAGATAATTCAGCCATGAGATCTGTGTTCATTTGAGGCGTAACGACAGTAGGGATTCCGAGATCCGATAAGGATTCTTGACTGCTTAGTTGAAAAAGTAGGGTAAGGGTAGGGTAAGGATATGACCAAAACCCTACCCGCAAAATACCCTACCATTAACCTCACTATAAATCTAGGTATTTTTTATGTAAAATTACCAAACAAACTACTGTCACCAGTTGATTCGTGAGATGATTCACAATTAACTAATATAAAAGCACAATATAATCATTAATTATTCACTTACACATGATTCAAGTTTTGATTTAGAATGTATAATGATGATGATAGTAGAAATTGATAGTAATATTTGTATAACATTACTTTATTGACTAATTTATATATATCTAGTGCTTATATAATATTTTTCATTTTATTTATGTGTTGAGAATGATGTGTTTTGGTATAATCATTATTGATAAAATCATGTTATAAGAATATATTAAAATATCTAGGGTACCCATGAACCCTATGGGTATTTGTAGGGTAGGGTAAGGTTAGGATAGTTGAGAACCCGTAGGGTAAATGGTCGGGTATTTTCCAAAGTTATACCCTGAGGGTAAGGGTACGGTTGACCCCATACCCTGACCCTACCCTACCCATTGCCAAGCCTACCATTCAGCAGCTCCATCCCTTCCTTACACAATCATCTCAACCATTCAGCAGCACCATCTCAATCTGCCGCCAAACTTTGCCCCGTCCAATCTCTCCACCACCAACACATCAATTTTCGCCTCCCTCACCAGCGCCTCTGCCTCCTCCAGTCCCGCCGCCACATCAATCTCCACCCCAACCACCTCCGAGTCCAGAATTAGGGGTTTGGCGGCGATTGCGATGCCCCCGAGGGATGCAACGACGGAATTGGAGGCGGAGACGGCCAAGGGGAGGGAGAGGGGAACGTTGCGGGAGAAGGAGGCGGGAAGAGGGAGATGGCGAAGGGATAGAAGGAAAAAAGGAAGAAAAAATAGAGAAGAAGAAGGGTTCTGCCGCCGCCAAGAAGAAGAAGGAAAAGGGGAGAGGAAGAAGGAAGTAGAGAAGAATTAGGGTTCCACTAAAATGACAATCCGTGTGAGATAAAACGAGCCAATCAGATTGCGTTATTTAACAGCGGCCACATAGCCGCTATTATATTTTCATCACCGCTGTTAAACTGTTAAATTTAACAACGGCCACATAGCCGTTGTTAAATTTCCGCTGTTAAATTTATTTAACAGCGGCCAATTAGTGGCTGCTGCAAACTTGGCGCCGTTAAATGGCCTTTTTGTTGTAGTGAATGCATCGCTATACACAATGAACTCGCCTCCTTCCAATGGCAAGGTCAAAACTGGAGTCGTAGTCAGCCTCTTCTTCAGTTCCTCAAAACTCATTTGACAAGCTTCTGACCACTCATACTTTGACTTCTTTCTTAGCAACTTGGTAAGATGAGAAGCAATGGTGGAGAACCCTTGAACAAACCTTCAGTAATAGCCCGCCAAACCCAAGAAACTTCTCAGTTGCGAGACGTCTTTAGGTGGGGACAATTCACTACAACATTTATCTTCTTTGGATCCACCTTGACTCCCCACTTAGAGACTAAATTCCTCAAGAACAACACTTCTTACAATTAGAAAGAACATTTAGAGAACTTCGCAAACAACCGTTCCTCCCTCAATGTTTGTAATACTAACCTCAAATACTTCTCGTTCGCTTAAGCGATTGCCTAGTCGTCGAACTGTCTAACTAATCGCCTAGGGCCAAAACAAGGCAATCAACCGCCACCTAGCGCCTAGGCGCGCCTAAGAGACCGTCTAGTTTCACCTTTTTTAACATTGATGCCGCCACACCAGCCTCGATTTTCGTTCTCGCAAACTCCCACGTCAAAATAACCGCCGCCAACCTCATTCGTTCATGCCTTCCCTCTCTCTGCTCCTCGACTGTGGCTAGTTCCCTAGGGTTCTGAAGCCTCAATCACCGCCATCTTTGCACCACAATTCAATAAGAAGCACAACATCAGTTATGAGGAGCTCGTCGCCTAGGGCTATGCTTTCAATCGTCTTCTTCTTGAAATTGCTCCTATTGATTCCGACGTCGGTGGCGTTGGGGTTGTGCTGGATCCCTTCTGACGTTGTGGCTGCGCCTGTCGCCTAGTTCTCCAAATACTGCATTCCTTCCCGATGAGCTCGATGTAGAGGTTTGGGTTTCCTCCGAACGTCGTGGACTTGGATTTTGCAAGCCCTTCTCACTAGAACAAAAACAAGCTTTTGCGACATTTGTTGAGTAATCTATAACGACAATTTCATTAAACGTCGCTAAAAATGCTATATTTTGTAACTCTTGCGACATTTTGAGTAAATGTCACAAAATTATAATTTTTAGCGACATAAATCAATGACATTTTTTTATGTTACTATATTATTAGATATATATTTTAAGTTAAAAACATATATTTAAGTTTGGTGCATTCTATCTAACATAAATGTCATTTCAGTATTCATAGTATAGTTTAGAAAAAGCATTTTATACTCACCCATCTAAGTTTTTGTTATTTTTATCTGTAAAGGTCGAATTTAAATGAAATAAAATTTAACGTGTAAATCTCTTTGTACTCATGTAATACTTTTCGTATTCATGTACACATTTCGTATACACGAGTATAATGCAAGTTATGAAGGTCCTTTTGAACGTGATTTTACACATATTCACATTTTGTAGACGGTGCATGCATACACACTTGTTGTAATCATATAGATACACATTTTTTGTAGAAATATAGATACAAATTATATACACTCATGTGCAAACACCCTTAAACAAATTAAATAAATATGTTATATAAAAACTAATTATGATATGTGGCATAATGGTAAGGGCTCAATTTTATAACATTGATGTCAAGGGTTCAAATCCCAACATCAACAAATAGTAAACATTCTTTTCCAGGTGCTCAACAAGAGAAAGTAGTTGGTGGGGCGCGGTGGAGGACTACCTGGGGGCCAGTGGTTAGCGAGAGACAATGGCTAAAGGTTCGGCGGTGGAGGACTACCTGGTGGTTGGAGGGAAGGCCGTTGGAGACGCTATCCAAGGTTTGATGGCACATGATAAGAGGTGGTTAGCGAGAGACAATGGCTAACGGTTCGGCGGTCGAGGACTACCTGGTGGCTAGTGGTTAACGAGAGACAATGACTAAAGGTTCTGATAAAAGCGGGTTTACCAAGGTCGTATTCCACGGGGTTCTCTCAATGGCCTCTACTCACATTCCTCGTAGACGGTCTATTCATTTGAAAGGAGTTTTGATTTGAAATAGACATTAAAAACTTAAAGGAAACTAAAAGGAAGAAAGAAAAATAAAGTGGTGCAAATCAAAGACAAAGGGGTTCTCTTGGTGGGTAGTTTCATCATGCTCAAGATGACTAATTGAACAAACAAGTCAATCAAGATCGAGTTTGCATTCGGATGACCATGCATTTCACTTTTATAGACTCGATGCACTCTCGTAGCACCTAATCCCTATCCCAATACCACTCAACTTAGGCTCTCGCTCTCAAGCTAAGTGAAAAAAGGATGCATTCTAAGTGTTTGATGAAATGCCAAGACACAAGACCCTCTCTTAAGACTCTATGACCACAAGGCTAGGCACAACACTCTCATATCAATGCCCTAACACTAAGAGATTCACCAAAAAGCCTTTTCAAACTCAATTGAATGAAAATCCACATGCACACCAAGTGTTCGATAAAATGCCCAAGAGAGAAATCAAGTGAAAATGGTTGAAATAAGATGATCTAATCTCTTAGAACACACTCACTTCAATCCCTAGACCTACAATCTATGCAATCCAAGCACTCTCATGCATCAAATCACAATGAATGGACCAAATCAAGCAAACATGGCATAAAATGGCATTAAGAACAAGTCTAGGAATCATCCTCTTACAACCAAGATCAATCATGGCAAGTTCTATACAATCATTCCTCTATCATAGCACAACTATTCTACCCATCCAAGATGAACCCTAGAAACTCAGCCACACATGGCCAAGGGAGTAAAGAGAAAAGAAGGAAGAATGGTCACCAAGAACACCATGGATGAATCCTTGAGATGATCTTCACTTCTCCACTTGTAAGCACTTCTCCCAAGGTTTGTTGGCTTCAATCCTAGCTCCAATGGCTTCAAATTGCTCCAAAAACGTGCTCTAGGGTTTGAGGGTTCGTGGTATGTGTTTGGGGTTCAAAAGATATCATAGAATTCTCCTAAATGGCCAAAAATAAGAGTATTTATAGTGCATGGGGACAGTGCACGGCGTGCACCCCTGCACGGCGTGCATAGTGCACGGCGTGCACCCCTGCACGGCGTGCACATCTGCACGGCGTGCACCCCTGCACTCTGCAGAAAACCCGATCTTGCAAGGCTCATATCTCCCTCGTCCGGCCTCCAAATGACCTCCCGTTTGCTCCTATGCGCTCCTTGTCATCCGTACTTTGAAGCCATACCTGAAAATGCACAGAGGCAACTCCAATAGACCACGAATTTGGCTCCAAAGTGGCAACCGGACAACAAAATGACACTTTGCACAAAATCTCAAATAAAAGCATAAAAGTCATGCCATTTCACGAATAAACACGGGCATATCATAGGTCATTCATAAGCTTAAAATGCACTAATTAAAGTCACATCAAATTCCCCTACGACTAAGCTTTGCTTGTCCTCAAGCAAATGAATTAGAAAACATCCAAGTTCACAAATGACAAGTTCGGTCCATTGAGATTCAAGCAATCACAATTTAGCTTAAACTGTTCCACGAACAAACTAAACCTACACATGCAAGAACATCAACCAAACAAGTCTAAACCTCACTAATTTCTGCACACTTCAAGTAGTGGTTGATTGGGACACAGCAAAACCGACCACGACAACACCAACTCTAATCAAAAGGACTTGAAATCGGAACATGGATCGTGAGTCGTGAATGTGGCTATCGACTCGACTTCATCCGCTTCTAGATCCGCACTTTACAACTCTGGCTAGGATCAAGGGCTACAGTTGAGAACTCTTTTTCTTTCTTTTCTTTTCTTTTTTTTTTCTTACTGCATACTAGTGCTCGATTCAACACTTCACTTAGGTGTTGAACCTGCCTAGCTCACAGCCTTTGCCCTTTTGCTTAGTGCTCAACCCGACACTTCACTTAGGTGCCGAGCTTGCCTAGCTTTTCTTTTGAGCATTTTTTTTTTTCACAATTTAGCCACTTGATCCTTAGCCCCTTAACAACTTCCGTACAAGATTTCGAATTGGATTCCGTCTAATCTCAAGCCACAATCACGAAAGATCAAAAAGAGAATGAAAAACATGGAAGAGGGGAAGAAATTCTGATTGCCTTCATCATCCTAGACTGGTGTTATCGAGTGGTATAAAAACACGTATCAAACCAATCAACCAACATACAAGAGTGATAAAATCTCAGTTCTGGCCCAGACTCATTTGATATTAGTGCTAACATGCTGGTTATAGGTTCTAAGTGGAACAATCTAAACATCATTGCGAAGGCTTGAAGTCAATTACACACCGAAAGTCAAGAACCGAATGATTCCACAATAGAGGAATTCGACATTCAAATAAGATCAAGCAACACATCACAACATAGCTTTAGACTTCTACCGACAAATAATCACACCAAAACTCAAACTCCCCTACGACTAACATGAGCATTGTCCTCAATGATCAAGAGAGATAGAGGATAAGGTGGAACGAATATACCGCGCGGTGAAGAAGAGAAGCCGGAGATGGAATCCCGGGTCAAGTAACCTGTTCAGGACGAGGACCTGAATCAGGGGTACCTGTAGAAAACAAGGGAGGGCACACCACTCAAACACAACCCATAGTCGACAAGATGAGAGTACGGATGAGATGTGTGATCCAACAACACGACAAGTTCAATGCCAGAAATGAAAAGAGAAAATCAGAAGTCAAACACAACAAAACATGCAGTCATAAACAGAAATAAAAGAAAGGAAAAATCCAAAGTCCTGAGAAGTGGTGAGTGATCCTGCAGCTCTCAGTGGGGTGGTGGTCGTGGGTGCCCAGGCCACTGTGACCATGGATGGTAGCCGTCAAACGGGGGAGGTGGTGGAAAGACTGCCCAAGTGCTGGAGGGGCCGGACTCAGAGTGGAAGCTCTCCTGGTAGTAGTAGGACTGATGCTGCTGCCAGTACTGAGAATGCTGAATCTGAGTAAGCTGGATACCCTGAAACTGCTGAACCTCATGCACCTGAGCAAGCTGCTGTCCATAGAACTGCTGACTCTCAAAGTCCCTAGCGTTGTACGCCTCAAGGTTCTGAACTCTCCTGCTAAGGTCCTGTATCGCCGCACTGTCTCTCCTCTGTCCCTCACGCATATCCTCCACTACGGTCGTGAGGCGACCCATCCCCGAGATAAGCTCATGAAGTGTAGTAGGGTCGATCTCTTCATCCTCCTCATCACTGTCATCATCTGAGATCCGACAAGTCGGAACCAGAAGGTCTGTGATCTGAGCTGTAGGTAGGACAATCCGCAAGAGAACTGGTCGAGGCTCGACAAATGCTGGAGCAGGACCAAAAGCATCAAGGCACTCATACCCACGCACCAACCTGGTCACAAATCCTCCTCCCAGCAGAACACCAGCAGTGTCATTAGCTTGCATCTGAAGGAGGGCTCCTAGCACTAAATCACCTAGATGCAGCTTGATGCCCCTCTCCAAACAATAAAAGAGAAACAAATCTCTGACTGAGACTACACCTGGAGAGGAGGATGACTTCCTGTGGGTGATGGAGTGCCGGAAGAAGTGATGAAGGAGCTTCAGCATAGGCCGATTCACTTCTGTGACCTTGGATGAGCGAGCTGAATAACCTCTAGCCCTCGGTGCAATTTCCTTGAAGAATGCACTCTTGGCGTCCCCCGCAAGAGAAGATATGAGAGCCAACCCAGAGAGCTCGCCACTTTGAACCTCCGCCCACTCATAGAACCCAAGGCGGTATCCAAACTCGTCAATGGAGCACACACGCGCCATCCCGCCGAGCCTGAAGCGTACACAAACCTCACTAGTGGTCTCGTGACACTCCACGGTGAGAGTGCTTAGGAACTCCTTTGTAGGCCACTCATACGCCCTCTCGTCAACCTCCAAGAGCGGCCAAATACCGGCTCCATCAGCCAAAGTCTTCAAAGCATCCAACCAACCATCACGACTCTGCAACCCCTCAAAATCAAATCTACCCTGCCTCGCCACGGGCCATCTCGCCATAACCTGATAACGACTGTAAGCCCGATCTCTGGGGTCGAAGTCGAAGATCCTCTGAACCACTGATTCAGGAGGGTCGACGCCACGAGGAGCTGGAGGCGGCGAAGGCGACCGTGGTGGAGGAGCAGAAGACTCCCCAGTCTGTCCCTTCCGCTTCTTGGAAGCTGGTGCCTTGGATCGCTTGGGGGTGGAGGATGAAGAAGCTGATTTACCCTTGGGAGGCATCCTGCAAAAGAAGTGCATACAAAGAATCAACCAAAAAGGCTACACTCCTAAGACAAATCCTATCAAGGCGCCGAATCATAACACATGATCAAAACATTGAGCACAATTCAAAATCATCAAGTTCAAGTGCAACAACCTATGCTAGCAAAAATCAAATCATTGAAATCCACAGGTAAGCAAAAGGCATGCATCATGGATCAAAAACACGAATCAAGAACATATAAGCCTAAGTCCACGCAATGTAAGGAGGAATACATAGAAATTAAACCAATGAGTGGTGATTAACCACACCCCTCCTCACACAAAGAAAGGAATTCGGTCCCTGAATTCAGTACCTGCAACAAACTAGCCAACCACACTCGGACCACAATGAGGTACCAATCCTAGCCAACCATCATGAATCAAGAACATTCAACCATCCACTTCAAACAAACAAGCCAGGATTCTCATTAAAAAAAAATCGACAAGCAAAATGCATATTGTCCAAATCCACACCACCGAGCAACAATACAGCAGCACTCTTCACAAGGCAAACCAGCCACCAACCAAATAATCAAGCCAAGAATCCACCCAACTGTCCAAAATCAAGCAATTGATGCAAACCAATCAAATAACAAATCACAAGTGAAAGGCACGAAATTGCAGCTTGTAAGCACTACGCCCAACTCAGCACATCAAGTAAATAAACCATTCCCACACACATGATGAACGGAACAAGCAATGAACAAGCTATGAGATCAAGCAACAACATAACTCCAAACCCTGCTCATGAAGCCATCGAAGCACACAAAGCAAATTGAGTCAATCACCAAACAATCAAACGGCCCCAACACCAGCAAACCAAACCCCAACAACAACTAAGCTAAACCGCCAAAGACTCTGTCCAAGCACAATCAGCTAACAGTAACAAACCACACCATCAACGCCCAACGAAATCCAGCAACCAAATCAGAAAAAAATCAAGCCAATAGAAACCTGGAAATTGGCGGCGGGTGGGGTTGGGCAGGTGTGGCGGCGGGCAGGAGATCGGCGGCGGCTGGGAAGAGAGAGGCTGGGCGAGGGGAAGCTGGCGGGCGGCGGCGGCTGAGCGGGATGGAGAGTGGCGGCGGGATGGGTGAGTTGGCGGCGGGTGGGCTGGGCAGATGGGGTCGGGGTCGGGGTCGGGTGAGTGGAGTCGGCGGCGGCGGAATTGCTGGCGGCTGGGCGGGTTGGAAAGTCGGCGGCGGCGGAATTGCTGGCGGCTGGGCGGGTAGGAGTGGCGGCGGCGTCTAAGGAAGCGTCGGCGGGGGGGTGCGGTGGCGTCGGGCGGCTGGATTGGGAGCTGGCGGGCGGGTGGTCGGGTGGGCAGGAGGTTCGGCGGCCGGGGCTGGGCAGATGTTGGTGGCGGCGGCGGCTGGGTCGCGTGGTCGGATTGAAAGAATCGGCGGCTGGGCAGGTTGGAAAGTCGGCGGCGGCGGCTGTGGGAAAGAGATTTGAGGGAGGCTGGGGTCGGGGTCGGGTGAGGAAAGGGATAAGGGGGTGGGGTTGGGTGAGTGGGTGGGTTGGGTGAGTGGGTCGGTTGGTTCGGGCGGGTTGGTTTGGTTTGGGGTAGGGGGGGAGGGGGAAATTTTTCACACCTCCTGGACAGCCCGTGCACCCAACCGTGCACGGTGCACGGCGTGCACCAGGAGGTGAAATTTTTTTCAAACCTCCTGGACAGCCCGTGCACCCAACCGTGCACGGTGCACGGCGTGCATCATGCACGGCGTGCAGTGGTGCACGGCGTGCACCCCCTCAGCTCAAAATCAAATTTACACTACGACGAAAAATGACCAAAACACCGACAAATCAACCCAAAACGGACCCCGAACTTCAGAATTTCAACGCCTACGAGACCACAAAGGACACCACAACAACTCAAGGACCTTGAACACCACAAAAACACACAATCATGCAATCAAATCAAGAAGAAAAGACATGAAAAACACTCGGGTTGCCTCCCGAGAAGCGCTTGTTTAACGTCTTAAGCTCGACGAAGCAAGGAGCACTCAAGGCACGACCAAAGACAAGACCTCAACAGCACCTATAGTATCACTAACAACATAATGCTTAAGTCTATGGCCATTCACCTTAAAAGGTTCGGTTTGGGATGGAGAGATTACCTCGATGGTGCCATAAGGAAAGACATGAGTTACCGTAAAGGGGCCGGACCAACGAGACCTCAATTTCCCGGAAAGAGCTTGAGACGAGAGTTGTATAGGAGAACTTGATCACCAACTTTGAAATCCTTGCCCGGCTTCAAACGGGAATCATGAATGAGCTTCGTTCTCTCCTTGTAAAGCTTTGCATTCTCATATGCATGATGGCGATACTCCTCGAGCTCATGTACCTGAAACTTACGCGCTTCTCCTGCGAGACTCATATCAAGGTTTAGAAATTTCAATGCCCAATAAGCTCGGTGCTCGAGCTCTACCGGCAAATGACATGCTTTGCCATAGACCATCCTATAGGGAGTAGTGCCTATAGGGGTCTTGTAGGCCGTGCGGTAGGCCCATAGAGCATCATCAAGCTTCTTCGACCAATCTTTCCGTGATTGGTCGACCGTCTTCTCTAAGATTCTCTTAAGTTCCCTATTGGTCACCTCGGCTTGGCCACTAGTTTGAGGGTGATACGAGGTGGACATCCGATGAGTGACGCCGAACCGGTGGCATACTCTATCGAATTGCCCTTGAAAATGAGTACCTCGATCACTAATGATAGCACGAGGGGTACCAAAACGAGTGAACAACTTAACAAGAAACTTCCCTACGACTCGGGCATCATTGGTAGGCAAAGCTTGTGCCTCCGTCCATTTAGACACGTAATCTACCGCAACTAATATGTACTTGTTACCATGCGAAGTAGGAAACGGTCCCATGAAATCAATACCCCATATATCAAATATTTCTACCACTAACGAGACATTTTGAGGCATTTCATTATGGGAAGAGATGTTACCTGAACGTTGACACGCATCGCAAGACTTGACAAAGTCTTGACAATCTCGGAAGATCGAAGGCCAAAAGAATCCGGACTCAAGTACCTTGCGAGCCGTGCAATTTGCTCCATGATGTCCACCCGTAGGACCGGAGTGGCAATGTCGCATGATGTCCTTAGATTCTCCATAAGTGACACATCTTCTAATCATACCATCCGAGCCAACTCGAAATACAAAAGGATCGTCCTAATAGTAATGCTTCAAATCCGCAAAGAACTTCCTTTTGTCTTGAGTGGAGAGGCCCTCCTTCAAGTCTCCACTAGCAAGGTAGTTAGCCAAATCCGCGAACCAAGGTTCCTTGAACTCTAAAGTTGCTATAGTGAATAATAGCTCATCGGGGAAGTTGTCATTGATCTCTTCATTACCATTGTGTACCATTTCCGCCTCTTCCAAGCGAGACAAGTGGTCGGCGGCTACATTCTCGGACCCCTTCTTATCTCGAATCTCAATATCAAACTCTTGCAATAGAAGGACCCATCGGATCAACCTTGGTTTAGCAACGGCCTTAGATAGAAGGTACCTCAAAGCTTGGTGGTCCGTGAAGACAATAGTGTGAGAAAGTACTAAGTAGGACCTAAACTTATCAAAAGCAAACACTATGGCCAAGAGCTCCTTCTCCGTAGTTGTGTAGTTCCTTTGAGCATCATTGAGAGTCTTACTTGCATAGTATATTGGATGGAATCTCTTGTCGATTCGTTGGCCTAGAACCGCTCCAATGGCGTAATCGCTAGCATCACACATCAACTCAAATGACTTTAACCAATCCGGAGCAATGAGTATAGGGGCATTCGTGAGCTTACCCATGAGGAGTTCAAAAGCTTGCAAGCACTCTTCATCAAAACGAAATTCCACATCCTTCTCAAGAAGCCGAGTCATAGGAGTAGTTATTTTCGAGAAGTCTTTGATGAAGCGCCTATAGAAACCGGCATGCCCCAAGAAGCTTCTCACGACTTTCACGGATGAAGGTGGAGGAAGTTGAGAGATGGTCTCCAACTTTGCCTTGTCAACCTCAATGCCTTTTTTAGAGATCTTGTGACCAAGAACAATCCCCTCATTGACCATGAAATGACACTTCTCCCAACTTAATGCAAGATTGGTCTCTTCACACCGACGCAAAACCTTCTCAAGGTTCCTCAAGCATAGGTCGAATGAATCCCCAAAAACCGAGAAGTCGTCCATGAACACTTCCATGATATCTTCCACGAAATCATCGAAAATGGCAAGCATACACCGTTGGAAGGTGGCGGGAGCGTTGCACAACCCAAAGGGGATCCGTCGATAAGCAAAAGTACCGAAGGGGCATGTGAATGTGGTCTTCTCGATGTCCTCTGAGGCGATCGGGATTTGGAAGTACCCGGACATACCATCTAAGAAACAATAGTACTCGTGACCGGAGAGACGCTCGAGCATTTGATCCATGAAAGGTAGAGGGAAGTGATCCTTCCTAGTGGCATCATTGAGTCGACGATAATCTATGCAAACACGCCACCCGGTGATCGTCCTTGTCGGGATAAGCTCATCCTTGTCATTAGCTACCACCGTGATCCCTCCTTTCTTGGGAACAACTTGCACGGGGCTAACCCAAGGGCTGTCCGAGATAGGAAAGATAATACCCGCATCCATAAGCTTAATAACCTCTTTCTTCACAACCTCCTTCATGTTAGGATTTAGCCTTCTTTGTGGTTGCACAACCGGCTTGAAATCTTCCTCCATAAGGATCCGATGTGAGCAAAATGTGGGACTTATACCTCGAATATCCGAGATGCTCCACGCAATAGCTCTCATGTACTTCTTGAGGAGCTCCACTAGACGGTCCTTTTGCTCGGGTAGAAGCTCAGAATTGATGATGACCGGTAGCTTAGAATCCGGCATGAGAAAAGCATACTCCAAATGTGCGGGAAGAGGCTTGAGCTCAAGAGTAGGTGGTTCTTCATAGGAGGTCTTTACCCTTTCCACCTTCGGGAGAGCAACAAAAACCGTTTCACCCTCTAACTTGTCTCTCCCTTCATCAAGGTAAGCCACTTGAGCTTTTAACTCCGGGGTGCCTAAATGTTCCTGCACATCCGTTCTAAGGCAAACATCCAAAGAATCTCGACACACGAAGTTAGAAATACTACACACACTAGCCGAAGCAATAGTATCACACGAGTACTCTAAATCATCTTGTGCGTGAGCAAACTTCATGCCATCGGCTATGCAAAACGTGACACTCTCTTGTCCTACTCTCAATGTCAATTTTCCGTCATGCACATCAATCAAGGCACGAGAAGTAGCTAGGAATGGTCTACCAAATATCAATGAGACATCAACATCATCGGTATCAATGACCGCAAAATCAACTAGGAACACAAAAGGGCCTACTTTGACTAGCACATCATCAACAATTCCCCTAGGACTCTTGGTCGACTTGTCCGCAAGTTGAATGTACATACGAGTAGGACGAAGATTAGACAACCCTAGCTTCTCAAATATGCAATAAGGCATGACATTGATACTAGCACCTAGATCCGCAAGACCATTAGCAAGAGAAATATTACCAATAGCACAAGGGATAGTAAAGGTACCCGGATCCTTGAGCTTTTTGGGTGGACTTTTGAAGAGAAACGGCGGAGCATTCCTCATTAAGGTGGACTAGAGATGTCTCCGGTAGCTTTCTCTTGTTGGTGTAGAGTTCCTTCATGAACTTAGCATATTGGGGCATCATAGTCATTGCTTCGGGAAACGGAAGAGAGAATTGCATTTGACTAATCCGCTCCACAAACTTCTTGAAAACCTTCTCAAGGCCATCCTTCTTCAATCGAGATGGGTATGGAGGCTTAGGCTTGTATGGAGATACAACCGGTGCGGGAGGAGAGACCGGTGGTGTACTCGATGTAGCCTTACTAGGTTCCTTTGCAACCTTAGTGTTCACATTACCCGTAGGAGGTTCGACTTCAACCTCAACTTCATCCGAAGGAGGATCATTAATATCATCATCATCAACCATTAGATTAGGATCTTGTACCTTTGTAGAGTCAATTGGAGTAGAGGTTGTATCTTGCAAGGGTCTTCCACTTCTCAAGGTCACTACCTTGCAATGCTCCGGACCTTTGGGGTTGATCTCGGTATTGGAAGGTAAAGTGCCCGAGGGTCGCTCCGAGAGTGCCTTAGAAATATGTCCTAATTGGTTCTCCAAATTGGCAATTGAAGCTTGTTGATTCTTGATGAGTTGGATCATTGCCGCATTGGTGTCTTCTTGAGAGATTGAAGAACCACCCTCCTTATTTTGAGGAGGCTTGTTGAACCCGGGTGGTCCTTCACCTCTATGGTTGTACATTCCCGGTGGGGTAGGACCTTGGAAACCTTGACTTGGATGTCCACTTTGATTCCATTGATTTCCCCCTTGGTGCCCTTGACCTTGGGGTCCTCCTTGAGTCCCTTGGCTCCCTTGGTTTAGGTTACTTCCTTGAGACCATTGGTTGCCTTGATAACCCCTATAACCTTGATAACCTCCTTGATTTCCTTGGTTGTAGCCCTTGCTATAACCACTACCTTGATTCCCTTGGCCTTGGTAACCTTGGTTAGACTTGTTGTACCAAGGTCGGTTATAGTTACCTTGATAGTTACCTTGGGGGCTGAAATTACCGTGGAAACCTTGACCTTGTGCAAAGCTTACCTCCTCAAGGTCGCCTTGGCCAAGTTCAGGAGTGGCGGAAGGACAAGCACTAACATCGTGGCCTTGACCTCCACAACCTTCACAACAAAATACTGAAGCAACCGGTGGATTACCCACATGAGATGATTGAACCTTGGAGGGATGCTTAGGCATGCTTAGGTTGCTTACTTGTGAAGCCATGGCGTCGATCTTAGACATAAGGAGAGCGATCATTGGATCATCTTCATCTCGATGTCCCGGTAACTTATGCTTCTTCCCATAGGTGGATGAATCCTTTGGTGCATCAACACTTACGGACCGAGAGTCATAGTGCGTGTCACTTCCATACTTAGACTTAGGAGGTTGTTGTCGAGACCAACTCCTTGTCTTGTTGGCCATCTCCGCGAAGAGTTCTAGAACATCTTCGGGAGTGAGCATCCTTAAGTCACCTCCGGCGGCTTGGTTGATCATCCTTGTATTCTCAAAATCAAGGGACCTAGCAAAGATGTCCGCCAAGCTCCATTCGGCGAAGTTGTGATGAGGACAAGACCGAAGAATGGCTTGGAACCTATTCCAAGTCTCATGGAAGAGCTCTCCCTTGTGTTGTATGAAGTGGTTGATGCGGTCTCGGATTGCATCCGTCATATAGGGAGGAAAGAACTCTTCAAGGAAAGCTTCGGCTAGGCCCTCCCATGTAGTGAATGTTCTACTAGGTTGGTTCTCCAACCAAGACTTGGCTCGACCTTTGAGTGAGAAGGGGAAGAGTCGGAGTCGTATGCAATCCGGGTGAACTTGATCATTCTTAACCGTGTCACAAATCTCCAAGAAGTCCTTGAGATGCCTAGATGGACACTCACCATCAATGCCATTGAACACCACTCCATTTTGAACCATTTGGATCATATTAGGCTTGAGCTCAAAGTTCCTAGCATTGACGGGTCTTCGAACAATGCTAGAGGCTGCCCCTTCAAGAGTAGGACGAGCATAATCCGCCAAGGTACGTCTTGCACCCCTTTGTGAGTGATCATCATCATTAGTGTGGTGTGAATGTTCCGAGTGGTTATCTTCATCCTCGTGATGAGACATAGTGTGGTGTGAGATGCGATCAACTTCTTCTTCTTCAACTATAGGAGGTGGGGAAGTGGTAGGTGACTTGAGCACTTGTTCTAGTCCTTGGATTCGTGCTTGAAGACGAGCTGAACGCCTCATGCACTAACCCAAAATCTCCTTCAAACAAGCACAACAAACACACCCGAGTAATACGACAATGCGGAATAACAAAACCAAACAACAAGTAAAAGGAAGCAAAAACTAAATTGGAAGGAAGTGAATAGATCGGTCCACTACTAAGTGCTTTCAAAGGAATGAGAGAGTCCCCGGCAACGGCGCCAAAAACTTGATAAAAGCGGGTTTACCAAGGTCGTATTCCACGGGGTTCTCTCAATGGCCTCTACTCACATTCCTCGTAGACGGTCTTTTCATTTGAAAGGAGTTTTGATTTGAAATAGACATTAAAAACTTAAAGGAAACTAAAAGGAAGAAAGAAAAATAAAGTGGTGCAAATCAAAGACAAAGGGGTTCTCTTGGTGGGTAGTTTCATCATGCTCAAGATGACTAATTGAACAAACAAGTCAATCAAGATCGAGTTTGCATTCGGATGACCATGCATTTCACTTTTATAGACTCGATGCACTCTCGTAGCACCTAATCCCTATCCCAATACCACTCAACTTAGGCTCTCGCTCTCAAGCTAAGTGAAAAAAGGATGCATTCTAAGTGTTTGATGAAATGCCAAGACACAAGACCCTCTCTTAAGACTCTATGACCACAAGGCTAGGCACAACACTCTCATATCAATGCCCTAACACTAAGAGATTCACCAAAAAGCCTTTTCAAACTCAATTGAATGAAAATCCACATGCACACCAAGTGTTCGATAAAATGCCCAAGAGAGAAATCAAGTGAAAATGGTTGAAATAAGATGATCTAATCTCTTAGAACACACTCACTTCAATCCCTAGACCTACAATCTATGCAATCCAAGCACTCTCATGCATCAAATCACAATGAATGGACCAAATCAAGCAAACATGGCATAAAATGGCATTAAGAACAAGTCTAGGAATCATCCTCTTACAACCAAGATCAATCATGGCAAGTTCTATACAATCATTCCTCTATCATAGCACAACTATTCTACCCATCCAAGATGAACCCTAGAAACTCAGCCACACATGGCCAAGGGAGTAAAGAGAAAAGAAGGAAGAATGGTCACCAAGAACACCATGGATGAATCCTTGAGATGATCTTCACTTCTCCACTTGTAAGCACTTCTCCCAAGGTTTGTTGGCTTCAATCCTAGCTCCAATGGCTTCAAATTGCTCCAAAAACGTGCTCTAGGGTTTGAGGGTTCGTGGGTATGTGTTTGGGGTTCAAAAGATATCATAGAATTCTCCTAAATGGCCAAAAATAAGAGTATTTATAGTGCAGGGGACAGTGCACGGCGTGCACCCCTGCACGGCGTGCATAGTGCACGGCGTGCACCCCTGCACGGCGTGCACATCTGCACGGCGTGCACCCCTGCACTCTGCAGAAAACCCGATCTTGCAAGGCTCATATCTCCCTCGTCCGGCCTCCAAATGACCTCCCGTTTGCTCCTATGCGCTCCTTGTCATCCGTACTTTGAAGCCATAACCTGAAAATGCACAGAGGCAACTCCAATAGACCACGAATTTGGCTCCAAAGTGGCAACCGGACAACAAAATGACACTTTGCACAAAATCTCAAATAAAAGCATAAAAGTCATGCCATTTCACGAATAAACACGGGCATATCATAGGTCATTCATAAGCTTAAAATGCACTAATTAAAGTCACATCAGGTTCGGTGGTGGAGGACTACCTGGTGGGTTGGAGGGAGGCTGTTGGAGACGGTGTTCAACGAAATATATACATTTAAGTAACATATATAAGCGTTACAACTTTTTGTGACACATATAAATGTCGCAAAAAATACTCACCAACATTTATTGTAAGCGTCACAAAAACATAAAGCGACACTGGTTTAAGCGACATTATTACGACACTTTGACAAAACGTCGGTGAAAACTTTAAGCGACATTATTTACCTTTTTAGCGACACATTAAAAGGTCACAAAAGCTTGTTTTTGTTGTAGTGTCTAGGGATTTCCTCGATGAGGTTGTTGTTGGAGATGTCAAATTCCTACAATTTGTGGAGCTCTGGGTCAGTGAATTGTCCCGAGAACTAGTTTACCCCGAGGCCTAATTCGACCAAGTTGGAGACCACAACGAGGGAAGTAGGGATCAATCCAAAGAAATCATTGTTAGCAAGCTAGAGCTTCTTCAGCCCCACCATTTTCAAGAAGAAATCCGACAGGATCTCACCACTGAAATTGTTCTTTGCCATCACATCTTTGTGAGACATCATAAATCTTGTAATACAAAGTTTAAGATTTGGGACACCGCTGTCGACAACGACGAGATTGAAGACGGAAACGACGAGGGGAAAGGGGAGAGCGTGACGGCAGAGATTAGGAATACACTAATCAATTACTTTACAAACAAGTCACTTAAGGTTTTTCCTTAGCCACTTTGTCGAAAACGTTTGAATTTTTACAAAGTAAGACTAACGACGTTAACTATTAAAAAATTGGACTAAATTTGAAGTTTTGATTCGTTCGGAGTATAAGACCACCTCCAACCTTAGTCTCTTTTTTTTTGACAAGAGTAAAGTTTCATTAATTAAAATAAAACTTACAAGACACAATAAAGAAAGGTAAAGGAAAAGAAAACTAGAAAAAGCCCACATAAAAGCCCAAACCAAATTGTAAGTCTGAAAATCAGAAACAACATGTTGAGCCCATGAAGCTAAACCCTAGCTATGTCTTCTCCAATCCTCCAGCAGCCGCCAGCCACCATGAATGCTGAAGAAGAGGATGCACCAGCTGATGAAACTTGAAAACTAAGAGGAAGAATAGACCCAACTCGTCGCACAACAAGCACAGCTCCACAACCACCGTCAACACCAAAGATCGTCCGGACAAAAGGTAACATGAGGCAACCTAGCTTCAAGGCTCCTTGAACTGAAATCCTGACGAGATATAATCGTCATGCATCTCCGAATCACTGCACATAAGAGTGAAACAAGGAGGAGGACAAACAGAAACAAAGAGGAAGAAGCAAACCAAAGAACAGATCTATGGCTCCAATGTATCCAAGGCCACCAAAATCACTCCGAAAATCAGAGGAAAAGGCAGGAAAATGCTCCATGAAAGGAGACAATCAAAGGCTCCATGAAGGAGACAACAAAGGCTCCACGAAGGAGAAAGACAAGGCTCCTTGAAGGAGAAAAAGGATAAATGTGAAGCTATCACTTAGGGAAACGGAAAAAGCAAAAAGGAAAGCAAGCGTGGAGGAGAAACGGAAGGCCGCCGCCGGTCACCCGAAGGTGCCGGCGGCAACCACTGCTGAAGAAGAAGAGTAAAAGAGGAGAGAAGGCAGAGAAAAAAGAAAAGAAGAGAGAGAGGACTCAACCCTGCATAACCTTAGTTTCATAACCCATAATTTAAAGCTTTTAAGACCAAAGGGTCTTCCAATCATGGGATAAACCCAACCAAAAAAATCCAAATCTTATTTAAGGCTTTTTCATCATTGGTCTTAAAAAATGTGGCCCACTTATTTCCCTCCTACCAAGACAATCATTACTCAATCACACTCATTTTATCCACTTAATTAAACTTAGACAATAGATGTAAAGTCACTTTGTCCACTTAATTAAACTTAGACTAGATTTAAAGTAACAAAATAATAAAATATATTCTAAAATATGGTGTTGTAGTGGGAATGGTAATCCGTTGGTTAGATTAATAATCGATCGAGCGATTTAAAATTGCAAACTTCTTAACCGTTAACCAACCAATTTGGTATCGACTTCACCGATTGAAGAACCGAAGTTGGTCGGTTACATCAATTTTGTTTATAATAATTAGAATTGTAACTACTGTCCGATCAAAGTTGATCGATTACTCAATTTTAACCTGTAACCATAACCATATTTTACCATCATCGAGAATAATTTTTGCTTTTATCGAAGAAAATATTACATATTATTATTTATTTTTATTCAATAATAATCTAATAGCCTAGTGGGATTTGCCATCTTAATACTCCCAATCCATGTGCTCACAGAGGATATGCCAGGCATGAATAAACTTAAATGATTTTCCTGCGTTTTCCGACTCGATTATTTGTCTTGCTTGATCGAGTACATTGGATCCACCCGCCGGAGCTGCATTTGCCTTCCGAACACATTCATTCCATACATTACATTGATGGTTGATAATCTTGAATCGGGCTTGCAATGCCACCTTCGTACGATCCATCTCTGAAAGTTCACAATATCTAGTGTGAACACGTTCCCAAAACCTATCTAGTATTTGGCAATCATCAAAGCTCCCGAGCTGCGAAATTTCCATCCATGCCATGCATAAGGCTTCATCCTCGTTCATACTCCAACGAATGCCTCGAATTGCAGCAGCCATTATAAATTTTTAGAGAGGTTGAGACTAGATACACTTCTTTAATGTGGGAGTGATGACTTCAAATAACAACCAAATAACATGTGGTAGCTGAAGGTTGGTAGATCTATCGGTAGTTTTAAAAAATTCACTTTTTTCAAGTTATTTGTAACCAAGTTGTTTTATTTTGTTTAAAAAATTAATGTTCAAAATTTTTTTTTATCGAAATGTTCTTTTTAATTAAATATAGTAGTGTATGTATAAATGATAATCAAGTTATAAATTTATAAACTAAATATCTACTCTAAAACAAATTATAATACAACTTCATTATAAGCCTTCAAATTATAAGACATTATGATTGGAAAAAAATTTACCTTTAGTACTATTATTTACTTTTTGAGGTCTTAAATTTTGGATTTTGAGTCCTTAAGATTGGAGTTGGTCTAATACGTTGGGAAATTTTAAAAATATATTAACTCTATAAATAACAATGATACCAAGGGATACCTAAAAAGGTAGTACGGCGGAAAATGTGCAGTAACTTCGTCCTTGTCTCTCTAAACCGTCTCTCATCGTGAAACAGAAGAAAGCACGACAAAACCAAATTTCTCCCATAAAAGAGAACAGCTTTTCCCTGACTTAAAAACCGTCGGGAACAAACGGCGTTGCCTGTAAGATAAGCAGTGAGCCAATCAAGAGTTGACAGACACATTAACGGCCGTTTGTGGTCTCTTCCTTACCAGGCCACCTTTATCAAATATATATATCTTTGTGGTCCCTGACCCCCTCTGACGTTGCAAGGCACGGGCTGTAGCCGGTCCAGATGACCGGTGAATGTCAGTTAGCCCATGGACAATGGTTAGAAATTGACCGTAGTTGAAATGATTGCCCACAGTTTTGACTACTATGGTTAACTCTCGACTTCTTCCCCAGACAAAGAGAGAGAATGACAGAGAAGAGAGGGACAAGCAGGAGGTAGAGATAGAAAGAGAAGAGAGGAGAGAGAGAGAGAGAGAGAGAGAATTGGTAAGCTCAACAACACAAAAACCTGTGGTGGTTGGTTGAACAAGGATAGAAACGGGAGAAAGGGAGACGACGAACAGACAGAGAGACAGAGAGACCAGAGAAGGGGAGCAGATTTTTTCTGCAATTGTCACTGATTTTTTCTACTCTGGCACCGGGTCGGCGGATTTCGTAGCTCCGATTGGAAGCTGGAGATATAGAAAGGCTGGATATGGTGGATTAGTGTGGATATTTGAGCTGGTTTTCAAGAGATCTGAGCGGATACAAGAGATAGGTTTTGGTTAAATGGCATCTTCCGAGATGTCAAGGAAAGGTACCAGCTGCAACGTCAGAGGAGAGAGCTTCTCCTCTGTATACAGCGAGCAAACCGAAACTAGGAAAGCCATAGAAGGCCAGAAAGGAGTTCCTGTTGCTCATTCCGGTGCTCCTATCGGTAAATTCTGATCGACCTTGTTTCGATTTCCTATGAAATTACGGTACTCGCAGTTTTAATTTTGCGTATTCGATTTTACTTACTGTTTGGTGGTTTTTTTTCACTCGTGTTCATCGGTCCAGACGCTGAAGCTGCTTTGTACAAGGAGTTATGGCATGCCTGTGCTGGTCCTTTGGTGACAGTTCCTCGCAAGGGAGAGCTCGTTTACTACTTCCCCCAAGGACACATCGAGCAGGTTGCTGTCACACCATTGCTAGACGTTTTTAAAATTCTTTTTCCTCTTTCACGAACAAGTTATTTTTGTTCTGGCTTTTGGGTTCTTTGGCCGCTCTCATTCGTTTGGGGTGCTTTCTTGTTCAGCCGCTTCTTCAGAAACGCTCGGCTATATTCTTGTTTGTATTTGCAAATCCAGAGTTAATTCTTAGATCTTTGCTAACATAACGACTCATGATCCGTTCAGGTCGAGGCATCTACAAATCAAGGGGCGGATCAGCAGATGCCTCTTTATAATCTTCCGTCTAAGATCCTGTGTCGCGTGCTTAATGTTGAGTTGAAGGTAAAGGAATTATCTCTGTAGCTGAGGAACCAGTTTCTTTTCCTAGTTTAAAATTTGTAAATGTTTAGTAATTATAGTAGTGATTGCTGCTACTTTCTTTTAATGATGCACTTTGTGTACTTAGGCCGAACCAGATACGGATGAGGTGTTTGCACAAGTAACCTTGTTGCCAGAGGCTAATGTAAGTGCTTTATTTCCTGGAGGCGTTATTGCTTTGAGATGTTCAATTTTGTTTGAGATAGTAATTTTAATTAGTTCTGTTTTTACTTATTTATGATTATCAGCAAGCTGAGAACGCAGTGAAGAAGGAGTCGCCTCTGCCTCCTCCTCCAAGATTTCATGTACACTCGTTTTGCAAGACCCTGACTGCATCAGATACCAGCACTCATGGTGGGTTTTCAGTGCTTAGGCGACATGCTGATGAGTGTCTTCCACCACTGGTATGATTATTCCTTGTGAGGCACATACACTTGTATTTAATCTAAACCCTACTTAGAGTCTTACCTTTGCTACGTGCAGGATATGTCACGACAACCTCCGACCCAGGAGTTGGTTGCCAAAGATTTACACAGCATTGAATGGCGTTTCCGTCATATTTTTCGTGGTACCTTTTGATGCAGAGCAACCTATGTTGTTATATATATATAAACACTATTATTTGTAGTTTCCCTTCTACTCAGTCTTGCATATGGCTAATACCATTTGTTTGCAAGATGTTGCATGCATTGCAATGGATAATTCCTTTCCATATTGCAATATGCCTTACTCCTGTCCTTATTTATGGAGTGTTGGAATCATCTTGCTGTATAAATTACCTTATTTCTAATTTTACCTTCAAACATGTATGCTAGGTCAACCAAGAAGGCATTTGCTCCAGAGTGGATGGAGTGTCTTTGTTAGCTCTAAAAGATTGGTTGCTGGTGATGCCTTCATATTTCTAAGGTTGGAAATCTCTTCATAGGTCTTAATTATTGAAATTAACATGCCATAATGAACTTTCTAAAATTGTCTTCAGAGGTGAGAATGGAGAGCTCCGTGTTGGTGTTAGACGAGCAATGCGACAACAAGGAAATGTCCCCTCATCTGTTATTTCCAGCCACAGCATGCATTTGGGCGTTTTAGCCACAGCCTGGCATGCAATTTCTACAGGAACCTTGTTCACTGTTTATTATAAACCAAGGTATGTGGGTGGCTTGATTCAGGGGCTGGCCATAGTAAAGTGGGAAGTGGAACTTTGATTTCCTAATCTTGGTTCTCACATGTGGTTTTATTTGATAACTTTTTTGTATCCCCATTATTTTAAATATCGATTGAATTTGAGGTTTGGTGTTGAAAAAAACTGTTTTCTCACGATAGAATGATAGCACGCATAATGACAGTTGCAACTTCTTTTTACAGGACAAGTCCATCAGAGTTTATTATCCCATTTGATCAGTACATGGAATCAGCGAAGAGTAACTATTCTATTGGCATGAGGTTTAAAATGAGGTTCGAGGGAGAAGAAGCTCCTGAGCAAAGGTGTCAGATCTACTCCTTTGCTCTTCAGTTTGTTATGTTACTCAACTAGAATCTACTGGTGTCAAGTTAATTGATGCATTATGGTTTTTTTTTTTTTTTTTTTGCATTTTTTCATTGCAGATTTACTGGAACTATAGTTGGGATAGAAGATGCTGATCCTAAAAGGTGGCAAGAGTCAAAATGGAGATGCCTGAAAGTAGGATTTGTAGCATTCTTTACTGAATAATCTATTATCTTGTGTGAAGGTGCTCAAATTGATGTTTTGGATGTCGACTCCAGGTGAGATGGGATGAAAACGCGGGCATACCTCGTCCCGAAAGAGTTTCTCCCTGGCAAATTGAACCTGCTTTGGCCCCTCCTGCTCTAAATCCACTCCCGATGGCGAGGCCAAAGAGGCCACGAACAAGTATTATCCCAGCATCACCTGATTCTTCTGTGCTCACCAGAGAAGGTATGGTCATGCAATGTAGTCTCCTGGTTTCCAGTTTGATGTATGCTATCAAAATACTTTTTTCTAATGTCTGTCTAAAATTCAAGTTTATGAGTTGTCTGTTTTATTGGAATAAACAGTTTTGTCCAAAGTAACTGCAGACCCACCACCGGCTGGTGGATATTCGAGGGTCTTGCAAGGTCAAGAATTATCGACCTTGAGAGGCAATTTCGCTGAGAGCAATGAGTCTGACACTGCTGACAAGTCTGTTATATGGCCATTATCTGTTGATGAAAAAATTGACGTCGTTTCTGCTGATAGAAGAACTGGACATGAAAGCTGGATGCTGCCAGTGAGGCATGAACCAACTTACACTGACTTGCTGTCTGGCTTTGCCGGAAATGCTGATTCATCCCAGGCTTGTAGTTCACCCTTTGCTGACCGATGCTCTGTTCCTGGTAATTCTATGAGGAAGCGTGCAGCCGACCAGGATGGCAAGTTTAACTTGCTTGGTAATCCATGGTCCTTGATGCCATCAGGCCTTTCACTTAAGGTGTCTGATTGTAATATGAATGTACCGTGGCAAGGTGGTGATTTAGGTATCCCAGTGCGGGCTAATTCCAGATACAGTGCTTTTAGTGAGTACGCCAAAGCAGATCAATCACATGTCAACTGGTTGATGCCTCCACCATCTCAGTTTGACCATCATTCCCAGACGAGAGATATGATGTCAAAGAATATACCGGCTCCAGAACCTGATGCTGGGAAATCCACTGATGGAAATTGCAGGCTGTTTGGCATTCCACTCATTAGTAACTCTATGGTTCCTGATGTAGCGGTATCACACAAGAATTCTATGAATGACTCAGTTGAGCATGCAAATGCTCCTAGTCTACATCATTGGGAATCTGATCAACTGGAGCATTCAAAGAGTAGCAAAATGACTGATGACAGTGAGCATGAAAATCGATTTGAACAAGGTCGTGCACATTCACATGCACGAGACAATCATGGGAAGTCTCAATGTGGTTCAACTAGGAGTTGCACAAAGGTATAGTACTTTCAGGAAAAATATAAAATTTTATGGTCAGGTTGTTGATTTTCTTGGAAGTTGGAATCTGAATTATCTGATGGTTGCTTCAGGTTCACAAGCAGGGGATTGCTCTTGGTAGATCTGTTGATCTGAGCAAGTTCAACAACTATGAACAATTGATTGCTGAATTGGACGGGTTGTTTGACTTTGGTGGTGAACTAAATGATCCCAAGCAGAATTGGATGATCGTGTATACGGATGACGAAGGAGACATGATGCTTGTTGGAGATGACCCTTGGCAGTATGTATATCTATCCTTGTGTATTGTGGGACAGTTATTGCTTGAAGGTCTTGCCTATATCACTTACATTATGAGTAAGAGACTGATCCGGAAATCTTTGGTAAAATAAAAACAGGGAATTTGTAGGGATGGTCCGGAAGATTTTCATCTACACCAGGGAAGAAGTACAGAAGATGAATCCGGGGAGTTTGAACGTGAAGGGGAGCAGTAATTGTGATGGAGAAGGTGGTGAAATGAAGCAATCGGGATGCTCGTTGGCTTCTGGGTCCGAGAATTGAAGCAAAGGAAGAGAAGAAGCCGTTGGATTTCAGTTGGTAGGTGGTGTGAATGAACAATGAACAATGAACAATGTGTGGCATATTGGATTTGGATGAATAGTATGATAGTGTATAAACCAAACCGTGAATCTAACAGTATGGTTATTGTGATTGCAGATAAGATTGGGCAGCAGGTGGCAGATGTGGGGGTTTAGTTAGTGGTGAGCGGAATATTGTATATCGCTCATCACAGGGATTAGATTACCAGTAAATCCAATTTTGGACGATTTCTGGAGTGGAGCTATTGAATGATGTCCTGATATAATAAAATAATATTATATACGTAAGGAAAAGAGGAATCAAAGAAGGAGAAGATGATGTGTAATAGTATGATTAGTTAGTACTTAGTAGGATTTGGTAATGATTTTCTTGTTTTGAATGAAAATCCTATTTGTAAATAGCAGCAGCATGGGTTTAGTCTGAATGTACGTAAAAGAAGTCTAAGAGTGTATACATGGGTGGTGGTTATAGTCTAGTATAAATATTATTGAGGTAGGCCTGCACCAACAATCTTGTATCTAATTAGAAGAATGAAGCGTGAGTATGTATGTATATGTATATAATGTAGTGCCCTTATTCTTCAATGGATAGATGCATACGTTTGTATTTGGTGGACAGAAAATGATGGGGGTCCTCCAGACAGGAAAGGAGAAGAAAAGCAGTTTGGCATGTGAGGAAGTGGGGCCTCCTCATCTCCTCAGCTTAGAACTGGTGAGTGACGTGTTTGCATATTATTGATGGTGGTGGTGGTGGTTGCAGGTACGGTTTATGAATTGTCATCAAAACAATCTGCAGAAGATAAGAGTTGTTTGTTTGGTGGTGCGGTGCCGTGCCCGTGCTGCCTACTACTGCTTCTTCTTCAACTTGCCCATCTCAACAAACAATACATTTCTATTTTCTATTTTCTATTTTTATATATTTTATATATTTGAGGAATGGGTGGGTTTCATTTCGAATGGCATAGGACGAGCTGTGAAGACTGACGCACATGCCACTTTGGAATAGCATAGAAAGAGATAGGATGGGTGCTGTACTGACTTTGCTCCTTATCCTCAAGGGGGTAGGTTTGGAGCTATATCACAATTTTGTTGTATCTTTACACGTGTTAGGTGACGTGGAATAAGTTTGAATTACAAGTGTATTCCACGTATCAGCCAGTAAGAGGTTTCAATAATTTTCAAAACAAATATATAACATTCCTAACAAAACTTTGTCAAAAATGGATGAATTCATTCATGTTGAAGTTAATATTTTCTATTCATTTTCGTGTGGTCTAAGTCGATTGAATCCTAGATATATGATTATTTTGGGTAATTGACTTAAAGAGTCCCGTAAGTTTCGGCGCATAACGCAACGGTCACTTGTATATAAAATCCTTCAAAACGGTCCCGACCACTAATTCTGTCCACGGCTGTCCAAATTTTTCGTTAATTTTTGCCACATAGGATGCTTGTTTGGCCTGCCACGTCACAACTTGCTTAGTCACTACTGCCTGCTTTGGAACAGGTCCAAACGGTTTAGAACCCAAAGATTATAACCAAACCGAATAGAAATGATTGAACCTATTACCCATCCCCTCGTCTCCCTCTCTCTCAATCTCTTTTCGATCCGAATGCCGGAGTTCAGATCCGCCGATGAGTTTCATGTATGTACCTTATTTCGGATGGTAGATGCTCTGCTGCTTCAGCATCTGGAACACCTCGACAGACCGCTGCCACTGCTTGTTCGCGATGGCATCGGAGAGGGATTCGGTGACGGTGTTTGCCCACGCTGCCGCGTTTTCCTTCCGATCGAGCTTCTTCTTCACATTGTTGAGCGGCGTGTTGCGGCGGTCGGAGTTGGGGATTTGTGTTGTTCCAGGGAATTTTTCCTTATCACGAAACCTAGCCACTTTGATTGGGACTGGAGATTAGTCGATTAAGGTGAGATAGTTCCGATCAATGAATTCACCGGAGGGAATATTATATGGAAGAGGGTGACTGTTAATGGTGGCCGGAGCTCGATTCGGATTGGCTGGATTTCTTTGGTTTCTCCCGCCGGCGAGATGGCGGTGGTTTAAGGAAGATGAAAGTGTTTGTGGGTTATTTGCACCACCATTAATTTGAGAGACTTTTGAAGGAGTAGGCTTGGGTTATTTGCTCTCGTTGGTTGTAGAAGTGGGCCATATTCGCCTCACCATTTCTTGAAGAGATTGACTCGTCGGAGGGAGCAGAACTCATCGGCGGATCTGAACTCCGGCATTCGGATCGGAAAGAGATTGAGAGAGGAGGGAGAAGAGGGGATGGGTAATAGGTTCAATCGTTTCTACCCGGCTTGGTTCTACTCGTTGGGTTCCCAACCGAGACGAACCAAACTGCAGGGACGGTGACTAGGATATTAACTGACGTGGGAGTACAGCGAGGCGGCCTTGGTGGCAAAAATAGACGGAAAATTTGGACGGCCGTGGACGGAATTAGAAGTCGGGACCGTTTTGAAGAATTTTATACATAAGTGACCTGCGCGTTATGTGCCGAAACTAACGGGACTCTTTAAGTCAATTACCCGATTATTTTGTGTAGTGGGAGTGAAGTTTGCAACCTCAACAATAAAATAGTAATTTTGTAAATGGGTTAAAGTTCTCTTTCATCTAGTGATAAAAAATTAGCATAACTCTCACATTTCAAATTAGTTTTCAGGAAAAAACTTTTAGCGTGTGTAGGTTCAGAAAACCTCTAAGCTTTCTAACTGCGCGATCTCAACCTTCCTCGCCAGAAGGGCTTCTTCCCTCGGTGGGTGTGCTCCTAGGGGCTCATCCGGTGTGGGAGGGGATATGTGACGTGACCATGCCCGACGACGTGACCAAGCCCTACTCGACATTACCACTGACGCTGAGCATTGTCGGGTACCTGATGCCGAGCCGCGACATCAACAATACATGGAGTGGCCACCCGCTGATGTCGAACCGCAACATCACCAATGCAGGTCCTAAAGTGCTGATGTCAACCATGGCCCACCAGGACACCGTGGCCGACCAGGACTCTGATGCTGACCAAAGCATTGCTGTCGAGCCGATGCTAGGCGCTAAGACCAAGCCACCATCTGATTCTGATCCGAATGCTGATGCCGACTAGATCTTGATGCCAACCCGGACACCGAGGCTGGTGCCGAAGCCGAGGAACATTCGGATGCCAACCGAAAGATTGAATTCGCGCCACACCCGAATTACAGCGGTTTCGACCGAGACCAGGAATCCGCGACATGCTAGGATTCCTGAAGTCGTGACCGAGAAACTCGATTTCCTTGTCCAACGTGGAGTGGGAAAGCCAGGCGATGAGCTGTCCTTGCTAGATTATGACTATAGTGACCAGATTAGGAGTCTTGAGACTTATTCAGAGTTTTTCCTTTTTAAAGTTTTTAGTCGGATTTATTTTCCTTTTTAGGAGTCGGATTTATTTTTCCTTTCTAGATAGGCTTTTGATTTTAGACTTAATTTCGTACAAGGAAACGGAGAAGTCTTGTGGCCGACCCTAACCCTATATATAAGAACCATTGTACACGTTTTGAAGAGAGATAGATGATAATAAACAAACTTCGGTTTTTCTTTGCATGAAATTGCAATTTCTTTTCTTTACGATTTTCATGGAATTGATTGTCTTCTAGAATTAGGTTTATCGAGTTAGAGTCATCACCTCTAATTCATGGCACCATTCGACCTGGATACTTCGGATTTCTAGCTCTTTATAGCTAGTGGGTCCAAGTCCGTTTCCATCCCCAGTTTTGTACTCGATTATAGCTGGCCTCTAAGGTCCTCAGAACTCCTCGATGTTTGTTTTTCTCTTTCAGTGTTTAAGGATTCACTATTCCATTGGTGTTGGTCGTGGCTGCAAGCGGAGCCAAAGTAGCTGTAGCTGCCGATGAGGGAGCTTCGTCCTTGGGGGTTAGATCTTGGGCTAATATGGTCTCTGATCCCACCACTAACTTGAGGTTCATTAAATACTTGGATCTATAATAATCGATGTTCTCATGATACCTAATGAATTCGTGGAGAAGGGTATCCAGAAGTTGAAAGCGGTTGATGTTGCCCAATTCATGGGACCTTCTCCTCCTCTACGAGTGTTTCCAAGTATGCCACGAAGATTATGGGGTCATGAGGGCTCGGTGCTGATATCCAAGTTGGCGGATAACTTCTATTTGTTGGAGTTCAACTCAGAGCGCCTCTGTAGCTGGGTTCTTGAGCGTTTGTGGCATATCCACAACTCAGGATTGATCATGAAGAGATGGGAGAAAGGTATACAACCACTGGACTTATTCGAAGGATACTCCTGAATGGACTGAGCTTTGAAAGGTTCCTCTAGTGCTGATTACAGTGGATGGGGTGAGCTAGATTACTAACAAGATAGGTAAGCCTCTGAACAAGTTTGTGAGAGATGGAGTTAATATTCGTGTGTGTGTGTGTTTTGCGTGAGCGTGCAATTCCTTGTCCATCTGTTGTTAAAGTTGTTATTGCTGATGATGAGAGGTATGAAATAGAGGTATCTCAACATAGCCCTAGGGAGTATAAGAGAGCCATTATGTGCACATGCCCCACACCACTCGCAATCAACAACTAAGACAGAAGCTGATGGAGGGTTGATGGGGGCGCCGACCTTCTTGAAGTGTTTCTGGACTTCGACCTTGATCTGTTCTTTGAGGCCTAATTGACTGTTAGTGCCTTCAGACTCTCTCTCTCAGTTCCTGGATTTAGAAGCACAACTTGCAAAGTGTAGAAGAGCAGCTTCTGGGGTGAGGGCAGTACAATCTCCTTCAGCTAAGGAGTCAACCCACTTAGTGGATTCATCATTCATGCCTCTAGCAAAGATCTCAACCAATTTTTTCTGCTCGAACCCATGGCGAGGACAGTTTTAGAGGATCTCTTGAAATTCATTCCAAGCATCATAAAGGATGACTCCCTCCTTTTGTCTGAACCGGACAATGTTGTCCTTGTATGATGTGGTTCTGGATGGAGGGAAGTATTCATCCACAAAGTCTTGGGCGAGAGTATCCCATTGTGTGTAGTGGCCAGGTGGCTTGCTATTAAGCCATCTCTTGGCGGCACCCCTGAGTGAGAATGAGAATGCTCGCAAGCAGAGAGTGTTCTTGTCCAGATTTCCCATCTTGAAGGTGGCGCACATAGCAAAGAAGTCTGCCAGATGAGTGCAAGGATAGTCATGTGGCTTCCCTTCAAACGGATTATCCCTAGAAATCATACCCATGAATGGGATCTTGATCTCATATTCAGGACTAGCTTCATTGGCCGGAATAGAGATGCTTGACCGGACGCTAGTCGCGCTCGGTTTATTGTAGTCCGCCATGGTGCGTGGAGCAGCCATTGCGGGAGGTGGAGCGGTGTGAGGAGTAGGTGGTGGAGAATCAGAAGACTTAGGAGATGAGGGTGATTCTCCCATAGTCTCCTCGATTTTGATGGGGGGAAGTGGATCGGTTATCACTTGCTTATGTCCTTGCTGTTGCTTTGCCGGTAGAGAACTACTAGGAACGTCTATGCTCTTAGTCTTGGTAGATTTGAGCCGAGAACGAGTAGCTGGACGGTTCATATACCTGCATTCAACCTACAATTCAACAAAAACAAGAACAATCGGTGTAAAATCGAAGTGTGATGGAAAGTGATAAGATGGAAGGTAGAAGAATAATTGCGAAATCTTCTTTCAAGCGTAATAGAAGAGTCCCCGACAACGGCGCCAATTTGATAAGCTGGAGAACATCGATCAAATAACTAACCCACAAAAGTAGGATAGATCGTATTCCACGTGTCTTCTTCTTCATGTTTACTCAAAGTAATTAGCAACTATTCGGTTTAACAAGTTGTGTGGTGTGAGTTCCACGAGATTTATAAAACTAACATGCACGAAAAGTGAATTAATTAAAGCTAATAGTTTGATTGATTGGTTGGTTGGAATTCAATTATCAAGACAAGAGTTTAGAATCGATCCCCCCTAAGATCACCAAGGCATTGACAATCACAAGACTGGAAGGTTTCAGACTTAATTCATTCAATTCTTAATCACCGCCGTAGCTCCTTGTGACATCCCCGCCCAACCGAACGATTTGGAACTTGAGTTTGGGTGATTGAGGCATTGGAAACAATGTTTTCTGGGGTCCCATCGAAGTCTAGGTCGTTTGAATTTGAGTATGGCTGAAGTTACATATGAGCATGTTGTGCTGTGAAGAACACACGCCGTGTGTCTTTATGATACAATCCGTGCTCTTTTTCAATCAGAATTCGTCAAATTTAGCAGAATGAAACACACGGCCGTGTGTCTGTACAACACGCCGTGTACTTGTAAAACACACCGTGTGTCTTGGTATGACTATAAAAATACGGGTTTTGACGGATTTCAAGAACTTTCCCCCCTCTCTCTCTACGAAAACCCTTTTGACGAACCAATATTTTCCCCACTTAAAACCTCGAATCCGGGAGCAACGGGTGTATGATCGATGATCCATTTTCTCCTGTGTATTCCTGGAGATGAGAGGAAGAGATCGTATATCTTGGTTCCTGAAGTGGTGGAGTGAGGCCCTGTCCGTAGAAAAAGGAAGAGATATGTTTTTGGAGCAATAGAGCTTGGCCGTTCGGGTTTCTAGAAGTTGTTTAAAGCCTCGTCTTCTTTTCAGGTGAGAGTTTAGCATACGATAGGTAGTGCTGGTCGTTGTGAGGAGTTGAAATCTGACCTAGATAAAATTAGGGATTGCATGAAATTGGAAGAGAGTAAAAGATGTTAACTGTCCTGTGATTGAATGTTGATGATTGTCGATTGAGGAATTGATTGCTGACTGATGTTTTGTTGTTGTTATGCTATGTGTTGGGATTGGGGTAAATGAATTAATGTTGATGATAAATGGATCAGAACTAGTAATGAGTGATCAGAGGGATGGGCTGCGATCATGCTAATTTATGCATATACTCTGTTGTTGTTAGTTGTGGTTGCAGGAGGGTTGTCCTGCCAATGTGGGGTCGTCCTATTAATGATGAACAAGAGGATGACCCTGTCAATGTGGGGTTATCCTATGAAGGAAGAACAGGAGGGTAAACCTGGACTCACGACATGGCTATCCCTGTACTTGTAGGTGGAGGTGGCCGGTGATGTAGCCTTTTACCCTTGATTGGTTGTGATGTGTGAATCGTAATTGTAATTGATTGAAGTGCAAAAGTGGAATTAATTGATTTGAGCGAATTGATGTTAGTTGATCAATTGGGTGTATTGATGATTGAGAATTGCGAAGTGAGTGATGAGAATGGATGTGTGTCAGAATTGGTTGAATTATGTTTAAAATCGAGTTAAACAAAATGTGTGGAAATAGATGGATTGTGGTGGTATCGATGAGGAAATTGTTGATGGATGAAATGGATGAGTTGATGGATGGATTTGATAGATGAATTTGATAAATGAGTTAATTGTTGTAATTACTAGAAATGATAGAATCGGAAGGAGCCAACGTTACCCCAAGGAAATGTGTTTGAGTCCGGTCTACGTGGGTAGATCACCTTGGTTGGATATCGAGGATTAGTTCGAGTCGGGTCTACATTGGTAGATCACCTTGGTCGAGTACCAAGGATTAGTTGCTAACTCCTGGGGGAGAGATTATGGTTGTTCATGGAAAAAGGATCCGTTGAGGATGCATTGTGTTGTGATGGCCGGCGGGTAGCGGGGGAAAAACTCCTTATGGCGCCTAATGAACTCACCTAGAGAAATCAGTTGTGAATTGTGTGTGTGTGTGAGCGCGCGTGTGAGCTGATTGTTATTGTGGGATGCCATGTGACATGTTGCTGAAGATTGATTTTTGAATGTCGAACTGATGTGAATCATGAATGCTGAACTAAGAAGTGCACCTATGTGATCACCTAGACTGCTTTAGGAAATTAAAAACAGGTATGGCTGTGTCTGGTTCCAATGTCGGTTGTGTGCGGAGTTCGGAACCGCTCTTTCATATTAGGTTCGGTGCATAGTTAAACCTAGTGGGTTCACTCAATTTCAATAGGAAACTGATCCCCCTCTTCCCCTTTCAGGTGTGCGTCGTTAGTGAGAGTGAGTTGCGGTTCAGGTGTCTCCGGTTGAGTTCAGAGAGTCACTGGTTGGAGCCATGAGGTGAAGATTGACTATTCATTGGAGTTAACTATTTCTTTATTTTTATATTTCATTAGACATTTTCGGTTGGAGATTTTGTAATCATTTTGAAGTTTGGATTTCAGATTTTTGTTATCGGTTGGATTTTGGATTTTGAATAATGGAGGCGCTTCCGACTTACTCTTGATTTATGTTTTAATTTGATTTTCGATGTTGTTTCTCCTTTTATTGTAAATGTTGTATCTTCGAGTGATGCTCATACCAGTTCAACCATGGGTTTACCTGGGTCGGTTCGGTATGGGTGTTACACTCCTTGCCCTTAGGTCTAAGTCCACGAACGTTCGCTACTATTGAACTAGCCATCAAGATCAATTATCCATCCGTGCGTTCGCTTCTGCAACGGATAACTGATTGGTGCACCTGAATTGATTCTATGAGCTACTCTTGAAACGGATTAACCCTAAATGGCTCCTACTAGGGGAGTGATTCCATTGAATAGGTTAACTAATTGATTTGACGTTCTAGAACAAGGCAGACGTTTGCCAACTATCCTTTATTCTAATAAGAATCTAATCTAGGTGATCAAGCCAGAAAAGAAATAAAATTGAAGAACAAATCAATTAAGAACAAGAAAAGACTGAATGAATATCTTACTTCCCGTTGATCCGTGACCACTTTAAAGCTGCGGGTCACTTAGGGTTCATCTAATCTAAGCTAGAAGATTTTTAGCTAATCATATCTAATAAACAAGTATAAAAAACCACAAAAGAATTCATCTTAAGAAGGAAGAACAGAGAGAAACTGTAAAACCTAATTTTGATGATTCCGAGCTGCTTCGATCATGAAAATCTTCAAATCCTATGCTCCGAGCGTCTTTAGGGACTCCAAAATATGCTCTAAACTCTCTTCGAGTCGTGGCTATCCTCTCAAAATTGAATGTTCCGTGAAGAATCTCCCAAAAAGTCTAATTATACCATCCAAGACCTTTTCCTTGTTGAAAAAGGAAAATTTTCCCGTCTGGGGAGCTTACACGGGGTGTAAGTTAAACAGTGTATTTAGCTTACACGGTGTATAAGCTCCAAAATTTAGCATTTTGAGTTTTCTTCAAAACCGGTAATTTCCTTGTGGTTGAGCCTTCTTCCCTCGACCTGAATCACTCCAAGGGGCCTAGAAACCCATGTCACTCAATTCTCCACTCCCGGTTTGATTCCCCAATGTTGGTTATTACCTAAAATCCATAAAAAACTTGCAAAATGACGTAAAATTGCCCTAAGACCGAAAGGGGAATAACTCACTTAAAATCACTCAAACGAGATAAAATCATTACAAAAATGTCGCCTAATGAGGGAATAAATACGTCAATAATTGTGTGCATTATGGAGTCAATTTGGAGGAAAAGAATTTGTGGTAATTGTTTCTGCAGGTTATACAAGAAAATGGAGTTGCTTAAATGGGAGCTTAAAAAGATGAACTCTGAAAGTTATTAAGATATTCATATTAGAGTCAAACAGAAAGAAGAGGAACTTCAACATGGTAAGGCCCTGGCTTTTCAAGATCCTACAGTTGCTAATTTGGAGAATGTTAATAGCATTTATGAGAGTTTTAAGAAGTTGCAGCAAGATGAAGAAAATATCTACTAGCAAAAGGCAAGAGTTAAATGGATTCAACTTGGAGACAGAAATACAAGGCATTCCTTTACTTATGTTAAAACAAGACAGGCCTCTAATACCGTATGCCAAATAAGAGATGAGAATGGATGTTATGGTTGAGCACTTTGAATATGTTGCAAGAGTTGCAGTAAGCTATTATTAGAAACTACTAGGTAGTGATCATGATGTTAACATGGATAGTATCCATGGTCTTATTAAGAGAAAGTTAAATGGAGAGTAAATGGATAGTTTGGTGAAATCCATAACAGAAGAGGAAGTGAAGTCGTCTCTTTTCAATATTTCTAACACCAAAGCACCTGGACCTGATGGGTACAATGAAGGCTTCTTTAAAACCTTTTGGAAGGTAGTGAAGGACGATGTCTTTGATAATGTCAGAAGCTTCTTTGGCAATGGTTATATGCCTAAATATGTGAAATCCATTATTTCAACCCCGATTCCTAAGAAAAACAATGCAACTGTTATGAAAGAGTTTCGACCTATCTTGTGTTGTAATGTGATTTGAAAAGTGGTTTCGAAGGTTTTGGACAATAGATTGTCTGCTGTGTTGCCTCATTTGATCTCTCAGTCTCAAACATCTTTCATCAAGGGGAGAGGTATAGGAGATGGAATTCTTCTAGCACATGAGCTCCTTAGGTGCTATACAAGATAAGGTATATCACCATGTTGTGCTATGAAGGTTGACTTAATGAAAGCCTCTGATTCAGTGGAATAGACTTTCCTTTTAGAAACTTGGAGATCTATGGATTTCCCTAATATATATGTAAACTGGATAGCTTCTTGTTTTCACTCCTGTATGTGGTCTGTGAATGTCAATGTCACTTCTAAAGGTTACTTTCCTGCCAAAAGAGGTTTGAGACAAGAAGATCCAATCTGTCCTTATATCTTTGTTATCTTTATGGAGGTCCTAAGTTGCTTATTTGAAGACTCTATTGCTAGGAAAGCTTTCAGTTTCATCCACAATGCAAAGGTATTAAGCTGGCACACCTTAGTTTCCCTGATGACTTATTAATTTTTACCAGAGCAAATGTTTGATGCCATAGCTGAAGTAATTGTTGTGTTGAAGACTTTCCATGAGTATTCTGGCCTGAATTTTAATCCAGATAAAAGTCGTATTTATCTGGCGGGTGTAGATGATGATATGGCTAAGGATTTAGTTCATACTTCAAGGTTTTGTTAGGGTGAGTTGCCCTTCAGATATCTTGTAGTGCCACTCACCTCTGGTAAACTCAGAAAAGGGGACAATAAATCTCTCATTTGCCGTATTGCAAGCAGGGTCACTAGTTGGAGGTTAAAACTATTGTCTTATGTTGGTAGATGTCAATTAATTGAATCGGTTGTGAGGGATCCTCCAGTATTGGAAGTCCCACTTTATCCTACCCTCAGACCTGGTAAAAGAGATTAAGAGAATTTGTACTGACTTTCTTTGGGGGAAAAACAGATGGGAGGGGAAAAGTTAAAGTAGCTTGTAAATTCATTTCTCTGCCTAAGGAAGAAGGTGGCTTGAGGCTTAAGGATATGAGAAGCTGGAACTATGCTAATGTCATTAGACATATTTGGTGTATTTTGTTGAAGTTTGGTTCCCTTTGGGTGGTCTGAATCTTTTGTTACATGAAAAAAGGATTTATGGGATGTGAGGCCAATGATTGGCTCTTGGCATTGGCTCAAACTGTTGAAGTTACGACAAAAAATTAGGTAGTTTGTGGATATAGATACAGATGGTGACTTCACTTGGTGTGGGAAGTATATGCCTCACTTTAAATCGAGTATAGTTTGGAATACTATCAGGGAGATTGGTATCCGAGTTCCATGGTATGTGGCTGTTTGGTCAGGTCTGATTATTCCAAGAAGGTCTCTCACTGCTTGGCTAATAGTCACTAAAGAACTTTATACTAAAGACAAGGTGATCAAGTGGGATGCCTCAATTGATAGCACCTTCGTGCTCTGTCATGTGGTAGATGAGAATCATGAACACCTCTTTACTGATTGCATCTTTACTAAGAGGGTAGTAAATGCTGTTCTTCCCCACCTTAATGCATTGGACTGGGACAACATGGTACAGACTGTTTGTTCTTGGAATACTGGAGGTGGCATTGGAGCTACAAGACTCCTTCTTTGGCGTGTAATGATTCGCCATGTATGGGTGGAGAGATGCAACAGGGTCTTTGGTAAACCAAGCAAAAACAGTCACTTCCTTAGTGGCATTATTAAGGATGAGATCCGATAGTTTGGTATTGGTAGTAAACATAGAATGAGTATAGATAATATTTGGGATAATGGTGTTTTGCCCCCCTCTACTTTGCCAAGTTAACAAACAACCCCCTATACTATGAAATGATCAATTTACCCCCTTCTACTATGCCAACCTAACAAACAGCCCCTTCCATCCAAATTTCCATCCAAAATTCCGTTAAGTGATGACTCACCAATATGACTCATCCACAATTAATGATTGTATATTGCCACATCATTAATGACAGTACATTTTAAGTACAAAAGGAAATAAAAATATTAATTTTAAATTTATAAATTAAAAAGTATATATTTAATTTTTTTTATGGATTTTTATTTTTAATGTTATCAATTAAATAAATATTTTGGATTTAAAATTTCAAAGTTATTTTAGAAAAAAATGTATATTTATTTTAGAAAAAATTAATTTCATTTTTAATATTAAAATCCATAAGGGAAATATTTTTAAAAAATATTTTTATTTTTTATTTATAAATTTAATTTAATTCTTTTTATAATTTTTCTTTTTTTCTTTTTAGTTCAGTTGAGATGGATGAAAGTCGTTGATGTGGCAATGTACAGTCATTAATTGTGGATGAGTCATATTGGTGAGTCATTACTTAACGGAATTTTGGATGAAAATTTGGATGGAAGGGGTTGTTTGTTAAGTTGGCATAGTAGGAGGGGGTAAATTGATCATTTCATAGTATAGGGGGCTGTTTGTTAACTTGACAAAGTAGAGGGGGCAAAACACCATTTTCCCATAATATTTTATAGAAAGGATTTTTAATTTTAGTCTCTTATAGGATGCCTCTTTGTACAAATATTCCTTGCTCAATTCATTAAAAATAGCTTTTAGTAATTTTAACATCAAAAGTCTTGTAATTAAATAAAGAATCTAAGATATCACTCTTGATGATATTTAAGAAATTAATAATTTTAGAAATTGATATGAATTATGTTAGAACTTCGTATGAATTATGGTAGGATTTCGTATAAATTATTTTAAGTTCATGCGATCTGACTTGTTTATTCATACATTAGTACTAATTACTTACGAATTCTACATATTGACATAAATTAAAAAAGTAACTAGTGAGTTGGTGTGGTCAAATCAATATCTAACCGATACGCCCAGTTGGACTAGTGGACCAATAAGTTGGTTCAACTAGAGGTTGAAGCTGAGGATGTCCTCGATGGCAATCACCTCCTACATCCTTGCTAGGTCCTCCAGTTTAGGGATGAGGGCGGAATGCGCGTGAGGGCGCATACGCAACATGGGGTCTTGAAGGGGGATTCCCCTCGTGATGAGCTAGCCATACCTTGGACACGGCCATAGCTGCCCCTGACCAAGAGCCAGGTGAAATCCTTCAAGGATAGGATCAATGAATACGTGGAGTGATGTGAACCACAACCAGCTATGCTTCGTGACCCTAACCACCACAAGTTTATCTCCTAGCAACAAGTATAATCTATGGAACCGGGATGGTGAGTACTTGGACCCACTAGCACACAAAGTCTAGGAACCCTAAGTGTCCGGTCGAAGGCGCTCAACGGGTGAATACCCTATACGATAAGCCAAAACCTTAAGCAATGCAACAACAAGCAAAAGCTTGAAGGGAAAAGAACAAAAGTTCTGAAAGAAGTTTATTTAATCAAAGGTTATGTTCTACAAGTGAGGTCGAAGGCCTTTATTTATAGGTGAGGGTGGAGAACAGGCTCTCCAATTCCTCCTAAGAAACTAACACCTAAATTAATAAAGAAATAAAAAGAGTCCTAATTAAACTACTAAAAAGGACTTAAAATAATCCTAAAATAGTCTAAGAAGGAAGCAAAATTCGGACTCATAGTCTTACAAGGAAAAGACTCCTTCCTAAACAAGAACTCTAAAAAGAAAGCTGGAAAATTCCTAAAAAACAGCTAAACGGGTTCTGGAAGATTCAGCCAAATAAATACCAAATAAATTCGGAAAATTAATCCCTTTGGCAGATAACTAGTAGAGGTCATGGGATTCAACTTTCATTTTGGACATCAGCACAAATTCTGTCTCCATGTATCCCATATTCATCAATCTTTGTCAGACTAGGAATCTGTACAAAACCGGGAAATCCTAGCTTGATTAGGATTTCTTGTTCGGATGTACTTGGCATCTTCTCTTCGTGTCCCACATCATTGATGGTCAGTCATCGTTCCTTGGATCAGGCTCAGATGGTGGCCTGATCGTGGCTCCTAGCATTGGCTTCCTCGGATCAGCATCCGTGCTCCACTCTTTTATGCTTAGGCCATGCATCATTCTGGCTTGGTCCAGCTTCATCTTCCTTGTGCCACTCTTATGTCCTCCTCCGAATCTGACTTGGCATGGTGGAGGTTTATACGTGGGAGCTGGGGAATCCTTAGGGCTGAAGTATTCCTGAAGGGCACAACTGGATCTTTGGCTCGGCCCTAAGTGCTCTTCATATGGGCCTTGGCCACGGGTGTGAGCTTGTGCTTGGTCCGACTTGGGGCCTCTGATTTTTCTGGCCAGGCCTTCCATCCTTTGTCTCTGGTGGGCTTCTAGGAACTCCTTAAGAGAGTCTTTGGACAGGTGCTTGGCCTATAGGCCCATAGGAGTCGGTCTGGGGCCTAGACTTGGTGCTAGGCTCGGCCTGGGGCCCGGGTCTGGGCTTGGTGTCAGCATCAGCTCCTGGCGGGTCATTAATCTGGCCCTGGCTTGACTAGGTGCTGGCATCAGTGCCTGGCTGAGGATCAGCATCCTCCCAGGGTTTCTTCTGGCTCCGGGGCTTCGGCTCTCCTAGGCTTCGGGGGTGGTGCTGGCGTAGGCCTGGTCCTAGTATAGTCTCGACCTATCATTAGTGCTGGGGCCGGATCGGTATCGTCACCAAGGCTTGATGCTCGGACTCCTGGTATGGGGTATTTCACTTCCAGTAAGGGAAATCCTCTCTGATTCTCTTCATCTGTTCCGCCATCCCATGTTAACATGGGAAGGTTCGAGCCTGGTGCCCTTGGTGTCGTGTCCATGCCGGTCTTGGTGGTTTAGATCACTTCATTCCCCTCTTCTTGGAAAGGATTCGTCCTCGAATCCGCACCTGGTGAAACCTTAGGAATTATAAAAATAATTACTAGGGCGTATAGGGCTTGACCTAGTGGTTCTTTGGAGCTCCTTGGGGTTTCAGGCCGTACTGAGGCTGGTATGGGGCTCTTAGCTCGGGCCTGGGGGCTTCGGATCGTACCCAGGCTAGTACGAGGGCTCCTTGCTCGGGCGTCTGTGGGTATCGGGGCTGGTACCAGGGCTCGGGCCGAGGGTCATGTTGGGGCTCGTGCCTAGGCTCGTTCTGGGGCACAATGTCGGTGCTGGGGCCGCTTCGGGGCTGGACGCTAGGGCCTGGTGCTGCGCCGGTGCTAGGGCCGCTCTGGGGCTTGGCGCTGGGGCCTGGTGCTGCGCCGATGCTGGGGCCGCTCTGAGGCGGGGCGCTGGGGCCTGGTGCTCCGCTAGTGCTGGGGCCACTCCGGGGCTTGACGCTGAGCACTGAAACCTGGACTGGGGCCAGTGCTGGCGTTGGGCACTGAGCTTGGGCTAGGGCCGGTGTTGGCGCTGGGCGCTGAGCCTGGGCTGGGGCCGGTGCTGGCGCTGGGCGCTGAACCTGGCTGGGCCAGATCGACATTAGCATCGATGCTTGATGCTGGGACTCCTGGTATGGGGTATTTCCCTTCCAGCAAGGGAAATCCTCTCTGATTCTCTTCATCTATTCCTCCATCCAATGTTAACATGGGAAGGTTCAAGCCTGGTGCCCGTGGTGTCGTGTCCACGCCGGTCTTGGTGGCTGGGATCACTTCACGGAGGCTTGAGGCAAGGTGAGACATGAAAAGGAAGTTATACGTTGCTGGAAATGAAGGATTTAACCCCCAAGTCCCAAGCCCTAATGATGATGCCAAGATGGGAGATGGAGCTGAACCGAGCCAAAGTGATGCTGATGTCGGACGCTGATGCTGGTACGAGCTAGGTGCGGACATTGAACACTGATGTTGGTCCAAAACAGACGCAGACATCAGGCCACAGGATGCTAATGCTGGGCGCTGATGCCGGTCTGAGCCAGATGCGGACGCAGACGCTGATGCAGACGCGTCCAGAACCACGCCACAAATCTGCCCGCGACAAGGAAACCCGACTGCGATCAGGATTCCCATCCGGATAAGGAAACCCTGCTACCACACGAAGAACCTAATGTTTCTGATAACGTGCAAATCAGGGTATCAAATACTACCAAGCTAAAAGCAAGATAAATCGTATTCCACGGGTCTCTTCTAATCGTTTACTCAAAGAAGCTGGCAAATTATTCGGGTTTAAACAAGTTTGTGCGTGGTGTGAGTTCCACGACTTCTAAACTAATATGCAAGGAAATTGAAATGGAATTAAAAGACAGATTGATTGATTGAGGTTGACTAACGATTTGACAGACAAAGCTTAGACTCAAATCCCCCTAAGATTACCAGGACATTGACGATCACAAAATCGGCGACTTTCGAGCCTAATTCATTCAGTTCTTAGACACCACCATGACTCCTTACCCTTAGGTCTAAGTTCCGCGAACGTTTGCTCTATCGGATCTAACTACCAAGATTAATTAACCGTCTGTGCGTTCACTTATGCAATGGAGAACTAACAGGTGCAATTGATTAAGATTAATGAGTTACTCTAGAAGCGGATTAACCCTAAATGGTTCCTACGAAAGGCAAACTCCATTGAATATTTTAATTGATTGATTTATTGTTCTAAAACAAGGCAGACGTTCGCCACTATCCTTATTTTAGCAAGATTCTAATCTAGGCGATCAAGCCAGACAAGAAACATAAAACGAAGAACAAATCAACCATGCAAGAGAAACTATCTGAATTAAGATCTAATTACCGCTGATCCGTGACCGCTTTAAAGCCCCGGGTCACTTAGGGTTCATCTAATCTAAGCTTAACAAGTTTAGCTACTCATGTTGAGAATAAAAGAATCAAAGACTACAAGGGAGTTCATCATACAAAGGAAGAACAAAGAAGAACTGTAAAACCTAATTCTGACGACTCCGGCGAAGCTTCAATCTCTGGCAATCTTCACTCCTAGCTCCGAGCACTCCGAGGTGGAAAGACGGTGTCTGGATCTGTCCAGGGGTCCAAGATACTCTCTAAACTCTATCTCTCAGCTCTGAAGTCTGGAATTTTGTATTCCGAAAAAGTGTATATTGAATGACATGAGTGGCGGCTGCTTAAATACTCCCTTTCCTCGTCTCAGATGGAAAAGGGATAAGTTCTTGGCGAGAATATTGGAAGTTCTTACGGAGAACTTATTTGTAAATGTAACTCTAAAAAGCACCGCGAAAATCAATTAGTTTCTTCATAGGTTCTCAGCGAGAACTTGAAAGTTCTCGTCGAGAAATTCTTTGCAATCTTCAAGAGGATTCTCAACGAGAGTTGGACAGTGGTTCCTGAAGGGATTCTCGCCGAGAACATTGACATTCTCGGTGAGAACTTGGGTGCTGGGCAGAATTCTCCAAGTTCTTTAATCGGTTTGATTCTGGATCGATTCCAAGTCATTCTTTAGGGCTCCATCGAATTCCGAACACGTCCGATAGCTATCTATTTGACGGTAAAAACCTGTGTACTCATAGAGACACTAGAAAAGACATCAAATAGACCCGAAATGGACAAAGTAACCAAATCGATAGGAAATAGTGCTAAAGAGTGAAAACACCCTAAACTACCCCTAAAACCATGTTACAAGCAATGAAAATGTCGCTTAAACGGGGCTGATAATCACGTTAATTATAGTGTCATCATTTTCCAAGTCCTTTTAGGAGTAGGAAACATGGAGGCCACGTATTCCTTGCCAGAATAGGACTTGGTCACCTAATCCGTGTTGGTCACGGTCACAATCACCTAATTAGGGTTTCTTCGGTTTAGGCTATTTTTAGATAGTTTTTGCTTTCTTTTCGAATTTCTTCCTTGTTAGTAGATTGTTTAGGAATATTTTACGATTCTAGAATTAGAATAGAAGTAGGATTCAGAGAGCCTGTTCCCGAATCCTCAACTATAAATAAAGGCCATTGGCCACGATTTAGGAACAACTCAGAATACACTTAAACTGAATTTCAAAACTTTTGTTCTTGTTTCCTTCAAGCTTTTTCTCGTTGTTGTTTAGCTTAGGTTTGGTTTATTGTGACTCAAGGTACACATCCTTGACTGCGTGGTACCGTTCAACCTGGACACTTAGGGTTTCCTAGCTCATTATAGCTAGTGGGTCCAAGTACTTTCCACTCTGGTTTCCAAGGTTAGACTTGTTTGTTTTGCTACTTAGCATATTGGTATAGGGTCGCTCCCACGGCTGCAGACGGTTCATATCAGCTAGTATCAGAGCACGATTCAACACTAGGACCACTCTATATTGTTATCTTTCAATTTTTATAATTTTTTTTGAAAACCCCTAAAATGTTTCATCTTGTTTTTCTGATTTCATCTATCTCTCTGTTTTCAGTTGTTCAATTGTTGGAAGGTGGAAAAAGCTTGGTGGCCACGAAAAGATACAAAGGAAAAATATAAAAATATAAAAGAAAAGAGACATGTACAAAAAGAGGTCAAACATAGAAAAATCGACCCAAACAAAACAAGGCCACCATCGCTAAAGTTTGTTATAGGTTGATCTTAAGAAGAGGGGTTTAGTATAGCTTTCATTGTGATTGAAATTCTTGAAACAAAGCCCTAAAATTCTATTGTTTACTATTTGCTTGATAAAGAAGTCATAGAAATAATTTTACTTATGTCCTAGAGTAAACCCTAGGTTATAGGTTTAATTGTGTCATACGTCTTGATATTCTGAACTTGGTAGCTTCGAAGAAACTTGCAACTGCTTGAACTAAGCTTGAAATTTGTGCTGATTTTCAAAATCCTACTTTGAGTGATTACTAAAAATATACACAAGTGGTAAAATCAGAGTGTGTGAGATTAGTTCAATATTCTAGGTTGAGAGATTTGTGAGGCCTTGTTCTTTTCTATATACTAATCATAGAAGATGAGAGAGTGGCGGCTGTGGAGGCACAATTAACGGCTCTCACCCAAACCATCACTAATTTCATGGAGCAACAAAGAGGAGGTGGAGCTGGCCCGAATGGAGAGGAGATCAGGCATCCTTGGAGGAACATCCAGGATATTGATGATGATGTGAGCAGCCTCAAGCTAACTGCCCCTAAGTTTGCTGGCAAAGCAAATGCTGATGAGTACATTGATTGGGAGAGGAGCATGGAAGACTTCTTGGACTGCCATAACTATTCGAAAGGAAGAATGTAACTCTTGCCACTCTTGAGTTTACTGACTATGCTGCCTTTTGGTGGAGTCAACTCAGGCGACAGGTCCAGAGAGATGAGGAGGATCCAATCTTGACATGGAGGGATCTGAAGAGGAGGATGGGGAGAAGATTTATACATGTCGCCTATACACGAGACTTGCATACCAAAGTTCAAACTTTGAAGCAAGGTAACATGTTGGTGAAGGAGTACACCAAGGAGATTGAGTTATTGGTGACCAAGCTGGACCTAAAGGAGGATGAGGAAGCTAGAGTGGCTAGGTTCACAAATGGGTTGCAACAAGACATATTACACCAGGTCAACATAATCAGCTTCATCGATTATGAAGACCTAGTGGCCCTTGCCATCCGTGTGGAGAGGGAATTGAAGAGTGGCATGGGGAGGAAATCCACGACCACGCCACCCACAACCATCCCTTGGAGAGGAAGTTCTAGTGCTCGAAACACACCATGGAGGCAGAATGCTAACCGAAGTGGCGACCCACGACTAAAACCTAACATCCGAGGGTCGACACCACGGGTAAACCCTAGCACTACTCCTACTATCCAGAATTCTAACCCACGACCAAGTGGAATCGTGTGTTTCAAATGCCAAGGGAGAGGACACATGGCCATAGACTGCCCAAACCAAAGAGCCATGGTGATCAAAGAAGGACAGGTGGTCATAGATGATGAAGAAGAGGTGGCCGAAGGAGAGGTGGACACCGGATTAGAAGATGGAGAAGAAGTGGAGCTCGAAGGCATGGAGAAATTTTCAGCAATGTACATGCGTACATTGATTTTGGAGCAGGATGCTGCCACAGTCACCTTTACCGAGGCAGACAACGTGACCACACCGACTGGCACGGTCACCACGGCCACCGTGACCAGCCCTAGAGCCAAAGCAGAGGAGGACACATAAGGAGAAGCCGGTGCCAGCCCCGGTACAGCTCCTGGAGCCAGATCACTGTCGGATCACACCGCCTGGTTCTCAGAAGTGTCACGATGGATTATGAGTGCCCAACCAACAGAATAAGCATGAGAACAGAGGGACAACCTCTTCCATACAAGGTGTGTGATTCAAGGGAAAGTTTGTAGCATGGTGATTGATGGAGGAAGTTGCACCAATGCCGTGAGCTCATAACTAGTGGAAGGATTAGGGCTTCAAATCCAAAGGCACCCCAAGCCTTACAAGCTACATTGGCTCAGCAACAGTGGAGAACTAAGAGTGACACGACAAGCTGTAACATCCCGCCCAACCAAACGGTTTGGAACTCAAGTTCGGTTGACTAGGGTGCTGGAATCAGTGCTTCTAAGGTCCCCTTGAGGTCTGGGACGTTCGTGTATGAGCCGGGTCGAAGTTGAAAAGGGGAATGGTGCAGTGTATAGTACACGGCCGTGTAGTGTGATACACGCCGTGTATCACAATACACACCGTGTATTCCTGATACACGGCCGTGTACCTTAGCGTCAGAATCTCGTCGGAAGTTGCCAGAAATTAATACACGGCCGTGTGTTGAGGGTACACGCCGTGTATCATGGTACACGTCATGTATCATGATACACGCGTGTATCTGGACCTGACATAAAAGGACGGATTCTGCATGAAAATTCATAACTTCTTCATCCTTTCTCTCTCCCCGAAAGAGCCATTGACGAACCAAGTTCAAGCAATCTTCGAAGGGTGATTCCGGGAGCTGTAGAGGTTGGAATTGAGTTCTGTTTGTTGCTATGGATTCGTAGCGACGAGGAGAAGAGACGCTAACCTCCATTTTGGGTTTCTGGGTGTAGGTCGTGAGCAGTAAGGAGGGGTAAAGCTACGAGTTTGGTGGTTGGGAATCGGGTTTCTGAGGAACTAGAAGACGATTAGAGCCTCGTCTTCTATTCCAGGTGAGGGCTTAGCGTTGAGTAGGTAGTTTGGACAGTGTGAGGAGTTCCAATTTCGACTTAGATTAAACCTAGGTGATGCATGAAAATGATGTGTGTAAAAGGGGATAAGCTGAACTGTGAATGTGCCTGATTGCTATTGATGATTGTCGTGGTTGGTTGTGTTGTCGATTGCTATGATGTGGGTTGGGTGTGGACTGAAATGAATTGATTAATGGATTGACATAGAAGTGAGAGTTAGGAGGATTGGGAAATGAGTGCAAGTGCTATGATGTTATGAATTGTCAGTTGTGTATGCAGGAGAGTGGCCCTGCCAATGTGGGGTCGCTCTGAACATGAGGAACAGTGGGTGACCCCTAGACTCACGACATGGCCTCCCGCCTCCCCTGTACTTGCAGGTGGGGGTGGCCGGTGAGCTAGCCGGTTACCTTTTGATTGAGTGTGATGTGTAAGTTGTGGCTATGACAGGAGCGTGGAACAATGGGATGTGCAGTAAACTATGTATTGTGATGTGGTTGTGGATGTTGTGAATGTGCCCTCTTGTAAATGAGATGCGATGAGTTGGAAATATGATGTTGGAACTTGTATGTGAAAGTAGAACCTGAAGGAGCCCACACTACCCCACCCGAAATACCGATGGATTGAGTCTGATTCACTGGGGTGAATCCCTTGGCTGGATACCAAGGATGGTTGTTGTTCTCCTTCGTGGAAGGATCCCTTGAGGATGCGTCGGATGTTGTTCTCCTTCGTGGAAGGATCCCTAGTGGATGCGTCTGGTTGATGTGATGGCCGGCGGTGGTGGTGTGGACAACTCCTTGGCGCCTAATAACTCACCTAGATAATATGAATGTGATTGTTCATGCGATTGTGATTGTGGTTGTGCCTTGATTGATGGATGTGACATGTTGATGTTGTGTGTGTGCGTGTTGTGGATTGGTGTAACTGCCCAACATTATGCTATTGCTTAAATTGTGCTTATGATCGAGAACTGACCAACGTGATCACCTAGACTGCCTAGGGAAATAAAATATGGAAAGGGGTTAGGTTGGTTCCATTGTTGTATGTCTTGTGCGGAGTTGGAACCGCTCCATAGAATATGCCAACGTGTAGGTAGGCCCGGTGGGTTCACTCAATTTCAATAGGAAATTGATCCCTTTCTCCCTTTCAGGATCTCGAGGCTAGTGAGAGCAGTGTCAGTGATAGAGTTGAGGGTGGATTCCGAGAAGTTCTGGACTGAAGCTATGAGGTGAAGACCGGAGCCTACTTGGAGTTGACCTGTTTCAATAGTTTCAGTTGACACTTGGATAATTTTCGGGGTTTCTATGGATTTTTGTATCTTTCGAGGTCATTTGGATTCTATGGTTTTATGTTGAATGAGATTGTACACGTTTTTTGTGATTTTCACGGTTGTTGGAGCCTCCTTGTGCGCTATTACTCAAGCTGTTTTATTTATTTTTATGTTGTTTTACCGCTTAGTAATACTCAGAATCGGGTTCACCATGGGTTTCACGGTTGATCAGATGGGTGTTACAAATGGTATCAGAGCTTGGTTTGTCGGCTGCACGGTTGATCGTTCCTTTCTATGAGGGTAATTATCCTGTTTAGAGGGGGAATGAGACATTGGTAAATGACCAACATTTCAAGGGTTTTCGTCAAATTATTTTAAATGGGTGGGAAGTTTTGAAAAGAAGCGATGAGTTGAACTGTTTGAATTTTCTTGGAAGGTCAACTAAATTGTTTAAATGTCCTCCTGTAGTGAATCCAGTCAAGCAAGGGGAAGTAGGTCCACCGGGAACTCAGGGTTTGGAGGAGGAGCTCTTAGGTTCCAACCAAGTCTGTTGAAGGGTTGGAATTTTGGGGAGTTTAATGGGGAAGTGGCTGATCCTGAGGTGGCCGAGCAGTGGCTTCAAGAATGTGAGTACAAGTTCCTGCAGATGGGACTTGATGAGGAGCTAAAGGTGCAGGCAATGACCTTCCTGTTTAAGGGTCATGCTCTGAATTGGTGGAAGTCGATGCCGCAGAGTCGGGTAGTTCCGCTAGAGATGGAGTTGGATGAGTTTGTTGAGGTATTTCGTGACCAGTTCTGCCCTGACCTTTGGCGCGAGGAGAAGGCCAAGGAATTCATGAGTTTGGAGCAAGGCGAGAAGTCTGTTATCGCATACTACATAGAGTTCACCTCTCTCTCTCTAAGTGGTATGACGAGCGGACTAACCGGGAAAGGAAGCTCATCAGTAAGTTCAAGAGTGGGTTGAAAGTGGAGATTCAGGAGGGAGTCACCACCGCTGATATGGGGAGTCTTGTGTCAGTTAAGGCGGCGCATTGGAGAGGGAGAGGCTGGAGAACAAGAAGAAGGAAGAGAAGAAGAGGAAGGCGTCGGCTCAGCCTTCTCCTTCGGTCACTCATAGCCACCCGACTAAGAGAGCCTAGACATCTTATTCCGGCTTCCGAGGTGCGCAGTCTGCTCCACAGAGGGGTGTGATGGTTTGCTATACCTGTGGTCTCCCCGGTCACAGGAGTGCTACCTGCCGTAGAACGATACGGTGAATAGGAGTGGAGCATCAGGAGGGTTGCCGATGTGTGGAATATGTAAGAAGCCACATTTCGGGGAGTGTCATTTGCTGAGGTTAGCTCCGGTGACCTGCTATACTTGTGGACAACCGGGTCATAGGAGTAAATTCTGCCCGAGGAGGAGTACTGCACCAGCTCAGTCTGTGGGATCGGTGCAGAGGCCTAGGGCTCCGTCTAGGAGCTATGGAGGTAGAGGTGGAGGCAGTGGGGCGAGGAGTTGCGAGTGCTGGTCGAGGAACAGGTGCTAATGCCATGCCCGTTAGATCTGGAGGCGACCAAGGGAGGCTTTATGCTCTAACCAAGGGCGCGGCAGAGAATGCGAACGACGTGGTGACCGGTATGATCTCCATCTTGGATCTTTCCGTTTACGCTTTGTTTGATTCGGGCTCGACCCATTCCTTTGTATCTGAGAAATGTTTGAGTAGTTTGGTGTTGTGTAGTAGTTTGGGTGTTATTTGGGGTGTCAGAACTCCTTTGGGACTTCTGTTCGGTAGATAGAGTGTGTAGAGGCTGTAAGGTGTCAATGGGAGTGTACAATTTTGGTGATTTTGTGGTGCTCCTTTCAACGAATTCGACTCATCCTCGCATGGATTGGTTGCTAGGCAGAGGCTTTGCTTGATTGTCGAAAGGAGTGTTGCTACAGGTGGAGGGGTTGGCCAGGTGGTGTTCAAGGGTGTTAGGAAGAGGAATTCAGCACCTATGGGAGTAATTTCAGCAATGCAAGCTTTCTCTCTGATTCAAGAAGGATGTAAGGCCTTGTTGGTGCAAGTGTCAGTTGAGCAGAATGAGGAGTTGGAGAGGGTGCCGGTGGCTAGAGAGTTTGCTGATGTGTTTGAGGAGTTACCTGGTGCACCGATTGAGCGTGAAGTGGAGTTCAGTATTGAGTTGGTTCCTGGAACTGCTCCCATCTCCATTCCACCCTATCGAATGGCACCGGATGAATTGAAGGAGTTGAAGGAGCAATTGCAAGATCTCTTGGATAAGGGATTCATCCGCCCAAGTGTGTCTCCGTGGGGAGCACCGGTGTTGTTTGTGAAGAAGAATGATGGGTCGATGAGAATGTGCATTGACTACAGGCGGTTGAACAAGGAAACGATCAAGAATCGTTATCCACTTCCAAGGATAGACGATCTCTTTGATCAATTGCAAGGGGCTGAGGTGTTCTCGAAGATAGACTTGAGGTCGGGCTATCATCAGTTGAAGGTGGAGGACGGGTCGGTGCCGATGACAGCCTTCAGGACTCGTTATGGGCACTATGAGTTCCTTGTGATGCCCTTCGGTCACACTAATGCTCCGGCCGCGTTCATGGCTCTCATGAACAAGGTTTTTCATGAGTATCTGGATAAGTTCGTGATAGTTTTCATCGATGATATTCTCATCTATTCTAAGAATGAGAAGGAGCATGAGGAGCACTTGAGAATTGTTTTTCGGATAAAATGCGGCCCATGCCCTCATAGTGTTACCAAAATGCACGATATGTCATCATAGTTAAGATTCTGCATCGCGTGCCATTATAGTAACTTTTAGGTGCATCGCGTGCCATTATAGTAACTTTTATGTGCATTTACCGAATTTTGCAGGTTTTTCAAATTCTAGCAGGTAATAAGTTGATGATATGGCTATAAGAAAATGTAATAAGGATATTTATTGTAATATTTTAATTTTTTCAGGTGACAATTATTATTGTAAAATACTTTAATATGTTAAATAAGAATTTGAATGTAAATAAAATTATTTAATTTAATATTTTAATTTTTCCAGGTGATAATTATTTTTGTAAAATATTTTAATATGTTAAATTATACTTTTTGGATAAAATTCAAGTTAAGAGTGGAGTTACGAGAACAACCATATTCTTATATTTGCGAAAAATCGTTCAGATCTCGCATATGAGATGTTAAATGTTAATCCCAACCTATTTAAATTCAATCAAACAACTGAAACACTTCAAAATAAGAAATCGCAATCCATAAAAACCACCGATATTTAGAACAGGCCGAACACGATTTATCATCCCATTTCGTCGATTTAAGAAAAGGAGAAAGAACCGATACCTCTAGAAATCGTGATGTCTTTCTATGTGATGAAAAAGCAGATATCAAGAAACTTCTATCAAATGGTTTCACGAGATTCAACTAAGTGTCTTGATCGTCACAGGAAGATTTTGTGGGAAATTTAACATATTAAGTATTTTACAAAAGTAATTATCACGTGAAAAAAATAAATGTTAAAATAAATAATATTATTTACATTCAAATTCTTATTTAACATATTAAAGTATTTTACAATAATAATTATCTCTTGGGAAAATTAAAATGTTACAATAAATATCATTATTACATTTTTTTACAGCCAGTCATCAACTTCTAACCTGCTAGAATTTGAAAAACCTGCAAATTCGGTAAATGCACATAAAAGTTACTATAATGGCACGCGATGCACCTAAAAGTTACTATAATGGCACGCGATGCAGAATCTTAACTATGATGGCATATCGTGCATTTTGGTAATACTATGAGGGCATGAGCCGCATTTTATCCATTGTTTTTCAAAAGTTGAGGGAGCAGCAACTTTTTGCCAAGTTCTCGAAGTGTGCTTTTTGGTTGGAAGAGGTGTTGTTTCTTGGGCATGTGGTCTCTAAGAGAGGCGTGGAGGTTGATCCGAAGAAGATTGAAGCGGTGGTTAATTGGTCCCCACCTAAGGATGTGTCGCAACTAAGGAGCTTCTTGGGTTTGGCTGGTTATTATCGAAGGTTTGTTGAGGGGTTCTCTACCATAGCATCTCCTCTACATAAGTTGTTGAGGAAGGAGTCTAGGTTTGAGTGGAGCGAGGCGTGCCAGAAAAGCTTCGAAGAGTTGAAGAAGCGGTTGACCTCGGCTCCGGTGTTGACTTTGCTGGTAGAAGGTGGTGAGTACGTGGTGTTTAGTGATGCTTTTTTGCAAGGTTTGGGTTGTGTGCTTATGCAGGATGGGAAAGCGGTGGCGTACGCCTCACACCAACTGAGGGTGCATGAAGTGAATTACCCGACCCATGATTTGGAGCTAGCGGCGGTGGTGTTCGCTTTGAAGTTGTGAAGGCATTATCTGTACGGAGAGACGTTCAAGATTATGACCGATCAAAAGAGCCTTAAGCACCTTATGGATCAAAAGGAGCTGAATAGTAGGCAACGACGTTGGGTGGAGCTCTTGAAGGACTATGACTGCACCATTGACTACCATCCCGGTAAGGATAATGTGGTTGTGGATGCATTAAGTCGAAAAGAGTTGGTTGATCTTAGGGCTTTGAGAGTGGAGATGCAGTTGGATGATGTGGGAAGTTTGCTTGCTAAGCTTAGCATCCGACCCATGTTGAATGATTAGATTGGTGAGGAGCAGCTCAAGGATACTACTCTAGTGGCTATTCGAGGGGAAGTTGAGAAGGGCTTGGATAATGGGTTTGAGGTAGTTGGCGGGTTGTTGAAGTGCAAGGGTCGAGTGTGTGTGCCGGAGGTAGAGGAGCTGAAGAAGGGAATATTAGAGGAGGCTCACTCTTCGATGTATGCTATGCACCCCGGAACGACTAAGATGTACAATGACCTGAAGTTGAGTTTTTTGTGGCCGGGAAGGAAGAAGGACGTGGCTCGGTATGTGGCGACTTGTTTGGTTTGTTAGAAGGCGAAGGCGGAGCGTAGAGCTCCGGGTGGATTACTACAGTCCCTACCAATTCCGGAGTGGAAGTTTGCGGATATCACCATGGACTTCGTGTCGGGTTTTCCGCCGACTAGAGAGGGGAAGGATGCCGTGTGGGTAATAGTCGACCGCTTGACGAAAGTTGCTCATTTCATACCCATTCGGTTTAAGCCAAGTGTGGAGGAATTAGCCAAGTTGTATATAGAGGAAGTGGTAAGGTTGCATGGGGTTCCTCAATCCATCGTCTCTGATCGTGATCCGAGTTTCACGTCTCACTTTTGGGAGGGGCTGCATACGGCGTTGGGAACTAAGCTCAAATTCTCGACGGCGTATCATCCTCAGACTGATGGACAATCAGAGAGGACGATCCTTACCTTGGAGGAGTTGTGCCATGGAGTTTCAAACTCCTTGGACTGAATTGCTACCTTTGGTTGAGTTCGCCTACAATAACTCGTATCATAGTAGTTTGAAGTCCGCTCCTTTTGAGGCTTTGTATGGGAGGAAGTGTAGGACGCCATTGTGTTGGGATGAGGAAGGTGCGAGAGTGTTGTCGGGTCCTCAAGTTATGCAAGAGACGGCTGACCGTGTTAAGGTTATCAAGGATAGGTTGAGGGCGGCTCAAGATAGGCAAAAGGCGTATGCGGATGGTCGTGCTAGAGAGCTGAGTTTTGATGTTGGAGAGAAGGTATTTTTGAAGGTGTCGCCGTGGAAGGGGCTGATGCATTTTGGTAGGAAGGGGAAGTTGGCGCCTCGGTACATCGGTCCTTATGAGATTCTAGCTAAGTCGGGTGCGGTGGCTTATGTGCTGGCATTGCCGAATGAGTTGGAAAGTATACACAACGTGTTTCATGTGAGTATGCTTAAGCGGTATCATGGAGATCCTTCTCATATAATTCAGCCGGAGGAGGTAGAGATTGAGCAGGACTTGACGTATGGGGAGAAGCCAGTTGCGATAGTGGATAGGCAAGTTCGGGTCTTGAGGAATAAGCAGATTCCGCAGCTGAAGGTGGTATGGAGGAACCACGAGAGCGAGTCAGCTACTTGGGAGACCGAGGAGAGTATGAGGCGGCGGTACCCGGAGTTGGTAGAAGCTTATGCTTCAGGTATTTACTTTCCTTAATGTGTGATCTTGTGTTTGCTCGTGGTGGTCTTGGTTCCAAGGGGGTCTAGGGTGTGCTTGGTTTTGGCATAGTGTTGGGGGTTGGTGTAGGATTGATGAGTAGTTTGCAGGAAGGCTGTTGGGTTGTCGTTAGGAATTTCGGGAGTCAATAAGATACTTGGATTGCTGCAATTCTTGCTGTGTTTTCGGTATCATGTTGCTAGGATGAGTTAGGGATGATTTTGGGGACGAAATACTTGAATTTGTGGAGACTTGTAACATCCCCGCCCAACCAAACGGTTTGGAACTCAAGTTTGGTTGACTTGGGTGCTGGAATCACTGCTTCTAAGGTCCCCTTGAGGTCTGGGACGTTCGTGTATGAGCAGGGTCTAAGTTGCAAAGGGGGAACGGTGCAGTGTACAGTACACGGCCGTGTAGTGTGATACATGCCGTGTATCACAATACACGCCGTGTATTCCTGATACACGGCCGTGTACCTTAGCGTTAGAATCTCGTCGGAAGTTGCCAGAAATTGATACTCGACCGTGTGTTGAGGGTACACGCCGTGTATCATGGTACACGCCGTGTATCATGGTGCACGCCGTGTATCATGATACACGCTGTGTATCATGGACCTGAAATAAAAGGACGGATTCTGCACGGAAATTCATAACTTCTTCATCCTTTCTCTCTCCCCGAAAGAGCCATTGACGAACCAAGTTCAAGCAATCTTCGAAGGGTGATTCCGGGAGCTGTAGAGGTCGGAATTGAGTGTCGTTTGTTGCTATAGATTCGTAGCAACGAGGAGAAGAGATCGCTAACCTCCATTTTTGGTTTCTGGGTGTAGGTCGTGAGCAGTAAGGAGGGGTAAAGCTACGAGTTTGGTGGTTGGGAATCGGGTTTCTGAGGAACTAGAAGACGATTAGAGCCTCGTCTTCTATTCCAGGTGAGGGCTTAGCGTTGAGTAGGTAGTTTGGACAGTGTGAGGAGTTCCAATTTCGACTTAGATTAAACCTAGGTGATGCATGAAAATGATGAGTGTAAAAGGGGATAAACTGAATTGTGAATGTGCTTGATTGCTATTGATGATTGTCGTGGTTGGTTCTGTTGTCGATTGCTATGATGTGGGTTGGGTGTGGACTGAAATGAATTGATTAATGGATTGACATAGAAGTGAGAGTTAGGAGGATTGGGAAATGATTGCAAGTGCTATGATGTTATGAATTATCAGTTGTGTATGCAGGAGAGTGACCCTGCCAATGTGGGGTCGCTCTGAACATGAGGAATAGGTGGGTGACCCCTAGACGCACGACATGGCCTCCCCTGTACTTGCAGGTGGGGGTGGCCGGTGAGCTAGCCGGTTACCTTTTGATTGATTGTGATGTGTAAGTTTTGGCTATGACAGGAGCGTGGAACAATGGGATGTGCAGTAAACTATGTACTGTGATGTGATTTTGGATGTTGTGAATGTGCCCTCGTTGTAAATGAGATGCGATGAGTTGGAAATATGATGTTGGATCTTGTATGTGAAAGTAGAACCTGAAGGAGCCCACACTACCCCACCCGAAATACCGATGGATTGAGTCTGATTCACTGGGGTGAATCCCTTGGCTGGATACCAAGGATGGTTGTTTTCTCCTTCGTGGAAGGATCCCTTGAGGATGCGTCAGATGTTTTTCTCCTTTGTGGAAGGATCCCTAGTGGATGTGTCTGGTTGATGTGATGGCCGGCGGTGGTGGTGTGGACAACTCCTTGACGCCTAATAACTCACCTAGATAATATGAATGTGATTGTTCGTGCGATTGTGATTGTGGTTGTGCCTTGATTGATGGATGTGATGTGTTGATGTTGTGTGTGTGCGTGCTGTGGATTGGTGTAACTGCCCAACATTATGCTATTGCTTGAATTGTGCTTATGATCGAGAACTGACCAACGTGATCACCTAGACTGCCTAGGGAAATAAAATATGGAAAGGGGTTAGGTTGGTTCCATTGTTGTATGTCTTGTGCGGAGTTGGAACGCTCCATAGAATAGGCCAACGTGTAGGTAGGCCCGGTGGGTTCACTCAATTTCAATAGGAAATTGATCCCTTTCTCCCTTTCAGGATCTCGAGGCTAGTGAGAGCGGTGTCAGTGATCAGAGTTGCGGGTGAATTCCGAGAAGTTCTGGACTGAAGCTATGAGGTGAAGACTGGAGCCTACTTGGAGTTGACATGTTTCATATTTCAGTTGACCTTGGATATTTTGGGGGTTTTCTATGGATTTTTGTATCTTTCGAATCTATGTTGGATTCTATGGTTTTATGTTGAGATGAGATTGTACACGGTTTCTTTGTGATTTTCACGGATTATTGGAGGCCTCCTTTGTTGGTTTTACTCAAAGCTGGTTTTATTTATGTTTTATGTTGTTTTACCGCTTAGTAATACTCAAGAACGGCTCAACCATGGGTTTCACCGGGTTGATTCGGGACGGGTGTTAGACAAGCTGAAGTGACCTTTAACATTGGAAGGTACACATATGTGATTTTATGTGACATTGTTCCTATGGAAGCTGCCCACATACTACTTGGTCGACCTTGGCAGTTTGATAGGTACTCTAAGCATGATGGGAGGACTAAAAAATACCTCCTAACACATGGAGACAACGGTGTACAAGATCAAGCCCTTATCCCCAACTGAAATCCCAAAGGATCAACTAGATAGGAAGGCGAGCCGAGAGAAAAAAGAGAGAGAGCTCAAGAAAAGAGTGAGCCCTTGAGTGTAAAAACAGAAAATAAGAAATCAAAAGAGCTAAAAAAGAGTGAGGTAGAGAGTAGAGTGAGATCAAACAAACCCTAGTCACTAGAAAATCCCTCGTGGTCATTCTCTACAAGGTATGTTTGAATTCTAACCCTAACACTTCTCTGCCTAGTGTTGTTGTTTTCTCTTACAAGAATTCGATGATGTCTTTCCAGAATAAATTCCAAGTGGACTACCGCCAATTAGAGGGATTGAACGTGCCTGGATCATCCTTGCCAAACAAGGTAGCCTAAAGAACCAATCCGGAGGAAACTAAGGAGATCCAGAAACAAGTGGAGGAGCTGATGGACAAAGGATACGTGAGGGAGAGCATTAGCCCTTGTGCTGTGCCAGTCATCCTTGTCCCAAAGAAGGAAGGTACTTGGAGGATGTGTCGACTGTCGTGCCATCAATAACATCATAGTTAAGTATCGACATCCTATCCCTAGGTTAGATGATATGCTTGATGAATTACATGGCTCTACTATCTTTTCTAGGATTGATTTAAAGTCAGGCTATCACGAAATCCGAATGAAGAGGGAGATGGGGATACGATAGGGGGAGTAGTTTCAGTTTGTGCTTTGTTCAAAGTTGTGAAGCCTAACTATCCGGGGAGGGGGTTTCCCCTTGGTTCATTTGATGAATGGGAAATCTAATTATTCATCAAGAAAAAAATTCGAATGAAGGAAGGTAATGAATGCAAAACTGCTTTTAAAACCAAGTTAGGGATTTATGAATAGATGGTCATGCCTTTTGGCCTCACTAATGCACCTAGAACCTTCATGAGGTTAATGAACCAAGTCCTTAGGTCATTCATAGGGAAATTTTTTGTTGTTTATTTCGATGATATCTTGATTTATTTAAAAACCCTAAATGAGTACCTTGGACACCTAAAATTTGTCCTAGAAACCCTAAGGAAAGAACAATTGTATGCTAACATGGCCAAGTGAACCTTTTGCACAGATCACCTTGTCTTTCTTGGCTTTGTTGTTAGTTCAGCAAGTATAAGGGTTGATGAAGACAAGATAAAGCAATCAAGTCATGGCCAACACCCCAAAACATTAGGGATGTTATGAGTTTTCATGGGCTGGCCAGCTTCTATCGAAGATTTGTGAGGGATTTCAGCACCATCACTACAAGAAAACAAGGCATTTGTCACGGTTTTGGGGTACCCTTAGTCACGATTTTAACCGTGACAAAGGGCCCTTTGTCACGGTTTAAGGAACCGTGACAAAATCGACCAAATTTTGTCACAATTTACCCTGAAACCGTGACGAACGTTTGTCACGGTTTCTTGGTAAACCGTGACTACCCTTAGTCACGGTTTATGTGTAAACCGTGACGAACGTTAGTCACAGTTTACCCAAAAACTGTGACTAAGGGTAGTCACGGTTTACCAAGAAACCGTGACTAACTTGATGACCAAAGTGTAAGTTAAAAATTTTCAGTGACTGAATTTATAATTTCTTCGAATTATTGTATCAAACCCTCAACTCTTTCAGTTAAGCAAACTAATCCATAAACTTATAAGGTTAACAAAAAGGTCCCAATTTTATTCCTTCCATTTTATAAATCAGTCACTCTAGTTTTCTGGTTATGCAACTTGGTCCATAAATTTCATTAGTTAACAAATCAGTCATTCGTTAATGTTTATTGTCTTCTCCGATGACTCCGTCGTCGCCGGTGGGTCTCCTCCTCTGTTTCTTCAATTTCCGGCGAGCTTCCTTCCTTCTCCCTCTGTTTCTTTCCTCTTCTTCCTCTTCTATTTCGATCTCCACTCCTCCTCTTCTCTGTCGATCTCCATTTTCCGGCAAGTGTCGATCTCAATTTTCCGGCGAGTCTATGGATTGGGAAGCGGCGATGGTGAGATAAGAAGGAAGGAAGAGAACAAAGAAGAAGAAGAAGAAGAAGAGGAGAAGGAGGGAGGAAGAGAAGAAGAAGAAGGAGAGGAGGAGGAAGAGAAGGAAGAAGAAGAAGAAGAAGGTTACAGTAGATAAGGAAGAAGAAGAAGAAGGAGAAGGAGGAAGGAAGCCTCGGATTGCCAGCGTGGCATTACAATTAGTCACGGTTTCTATAAAACTGTGACTAATTTTGTCACGATTTCTATAAACCGTGATATTTTGTCACAGTTTCAAAAAACCGTGACAAAATTAGTCACGGTTTTATAGAAACCGTGATTAATTTGTCACGATTACCAAAAAACCGTGACAAATCAGTCACGGTTTCTATAAAACCGTGACTAATTTTGTCACGATTTCATAAAAACATGACAAATTAGTCACAGTTTTTATGAAATCGTGACTAATTTATCACGGTTTCAGAAAACCGTGACCAATGGGTCACGGTTTCAAAAACCGTGACTAAAAATCCGTGACTAAACCTATATTTTCTTGTAGTGCATTACTGCCCCTCTCACGGCTGTAATAAAGAAGAATGTTCCCTTTCAATTGGGAACAACCCAACAAGAGGCCTTTGAAGCCTTAAAGAAGAATCTCACTGAAGCCCCACTGCTGATGCTGCCAGATTTCACTAAACCCTTTGAAATTGAGTGTGATGCTTCTAGAGTGGGAATTGGAGCTGTCCTCATGCAAGAGAAACGAGCCATATCTTACTTTAGTGAGAATTTGAGTGGAGCCACACTCAACTACCCAACCCACGACAAGGAGCTCTATGCCTTGGTGAGAGCACTCAAGACGAGGCAACATTACTTGTGGCCCAAGGAGTTCATCATCCACACAGATCATGAATCCCTCAAGTACTTGAGAGCTAAACAGAAGCTCAACAAGAGGCATGCTAGGTGGGTAGAGTTCATTGAATCCTTTCCCTACATAATTCAATACAAACAAGGTAAGGAGAATGTGTAGCCGATGGCCTTTCTCGAGGGTATGCCCTAATCTCTGTCCTTAGCATAAAGTTTATTGGCTTTGAATACATCAAAGATTTATATGATACTGACCTTGATTTTAAGGATATTTTGAAGCTTGTGAACAGAGAGGATTTGAGAAGTACTACAAACAAGATGGTTACTTGTTTAAGGAATCGAAGCTGTGTTTACCTAACCATTCTTGAAGGACTGTTTTGGTGAGAGAAGCTCATGGTGGAGGACTCATGGGACACTTTGGAGTGGCCAAGACCGTGACCTGCCTCAATGAACACTTTTATTGGCCAAAGATGCGCCATGCTGTGGAGAAGATCATAGCTCACTGTTCCAAATGCCCCTACAATTTATATACTCCTTTACCTATTCCTGAGCACCCTTGGATAGATCTTTCTATGGATTTTGTGCTAGGTTTACCTAAGACTAGGAAAGGTAGAGATTCAATCTTTGTGGTAGTTGATAGGTTTTCGAAAATGGCTCATTTCATAGCATGCCACAAAGCTGATGATGCATCCTACATTGCTGACTTGTTCTTTAAGGAAGTAGTTAGGTTGCATGGAGGCCCTAAAACCATTGTTTCTTATCGAGACTAAAAAATTTTAAGCTACTTTTAGAAAACGTTGTTGGCTAAGTTAGGAACTAAATTGATGGTTTCAACCACTTGCCACCCCAAACAGATGGCCTAACTGAAGTAGTAAATAGATCCTTGTCTCAAATGCTTAGGGCTGTGATTAAATCCAACATTAAAACTTGGGAGGATTGTTTGCCACGCGTAGAGTTTCTTTACAATAGGGTTGTCCACTCAGCCACCAAATTTAAACTTGTGTATGGTTTTAACCCACCAACCCCCTTGGATTTATCACCACTGGCTATACATGAGTTTTTAGATGCAGATGGTCAAAAGAAGGCTGAATACGTGAGGAAGCTGCATGAGAAGGCCAAAGTCAACATTGAGAGGAGGACTGCCCAATACATCAGAAATGCAAACAAGGGAAGAAAAGAGAAATTTTTTGAAGCTGGAGACCAAGTATGGATACACTTAAAAAAGGATAGGTTTCTTGAGCAAAGAAAGTCCAAGTTGCTGCCTAGAAGAGATGGCAAATTCACTGTCCTCAAGAGGATCAATAACAATGCTTATCTCCTTGATTTCCTAATACTTATGGATTTAGTGCCACGTTTAATGTTGCTGACTTAACTCCTTATTATGATGATGTATATGCAGATCCGAATTCGAGGCTGAATCCTTCTCAGGAAGAGGGGAATGATGGGCCAGCCATACATTGGACACGGCCGGAGCTGCCCCTGAAGAGGAGCCAGGTGAAATCCTTCAAGGATAGGATCAATGCATACTTGGAGGCTTGGGGCAAGGTGAGACATGAAAAAGGACATGGAGAGGTTCTTGAAAGGAGGTTATACGTTGCTGGAAATGAAGGATTTAACCCCCAACTCCCAAACCCTAATGATGATGCTAAGCTGGGACACGAAGCTGAACCGAGCTAAAGTGATGTTGATGTCGGTCACTGATGCTAGTCCGAGCCAAGTGCGGACATCGAACGCTGATGCTGGTCTGAGACAGACGCAGACATCAGGCTGCAAGATGCTAATGCTCGGTGTTGATGCCGGTCCGAGCTAAATGCAGACGCAGACGCTGATGCCAGACGCGTCCAGAACCGCGCCACAAAATCTACCCGCGACAAGTAAATCCGATCGCGACCAGGATTCCCATCTTGATAAGGAAACCCTGTTGCCACACGAAGAACCTCGTGTTTCCAAGTCCTTTTAGGAGTAGGAAACCCGGAGGCCACATATTCCTTTCCAGAATAGGACTTGGTCACCTAATCCGTGTTGGTCACGGTTACAATCACCTAATTAGGGTTTCTCCGGTTTATGGTTTAGGCTATTTTTAGACAGTTTTTGCTTTCTTTTTGGATTTCTTCCTTGTTAGTAGATTGTTTAGGAATATTTTAAGATTCTAGAATTAGAATAGAAGTAAGATTTGGAAAGCCTGTTCCCGAAGTCTCAACTATAAATAAAGTCCACTGCTACGATGTAGGAACAACTCAGAATACATTTAAATTGAATTTCATAACTTTTGTTCTTGTTTCTTTCAAACTTTTGTGTATCGTGACTCAAGGTACACACCCTTGACTGCGTGGCACCATTCGACCTGGACACTTAGGGTTCCTAGCTCATTATAACTAGTGGGTCCAAGTATCTTCCACCCCACTTTCTAAGGTTAGACTTGTTTGTTTTGCTACTTAGCATATTGGTATAGGGTCGCTGCCCACGGCTGCAGACGGTTCATATCACCTAGGGCCCATAAATTGCCCCCTAGTGTACTCTAGGAAGATTCCTGAAATGTACTATGAGATTTCCTTCTTTCCTTATAGAGGGAAATAGGGCGGATCGCCCATCAATTAGGACCTTAGCATAACCTAGGATGAATACTAGGTTGTACTATGACGTTCCTTATCCGCTCTATCGGGGACGCAGGGCAGGGCACCCATATGTCCTTTGCTGGATTTCTAGCTGTCTTGTTGTTCCGCTCGTGCACATGTTCCACGAGTGGGCGTACGTCGGGTTACGCATTTGTAACACCATGCGCTCTACCCCTCTTACCGAGGCAGGGGCTCTTTTTTTATGTTTTTAATGACGGGGAAGCGTGAAGAACATGTTTGTTGGTTGGGGACAACTTCATGAAATCCGCGTGGGAGGCTCTTGCGATTTTCGCTTCGCGAATGGTTGTCACATGGAAGCCATGCGACTTGGCGACTCTTCAGGTTCTAATGTCATCACTATAAACAATTATCGATGGTTTACCTCGTGGCAGCATGGCTTCGTTCATGACTTTCGCAGTTTTGAACTTCTGGTCTCAACACATAAGAAGCATGGCTACAAGGTGATAGTGTGGGAGTGTATGTGGAAGGGCGAATTGGTGGACTGCCGCCAAGTGTATGGGCCAGACTATTTTCCATATGTCAAAACACCTACCCTGACGAATATGTTGCATGGGTGTGACATGCCTGGGCAGATTGAAACTTCCCCCTTGGCTAGGTGGACATGTGGACGGAGGCACTAGCGTTCGAGGTAAGCTTCGCTTTGGGTAGTTTGGAACTGGACGTCCTAGGTTTCTGGGAGCATCCTTAGGGGATCTCCAACCACATGCCTGGGCGACCTTGTCCGCCTTTAAGGTGGCTTCCATAAAGAGACATGTCCCTCCAAGCGCGCACATTTTCTGCCATCTCTACTACTCCACCTCCATAAACCATAATGGGATTACTTTCACGAAGTGAGAGTCCTTCCAAGGAAGCAAAATATATGACGCTTGGAAGGGACTCGGTGTGGTGGCATAGCTTCTTCTTTATGAAGACGGATGCTCCAAAGGACATTGATTGGTTCGAGCGTCTTCGCATGGAATGGTCGTATGGAGCTATTGAAAAGTTTAACGCCGTCCATTGTCCGACCTGGGGGATTTTCAATGGGCCAACTCATGGAGCTACAATCTGAAGGGCTGTGGCCGCCATGATCTGAGGAAATGGATTCCTGACGGTGGTGAGTTTAGGGCGTTTTGGATCATATCCGCTCACAGCCGGTTGCTGCCTTGCTTTGCTGTTTGTATATATTCATATTCTTGTATTTACGTCTAACCGCCTTGATTCTGTTTGGTGTAGTGTATGCTCTCTTCTCGACACTGATCTATGCCAAGGTGCGAGGGGAGTCCGCCTACACTCAACCTGCCCCTGAGGGACCTCTTATGGAGGAGGGATTGAAGCATGGTGAACTGCCTAAGGGTGGGGAGAGGAAACTCCCTGAGGATGTTGAAGTTCCGCCGGCCCGGAGGAGTGAAGGCTACAAGCGAAAGAAGGCGATTGGAAAGGGGAAACAAAGGGCATTTCCAAAACCACCTCTGAACCGAAAAATCCCAGAGTCTCCGCCCTCAAAGTCTCCACGGGTGAGTACAACTCCGCCCTCCTTCTATCAATGTAGCCGACCCTGAGTGGGAATGAGATTCTGACTTGAGTCGCCCTCCAACTAGCCCTAGACTGGTACATTGACTATCCCCGGTTGGAGGAAGGTGTTCGGAAGTTAGCCATGGAGAAAATGGTTGTAGGCGCCCGGGTAAGTGACGTCTTTACCTGTCTTTGCTGGATTCTCCTTCATTTGATGACCCACTGGTTGTTGCAGCTCCTGGCACAGCCGGCACCCTGCTAACGGTGGACCGATCCTTGATGGTGAAGAAGCTCGTGAACATTTTCACCCAATATTTGTAAATCACAGTTATACCAAGTTATTAAGCTGACTTAGTAACCAAGCGATATTTTTGCAAGTTATACCACCTGAACCCAAATATTTATAAATCTGACTTAGTAAGCTAATTGTGATTTTGTATCAGCTTATGTCTAATTGTTTAATTGGTTGAATATTAGCCTATTCTTTATAACGAGTTATTCCTAAGTGTTCAATATGCAACAAGTTGTTCAATTTGTAAATACCAATATTAGCTTATTGTTGTATTTAGTATCAACTTATTCTTTATGGTTGTTTATAACAAGCCACAAGAAAGTGAGAATTAAGTTGAATAATTATACTTGGTATGTATGTGTGTTTATGTATTTTTGTTAAAATCGTTGGTTTCTGCATTATTTTATTAATTTTCAGAGTATTGTGTAAAACTTATATTTTGCGATTCAATTCTACGATTATGATTTCACCCCACTTTACGATTCCACGTGGAATCTCGATTTTGACCACATTGGCTAGACTACTAACGAGATGAAAGTACGGGTGATGGACATTCTTGATGTGATCCTCCACAGCTGCCCCAATGCCAACAAGTATTCCTAACCCCACCAGGGTCACCAGTCAAGGGAAGAACCCTAGGGCCCTACAAGAAGCATGTAAGGCCAAGGAAAGCTCTCCAACGATGCTTGAAGTCAAGGTACGTGACCAAATATAGGCTCAGGCCCCCACCAACAGCCAAACAAGCTAGGATGTCAGTCAGGCCACCCCTAGCATGGATGCCGGTCAAGGCACCTGATCCGAGCCCCGAGCCAGACCGAGGACCGAGCCTAAGGCCCCTAATAGGCCCTGGAACGATCCTCACGAGCCATGGAGGCAATGGACACACCCGTAATCCTCTGGAAGAATTTTTGGAGTACAGGAAATGAAGGACAGAAGAGTACCTGGCCAGAAGAGGGTGGCACCCGAAGACAGGCCCTAGAGCGAGCCTCGGACCGGGCCAGATGCAAGAAATGAGCTTCAGGCCAAATGCCACGAGCACTGGACCAGAACCAGCCCTTGAAGACCTTATGAAGACATTTCTGAAGACTTGGCCGAATCAGAATGCAGAAGGCCTGGCCAGAAATGGAGAAGGCCAAGTCCTGAGCCAGCTGCGGGCGCCGGGCCCGACGCCACAGAGGAGCACTTTGAGCAGAGCCACCAGGAACACTCTAGCATACGGCGTTGCATTTGGAGGAGAAATGAAGGAGGAGCCAAGTAGGGAAGTGCTCATACACGATCCGGGTCCATACATGCAATCCCACCGAGCAAAGGATTCCCATCCGGGCCAGGAATCCTTGCTGTCACGTTCAGAAGACAGCGGGCCTAAGTCCTTCTAGGACTTAGACACGAGGGGAGTGCCTAATCCGAGTCAGAATCCCTGCCCAGCCAGCCCCAAGCCTTGCCCGACCGGCACGAATGCTGCTCGGATTTTGCCAGTTTTGCCTATTTAGGATTATTTCTTCGGTTCCAAGACACTATTATCCTATTTTATGTTTCCTTTCTAGTTTTCCTTTTTAAGTTGTATTGTTAAGGCATTTAAAATGTCCTAATTAGTATTTAGATTATTTTAATTCTAGATTAGGAAGTAGCTAATAGGGAGGAGAGCTTGTTCCCTCCCTATATAATAAGGCCGTCGGCCACCCCTTGTACTTACAACTTTTATGAATCAATAAACCCCCTTCAGAACTTTGTTCTAAAACCCTTGGAGTATGTGCTTGTGCATTGCTTGAGGATTGGCTTATCATCAAGAGCATCCATCTCTTGGCGTGGCGCCCTCGACTTCATACTTGTGGTTCCTAGCTCCTTTATAGCTAGTGGGTCAAAGTCCTCTTCCATCCAGTTCCATAGGTTCTTCACGAGTGCTAGGAGATCAGCTTGTGGTGTTTAAGGGTCCTCTGCCACGGTTTCAGCGGTTCACATCAATTCCACAGTTCTCATACAATTCACAAAGCAAAGACACCACACTGATTTCATCAAATAATTCAAGAACATGAACACTTTCACAAGGAATTATGCAATGTAGAGAGTCAAAGCTATGAGGTGAAATGAGAAAGCAGTGATAGAATGAAACAATTGACATAATCACCACCAATTTCAGTTAAAAACTCGGTGACAACCAATACCCAAACATGCATTATCCCCCACACTAAATACAATATAATATAAAATATTTGTTTATTTAGTAGAATATAAAATATTTGCTTACAATTTACGATGACCCACAATGTGATTTCATATTATGAAAATATTTTTACGATACATCATCATATGATGATGTTTAACATATCATCATATTCCTATCAACATAGACAACTAATATTTCATTTATCCACTAATCACCAATGTGATTCTATAACTTCTCTTGGGATAGGTCATATTTGAAAACTCTTGTAACACTTATTATTACAACAAGCATAATAAGTATCACTATAATAATTAAGCAGATTGAGCAACAAGATGTTTTCATTCCTAAAAACTTATTCTAATAAAGAAATAATTGAGAAAGCTTTACATTTTAATTATTTGAGAAATTAACTAGCTATTTACCTCTACTAAAAAAACTAGTTGTTTACTTATTATGAAGCTTGTACTTCTAATTTGAAAGGAGTTTAGAAGTATAAGCTTCATAATAAGTAAACAACTAGTTTTTTTTAGTGGTAATTTGAAAGGAGTTTAGTGGTAAATAGTTTTTTTAATAACAAAAAAGGTTTGAGGTTCACCATCTTCCACTATATAGTCTAATAGGTTTTCAGTCAATTTTATTTACAGGTGTCATTTGAAAAGTGAATTTGCTTTTGGCCTAGACCTTCATGGATTTGTTTTGGGGTGCATCATGGTGACTTCTCAGGAGGTCATCCATCTCTGCACTGCTCCACCCTAATCACGTTTAACTTTGGATTTCTTACAAGAACTCCTCCATTACACCCCAAATGCACCTTTTTAGTTTTGGTTGAATGATTTCTTATATCCCATGAAGAAAACGAAAGCAAGTGCGGAAAGATAAATAACACAAGGAATTACGTGGTTCCCCGACAATGTGTCGAGTACATCCACGGGAGAGAACGACCGTCAATTGATTATGATTCGTAGGGTTACAACAAGCGTTATGCTCACAATATATATGAGCAACAACTAAACTTGATAAGCCCATCACTACCCAAATACATTAATAAGCCCATTAACAAATCCGTCCTCCCCAATACTCCCCCTCAAGCTGGAGCGTGAAGATCGCGAACGCCCAGCTTGGATATTAGGATCGGTGAAGCGATCAGCAGCAAGACCTTTAGTAAGTAGGTCGGCAAGTTGGTCTTGCGTAGAAACCTTGTGTGGGTGAATCTCACGAGAAGCAACGCGTTCCCGAACAAAATGACAATCCATCTCTACATGCTTGGTACGTTCATGAAAAACTGGATTAGCAGCAATATGCAAAGCAGCCTGACTATCACAGTAGAGAACGGTAGGATTAAACTGGCGAACACCAAGATCCCCGAGAAGAGCACGTAGCCATATTAACTCACTTACAGTACTTGCCATGGCTCTATATTCAGCTTCTGCGGACGAACGAGAAACGACTGTCTGCTTCTTAGTTCGCCAAGAAATAGGAGCACCTCCAAGTGTAATAAAATATCATGTTGTTGAGCTCGGGTGAATGGGCAGCCACCCCAATCTGAGTCGCAAAAGGTGTGAGCTCAAGCGTTCCCTCACTAGGCAAGAAAATTCCTTGACTTGGTGCTCGTTTTAAATACCGGACAAGGCGATGAGCTGCGTCAACATGCGTCGGGCTAGGATTGTGAACAAATTGGCTAAGAATGTTAACTGCATATGTAATATCAGGTCGGGTGACTGTGAGGTAAAGAAGTCGACCAACCAGTCGGCGATAAGAAGAGATGTCCACAGGTTTGGAAGATGAGGAATCTGGTGTGGCTTGCAGATGAAGACGATGATTTTGCTCTATAGGAGTTGCGGCAGGTCGAGCACCCTCCAAACCAGTATCATATAAAATGTCAAGCGTGTACTTTCGCTGACTAAGAACAAAGCCAGAGGGAGATCGTGCCACCTCGATCCCAAGAAAATATTTCAATGCCCCAAGATCTTTAATGCTAAACTGATCATGCAAGACATCTTTAACTTGCTGCATAAAGGCTGGATTATTGCCAGAGAGAATGACATCGTCTACATAGATAAGAGCAAGACAAACACTCCTGGTCGTTGATATATAAAAAGAGAGTAATCACAGTGAGAAGAAACGAAACCAAGCTGACTGAGAACAGTAGTGAATTTTGTGTACCAGTTCCGTGAAGCCTGATGAAGACCATAGAGTGACTTGTGTAATCTGCAGACTCGCTTGTCATCTGCTTTAGCGAACCCTTGCGGAATACGCATATACACTTCCTCTTGAAGGTCTCCGTGGAGGAACGCGTTATTCACATCAAGCTGGTGAACTATCCAACCCCGAACAGCAGCAACAGCAAGGAGACAACAAACAGTGACGAGCTTAGCCACCGGAGCGAAGGTATCATGAAAATCGATTCCCTCAATTTGTGTGAACCCCTTGGCAACTAAGCGAGCTTTATAGCGTTCCAACGTACCATCTGGCTTGTATTTAATCTTGTATACCCATTTAGAATCAATAGCCCTTTTCCCTGGAGGCAAGGCGGCCAACGTCCAAGTACCATTAGCCTCGAGAGCTTGTATTTCATTCGTCATTGCGTCACGCCAATGAGCATGTTTTACGGTTTGATGATAGAATTTTGGTTCTTCATTCACTGTGATTGCAGCAAGGAAAGCTTGATGTTGCGTGGAAAATTGATCATAGCCAAGACAATGTGCCATTGGGTACATTGACGATGAACTCGGGTTGGATTGAGTGGGTAGCTCGACAACATAATCAGCAAGGTGACGTGGAAGATCTCGTGAGCGAGTGCTGCGACGAACTTCAGGTTCAAACTGATTTAGAACAGCTGGTTCTGCAACCTCAATCTCAGTGGAAATGACATGATCATTTGCATTGTCATTTGCAGGAGAGGAGTCCAATTGCTTTTGTGTCAACTCCACTGATGTGGGGACAAAATCATCATCATTTTCATGATGATTTGTGGTTTCTGCAATTGTTGATCCAGATTGAGGAGTAGAAGATTTCCAAGGGAAAATCATCTCGGCAAAAATCACATCTCTTGAAGTGCTGATTTTCTTAGTTTCCATATCAAACACTCTGTATCCCTTTTGACCATTAGGATAACCAAGAAATATGCAAGCTCTCCCCCTTTCCCCGAACTTGTGTATATGACGATGGTTGTCTTTTGCATAAACGAGACAACCAAAGACTCGTAAATGAGAATAGTTGGGAGGTTTGCCGAGGAGAACTTCAAAAGGTGTGCGATTCTTAATTGCAGTAGATGGTAACCGATTTATAAGGTAAACTGCAGTAAGCACACACTCCTCCCAAAACTGTAAAGGTAACCCGGATTGAAAACGAAGAGCACGAGCAATCTCAAGAATGTGTTGGTGCTTTCGCTCAACAACCCCATTCTGTTGCGGCGTGTCAGTGCAGCTAGTCTGAAGGAGGATACCATGTTCTTCATAAAAGTCATAAAGTCGACGTGTTCGAAACTCCAAGCCATTATCTGTCTGTATTTGCTTGATGCGCTTCCCAAATTGCGTCTCAACCATGTGATAAAACATTAACAAATAGCGTTCTGCCTCAGCTTTGTAACGCATTAAGTAAACCCAAACACATCGACTATAATCATCAACGATCGTGAGAAAATAATGCGAACCATCTAAGGAAGCTGTTTGGTATCCACCCCAAATATCAATATGAATCTTCTCAAAACAACCGGTAGTCTTTATAGAACTTGTAGGAAAAGGTAATCGAGTTTGTTTTGCTCTTAAGCAAGAATCACAAGTAATTGCAGTACTGCACTTGTTTGTAACAGAATCCAAATCAAAATGAATGAATTGAAGCTTCTTGTCTGACGGATGTCCCAGTCTTGCGTGCCAAAGCATGAAATCCCCACTCTCAACCTTCTGAGTCGCTAATGCTACAGGTTCCTTGGCGCCTAGAAAGTCCAAGTAATAGAGACCATCTCGCGCTTTACCGACCCCAATCACTTTCCTCGAGTGTAAGTCCTGAAGAACACAAAAATCACTCAGGAAAGTGAGGGCGACATCATAATCCTTAGTGAGCTTGCTAACTGAGAGCAAGTTGCATTGAAAACCTGGTATACTGAGAACTCGACTTAGCTTCATGCCATTAGCTAAACTAACACTACCAACCCGATCAACAGGGATGTTGTCTCCATTAGGAATTTTAACAGGCAAACAATTATATGCAGGATGACTATTGTCAAGCAGAGCACTATCATTGACGATATATTCATTGCAACCCGAATCTATAATCCATTCATTACCATGTGTGAACATACCAGCCATGTTGACTGCCGGAGACGAACTTGAGGAACTAGAAGTTGTTGAGCTCATGAATTGCATCAGCTTTTCAAGTTGTTCATTTGTTAGTCCTGGAACAGGACTCACATTTTCAATTGTAGTTGCTTGTGCAGCCTTGGGTATTACTCCTCGACGATCATCACGACGGCGAGGACGCTCGCCCTTTTCTCCCCTTTTTCGTTCTGGAAAGCCAATAAGATAATAACATCTTTCTCTTATATGCCCCAATCGTTGACAATGTGTGCATCGGGGTTGATCCGAATCATCAGTTTGAGGTCGATCCCTTTCATCAAATCGACGAGTGATGTTATCATGTGAGCCACTACGAGCTTGAAATGCTGTGCCTCGACTTGTGGTTTCCGACCAGCAGTGAGTTGGCGTTGATGTTCATCATTCGCAACGAGGTTGTAGGCCTCTCCAAGAGTTGGAGTTGGCTTTATCGATAAGACCTGTGACCTCACTGTGGAGAAACATCATTAAGACCCATGAGAAAATCAAACACTCGCTCATGTTCACAAATGTCTTTGAACTGCTTCTCCAAGTCACATTTGCAGCCTCCACAAGTGCACTTCGGCAAGGGAACAACCTGCTGAATTTCTTCCCAAAGACTCCTGAGTTTGGTGTAAAAGGCGGACACACTCAACTTTTCTTGTTGGAGAAGAGCAATCGTCCGACGTATCTCATACACTCGTGGTGCGCTTGGCTTGCCGTAACGTTCTTGCAAAATCCAACCATATTTCACGGGCTGTTTTCGCATAGCGTACGCTGCCACGCACTTCTTTATCCATGGCGGTCTTCAACCAGCCTTTCACCATAGCATCAGCCCGGAGCCAACCACTGAGATCCTCTTCTTTAGTGTCGGTAGCTCGCCATTTACGAAACCCATTTTGTTTTTAGCGACGAGTGCGTTGGTCATATCTTCAACCCATTCCCCATAATTCTGATCTGTGAGCAACTCGCTCACGTAAAGTTGTCCGAGATTATCGGAAGGATGTATAATGTGAGCCACTGGCAGCGACAATTGGCTGCTTGAATTTTTCGTTTTGACGGACTCGTCTTCGTTCCCTGGCATGGTTGATCTTCAAATCTCCGCTCTGATACCATGAAGAAAACGAAAGCAAGTGCGGAAAGATAAATAACACATGGATTTACGTGGTTCCCCGATAATGTGTCGAGTACATCCACGGGAGAGAACGGCCGTCAATTGATTATGATTCACAGGGTTACAACAAGCGTTATGCTCACAATATATATGAGCAACAACTAAACTTGATAAGCCCATCACTACCCAAATACATTAATAAGCCCATTAACAAATCCGTCCTCCCCAATTTCCATGGATCTCTCCTATGCTTTGTCGATATGGGATTTGCCTAGTATTTCACATATACCACCCTCAGGGACTCAATGTCTTCATTGAGATTCCCCCTAACATCGTTCAAGAGGGACATGGTGAGGCCACTTGTAATATTCCAACCTTTTTTCAATAAAATATTGTCCGCTTTGGGCCTAGACTCTCACGATTTTTTTTGGGGTGCACCATGGTGACTTCCCACGAAGTCACCCATCACTACACTGCTCCACCCTGAGCATATTAACTTTAGAGTTCATACAAGGACTCCATTACACTCCAAAAAGCGTGTTATAAGTTCAGGTTGAATTATTCCTTATAGCCTATTGATCTTTCTCGTGCTTTGTTTATGTGGGATTTTCCTAGGATGTCACAAGAACTTCATTAGCTATTTTAGACAGAAGTGCAAGTCCAAGTTGGATGCTCTGAAGGTTTGGCTCGTGCCAATCAATCCTTCCTTTCAGATTCTCAGCAATGATCATGATCTTCTTCTTGATCTCTAGAGTGATTCCGAATCGAACCCTCTCAATCACTATTCTGGTATCTAGCTTGATTGCTTCAAAGAGCGATTTTGAGTTTTCGAACACTTCACGAAGTCTAGTAATAAGTACATCCAATTTACCCAAGACTTCATGCATAGGGAAACAATATCCTCTTTGACCTTCAAGAATGTGGAATAAAAGACATAACATTGGTTCTCCCTCTAGTGATGGTAGAGTTGGACGGACTGACAACTTGTTAATGTTAATTTGGCACATGACATGATGTGCTCGAAGTGGAACATTAGCATAAATCATGACATGATTACATTGGCCATATAGAGAAGGTCAGTGATCACCGATGCAAATGGAATCCTACCAAAAAACCCATTAGAGGTTGCGGTGAACATATGGGGTAGGACAAGATGGGGCAAACTCAATGGTTGATCATGAGCAACAGTATTCATGCATCAAGAGGTAAAACAAGATGGCGGTTTACAGTACAAGGAATGAACATACGAGTGAAAAAATAGTATAGTAGACAAAGATCAAAGGGTAAACTGGTCACCTTAATGTGGGCATGATCAGTCAGAGGAGTGGAGGATTGGAGCGAACAAATGGTAATGATGATGGTGGGAAAGTTGGCATGCAAGGGAAGGAAGGGAAAGTGGGAAGGTATCGCATAAAATTCAAATCGGACTCAGTAATCATACCAAGATCAGCTTGTATCTTAGCGAATCAATCCTCCTTGAGGGGTTTGGTAGATAAATCTGCCAATTGCTCATTGGTGGGAACGAAGTCCAAGGATATAACATTCTCTTGAGAAAGCTTTTGTAACAAGTGAAATTTCATTTCAATGTGGAATGATGAACCAGATTTTTGGTCATCAACATAGCACTTGTATTGTCACAAAGGATTATTGTACACGGTACAGAAACTTGATAATCACGCAACTAAGAGTTAATACAAAGTACATGTGTACTGCAACCACATATTCAGCCTCAGATAGACAGTGTTATGGTGCTCTATTTTTTGCTTCACCAAGAGACAAGGCATCGATTAAGAAGTTGGTAGGTTCCATAAGTGCTCTTCTGATTAGTAATGCTACTAGAAAAATCAAAATCAATGTAACCTTAACGAACTCAGTCCGGCTAATGGGAAGAAACCCTATTATCTCAGCTCCATCTGAGATGTCCAGAGCTGTCGGATGGCATTTGGATGAAATCTGGCCGTTGCATGAGGAGAGAGGAGGACCCAAAGGAGCTAGAGACATTTTCGACAGGGTAGAAAGTGTGGACCCTCATCGCAGGTTTGTCACAAATGGTTTGGGCGGGAAAAATTGGGAAAATGCAACATTGGCGCAGCCTGTCTGACATCCATCTCAGAACTGTCACATGAGACAGACTCTTTCCTTTATTTCTTCCCTAATTTATTTTTTATCGTCATAACTATTTAAATAATGCTCAAAACATAAAATTTTCTTCACAAATATTGTTTGTTTGAATTTTTTAATCTAATATCATCAATTTTGATATATATTTTTTTGATAAAAATAATGCCCAAGAACCAATCCATTAGCCCGACGCCACGCCGAAAAGAGAGCATCGTCATAATCAGGAGATGGTTCTGAACCGTCAATAAACCCGGCCTTGTTCTTGGTCATGAGAGCAACCTTCATTGAACCTGCCCAAGAAAAGTAGTTCGTTGAACCCACCAGCACCGTCGGAACGAGAAGAATGTCGGGATTGTTGACGGAATGAATGAAGAAAGCATGATCGGCATCAATCAAAGGCTCCGAAGGCTGACTAGCTGTACTTTGATTCGCTTTACCCATGACAAGAACACAGATCTAGAAATCTGGAGAAAACTGGGAAGATTGGGAAGAAGCTGAACAGAAAACACGAAGCAGTGCTTTGGAAAGAAGATGAAACGAAGAAAGAGAAAGTATTTCTTGGAAATAAGCGTATTAATCACGCTGAACGACAGAAACGTTTTGTATCTGATACCATAACAGAATGTTGTTTGAGATTGATGCAAAAGTACTGAAAGGGAAGGCTTCTATCCCTATTTATACAAAATGACCCAAAGCAAAATTACATTTTGGTCACTATATTCTTACACTAACCAAACAAGAATGTTGTAGAAAGTGTCTTTACAACTCATTAACCCCTTAATACCTAGCCATCTCGAATATCATGATATTCAAGATAGCCCGTACCAAATGACCCCTGATAACACTAGAATTATCGTGATTATCAGCTCTGATTAAGCAACATTTTGTTGTCTGTAACATGTTTTAGGAATAGTTTAGTAGATTTTGGTTCATTCATGCTATTTCTTACCAATTTGGTTACCTTGGCCCGTTTCAAGTCTATTTGATGTGTTTTCTAGTGCTCTTTAAGTTCACAGGTTTTTTCCGTCAATTAAGTAGCCATCAGATGTGTTCGGAATGCAATGGAGCTTCGAGGAGGAGTCCTATACCATTAGAGAGTCAAAGGACGAAGAAGAAAGCAAAAATCTGCCCACCAGCAAGGTTCTCGGCGAGAAGGTCTAAGTTCTCGCCAAGAAGGTAGCCGAAATTCAACAAAAATCCTCACGCAAAAATATGTTATTATTCTAAAGAAGTTCTCGCCGAGAACTTCAAGCTTCTCGGCAAGAAGGTAGCCTTTTCCGGATCCAACGCAGAAATGGATAAATTTCACCCAATAAAAGGACTCTTGCAGCCCCTAATTCAGTACATTCGATTTTCTTAGGAGATCCATGATTGGGAGAGAGTTGGAGATTATGCTAGAGTATTTGGAGAGATTTTAATACAATCAATCCATCCCGGACGATGCTTGGAGCATAGGAATTGAAGATTCTCAAGATCGAAGTTGCCAGAAATCGTCAAAATTAGGTTTTTAAAATTTCCTCTGTTCTTTCTTTGTTCTAAGATGAATTCTCTTATAGTCTTTGAATCTTTTTTATGAGATATTAATAGGTAAACTCTTCTAGCTTAGATTAGATGAATCCTAAGTGACCTGGGGCTTTAAAGCGGTCACGGATTGGCGGGTAGTTAGACTTTAATTCAGATTTTTCTTATTCATGTTTAATTTGCTCTTAAAATCTTATTTCTTCTCTGACCTGATCACCTAGATTAGTTTCTTGTTAGAATAAATGATAGTGGCGAACGTCCGCCTTGTTCTAGAACTTCGAATTAAACAGTTAACCTATTCAGCAGAATCACCTCTCCATTATGGGCCATTTAGGGTTAATCCATTTCAAGAGTAGCTCATAGAATCAATTTAGGTGCACCATTCAGTTATCCGCTACAAAAGCGAACACGCGGACGGATAATTGATCTTGGAAGCTAGTTCAACAGTAGAGAACGTTTGTGGACTTAGACCTAAGGGTAAGGAGCTATGGCGGTGATTAAGAATTGAATGAATTAAGTCTGAAATCTGTCAGTCTTGTGATTGTCAATGCCTTGGTGATCTTAGGGGGATTCAAAATCTAAGCTACCTTCACTACAAGAAAAAGGCATATTAGTCACGGTTTCTTAGTCGCAGTTTTTGTAACCGTGACTAATTGGTCACGGTTTAAGAAAACCGTGATAAATTAGTCATGGTTTAATTGAAACCGCTTGACGGATTAGTCACGGTTTTATAAACCGTGACTAATTTTGTCACAGTTTTTATTAAAACCGTGACAAAGTCATTTGGAAAAATGAACCACAAGCCACGTAGCCATTCCCATCTCATCTCCTTCCCATTTCTCTCCTCCCATCTTTTCTCCTTCCCATCTCCTCTCTTCATCGCCATTCCCATCTCTTCTCCTCCATCTTCTCCTCTCTTCATCAACAACTGTCCTTCATCGCCGATATCAAACATCTTCTCCTCCATCTTCAACCTCTATCTCTCTCCTTTGTTTTCCTTGAGCTCTCCTCCCATTCCTCTTCCGATAAAACCCATCCCAAAACGGCGATAGCCAAAACAGCACTGACGTCAGATCCAAATCGACGGCGGGGGTCGGCAGCGACGTCAGATCCAGATCGAAGGGGGGATGAAGTCGTCCTTGTCGGTGTCGATCTCCTCCATCGCGTGCTGCAGATCGGGAGGGGAGTATTCGGTCCCCATGGATCTGAAGACTTCTGCCAGCTCGGAGATGGAGATCATGTCGTCACTGTTGGTGTCGTTGCTGTGAATGTAGGTTGCGGGTGTGACTGGTTCCGCCATTGTTGTTGATTTCTGGGGACTGTTGAGTTGCCGGGAAAATGAACTGAATCGGCGAGAGAAGAAACCAGTCGCCGTCGTGTCTCTCCTACACTCAAAACCTCTCCTTCTTCTTTAGATCTGAAACGACGATGGGATCGAAGGCGGTGGCGGCGGCGATGGAATCGAAGGCGGCGGCGACGATAGAATCGAAGGCGGCGGCGATGGAATCGAAGCAGCGACGATTGCGGCATCACAATAAATAAATTGTAATTTTTCATTTTTTTATTAGTAAAAATTGTAATTAGGTTATTTTGACACAATAAATAAATTCAGTGACTGGTTCGCAATTAATTGGGACATCTTGTTAACATTTTAATTTTATGGATCATTTTGCATGATGGAAAAAGTTAAGGGTCTGGACCTTTAATTCATGAAATTAACTAATGGGTCACTGTAAATTTCATTAGAACACTTTGGTCACCTGATTTGTCACGGTTTTTAAAGAAACCGTGACTAAATTGGACAGTTTTTTGTCACGGTTTACCTAGAAACCGTGACTAACGTTAGTCACAGTTCACCTAGAAATCGTAACTAACGTTAGTCACGGTTCACCCAAAAACCGTGACAAACGTTAGTCACGGTTTACCAAAAAAACGTGACCAACGTTTGTCACGGTTTACCAAGAAACCATGACAAAATTTGGTCGATTTAGTCACGGTTCCTTATAATGTGACAACAAAATTTTGTCACGGTTAAAACCGTAACAAAGGGCCCTCCAAAAACTGACAAATGGCTTATTTTTTGTAGTGCTTCTCACTAATTGAAACCAAACCAATCAATCAATCTGTTAATCTTAATTAGTTTTTCCCTTCCTTGCATGCTAGTATTAGAAATCTCGTGGAACTCACACCAAATAACTTGTTAAACCGAATAGTTACTAATTCTTTGAGTAAACGTGAAGAAGAAAATTCGTGGAATATGATCTGTCCTACTTTAGTGGGATAGTATTTGAACCGCTATTTTACAGCTTGTCAACCCCTAAGGGGTATTTAATACGACATAGCTAATTGATGGGAAAGTGGAGCTAGATATAAGAGTTCAATCCCACTAAGGTTGGTGAAATGGTTCAGGTGGTGATGAGCCCTCGTGTCGTCGTCGTCGCCTCACCTCGGATTTGGTCAAAAGATTTGATTTGATTAAATTCTTTTGCGACCCAACCAATTTGGTTGACCGAAAATGTTATTAAGAATATGCAGTTTAAATCCAAACCAGAATCAGGTTTTGAACTAGTTCAGGCGCAAACCGACATGTCGGTTCGGTTCAAACTGGCCAACTTCCCAATTGCCACCTGAACAGTTGTGTCTATTCAGAAGGCACCCCTTCATTTACTATAAATACAGATCAGTCCCTGCACTTTCCATTCACAGATTTTTCCTCTCTACGAACTCATTCTCTGCACAAAAAGCTTTATGCATTCACTCTTTCAATGAAACTAAAATCGAGTCGTGTGAGTTGCAGCCTTCATTGTGTTCGTCGGTCACTTGCGTTTAAAGCGCGTTTGAAGCACCGCTACGCTTGTGAGGTAAATCTGTTTTATCCTAGAAGAATTGATTTTGTTAACCTTGGGTGACGTAGAGGGGAATAACAATTATTAAAGACAAATCGTGTAATCGATTGACTCGGATTAGTCCATGTGTCTATGGATGTTTGCTTGTTACTTTTCATGTTTGCAGTTTACATACCAATAATCTTCACCTTGATATTAATAGCATGTGTCATATCTCTAAACAATGCTTTGTCAAATGTCGGAGTTTTTCCAAAAGTGGGGTTCTTCATGAAATTAATTCTCAAAATAGGGCTGCTCACCAGTCAATTCCCAATCTAGGGTAGAATATGCTGATTGGGCAATGAAATCGCCAAACTTAATGGCGATTTACTTTTATCAAAATAAATTCAAAAATCGCAAACACTTTGACGATTTCTCTACTTTGTGTCAGAGACACATATTGTTTGCAAATTATGTTGCTTTCCAATCATGTTACTTACTTTCTTTGCTGTTTGGTCACAAAACAATTTTATAAACATTTGTTTGGTTTTTTGTTTAATTATCCATTTGTTTGTTAATAATAATATATAATTTTTTGTAACATATATAATGGATTTCTGTCGCGCATCGTAGTAGACCTATTAACAATTCAAAATGTTAACGAATAGAGTCGCTCGAGATTCGCTCGACATTTAGCTTCAAAAATACGTTTGTGACTCGGCTTGATTCGAGATGACCCGACTCGAAACCTTAACGAATCAATATTAAATCAAGCTTATATCAAGTTTGAGCTCATAATTTTCTAAACAAGTTGAGTTTGAGCTTGATTTTTTAATGTAAATAGAACTCGAACTTGATCTGGATAAAATCAAAATGACTCGAGCTCGAGTCGAGTGATTATTCGGCTCATATGCAGCCCTAATAACACTTTAGTTCAAGTCTGGATAATTGATATTTGTTCACCTCAAATCGAGATTTAATATCAATTCATTAAACTTTCAAGTCGGGTCATCTCGAATAAAGCCGAGTAACAAACATATTTTTTTAAACTAAATGTCGAGCGAATCTCGAACAACTCTATTGGTTAACATTTTGAAGTGTTAGTAGGTCTACTACGATACGCGACGGAAATCCATTATATATATTACAAACAAAAAGTATTATATATATATTATTAACAAACAAATAGACAATTAAACAAAAAAACTAAACAAATATTTACAAAATTGTTTTGTGACCAAACAACAAAGAAAATAAGTAACATGATTGGAAAGCAACATAATTTACAAACAATATGTGTCTCTCACACAAAGTAGAGAAATCGTCAAAGTGTTTGGCGATTTTTGAATTTATATTTAGATAAAAGTAAATCGCCAGTAAGTTTGGCGATTGGGAATTGGAATTTTCTAGCACAATTTTAAAAATATGTACCGTCAGTAGCCAAACACTACAAAAAACGGACCATTTAACAGCGGCAGATTTGGCATTTAACAGCGGCCATGCCCGCTGTTAAAATACTTTAACAGCGGCCACACGCCGCTGTTAAATTGTCCAATGGGAAAGGCAATTAACAGCGGTAAAATGTGGTCGCGGTTAAATGAAATATTTGCCGTTAAATGATGCCGTCGATTAAAGTAATAGCCGGAGCTCCGGCGATTGAGCCGGAACTCCGGCAACAGTCAACGCGGCCGTCCGCCGCCACCACCTCTTCCTCCTCCTCCTCTCCTCCTCTTCCTCTTCTTCTTCCTCCTTCTTCTTCTCCTCCTCCTCTTCCTCTTCTTCCTCATCCTCCTCCTCCTCATCCTCCTCCTCTTCCTCGACGCGGCCGTCCGCCGCCGCTTCTTCTGAATTCCGACGAGGAGGAAAGCCGCGCGCCGCTGAAGAAGAAGAAAAGAAGAGGAAAGCCACGCCGCCCTTCCTCTGAATTCGACGAGGAGAGAGAAGAAGAAAGAAGAGAGGAAGCGTCGCCGCGCTTCTTAAATCCGACGAGGAGAGAGAAGAAGAAAAAAAAAAGAAGAAGAATAAGAGAAAGTCGCCGCCACCGCTTCCTCTGATTCGACGATTCTTTGCGGAGAAGATCGAAAGGATGGTAAGATCGGAGGAGTTGAGAATCGGCCAGAAACGGAGAAAGACGCGAGGAGGTTCGACGGTGAGATTGCGAGATTGTGTTTCTTTAGTTTAACGAGGCTGAAAGAGCGATCCGGTGAAATAATTAACAGCGGCTGTGCGCTGTTAACCTGAAGCCGCTGTAATTACCACGACTTTTTCAATTTAACAGCGGCCGTGTTGGCGCTGTTAACCTCCGGTTAATGGTCTTTTCTGTAGGAATGCTAATAAGTCCAAAATAGCACAATCTGCCCGGCACCGCTATGCGCCCCCCAGCCAGGCATCGTGATGCTTCTCAAATTGTGTCGTTGCAGCGCTGCGCCATCTGCAACAGAGCCGTAGAAGAGCCGTTACTTAACGGTAACCTTGTTTCCAAGCGCTGCCTGGAAACAAGGTTACCGTTTTTTACAGCTTGTATAAATAACCCCTACCCCCATACCATCTTCACACCTCCTCTAATACTCTCTCAATTTCAGTTCTCTCAAAGGTATTTTTGTTAGTTTGTGTTAGTCATAATATTCTAATTATGCTTATTGTACGCTAATGACATCTTTTTTTGTAGGCTGGTAGCAATTGTCCGTCGAGAAAATTTCGTTTGAAGAAGGCATAAACCCTCCCTCAAAAGGTATCGTGCTGTCAATTATATCCATATGAATTGTGTTTTACGATTTTATATGTACTTAACTTTGCTTGTGGATATTAAATTGTAGATGGATTACATGTTTGGAGAGGTGCCGGTTGGGGTACGAAGTGGTAGTCCCGAGGACCCTTCGATTTTATGGGGTGATGCTGACCGACATCGAGCGTAGGGAATTTTCGAAGCTCAGGTTAGTACATTTGAAATGTTATTTATAGTTTAATGTTATTTTATTACATGTTATTTATATTTACAAGGCATTTATGTTTGAATGTTATTTTTATTTTAATAATATTCATATTTTAATTACTTATATTGTAATATTAGGATCAAATTTGAATATTAATAGTAGTAGTCAATATTCGGACCATAAATTAACTACTAGTTGACTACTAATATTAATTAGTAGCGAACATTAGTTACCTTCAAAATTAACTAATAATAGTAATTAGTAGCGAATATTAGTTACCTAAAAAATTACATAGTAATTACTAATACTAATTGACCACTAATGATAATTAGTAGTACCGAATATTAGTAAATTATAAACTTAGATTTTAATCACTAAAACTAATTGACACTATGGGGATTATAAGTAGTAAATTAGTAACTAAAAGATTACATATTGACTACTAATAGTGATTATAATTATATTTAAATGTTACTTATATTATAATACTAATGATAATTACAAATAATGTAAGTATCTAATTGATATTAGTATATAGTAATTATTGAAATGTTACTTATATTTGAAATGTTAGTTATATATTAATGTTTGTTATATGTAAATGTTAATTATATTTGAATGTTAATTATATTTAAATGTTTAGGGTTGACTCAAAAATTGAGTACTAGTTATTAATTTTGTTACATCTTCTTCCCTCAACTATTAGGACCCACATATGACGCTTAATTGTCGTTTCTCTAAGAAGATCGTGAAGTACGATCCTAGGTTCGAGACATACCTTGCCCCCATTGGTCTAGATAAGTTGCGTGACTGCCTGGATTTTACCCCTGATCCTGAGCTGATCACCGCATTGGTCGAGAGATGGGTCCCGAGACCAGTACTTTTCACTTGTACCACGGTGAGGCAACCATAACACTCGAGGACTGCACTTTCTCACCGGTCTGAGTGTCGATGGTGAGCTAGTGGAGTCGTAGAGGCGCCTTCCGACTGTGGATTCTGATCTGCAGAATTACGTGCTGGAGCTTCTTGGGAAGAAACCATCTACTTCTGACCTTTCTGCTGCAGAGTGAAGATGACTTGGTTGCGTACCACTTTGGCACCATCAGGGGAGACGCCGATCCTGAGACTATCGAGCAGCACTGTCGCGCATACATTCTGGACTTCTTTGGCAGCTGCATTTTTGCTGATCAGTCTGGATCCATGCCCCACTCTTCTTCCTTCCACTTCTAGAGGACATGAGCCAGATAGGCGAGTACGCTTGGGGGGCTGCCGCACTTTCATGGCTATATAGGGAGCTGGGCCGGTGTGCTATCCGCATAGAGAGCAGCCACATAGGGGACATTGGAGGTTGGATGGCACTGGTTCAGGCGTGGGCCCTTGAGATATTTACGTCCATTGCGCGTCGAGTCCACAAGAGTCGACAAATTGCACTGACGCACTCCCCCATTCCACGTATGACTAGGTTCGAGCTTCGGCTTTTTTTTCATGTTCATAATTCATTCCATCTGATCAAGTTCTATGAATGACGTGGTTCTAAGATCGACGGAAGAGGGTTCGAGAAGAACAGACGGCCGGTGCAATCTGGACGAAGAAGTGCCTTTCTCGCCTGTAGAAAAGAGTGAATAAGGCCACTTCCCACACAGTGAGGCAATTCGATTATGATGTTGGCATATTCGAAATACAGACGGCGATAAATCGCAGCAACGGGAAGGGAAACAATAGGCAAGAAGTTGGCTTGGACTACGAGGAGGGGGACGGTCATTGCTCATGCGGCAAGTTCCAACAGCTAAAGATGCCTTGTTCACATGTCGTGGCCGCATGTAACGCCGCCAATCAAGATCCCTTATACTACGCCAACGCCCATTACAGGCTGGAAAGAGTAAGACAGATATACGAACGGAGTTTCCTCCCTATCGGCTCAAAAGAGGCTGAGAGCCTCATGGAGGGCCTAAGGTGATGCCTGACCCAGGAAGGGTCAGGGAGATGGGGCGACCACGACATTCTCGCATACACAACGAGATGGACTGGGTTGAAGATATTGAGCCTCACTGCAGTTACTGCCAGCAAGAAGGGCACAATAGGAGGACGTGCCCACGTGCGAGGCGAAGTAGCAGAAATCCAAACCCTACAAGGAACAGTTAATTGCACTATCAAATGTTTGGTATTATGTGTTTGGTAGTCTGTGTTTGGTAATCTGTATTTGAAATGTTTGGTTGTCAATTTCATGTTTCATTTTCAATGTAATGTTTGGTTTCTAGTTGTACTATGAAGTTACTTTTATTATTCCATCCTTCAGAATTGACCACACACTTCATAAATGTTGTACATTTATTGGCCGCCCAATGAAAAAGACTACAATTATGTCATAAAAACAAATGAAATTTGACAACACAATGAAGAAAGGCTGCAACTACAAACCAGTCATTTTATTAATCGCATTGACACAACGACGACGACAACAACACACAATCAACCACAACAACACGACAACAACAACAACAAACGACAACAACAACAACAACAACAACAACACACAACACACAACAACAACAACAACAACAACAACAACAACAACACCCAACAACAACAACAACAACAACAAAAAAACAAACACACTAGGCCCAACATGGATGTCAATTGTAAGGACGAAGTCCGGGTGGTGGAGAGGGAGGCCCTTCCCTGAGCAACCTATTGATTGAAACGTGCAACCATGAAATTTCTTCCCTCAGGTCTCGAATAATGTTATCCTTCTCCCCAACGATGTCATCCTTCTCCTATTCGCTCGAACAAGTTGTTCGTCCTTCGCCCGAATGATTTGGTCCTTCTCCTTAATCGCAGCATCCACGGCCTCCCGCACCTCCAGTTTTTCATAATAACCACACCCCTTCTCCTGCAGATCGAAAGCAAATGTAGAGGGTTTTGAGAACTAGGAAAATGCAAAAAATTAAATTCAGACCCTTTTTTTACCTCTCTCACGAGGGCAGCCAAAATAGCGTTCCAGATCACTCGGTCGAACGGATCTAGTCGCCCTTAAGTCACACCAGCAGTTAACCACACTTGCCTCATAAACGAACAAGTCCTCCTCCACCGACTTCTTCAACTTGTGCATTACCCTCTCAGTATCTGTCACTACAGAACAACAATAATTAGTACACAAGACTAATTCGTTAAATGCATAAATAAGATAAGTACAAAGCACCCAAACGAATTTCACTTACGCTTACTCTTGCGAGACCTAGAGCCATAGTTGAAGAACGACATATTCTAAGCTTGGTGACGGCTGCCTACTTCAAATTCTAAGTTTAGGGCTTCAAGGGAGGTGTGTGGTGCAAAATTGCATCCTAGAAGGGGGTATTTATACTAAAAATTGAGGGCTTAGGGTTTCTTCAGTTCCAGACAGCGATGCGCCTCCTAGCCAGCGCATAGTTGGCTGGGGTTGAGGAAACCCTAACGGAGCATTGACGGTAACATTTTCTGAAGACAGCCAGCGATGCGCTGGCTGGGTGGCGCATCGCTACCTGGCTGGCGCATAGCTGGCTGCCTGTCAGATTGTGCTATTTTTGGACTTATTTACGCATTTTGCTACTGACGGTACATATTTTTTAAAATTGTGCTAGAAAATTCCAATTCCCTTGGCGATTTCATTGCCCAGTCAGCATATTATATCCTAGATTGGGAATTGACTGGTGAGCAGCCCTATATTGGGAATTAATTTCATGAAGAACCGCACTTTTGGAAAAAATCCTCAAATGTCATGTGATTGGTACAATCACTATCAATCAGCCACAATCTAGAGGACACTTGAGAGGCATAACCGTTGGCTACTAATAAGTTTGTTGCTTCCTCCTCCTGATCATCTCCAACATTTGCTTCCAATTTTGGTTTTGGAAACCTCTCTTTGTATAACCAAGTTTCATGGACAAACTTATTACATTTGGTGCAATTGTTTATGGTCTTTTTTCGCACTTGATAGGTCTTTGACCTTGCTTTCCACAATGTTTGTATGGAGAAAATGTCTTCCATGGTCCAACTTTACCCCTTCCATAAGAATGTCTATCAGAGCCCGCAATAGTCATGAAACTCTTTGGTTTTCATAGTTTCAGGTTGAGACTGGTGAAACCTCACTGACTCTCTTAAGTTGTTGGTTTTTCGCAGCCAAGACACCTTCTATTTCAGTTTCTTATCTTATCATTTTTCTCTATTCTTGAGCTTGAAGTGCATTTTAGTGTTCTCCAATGCTGTAATGAAAGTTTCATAGCGGCCAGAGGTAGTAACCAAGATCTTCTCTATAATCCTAGAGTCAAAAAAATATTATACTAGAAGCCTAATTTTGTTTGCTAGATCAAGCAACTGCTTTGATAGTCCTTAATATAATTTCTTTATCCTTCATTATTTGCAATTCAAAAATGCGAATTAAATTTAGTGCTTGCATACCTCGTATGATTTCATCTCCACCGTTCTCCTTTTTTATGTAGTCCCAAATTTCATATGCAATTTCGATTGATGTGATTCTAGTGAAGTAGAAGGTGAGACTCTAGAGAAGGACTTTGGTTTGGCTTTTGATTTCATGCTCTTCTTTTCTTTGAAACTCTTGATTTGAGTGAGAGTAGGATTGTTAGGAAAAGGTAGTATCTCATAATCTTCTTTTATTGTTTCCATTTGCACTACCCAGTCTAGTAGTTCACATGTGAACATTAGTGGTGGGACTATTGCTGCTGAGATACCAGAATTTGATTCCATGAAACTTGTGTAAAGATCTCGTAAGAATTGAGCTTTGATACTAGTTGTAGATATAAAATTCAATTTTATTTATCGAAAAAAGATGATTAGAGCTCATCCACCGTGTTACTGCATTCTTACTTTTACATAAACAAGTATTATACTTGGTAACTAACTTAGAAACTTCTTAACTTAACAAACAAGAAAGTTGATGAATGCACATTTCAACAGTAATTCGGATCAATTGAAAAACTTGAATGGGAAAACACATAAAATGAAAAACTTTAACAAAATCAGATCATTTAAAATGTTAGATTCTCAATTTTGAGAAAGTATTGATTCATTGTAGCAATATCCTTTAGCCGTAGCTAACCCATATTAGATAGGCCTTGAAACCCAAACTACCAGCTATTGTTTCCTTTAACTAATACAGAACCAAGATAACAAACTGGATGCATGTCATCTACTCTCTCAGCTCACAACAACAACAACTATTGCTACTAGATCAATCCATGAAAGCCGGCTGAATCAACAAGGGTGGCTTTGATTTGCTCTGGTAGCACCTGCTGCCCTTCTTTGCATTGCTGCAATCATGTTAGTCCCAAAACAGTGGTTATAATGTCTTTTTGATCATCAACAACATTGATACACAATCGTGTTTTTTTACTATATACCTCGGCTCGGAAGATGTCCATGGCGAAGCCGTTGAAACAGCTAATAACAGCTTGCTGGATGTCTAGGCCGAGGTTGTCCAGTGCTCTCATAGTGGAAAGCAAAATGCCAGGTCTCCTAGCACAGAACATGTGGATGTTCACAGCTCTTCCTTCTCTCACTCTCACTTCGACCTACAACAATATGATGAACCGCATCACCGATCACCATGAAAGAGTCATAGCCAAACTTTAAGAATAAAAAGAGTTGCATCATCATAGATAACATACCCTTGCAGGTTGGGCATTTGGACTTGGCAAAGGGCTTGGGGTGAGTTTATCTTTGATATGGGAGGAGAGTGATGATGGTGTTGGAGTCAGAGGATGAAAGCTTGTGGCAGCTGTAGGTGTCAAAGAAGAAGAACCAGGTGGAGTTGATTCCAATTCATTGTGAAGCTCATTGATCCTTTGTAGAAGCTCCTTCAAGTATTCTATTGCATCCCCTAATATTGATGCTCTGTCCATCTGTCATTGCCACACAACAAACATCATCATCATCATCATCATGCCCTAATGTTCTTCTCTATGTTACGTTATGCGCAAATGTCTCATGGCATGGACATTCAGCTGACAAGGTGTCATGCTTTTGTTAATTTTTGTCTACTCAAACCCACAACTAACAACTGATGAAAGGAAGGAACTTTTGCAAAATGAAATGAACAACTACGCTACGGAGACAAGAGTGAGTCAAGGTTTCAAATCAGGTTCCACAACATGGATCAGTTCGATAGTAAAGCCGGTTGATCTTAAGCTATATTCAAAACAGGACCTTAACCTTAAGTATTAAATGCAAGAAAGATGCAGCTGTTTACCAAAAAAGAAAGTTGCAGTAACAACACCAGAAGAGGCACCGAGTAATCATGTGATAGGAATGAATGCCACACTCTATCTCTCTCTCTCTCTCTCTCTTTTTGTAATGAATTTTGGTACTAAATGAATGGGACCATCACAGAAGCTCTAAGCACGAAAATATTAACAGTGTGAATCATTGTAATCTGAATTGGAAGTAAAAATCACAAGAGAATGATGAAAAAGAGGAAATGCTTACTTTGCTTATTCTTGGTACGACAGATCTCAGCATGTACAACCTATCATTGAGCTTCTTACGACGCCTCCTTTCGGCCATCAAATTCTTAGCAGGAAGACCCTTCTTCTTCCCTTTCTGATCCGTGACACCACTAGTGTTTGCATTTGAGCTGAATCCTCCTCCTGCTCCTCCTCTTCCTGCTTTGCAAATCTCATCCAGCTCATCAGAGTCATAATTCAAGCCTGACCCATCAATGCTCAAATCATCCAGAAACGAATCTCCATTACTCAACACCCTCTTCTTCTCCTCCGGATCAACAATTTCCTTCTTCCCATTATCCCTCTCAATCACACCCAAATTCTTCCTTAAGGCTGCCCTTTTCTGAAACAAGGTAGGTTGTTCACCAACACAAGGATAACTCTCAAGAGGCTTCAACAGCTTAGACCTATTGTTCAACAACAACAACCCATTTCCATTTCCATTTCCTTCATCAAACCCTCTAAACTCACCACCAGTTTCAGGCAATTGAAGCATCATGTTGTTGGGCTGAAATTGGGGGTTTGGGATAAAACTGTGGGCACCCAACTGATGGCCTGAACCAAAATCAGAACCCCCAACAATATCCCACCATTTGACTTATTCATCAAACTGGAGAAATTACTAGGAGCAGTTGCAGGTGGAGCTGCAACATGAGTGTCAAGGAACCCAATTTCCCCGAAATCAAAGCCATGATCTAAAGGGTTGTTGTTGGAGACCATTGCATTGAGGAGCGAAGAGGGGAAAGAAGATTCCGGTTTGGGTTGCATAAAGTAGTGTACCTGAGAAGGGTCGATGTTGGTGTTGTTGTTGTTGTTGTTGTTGAAAATGGAGGAGGAAGAAGGGGAGCAAGACGAGGAAGAATCAACTGTTGTTGTGTGGAGCAACAAGCCATCTGGGTCAGCAACCAGATTGGAAGTGAAGCTCATTTCTTTGACCACGTTGTTTGGGAAATACCAGTCCTCTTCTTCTCCCATATGGTGGTTTTTGGTGACATTGTTGCTGAGTCCAAGTGCACCTCTGTTGTTGTTATGCTCATCCTTATCGTTGTCGTCCATCATCCAAGTACTACTTCCATCCATCTTGTTTTTTCAGCTTTTTTTGGTTGGATTATTCTGTTTCTGTGTCTGCCAGGAAAAAAGATAAAGATAAAGATAGTGAGGGAAGGAAGGAAGGAAGAAGCAGTGCACCAAAGGCAAAGGAAGAGGCAGAAACAGAATGGCTGAAGAGGAAGGAAAGGGGAGCTTCTTAAAGGGACAGAGAGAGAGAGAGAGAAAGAGGGTTGGCAGAAAGAAAAGGGAATTGCCTTTGTATATTTTCTGTTTGGGAATTTTGTTTTCAGTGTTGAATGAAGCCTTTTACACTTTACAGTTGAGGAGTTTTATTTTATTTTATTTACAGTGGAACGGTCACATAGAAACAATGGCAGGTTGTGAGTGAATTCGTGACAATGAAGCAATGATCTTGTAGCCAGGGGCCATTTCTGTTACACTCTTCTCATGCTTTAACTGTAAATAAAAGAAGAAAAGAAAAGAAAAGAAAAGAAAGTAAGCTTCTACTTTGAATGTTGTTTATGAGTTAAACATAACATACATAGATACAGGTGTCGAGTATGCAGTAATATTAATGGAGTGTTTGACTGGGAGTGGGAGGGACTAAAAACTTACTTCCCTATCAACGTTCACATGTCTCCTCCAACCAAGGGGTGGCCGGTGGTGTGTATTAGTCGGTTTCCTTTTTACCATATAAGAAAGAAACTCAAACATACTACTGTATTAATTAGACTAATGAAAACTAAATTAATTAATTAATTATTATCCGATTTGCTTGCTGAGTTATGTTATGATGGCAGGCTTCTTCAACTTGTGTCTTCGGTCGCATAAGAGTTGTATGTAGCATTTATCTTTGTTTTCCCAACTAGGATGAGGACTACGTCTTAGTATGTGTATGTTACACTTACATCTTCAACTTAGGAACAATATTTATTTTTAGAGTTATTTATTAATAGGCCAAATACATAAATTTGACCAAACCTTTCACGTTTCTCTCAATTATGTTCACTTCTTTTTTAGTGTCACGATTTACGCCAAACGTTTAGTTATTGTGTCAGTTTGTCCAGTTGTCCCAATTGACCCCTAATACACGCATTGAAGCCTTGACGGCGTTAACTCTGAATCCATTTCACTTGTATGATGCGACAGTATGCGCCACCTATACGTCCATGTCAGCTGAAGGCCCCGACCCCATGTTAAAACGATGTTTATGGCCTCTTCTCACTCCATATTTACCATTCTCATCTCCCACCAGTTAATTCATCCCCGATTTTCGACAGCCGGCGGAAGATCGTGATCTTCTTCTCCGGTCTATGCTATTGAAGACATCATCTCAATTGTCGTCGACCCTATTCACCACCTAGACCTAGATTTTTTACCACCATCACGTCGACCGGATCTGGTAACCGTAAACAGATCTGAATGATTCATACTCGTTTTTTTACTCTTCTTCCTAGAACCATTCGCTCTCTTTGTATTTCTGTCGTTCCTTCTTCCCCTGTTTGTCCCCTTCAGAGTACGTCATGAATCTGGGGTCTATGTTTCCATGGCTGTTTCGGTTTACCATCTCGGGCAAATGGCGAGAGCTTGGTGATTCTAGTTTGGCCAGTAGATCAGGGTCCATCTACTACGACAAGCACAACGTGGAAACACGTAAGGTACCAGGAAGAATCCTGGCATAAGTTTATGATCCTACGATCGAGACACTTGACGATAATGTTGTTGAAAGTCTCACATATGATGCTCTCGACAGAGTCGCACTTCGGCACCGAGGACATAAACGCTCGACAGAACATTTTGTGGTCCTGATTGAAGAAATCTTGAAGGGATTTTTTCGTACCAGTCTCTTCATTTTCGAGGATCTCTAGCACTTCTATCTTTCGCTTCTAATTGGCTTCGTTACAATTGTACACAGTGATGAACACATTTTCGCGTGTTGTCAAATAACTACCAAGCTAGAAGAAGGTAGATCGAATCTCTCGAGGTTTCTTCAAATCAACTACTCAAAGAAGCTGGCAAATTACTCAGGTTTAAACAGATTGTGCGTGGTGTGAGTTCCACGACTTCTAATATATTATGCAAGGAAATTGAAATGAAATTAAAAGACAGATTGATTGGGTTTTGACTAACGAGATGATAGACAAGCTTAGACTCGAATCCCCCTAAGATCACCAAAGCATTGGCAATCACAAGACCAGCGGTTTTCAATCCTAATTCATTCAGTTCTCATACACCACCATAACTCCTTACCCTCAAGTCTAAGTTCCCGAACGTTCTCTCTATCGGATCTAACTAACAAGGTTAATTAACCATTTGTGCGTTCACTTCTGCAACGGAGAACTAACTGGTGCAATTACTTATGGTTAATGAGTTACTCTGGAAGCGGATTAACCGTAAATGGTTCCTACGAAAGGCACACTCCATTGAATAGGTTAATTGATTGATTTGATGTTCTAAAGTAAGGCGGACGTTTGCCACTATCCTTATAATAACATGAATCTAATCTAGGTGATCAAGCTAGACAAGAAACACAGGAAATAAAGAACAAATTAAACATGCAAGAGAAACTGTCTCAATTTGAATCTAATTACCGCTGATCTGTGACCGCTTTAAAGCCCTGGGTCCTTAGGGTTCATCTAATCTAAGCTTAAACGAGTTTACCTACTCATGTTGAATACAGAAAAATAAAAAACAACCGAGGAGTTCATCATACAGAGGAAGAACAGATAAGGACTGAAAAACCTAATTCTGACGACTCCGAAGAAGTTCCAATCTCTAGCAATCTCCAGTCCTAGCTCCGAGTACTCTGATGGGGAAGATGGCGTCAATATCTCTCCGGGAAACTCTGAACTCTCTCTCAAGCTCTGAAGTCTGGATCGTAAAAAGTATATCGTAAGAGCCGCCCTTGTCGACTCCCGTCCGTTTGCTTAAATAAGGTTTGTTTAAGGCTGTGTTCGGAAAGAGGGTACTTCTCGCGAGAACATTGAAAGTTCTCGCCAGAACTTTAGTGCAAATTCACTCTGCCTCTTCGACGGGAACTTTTCCTATAATTCTTCAAATGTTGTTGGCGAGAACATTGAGACTTCTCACCGATATCTTCAATGTAAACTCTAGGCTGGATTCCTTCAATAGTTTTCGGCGAGAACCTTGGAGTTCTCGCCTATAACTTCTTTGTAATTGTCTGCTAGATCTTCGACGGGAAAATTAGGTAACTTCTTCAGTATGTCTTCGACGAGAACTTTGATCTTCTCGCGCGAGAATGTAAGTGTTGGGAAGTTAAATGTTCTGACTTTGATCTGATTGAGTTCTGGATCGATTTTGGGGCATTCCTCGAGGCTCCATTGCTTCCCGAACACGTCCGTGGCTACGTCATTGATGGAAAATACCTGTGTACTCATGGATACACTAGAAAACACATCAAATGGACCCATAGTGGGTCAAAGTAACTAAAACGGTATGAAATAGTGCAATTGAGTGAAAACACCCTAAACTACCCCAAAACCCGTGTCTCAAGCAAGAAAATGTCGCTTAAATGGGGCTGATAATCACGTTGATTCTAGTGCCATCATACAGCTTCCCAAAACAACTCTTGAAGCTCATCCGTTGTGTGTTTCACCTTCCAATTGGCAAAAACATGCCTAACACACGTTCTATGCTCCGCGTATGGCATGGGAGTGTTCACGATGCTACTAAACCCTGTGGATAAACCACAAACCCACTGTTACAATAATTCCTACAAAGAAGTAGAAAAACTATCTAACACTAGTAGTTTTCAACACAGGCCAACACCCAATTAACAAACATCAAATAAATGGAAATGCGGAAATTCATTAAGTAACCAGGTGGATATAACTACATTTGCAGCTACATTAGCATGTACTTTGGATTACAAGGGATTTCATATATTAAAAATACGACACATCAAATTCAATGAGAACTACAAGTAATTTAGTAAGTGTACCCCCCCCCCACATGGCACATCAAATCCAATGTATGAAATGTCGAGTACAAGAAATCCAAGTGAGTGTAGTACGTACCTTCTACTGGTCAGAAATGACGCTCCACCCATCGTCATCCATAATGCCTAAGTCGTCCACTAAAGCCCCCAATAAACCATGTCCACGAGTCTCGATTTTCGCTCTCAATGACTGCCCAAGTTATGTGGTAGACTTGGTTATTCTCATCCTTGCCGACTATAGCGAGTAGTATCCCCTCTACTTCTCCTTTCAAGAAACAACCGTCCAATCCAAAAAATTTGCGGCACCCCAACAGAAACCCCTTGCAGAGCTCGAGAACCCCACGTAGAACCTTTTAAAGTAGACGGCTATACCACACGGATGTGGATCCACTTCCAACACGAAACGGCCCGTCAGGTCGGCCCTCTTAAGCTCGAACATGTAACTTTGTAGTTTCCTATACTCCTCGTTCAAACCCCCATTTAACATATATTCAGCTTTCTTCTTCGCCCTATAGCAATGTCGTGCAGTTACTTCAATCCCGTATCGAAGCCTAACCTCGTAATAATTTGTCCAACATCCCTCTCACGATTGATTCCGAACCGCTCTAAGAAGTCGACGGCGATCCATGTAACATCCATCCCGAATCGACCTGGGTAATCCCGAGGTTGAACCGGTAATGAGCATTACTCGAACTACAGTTTAAACAAAAAGGCAAAACGACAAAGAGTAAAAGAATGATATTCTTATAAAAGAACCAAAATATGAAAGGAGGCCTCCAAATATAAAATCTGAGTACAACTAATAAATCAAATCCGAAATCCAATCTTCAAAATGCTTACAAAAATCCCCCAAAATAAAAGTAAAGATGGCCAACTGAAAAGTAAAACAAAAATAACAGTCAACTCCAGGTAGGTCACCGATCTTCACCTCATAGCTCCAAAAGACAACCTTCCCAAACTCAACTAGCAACCGCGAACTCCAACCTAGCACTAGCCACGAGAACCTGAAAGGGCAAGGGGGGGGGGATCAATTTCCTAATGAAATTGAGTGAACCCACTGGGTTGAACTATGCGCCAAACCTAGACAATAGGAATGATTCCAAAATCCTCACGAAACACCATCAATGAATTAGACCCAGCCTTTACCGCTTTTAATTCCCTAAACAAGCTAGGCGATCACATAGGTGCATTCCTCAGTCCGTTATTCACAATTCACAATTACAACAATATAACCAAAGTCATCATGCATACAGTTCAGCACTTCCACACACACATCAACCATACACATTCACAATCACGCAATCACAATACATAACATCATCATAATCATAAACCATTCAACATCTATCTCACAACTCAACACAACAACCAATTCACAGCACATCACATCATAACCAATTCTAGATGAGTTATTAGCCGCTTAGGAGTTTCTCCACACCACCACTGCCGGCCAACAATCCCTAGTAATACAACCCAAGGTGATCTACTCAACGTAGACCGATTCCACCAATATTCCCTGGTACTTTACCAAGGTGATTGATGAACCGCCCGATCGTTGTGCGGGCGTTCAACCAAATAACTAACAAAGCTACAAAGCTAGGGTAGATCGTATTACACGGGCCTTCTTTGATCGACTACTCAAATAAGCTGGCAAATTACTCGGATTTAAACACTTCATGCGTGGTGTGAGTTCCACGACTTCTAATCTAAGAAATGCAGAGAAATTAAAATTTTAAACTAAAGACAGATTGGAAATTGGTTGATTAAAACAGAGATGACAGACGAACTTAGACTTTGAATCCCCCTTCGTTCCCCAGAGCATTGGCAATCAACAGATCAGCGGATTTCGATTCTCATTCAATCAATTCTAAGACACCACCATAACTCCTTACCCTTAGGTTTAAGACCGGCGAACGTTCGCTCTATCCGTTCTAGCTACCAAGATTAATTAGTCGCCCGGGTAGGTCGCCTCTCGCAACGACTTAACTTAATTGGTGGAATTACTAACGATTATTGAGTTACTCTTGCAGTGGATTAACCCTAACCGGTTCCTACGAAAGGCACACTCCAATTATAAGGTTAATTGTTCAATTTGATGTTCTAAAGTAAGGCGAGCGTTCGCTTCTATCCTTAGCTTAACAAGAATCTAATCTAGGTGATCAATCCAGACAAGAAACATGAACAATGAAGAACAAACCAAACATGAAAGAGAAACTGATTGAACTTCGAATCTAATCACCGCCGATTCGTGACCGCTTTAAAGTCCTGGGTCACTTAGGGTTCATCTAGTCTAAGCTCTAGGAGTTTAGCTACTCATATTCATCACAAAAGAATCAAAGACAATGAAAGAGTTCATCATACAAAGGAAGAACAAAAAAGAATCTGAAAAACCTAATTAAGACGACTCCGGCAGAACTTGATCTTCCGGTAGACTGCAATCCTAGCTCCGAGTCTTCGAGATGGAAGGGATGGCGTCACGATCTCTTCCCGGCTCTTCGAACTCTAACTCTTTGCTCCAGAACTTCAGAGGATTCTCTAAATTCTGATTATGGAAAAGTATGTTATGATGTCCTCATCTTTGGGCCGCCGGTTAAGTATTTATACTTAACCCTAATTCAGCCGGATTTTAACTAATATTTTCGCCGAAAATATTGAGGAATTTTCGGCGAAAATTCCTTTGTAATTGGATGGTCCGCCGGCTGATTTCTCCTGTAAATTTCGGTCCCATAGTTTCGGTCGAAAACTTCCTTCAGACGGCATCAGTGATTTGTGCTGATATTTTCGCCGAAAATGCTAGGGTATTTTCGGTGAAAATTCCTTTATAAACGGGCAGGAATTGTTTCGACTTGACTGGCTCCTTGGATCGATTCCGGTGCAACTCCTCGAGGTTCCAACGCCTTAGACACGTCCTTGGCTACTTTATTTGACGGCAAAAACCTGTGCTAACATAAAAACACTAGAAAACCATCAAATAGACCCGAAACGGGCCAAGGTAACACAAATGGCACGAGATAGGGCAATTTATTGAATATTCGTTATTCTACCCTAAAAACCATGTCTTAAGCAAGGAAATGTCGCTTAAATGAGGCTGATAATCACGTCAAATCGAGTGTCATCAAAATACCCCACACTTAAGCTTTTGCTTGTCCTCAAGCAAACTGAATAGAAACGCTCATGTTCACAAATGATAAGATCGATTAAATTGGAGTTCAATCAAACACAATGAATTATTAGACAGATAGATCCTAGAACAAGAAACCTAACATGCATACAGATCAGCCAAACAACCTGGTCTCACTAATAAACTGCACACGACAAGTAGTAGCAACCAATTATGCACGAATTTGACCTGACCGACCAGACTCCTCACACAGGATATATTTAGTATGATGGAAACTCTCACTCTCTGTGTTTAAGGACGTGTTTCTGCTCTCAATCATTTTCTGTTACTGAATTCTGTCATAAGTTTGCAATTCAACCACATCTCCACCACTGTGATAACACGAGTAACTAGTCAAGAAGGACTTCCCTGCTAGGACTGTAACGAATTCTACACTACTTGGGTTTATGATGCGATGGATGATGGGAATGTATGATGATGGCTTTGTGCGGTGTAGCTTTCGACTAACTTCCCTCGAATCTAGTCTATGGCTTCCTACCGTCTAACCAGACACGGGTGGAATAATGAACGCTCGTCCTATGATACCCTCAAACAACCTAGCACTTTTTATTTTTCTTTACACAAATTTTTTTTGACTTTTTTTTGACTTCGTTCTTCCATTTGTAGGGAGAAGAACGTTTTATTGAACTAAAACTTTGAAACCTCTTTGGCTTTTCTGATTTTTCTTCTTTTCATTTTTTCGAAACTTGCTTCTTTTTCTTTCTATTTTTTTTTCTTTTGTGCCGATTTTTCTTTTAGTTGCTAGAGGGTTTACACGTCTGGACATAATAGCTAAGACCACCTGTTTAATGGCTATAGGCAGGTTACCACAAACCGACTTCCGGTAGGTCAATCTAGAACTACAACCACAAGGGATCAACGGGGAATGAAAGAATGGGAAATGGTTGTAATGTATATCGAACCGAAAGAACAGGCCAAGCTCAAGGGTCTACACCTAATGGATTTTATCGTTTGGTAGGCTATCTGGCTTAGTAGCTGAATCTAGGTGCCCCTATCATTCTAGAACTCGTGTCATCGTGTGGTCTCGAGTAGGTCTCATGCAAATTCTAACTCATTCAAGCAAACAGAAAACCACTCAAAAAGAATTACAATTGCAAGTTACGTGCAATGGATCAAAAGCTCACAGTTGGTTTGCTAGTCGGATTCGGTCATTTTCATGCAATCAAGGCTACAAACTACAAGTGTGATACTAAAAATTCTGTTCTGACCAGGCAATTTAGCATCAAAGTATACAAGTTGGTTTTCAAGTTCTAGGTTAAGCAGTCTAAGCGTCATTATGAAAGTTTGAACAACAACTTAACATCAAAAATCAAGAACTGAGCCATTCTAATGCTAGAGAGACTGGAATGGAATCACGAGGCACACAGAAAACACAATCAAGGGCAATCAAGTTCATGCAAGGTTCTCTAGCATCCTACCCCACACTTAAATCAGACTGTGTCCTCACAGGACTAATTCTAGAGTTCAGAGTGAAGTAGAAGAACCTTGACCGAGATGGTTGGCGTAGTGGATGAGCACGGGTCCTCGGAGCGGAGGGAATCTACCCAAGCGAAGCAAAGGAATCTCCCTACTGCCTACAAAACAAAAACAAATGAAACATAAAAAGGAAACCGGGACAAGTGCCCTAGATCCACACAGAAAAAAGTTGGATCAAATCCAAAAAAATAAATAAAAAGAAAGGACAAGGAAAAGGACACCACCTGATCATGGCTGGTCAGGGGCGCCGGGGGTGGGAAGTGGAGGAATTCGCCGAGCTGACGTTGCCACTCCATCTGTGCCTCATACCGCCTATAGCGCGGTGCATATGCTGCTGCATAGTAGTCCATCTCGCCTATTGAGTGGCGTTGTCGGTGATGCGCCACTCCTGCAGTCGCTCATACAGCTCACCAATGTCCGTGGGGTGCGGTCGGGCTGAGGGTGAGGCGCCTGGTATGGGTCTGGAATGTGCGGCGGCTGCTGGTGTGCATACCCTGCCTGATGATGTGGCGAGGGTATATGGTCATGAAACTCTGGCTGCGGCTGGGGCTGCTCTTGCTCAGAGTCATCTTCTTCCTCCGACTCGTCCTCGTCTTCGAGGGGAGGATCCGCTGGCACCAGGGGGCTGATGTCCAGATCGAGGTTGTACTCGACCGCCAAATCTCCTCCAACGGCACGTACTCTGCGGCGTGGGATGTTCGGGCCATATTCTAGGCTGAGGCCGAAGGAGAGGATGAGTCGGCCCACGAAGTTGCCTCCCAGGAGTGAGCAGGGACGACCTGATCTCTGAGTCTTCTTGCGGAGTAGGCGAGCAAGCACCCATCCGGGATGAAGTGGATATCGCTCCCGGATGGCGCGAAGAAGAAGAAGCTCGTCCTTGCTGATATGGTGGCGGTCCTTCTCTGGAGCATATAAAAGCGATCTACGCCAAACCATATGAATGTATCGAAAGAAAGGGTGGGAGATCGACTTAACTGAGTTGTGGTCCCCGAGGTGATCGCCGGGCACTCCAGTCATGTGGCTCCAGAGCGCATGGTACACCTCGTCGTCGTCGTCGTCCCAGCCAAAGTGATGATCGTGGTAATGCTCGTAGGGGATGCCTAGATGAGCTGCAAACTCATCATATGTGAGCTCCCTGTGCACCCCGCCCAGATAGAAGGTAACAACCTTCCTGTGCTGCCTCCTCTTGTGCTCGTCCAGCTCGAATGTCACCCAAAACTCTGGAGAGCGATGTCTGGGAAGTCGGCGGTGAGCGTGGTCAGCTCCAGCAAGCGGAATGGGTCAATGCATCAAGCACGTTCCGGTACCAGTCATCATCGTGCTCTGAGAGCGATTCGTGGAAAGAGGGCGAACATCAGCTCTTCGGGTGTGCTCAAACCGCTGGTAGCGTGCAAAGTAGTGCGGGGGTAGGCGAGCAACGGTGCGGTGGTACAGGAGCGGGTGTGACAGGAGTGGGGGCTCCGGAGCTCGAGGCACCATCAAGTCGTGCCTTTGGTCCTGCGCTCAAAAGTGGCGTTCCTAAACAAGAAAACAAACCCGATTAGTCAAACTAAAGCCCTACCCCACACTTAGTCGAAAAACTCAATTTCACAAAGAAATGAGGAAAACCGAGTGGGGGTAAGCAAGGCAGATTAACCGGTAATCATGAACAATAAAATACATGCTCAGGAACAGCCTAAACGGATTAGCACAATCAGAGTTCAGAAGTCAAACCGACATTTCAAAAAGTCAACATTATAGAACATTGAACCCTAATCATGGCAGGACTATCACAAAGCGGGAAATGACGGTATAATATGATCTCAGATGGCAAACACAATAATCGGAACGAGTATGAGCACATAAGGCAGCCAAATGATCAAAAATAGTTCATGGTCAAACCGACATTTCTCAAAAGTCAACATCACAAAGAATAGGACTTAGGCATAGCAACACATGATCAAACGATATAACAATTAAGCACGATACTCCCTAAGCATGCTAGAACAGTTCAACAAGTTAGCTAACCTAGTTCACACGAAATCAGTCGGCACGCAAATCGAGGCAAACCAAAAGTCAACGAAAGTCAACCCCGATGAAATTCAGCATCCAATATGTCAAAAGATTCATAATGAAAAGTTCTACAACTTACCTTTAAGCCATGGATGCTAAAAACGAACGGTTTGGGAGAAATCGGTGAAAAATGAAGATTTTTAGGGTTTGGGTGAACTAGAGCTGTAGAGCTCCGATTCAGCTGTTCTAAGGCTTGGATTGATCGGAACTGGAGGAGGAAAGAAGCGGCGGTGGTCGACAACTGCGGCGGCGGTGGCAGCGGGCGGCGTGTGGCGATTGAAAGGGCGGTCGGCGATTGGGTTTTCGAAAAGGAAGACAGGGGGAAGCTTTTGTTTTTTTTTCGGGTAAGGTTCGAAAATAGAAAGTGGGAGAGAGAGGGTGAAAATCCGGATTTTAAAGTGAATAGTGGTTGATTTTCAAAGAGATTTTCGGCGAAAATAGGAAGATATTTTCGCCGAAAATTTTAGTTAAAAAGTACTGCCGGTTTTCAAAAGAAATTTTGCCGAAAACATTAAGAAATTTCCGCCGAAAATGTGAAACATGAACGTTTGGAAAACTCTGTGGGATTTCAAAGAGAATTTTCGCCGAAAATATGGGTTATTTTCGTCGAAAATATTGAACTCTACGATTGAAAATATTTTCGCAATCCCGGCAAACTTCAGAAAATCACAGTTAAATCCACAAAAATCGGAAAGACCTCAAATGACTTGAAACTGACACTATGACACACAGACTACATACAAAAAATAAGAAATCAAACAAACTGACACTTTTGGCTCCCCCAAACCGACTCTATAACACTAAGGTTGACACAAATCAAAAACGGACTCCAGCCGTGGGTTGCCTCCTACGAAGCGCTCTTTTATTAACTTCCTTTAGCTGGACGATACCTGGACAGTATTAGGAGACATCCCAACTCAGATTCTCCTTAATGCTAGCATCGGAGTTCATAAAGTAGAGCTTCGGGGCTTCTCCGGTGAGCATGAATTTATTCCCGTTCGCGTGTAAGAGCTTGGTACGTCCGTCGGGAAGGTGGTATTGTGAAGGGTCCGAACAGTTCTGTCAAAGGATCATCTTCTACAAGGAAGACAGTGGACGGAATGAGAACGATCGGCTCCTTCTTTTTTTTAACCTCCGGCTTGATATCACCAGGATCGGTGAGCGTCAGTATTTCCTTAAGAGATGCTTTCTGCTTCTCCTTCCATACTTGTTCCGGCGCCGGTAGCTTGGAACGAATTGGTGGTGCAGCTGGCTCGGTAGACGGTGGCGGCACAACTGGTCTCCAGACCATGTGAGTCTTCGTCTTCTTATTCTTTCCCCGAGGTCTGCTAGGTTTTGTGCTCGGTGGCTTAGAAGAGGCTTTCAGTTCCTTCTTCTTTGGCGGTTTTGGAGGGGCAGATTTTGGTTTCTGCACGGGAGTCTGTCCAGCACCTGCAACAACAATTGATCTAGGTACACTAGAAGAGACATCAGTAACGGAGTTGACCGGAGTCAACTCCACAGTTTCAACAGCTAAACAGTGAAATTCTTCATTCTTAGGATTATATTTCATTCCGTCTTTAAGGCGGAACGTGACAGTCTCTTTTCCAACTCTCAAAGTTAAAGAACCATTTGGAACGTTAATTTGCATTCCAGTGGTGGCCATGAAAGGTCGTCCTATGAGAATGGTAAAATCATCCTTACTAGTGTCAATGATAAGAAAGTCAGCTAAGAACGTGAAAGGACCACATTTAGTAACAACGTCTTTGATTTCTCCCCTAGGAGTTTTAAGTGATCTATCTGCAAAGATAAGTTGCATACTAGGCGGTTCAAGTTCTCCTAGGTTCAATTTTTCATATAGACTCATAGGCATAACATTAACAGACGCGTCAAGATCAACCAAACAACGTTCTATCTCAACATCATTAATGACAAGAGGTAGAGTGAAAGAACCAGGATCAGAACACTTAGCTAGATATGGAGAGGAGGGTTTCTTAATATGAGCATCAGGATATCCTTCTTTATTCCCCTTCATGCCAGTCTCGATCCTTGCATTCGGCAGCAATGCTCTTGGAAAAGGAGGCTTCACGACGTACGGTGCAAGAGGAGGATCATCCTCCTTAGGCGCCACTTGTAGTGCTTCCTTCTTCTCTTGCGATTCAGCGATCCTGCGTAAAACAGAACAAGCATCAGCAGATAAGCTTGGAAATTTTCTAACAGATACCATCTTAGCTTGCTCCTTTTCTCGGATTCGGCTCTGTCTGGCTCGGAAGTTGGCCAAATGGTCGACCAGATGCTAGCATGCTCGAGATGTTGTTCACAGCTTGCTCAATTCTCTGACCGGCTGTGATCTGTTCTTGATTGAGAAGAGCTTGAGCTTTAAACTGACTGTCATGATCGTCGAGTCTGGTGATGATCTGACTAAGCTTCTTATCCAGGTCACTGCCATTGTTTTCCTTCTGGTACTGCTGCCTGGATAGGTGTTATTCAAGTATTGATTCTGGCGATTGCCAGGAGCAGTTCCATAGTTACCCGGATTGCGGTGCGGCGGATGGTTAGGCTTCTGATCCTGAGCTGGACCAGCCAGGCGGTTATTCTGGTTCTGGTTATGGTTGGCGCCAGCATTATAGGGAGGTCTGTCTTGATAGTTCCCTTGCTGCCTGAAGTTGCGGTAGCCAGCATAACCATTCTGATTATTAACGAAGCCCTGTTGAACAAAGTTTACCTCTTCGGCAGACCAGACTTATGTCTTACCAAAATTCTGGCATCGGCCTCCGTTATGTGCGCAAGCTCCACACCATTCACAATCGGCAACATAGACAGAAGCTGCCGGCGGTTTGACTGGTGTGGTAGACTTCTTCAAATCACATTGTCAACCGCCATCACACATGACATCAATTTCACCCAAATCAATCACACAACATCAATTCATCCAATTCATGTAATCACACATTTTCCACTTCAATCAGTTACACCCACAATTCATACATCAAAACCATAGCAAGGGTAAACGGCTAGCTCACCGGCCACTCCCACCTGCAAGTACAGGGATTGCCATGTCGTGAGTCTTACGGTTACCCTCTTGTTCATCCTTCATAGGATGACCCCAAGTTGGCAGGGTCATCCTCCTGTTCATCATTAATAGGGAGACCCCACATTGGCAGGACCACCCTCCTGTTACCACAATTGACAAAACCGAGTATACATATATAAATTCACAGGATCACAAACCCGTCCCCCTATCACTCATTACTAGTACCAATCTGTTTATCATCAACATTAATCATTTACCTAGGGCTGTTGGCGAACCAAGCTGCTCGTGTTCGGCTCGGCGTTCGGTTCGGAAAAAGCTCGCCCGTGACTCGGCTTGAAATGAACCGAGCCAGCTCGTTTATAAACGAGCCGAGCTCGAGCTCATGCCTGCTCGGCTCGACTGGCTCGCGAGCCAGCTCGGTTCGTTGGCTCGAACAATGCATCTCGCGAGCTAGCTCGTTAAAGCTCATTACACGGCTCGTCGATCAGCTCGAGAATGGCTCGTGAGCTAGCTCGATTTAGTAGCTCACGAGCTAGCTTGATTTTGGAGCTCGCGAGCTAGCTCGATTTCGAAGTTCAAGAGCTGACTCGATTGGCTCGTGAAATGGCTCAATTTTGGCTCATGTAATGGTTCGATTTTGCTCGTTTATTTTTTAAAATTCTAGATCTTGTAAACAATAATATTCATTTTAATTTTTTAGTATGCCTACAAATTAATGATAAGTAATAATTCAGAAAAATGAGTAGAGCTTGTTTAGGTTCGTTAACGAGCCAGTTTCGAGCCGAGCCGAGTAGAGCTCGAAAGCTTGCAATTGAGCTCGATTCGAGCTCGAGCTCGTTTAGGATTGTTAACGAGCCAGTTTCGAACCGAGCCGAGCCGAGCTCGAGCCAAAAAAATTTGGCCGAGCCGAGCTCGAGCTCGATTGATCGAGCTTGGTTCGAGCTCGAGCCGAGCTCGAGCCAGGGTTCAAACCAAACGAGCCGAGCTCGAGCTGGGCAAAGCTCGCCTCGGCTCGGCTCATCAACACCCCTACATTTACCCCAATCCCATCACATAACATCTCATCAATAGCACATCAATCAGCAATCAACTCCTTAATCGACAATCATCATCAATCAATCAACAATCAATTATAGAACAATTAACATCTTTTACTCTCATCCAATTTCATGCAATCCCCACTTTCATCTAGGTCAGGATTATAACTCCTCACATCGACCTGCACTACCTATCATACGCTAAACCCTCACCTGACAAGAAGATGAGGCTCTAAACAACTTCTAGAAACCCGAACGGACAAGCTCTTCACCTCCAAAAACGAAGCTCTTATCTTCCTCACTGACAGCAGCCTACTCCAAAATACCCAAAATTGAGATATGAGATCTCTTCCTCTTGTCTCCAAGAACGCACATGAGAAAACGGATCCTCGATCGGACACCCGTAGCTCCCGGAATCAACCTTCGAAGTTGGCCGAAATTTGGTTCGTCAAAAGTATTTTTAGGGAAAGAGAGAGAGTTGGAAGTTGCTGAAACTGATCAAAACCCATCTTTTATAGTCAGACCAAGACACACGGAGTGTGTTATGAAGAGACACGGCATTTCTTACAGACACACGTCGTGTGCTTCATTCTGCCCACTTCCAACTCCGAACAAGCAATACTACTACCAACCCTGACTTTCGTTCGCTCAGCATTAAGAACACGATGGCACGACTTAACTAAAAAATTACCTTTTGTTTTGTAATTCCATATCCACCGATCTTCGTAATCTTTGGGGCCAATTGGAATTCGAACAATCTGTTTAACCACCTCTTTGACAAATAATCTCCTAAGTTTTTGTACGTTCCACACTCTTTGTGGCATGAGGATACACTCCGAGATTTTGCAATTTTCTTCAGGATTAATACTGCAACGGAAACCATTAATCTCTGGAAGCCATGCCTCGTCGAGAAAAGTTGAATGCCCATTACCAATGTTTCTCCTCTGCCCTTTGAGTAATGCTTCTCTTCCTTTCATAACACTGCTCCATAACCATGATGGACGATAATGCTTCAGAACCTCCAGGAAATCCTTTGCCGGAAAATGTAAGCCTTTTAGAAGCTTAACCCAAAGAGAATTTGGTTGTGTAACAATCCTCGAGGCCAACTTTGCAATAAATGCAAGATTGATGTCTTCAAAGTTCCTGAGTCCAAGGTCCCCACATTCTTCTAAGTTCTTAGCACATCTGCTTTCACCCAATGAATCGGCCTAGATCTAATATCACCATTCCACCAAAACCTCGCAACAATAGCTTTCATCTTCTTTGTTAATCCCTTCGGCAACACAAAACACGAGAACATGTAAGACATGAGCGTCTGTAGTACTGATTTAATCATAGTTTCATGGCTGGCGTAAGATAACATAACACTTTTCCATGATTGGGCTCTTAACTCCAATCATTCCAGCATAAAGCGGAACGTTTCAACTTTTGACGAACCCCAATTCGTAGGAATGCCAAGATATTTGCCTAATCTTGCATCTTCAGAGACCCTAAGGCCGACCAAACAATCCTCTCTAAGGCCAGCCAGAGTATTAGATGAAAAAAGGACAGCCGACTTGTCATTATTAACCGCTTGACTAGATGCAGCACAATAACATTCCAGAACCATGTTTAAATTGCTAATCTCACAAACTGAGGCCCTCCCAAAGACCACCGTATCATCGCGAAAAAAGATATGGTGCAGCACCGAACAGTTACTATTCAATTGAATTCCTTAATGATCTTTGTCTCACAAGCCTGCTGCATCATATAAGAAAAAACATTCAACACCAAGATGAATAAAAATGGGGACAATGGGTCTTCCTTCCTCCACCCCCTTGAACGAGTAAACCAACTTGACAGCTTTCCGTTTATCAATATTGCAAACCTGACCGACGTTATAAGCTCCTCGACCCAATGAATCCACAAACCATTGAAGCCCGTCGTTGTAAGAGTAGCAAAAACAAAATCCTAACGAAACCCGGTCGTACGCCTTAAACATGTCAACCTTAAGCATAAAATCAAACTTCTTTCCCTTTTTTCTCGTCCTGAGTTTGTGGATTACCTCGTGAACAACGATGACGTTGTCTTTGACGGTTCCCTGTAAAGGCAGCTTGAAGCTCCGAGACCAAGCTGGGAATGAACAGTCTTAGGTGATTTGACATGATCTTTGAAATCACTTTCAAATAATGTGCGCACTTCAGCACAGAACTCTCATTCCAGAATTCCCCAATGTTCTTGAAAAAATCGATCGTGATAGCCATCCGGTCCTGGCGACTTGGTTGGACCCAACTGAAACACCATAGCTTTAATTTCACCGTCCGTAATACTCCTCGTCAATCTATCATTCATCTGCTCTGTTACCACCACCGGGAAATCCTGCAAAAAAGAAAAGTTTGTTACCTCCTTTGTTCCCGAGAACAAGGAGTGATAAAAAGCTGTCACGTGCTCAGAGATATCCTCCATCTCGTTGAGCCAAATTCCTCTCTCATTTTTTAAGGCAGATGATATTGTTTCTCCTTCTTTTTTGAATTGGTTTTGTGAAAGTAGTTTATGTTTCTGTCACCCAATCGTAGCCAGTTATCCTTTTCCCTTGTTCCCCAATAATTTTCCTGTATACACCAGCTTCTTGCAAGTTCATTCTGGATGGTATTCTGCCTCTGGAGCATCCTTTGTGACTGAACAAGGTTGCTATTGGTTTTAAGCTCACCCAACAGTTCTTCAATTTTCACTGCATTATTACCTATTGTCTCATTTTTCCATCTTGTTAGAGTCCTTGAACAAGATTGTAGCTTCTCAGTTGTATTTCTTCCAACACGCCAACCTTCCTCCACTTGTGCTCTATATGACTCTTCAATCATCCATCCTGTTTCGGAAACAAATCACTTCCTCCTACGCGAAGTATTCGGTTGGTCAAAGAACACTATAGGACTATGATCTGAAGCCGCAATAGGAAGGTTCACGATCGTAGCTTTCGGATACAAATCTCCCCAACCTTCGTTACAAAAAACTCTCTCAAGTTTCTGTCGAACCAAACCCCCTACCTATTGTTATTGGTCCATGTAAAGTTGACACCTTCACTCCTAATCTCCAACAGGTGACCTTGCTCAATAAATTCATTAAACTCCCTAACTGAGACGACACTCGGAGGATTAAGTCCTTTATTTTCCTCTCGCCTTCTCACTGAGTTGAAGTCACCCAATAAACACCAAGGACTCTCGCTAGATGTGATGAGATGTAAATTTTTTTGTGCCATACCTCCTGCCGATCCTCCCTTGTCGGTGCCCCGTACACAAAGGTAACAAACATCATCGTTGTTTCTTCCCATTTCACATCGATGAAATTTTTTGTTGCTTCCAAGATCGTGATACTAATATCTTCGAGCCACCAAAGCGCCAGTCCACCCGACCTTCCTACTGGCTCCACATAGAATGAATTTGTAAACCTCGGTCTCCTTCGAATTGCCTCCATGGTCTCCTTTTTATGTTTGGTCTCCATTAAGAAGACTATGGAGGGGCAGTTCTATGGACAATGTCCTGTAAGTATTGAATCGTAGGGGACTGCCCCATGCCCCTATAGTTCCAACTTAGCATCATTGTGAATTCGGTGGCAATAGGCTTGCCACTACAGCCGATTCTGCTTCTGACTCCATAAATACAACCTCTTCATTGCCAGCCTCATTACCATCCGCCGCCTTTCTAGATTTGAACTTCATATAGGCTGGGTCTCCCCATTCGAATCTCCCATTATCTCCAACCAGGGACTCCCACTACAAGAAAAAGGTAGATTAGTCACAGTTTTTTTGCACCATTAGTCACGGTTTTAACCGTGACTAAATCGACCAAATTTTGTCATGATTTTAGAAGAAACCGTGACTAAAATTTTTGTCACGGTTTCTATAAGAACCGTGACCAATATTAGTCACGGTTCACTACGAAACCGTGACTAATACTTGTCACGATTTAGAAAGAAATCTTGACAAAAATTAGTGATCAAAGTGTAATATTCAGACTTTCCAGTGACCCAATTTTTAGTTTCTTAAATTATACAACCAGACCCTCAACTTCTTCTGTTATACAAATCAGTCACTCAAATTTTAAATGTCAATTTAGTAATAATTAATGACCAAATTAGCAAATATCCCAAATTAGTCCACGAATTTCAACAACAACCCCTCAACTTTTAGTGTTATACAACTTGATCAATTAAATTCTCATAATTTTGCTTTGGTCACTCAAAGTATTGTGGTTTGCAGATCAAGTCCCTCTTCTTCTCCGATCAACCACGGAGCTGCGACAAGCTTCGACCGCCGACGCCGTAGCCAAAACTCCACCGCCGTCGTCATCACCAAAACTCCACCGTAAGATCTTGCCAAAACCTTCCTCTACCCTCCACCACCAGAAGCATCTCATATCCTAATCTTCTCCCCATCGACACCATCTCACGGTTTCCTGGTTCGGAGTCGGGTACGGAATTTGCGATGGTGGCGGATTTAGGGAAGAGTTTGGAATCGGAGGCAGTTGTTGATGGAATCGGAGGTAGAGTTTTGAATCAGAGGCTCTTTGTTGATGGAATCGTAGGCAGAGTTTGGAATCGGAGATTTAGGGTTTTGTTAAAGGAAGAAGAGAGGAAGTGGTTGATGGCGTCAGAGGCAGAAATGCAGAGATGGTGGTTGAAGAAGAGAGAGTGGTTGATGGCGTCGGTGGTAGAAGTGCAGGGATGGTGGGAGAAGAAAGAGAAGAAGATGAGGAAAAAAAGAAAGAGAAGAAAGAGGGAAAGGAGGAAAAAAAGGAAGAGGGGAAAAAAGAAGGCTGCCGGATTACCAGCGTGGCAGATGGGTCCGGATTGCTAGCTTGTAAACCTTATTAGTCACGATTTTTTAAAATCGTGACCAATTTAGTCATGGTTTTTATGAAACTGTCACTAAATTAGTCACGATTTTTAAAAACCGTGACTAATTGTTCACGGTTTTTATGTAATCGTGACTACTTAGTAACGATTTAATAAAAACCGTGACTAAATTGGTCACGGTTTAAAAAAAACCGTAACTAATTAGTCACGGTTTCATAAAAACCGTGACTAAATTAGTCACGGTTTCTAAAAACTGTGACTGATTAGTCACGATTCAGATAACCGTGACTAAAAATCTGTGACAGATGTAGTATTTTCTTGTAGTGTCCGTCATCTTCTACCTTTTCCTTCTTGCATACTCAGCATCTTTGACTTCTTCCTTTTTCCTCCTGCTACCACTGTTTTCTCCTAATTTTAGGATTGACAATTTGGAATCGAGAGGATTCAATGGGCAAGGTGAGAAGTCTGGGTGAAGAGGGTTGAGATTTTGGATGGTTTCTGTTATCTGGTGTATTTTTACGTTAAGTAGCCATTGGGCTAGGTCTTTGATGGGAATAGAATAAGTTTTTTCTTTGAGATTGGTCTGGAACACAACTAAACTCTGAATGATTCTTGTATTATTTGGTTGCTCCATATAGGGTAGGTGTAGAGAAGGTTGAATTCTATTTGTTGTTGGACTTGGGAGCCTGGCACTCAAATTTAGGGTTATTTCGGTCTGGACAGAATTAAGAGGGGTGAAGGTTTGGGATGGGACTTTCTTTTTTTTTTATGAACGTTTGAGCTTTCATTCATCAAGTATCGATCTATAAAAGGAGATCGATCCAATAAGGTCAATTACAAGTAAAATTAAAGGAGACTAGACACTATAGGGATACATCCAAGACCTCGTAAGCTACGGAGGTCACGTAAAATGAGAATCGCTAGTCTACTTGCATCAAAACTCCTACCCTCGTCATACATACGACAACATCTCTCTCTCCAAACATGATAAACAAATCCTCTCCACCTAAGATGAAGGGCTTTCCTCTCATTGGTCGACAGATTGAGCAAATCCATAGTCTTTTCTGAGTCTTCCCAAGTATCACAAATAATAACTTCATCCGGGAATCGACTTTTCAACTGCACCTGCTTAGCATAGTCACAACCTGCAAACAGATGGTCTCTAGACTCCACCTTTTGCTGATCACACATAATACAGAAATCATCAGTACCCAGTCCCCACTTCAATAACCTTTGCTTTGTTGACAAACGATTTCTAGCAGCTAACCAGCATATAAATGAATGGCGAGGGATAGAGGGAGCCCCCTGATGTGACTATATTTGGTGCATTTTAAGCCTTCGATTAGCCTATGAAATGCCCGTGTTTGATCCTTAAATGCCATGCTTAATATGCTTTTATTGAAGTTTTGTGCAAAGTGTCATTTTGTTGCCCGGTTGCCACTTTGAGGCCAATTCCATGTCTATTGGAGCTGTTTTATGTGTATTTTCAGGTCTTGGCATTGTAGTACTGGTGACAAGGAGCACGTAGGATCAAACGGGAGGTCAATCGGAGCTAGGACGGAGGAGATACGGCCGATGCAAGATCGAAGAAAATGCACTTTCAGCTAAAGGAATTTTCGGCGAGAACCTAGAGTTCTCGGACCGAAAATTCTAAGCAGTCGGCGGACATCTGATCATTGAAGATATTTTCGGCGAAAACATTCAAAGTTTTCGCCGAAAACTTTAGAATAAATGCCAAAGCCGCCGGTGATTTTCAAGTATATTTTCGGCGAAAACTTCACACATTTTCGCCGAAAATTCTAGTGTTGTCCGGTGCAGTATATAAAGAGGAAGGAGGCGAATTAAAAAGGGAGCTGATATCTTATTTTTACAATCGCCGATCACTCACCCTTCCTCTCAACTTCAAAAACCCTTTTCTCATCAACCAATCCTTCATCAACCCTAGCTATTTCTGGTGCAAATTGGAGTAAGGAGCTTGGATTGAAGCCCACAACCTTGGGGAGAGGAGCTTGCAAGAAGAGGATTGCCATGAAGCTCTTGGTGACCATCTCTCCTTCTTTCTCTTGTGTACCCTTGGCCATGTGTGGCTGATTTCCTAGGTTCTCTTGGATTGATAGATAATTATGCTAGGATAGAGGTTGATTGTACAAATATGCCATGATTGATCTTGGATTGTAAGAAGATGGTCTCTATGACTTGTTGTTAATTCCATTGATGGCTATGGCTTGATTGGTCTATTATTTGTAATGTAATGCATGAGAGTGCTTAGATTACATGGATTGTAGGTCTAGGGATTGAAGGGAGTGTGTTCTAAGAGATTAGATCATCTCAATTCAACCATAGTTGCATGATTTCTCACTTGTGCATTTTATCGAACACTTGGTGTGCATTAGGTTTTTCATTCAATTGAACTTTGATTAGTCTTTGATGATTCTCTTAGTGTTAGGACATTGACATGAGAGTTTGGTGTCTAGCCTAGTGGTCATAGAGTCATAGGAGAGGGTTTTGTAGCTTGGCATTTCATCAAACACCTTTAATGCATCCTTAGTCACTTAGCTTGAGAGCGAGAGCCTAGGTTGATTGGTTCTAGGATAGGGATTTGGTGCGACGAGAGTGCATTGAGTCTATAGAAGAGATTTGCATGGTCATTCGATTGCATCCTCGATCATGTTTGGCTTGTTTGTGCATTTATACCTCTTGAGCATAATGAACCTATCTTTCCAAGTTAACCTCCTTTATCTTTGATTTGCACCCTTTTGATTTGCTTTCTTGTTTAATTTCCTTTATGTTTTTATTTCTTTTCCAAACTAAAACCAATTTTAATTGAATAGACCGTCCATGAACCGTGTGAGTATTAGCTTTTGAGAGAGCCCTCGTGGAATACGACCTTGATAGTTGTGAGTTAAATCTCGCACGCATCAAGTTTTTGGCGCCGTTGCCGGGGATTTTCTCAATCCTTTGAAAGCATTTAGTAGTGGACCGTTCTATTCACTTCCTTCCGTTTTAGTTTTGCTTCTTTGTTATTTCTTTTTGTGGTGTTGTTATCCCGCATTGTTGTATTACTCGGTTGTGTTTGTAGAGCTTGTGTGTAGGTACCAAGTCATTAATCCACCAATCCGTTCTCTACCTCACTTAGTTCATGTGAGCAAGGTTGCAAGTAAGATGAACTCGTGGAATGGAAGTGATGGTTATGGGTCCTATCAATGGTGGAATCCATCTCCTAACCCATACTATGGTCATCCTACTCCATCCAACTACTACCAAGCAACTTGTGAGGGAGATAGCCAATGGTGGGGTCAAGAACAACAAGTTTCAACATCCATGTGGAATGAGCAATGTCCCTATCCATCTCCACCCTACCATCAAGTCTTGCCGGAGTATTATCAAGAAGATTTCACAAGTCATGAACAACATTCTCCACCGCCTTCCATGCTAGAGGAGCTCTTTAAGATGGTTAGAGAAAGCGAGCGTCCTCGAGAGGAGTTTGTAAGCTATAAGGAGCCTTCTCCACCTCTTCCCACGCTTGAGGAAGCTTTGAAGATTGCGGATGACAATGCGAACCAACTTAATCGCTTAGCTCAAGGCATGACACTCATCAAGGAAGCTCTAGAGGATGAACAACATTCTCCACCTTCCTCCACAATTGAGGAGATGTTGCAAATGGCGGAAGATAATGCGGCTCGGTTGGATCGTTTAACTCAAAGTGTGAAGCTCATCTCCGACACCTTTGAACCGGAAGTGCTAGTCATGGAAGAAGAAAAAGGTGAGTCTCCCCAAGAGGAATTCGTGAGTCATGAGAAACCTCTCCCACCTCCTTTCATGCTAGAGATCTTGCAAATTGCGGATGATAATGCAAACCGAGTTAACCGCTTATCCCAAAGCATAGAGCTCGTCACGAAGATTCTTGAGAATGAACGACATCCCAATCATTTGGAGTATGTTTATGATGATGAAGATGATACTTGTGAACCGGAAGAGCTTGACACGGAAGAAGAGTTGGTAGTGGAGGAGATTGAGGAACATGTTTTTCCCGATGACACACCAAGTAACGATGATGTGAGGATAGAAGAATCAAGGAGACTTGAAGATGATGACCCTTTGGAGGAGGTGAGAGATGATTTGGAGATGCTTCAAGAAGAGGTGGCACCGAGAGTGGAGCACGAAAGTGAACAACACCACCCTATTGTGGCCCACCAAAGATTGTTAGTGCTCTTCAATCTTCTTGCTTGATCATGAAGTATTTGTGCCAAGAACCCAAGGAGACATGCATCTCTACCCCTCCTAAGGTAACCGTGGAAGTGGAGCCACCTCTACTTGAACCGGAAGACCCCTTGAGTGGTATCACCAACGTGGTGACGACGGAGCTCAATGACGCCCCCCTTCCATACATTCTTCCTCAAACTCCTAAACTTAATGGTAGAAGGCCATGGCAAGGTAACAATTGGAACTCAAGCTTAGCTCATTGGTCATTCTATCCTTTGCTTCTATTGCTACTTGGAGCTCAAACTCCATCATGGAAGAAGCTACTTGACATCAAGGGTGTACTAAGTTGGACACCATAACGAAGGTATCATCGAGCTTAAGACGGTAACCAAGCGCTCATTGGGAGGCACCCCATGTTATCTTTACTTTTTCGTTTTTAATTTTTGTTTGAGGTTTTTGTGTTGTTTTTACTTTTTGAATAAGGTTGGCAAGCATTTGGGATCACTCTTCACCAAGGATCATCATGGAACTCTTTCACCACTATTACGTCCTATGCTCCTCTCTACCAACGTGGTAACTTCGTTCCACCTTACCCTCTCTCTCTTGATCATTGAGGACAATGCTCATGTTAGTCGTAGGGGAGTTTGAGGTTTGGTGTGATCATTTGTGGTAGAGATCTAAGGCTATGCTTTGATGAGTTGCATGATATTGATTGAATGTCGATTCCCTCTACTGTAGAATCATTCGGGTCTTGACTTTTGGTGTTTGATTGGCTTCAAGCTTTCATAATGACGTTTAGACTGTTCCACTTAGAACCTATAACCAGCATGTTAGAGCTAATATCAAATGGGTCTAGGCCAGAACAGAGATTTTATCACTCTTGTATGTTGGTTGATTGGTTGATACGTGTTTTTGTACTACTCGATAACACCGATCTAAGATGATGAAGGCAATCAAAATTATCACCCTTTTCCATGTTTTTCATCACCTTTTTGATTTCTCGTGATTGTGGCTTGAGATTAGACGGATTCCAATTCGAAATCTTGTGTGGAAGTTGTAAAGAGCTAGGGATCAAGTGGCTATTTTGTGAAAAAGAAAAAAAATGCTCAAAAGAAAAGAAAAGCTAGGCAAGCTCGGCACCTAAGTGAAGTGTCGGGTTGAGCACTAGCAAAGGCAAAGGCTATGAGCTAGGCAGGTTCAACACCTAAGTGAAGTGTTGGATCGAGCACTAGTATGCAGTAGAAAAAAAAAGAAAAAAAAAGAGAATTCTCAAATTGGCCCTTGTTGTAGTGATCCTAGCTTGAGCATAAAAAGTGCAAGATCTAGAGGCGGACGAAGTCAAGTCGATAGCCACATCACGATCACTCACCACTCTCCAAATTTTCCTATCCCCACCTAATCTGTTCCATTTCCCGAGTTCAAGTCCTTTTGATTAGAGTTGGTGTTAACGTGGTCGGTTTTTCTGTATCCCAATTAACCACTACTTGGAGTGTGCATCAAATAGTGAGGTTTAGACTTGTTTGGTTGATGTTCTTGCATGTGTAGGTTAAGTTTGTTCGTGGAACAGTTTAAGCCAAATTGTTATTGCTTGAATCTCAATGGGACCGATCTTGTCATTTGTGAACTTGGATGTTTTCTGATTCTTTTGCTTGAGGACAAGCAAAGCTTAGTCGTAGGGGAATTTGATGTGACTATATTTGGTGCATTTTAAGCCTTCGATTAGCCTATGAAATGCCCGTGTTTGATCCTTAAATGCCATGCTTAATATGCTTTTATTGAAGTTTTGTGCAAAGTGTCATTTTGTTGCCCGGTTGCCACTTTGAGGCCAATTCCATGTCTATTGGAGCTGTTTTATGTGTATTTTCAGGTCTTGGCATTGTAGTACTGGTGACAAGGAGCACGTAGGATCAAACGGGAGGTCAATCGGAGCTAGGACGGAGGAGATACGGCCGATGCAAGATCGAAGAAAATGCACTTTCAGCTAAAGGAATTTTCGGCGAGAACCTAGAGGTCTCGGACCGAAAATTCTAAGCAGTCGGCGGACATCTGATTATTGAAGATATTTTCGGCGAAAACATTCAAAGTTTTCACCGAAAACTTTAGAATAAATGCCAAAGCCGCCGGTGATTTTCAAGTATATTTTCGGCGAAAACTTCACACATTTTCGCCGAAAATTCCAGTGTTGTCCGGTGCAGTATATAAAGAGGAAGGAGGCGAATTAAAAAGGGGGCTGATATCTTATTTTTACAATCGCCGATCACTCACCCTTCCTCTCAACTTCAAAAACCCTTTTCTCATCAACCAATCCTTCATCAACCCTAGCTATTTCTGGTGCAAATTGGAGTAAGGAGCTTGGATTGAAGCCCACAACCTTGGGGAGAGGAGCTTGCAAGAAGAGGATTGCCATGAAGCTCTTGGTGACCATCTCTCCTTCTTTCTCTTGTGTACCCTTGGCCATGTGTGGCTGATTTCCTAGGTTCTCTTGGATTGATAGATAATTATGCTAGGATAGAGGTTGATTGTACAAATATGCCATGATTGATCTTGGATTGTAAGAAGATGGTCTCTATGACTTGTTGTTAATTCCATTGATGGCTATGGCTTGATTGGACTATTATTTGTAATGTAATGCATGAGAGTGCTTGGATTACATGGATTGTAGGTCTAGGGATTGAAGGGAGTGTGTTCTAAGAGATTAGATCATCTCAATTCAACCATAGTTGCATGATTTCTCACTTGTGCATTTTATCGAACACTTGGTGTGCATTAGGTTTTTCATTCAATTGAACTTTGATTAGTCTTATGATGATTCTTTTAGTGTTAGGACATTGACATGAGAGTGTGGTGTCTAGCCTAGTGGTCATAGAGTCCTAGGAGAGGGTTTTGTACCTTGGCATTTCATCAAACACCTTTAATGCATCCTTAGTCACTTAGCTTGAGAGCGAGAGCCTAGGTTGAGTGGTTCTAGGATAGGGATTTGGTGCGACGAGAGTGCATTGAGTCTATAGAAGAGATTTGCATGGTCATTCGATTGCATCCTCGATCATGTTTGGCTTGTTTGTGCATTTATACCTCTTGAGCATAATGAACCTATCTTTCCAAGTTAACCTCCTTTATCTTTGATTTGCACCCTTTTGATTTGCTTTCTTGTTTAATTTCCTTTATGTTTTTATTTCTTTTCCAAACTAAAACCAATTTTAATTGAATAGATCGTCCATGAACCGTGTGAGTATTAGCTTTTGAGAGAGCCCTCGTGGAATACGACCTTGATAGTTGTGAGTTAAATCTCGCACGCATCTCCCCCCATACTTGTTCATACAACGAAACTTCAGCTCTAGAAGGTCGGATGACATTCCAAACCTTAGTGATACAAAAATGTAACCAAGGCACTCCATCCCAATGAAGACAGCCATCTAAAGAGTAAGTAATATAGGGAATAATCTTAGGCCGTACCTTCAGAATACGCTTCCAAACCCACGAGGCATTCGTAGCAGGTTCACAGGTCCAGAACTCCCGGGTCTTAACCCTGTACAAACGTACCCACGCAACCCAGACTGAGCCAGAGTTCATCAAAATAGCTCTAATATGCCTGGCTATGCAAGCAATATTCCAGGAAGATAGATCACGAATATCAAGCCCTCCTTCGATACGAGGCATAGTAACGGACCCCCAGGAAGCTTTAGCTTTTGAATGACCTTTCTCATTTATCCCCCATAGGAATCTGCTACATACTTGCTCAACATTCTTGATTACATTCTTAGGGAGCAGGAAGATATTAAGCCAATAGCTGCACATAGCATTTATGACTGAATTAACCAACTGAAGTTTCCCAGCATAACTCAGTGATTTAGCCTTCCAGGAAGTAACCCTAGCAGTAATTTTATCCACCAGAATGTTGCAGTCCTCACTTTTAAGCTTACCCGAGATCAGAGGCACACCAAGGTACTTTACGGGGAGGCTCCCAATATTGAATCCTGTAAGCTCCACCATCTCATTCCTCAAGCTAAAAGGGACACTTTCTGAACAAAAGATCTCCGATTTAGAGGGATTAGCCTGAAGCCCAGTTAAGAGGTAGAAGGATTCCAAAATATCCATAATAGCTTTCAACCCTCTTAATGAACCATTTGAGAAAAGCAACAAGTCATCGGCAAAACAAAGATGGTGAATCTTAAGCTTCTTTCAAATGTTGGGTTTTCCATGGAAACGGTGGGGGTGGTGGAAGATAGCATTTTTATCTAGGGTATGGCTTGGTTGACTAGTCTCAGACATCAGGTTTTAAGATAGAGGAAATGGAATGTGACAGCTCATAGGATGAGGAAAACGACAACACACCTCGGGGTACTACATGTTCAGGCACACCTGTCCACGGGAGGCTGCTCCTTTCTCGTCGGAGCTCCGTTCCAGCCTCCTTCTCCATCTTTCTGATTCCATGTTCTTGGTCGGATGTCTTCGGTATCCAGCCTCTGCTCTTCATGGAACTTCAATACTCATATGGCTGCCAAACTTGGTAGGATTTTAGTAAAAAACTTCATATTATGCAGCCGAATCTTACAATAAGAGATCGTATGCCCCATGATTATGCAATAATAACAAAAATCCAGAATATTTTCGTAGACAAATTTGATTTGTTGTACTGGTCCATTAGTTGTCGGGCATCAGAATCCCGTCGGCAATGCCTTATCGATGAGGATCTCAAGGCGTAGCCGTAGTATACTACTCCATTCTGATGATCTCTGGCTATCGACATCAACCTCCAACAAACCTTTCAACATGCCAGCAATCATGTCCAGATTCTTAGAACTCCTTAGATCAGGGGTGAGGTTCATCACTCTCACCCAAGCATTAGTGGCAACATTCTCCACTTCGTCCAGGGAGTTCATCCCATCCCAGCTCCCCAGAATCATAAGAGATTGCATAAGTGACCATGGGCTCCCACGAAGGACTCTCTTCTTGTCATCCTCATCGAAAAAGGAAAATAGAAACATGTTTAGTCCTTGTTGTGTCTTCACTTTTAGGTCACCTTTAAGCTTCCAGACTCGTAGGGCATTATTCTTAATAGCCGTCACCGAACATTGATTTTGGCTGATGAATCATCCCACCAACGATTTTCCTGCGATAACATCTGTAACTGATCTTTCTCTACAGAGTTCGAAGACCGAATCCTGGCAACTCATGGAGTGTCGTGCTCTGAATGATTTCATCCAAGCCGCCATGCTCCTCCATTGCTTACCATAGATCTAGACCGACACTAGACCACACCAATAGAGGAGAAAGGGAGAAGCAAACAGAGGTGAAAGTGAATGTTGGGAAAAGGGATAAAGCATGCGAGAAGGGAAAGAAAGTGAATAATGGGAATATTGGAAATAGGTGCTGGGTAGGGAGAGGCAACACAGGAATGGGGGTTTGGGGTACTTTCGATGATAGGGGGTGGAGGGTCATAAGAATGGGGAATGGGGATAAAGCAGTTGGGAGGGTAATGGAAGGTGGTGGCAAAAAATGGGGATAAGCTAGGGGGGATTGAGGCGACACCAAGGGAAGGGGATTGATTGGGAATCCACCACGTGTCAGGTTAGGCGAAGGGTTGATACTAGCGAGGATGGCGGTTAAGAGAGAAAGGGAGGGTTACGAAGGCAACGACGAACGAAACACCAGAGAGAACGAAGGAGGTACCGACGGACCAAACATTGGGGAAAGCGAGGAAACAAGGGGTAGAAGGGCAAAGAGAATAACAAGCTTAGTTCAGGCGAAGAATTCCACACTCTAAAATCACAAAACCGACGAACGCTCCACAAGGGAGAAAGAAGGTGCTCTACTAGAGAGAGAAGGTGATCTACTAGAGAGAGAAGGTGCTCTACTAGAGAGAGATGGTGATCTACTAGAGAGAGAAGGTGCTCTACTAAAGAGAGATTAACTATCAAGGTACACGAGGTTATTTATGGTGCATTGTAGTTTTGCATGCTCATCTCATTGTTCCTCTAATTTGTTCTGTGTAGTTTAATATGGAATTAGGAACAACACCTACCCCACAAGTACCTGTATCGAATTTGCATAGTGCTGGAAGACAAATGCAGAAAAGTAAAGCTGATAAGGTCTGTAATGCGAAACTGGTACTATGTGCATATGATTTTGCAAGTTAGACCATGCAAGATTTGATTTTGTGAATCATAATTTGATTGGATTTCATGTTGTTTGATTCGGAACAGAGCGAGAAGCCTCCCCCCATACAGAAAACAAACAAGGTTTGATTACTAACATGATCTATATGGTTAATAGTTCCATTTAATTTTTTGTTGTTCGTTTGTAACTTGTTTGTTCTTGTTGGTGTTTTGAAATTCTGGATTAGAGGGTGAAAGAAGTCCTGGTATCTCACCCATATAGATGTGGAAAGCCATCAATATCAAAGGCAGAGAAGGTATTAATGTATACAAATTTCTATGGTCTATTGAAGGTATTAATTTGAAAGAGTTACTTTCTCAAGTAATTCGTGTTGTTTCAATGATCAATTGTAGGTTGGCGAAAAACCAAAAGAGAAAGCAGATAATGAGGAAGAGAAATCAGATGATGAGGAAGAGGAATCAGATAATGAGGAAGATAAATCAGATAATGAGGTAACATAGTCGGATGATTCTGATTTCGTAATCTCATCTCTATTTCCAGTTGCAAACAAACAGAAAACTGTGGAAAAAAATTAGACGAAGAAGCATGCTTCGGTGGGAAGACCTAGAATTCTAACTCGGAATAAGCAATCTAAATCCAAAGCAAGCAACGTTCATGAAGACGTAATGTTTGAAATCATTTACCTTTTGATGCACATGGAATTCGATCTTCTGAAATTGTACTTGTAATTGTTCCTAGTAGTGTTCAGAACAAAAGGTTTTAATGAGCAGATAATACTTTTTCTTTTCATGGTTCTATTGTTCCAGTTTAATTGTGCTATGATATTAGGAACAATTTTGATTCTTTACGATCTGTATACTTTGGATTCCTTGCGTAGTGTTATTGTTCCATTCTTATTCTGTTTGGAACAAAAGTGTAATTCAGTTCCAATTAATTTTGTTCGGATCACTTTAATATCTTTACAAACAGTATAGGTGGAATAGTTTTCATGTGCATGTTTGATTCATAGATAGAGTGCTTGGTTAGATGCAAATGTTCCTGATTTGGTGTTATGAAACGTATGATTGCAGGTCGGGAAAGAGAAATAGAAAGCTGCCGGAAAGAGGAACGCGAGGGTTGATACGACAAGAAAGGCTAGTGATGCTAATTTTGTAAACTGTTTATTAAAACATGGTTTAGATTTCTGTTCTTTCATGTCGGAAATTCCAAATTTTGGGTAATATACACCAAAAAACAAAGGTTTAGTATATAGTACCTAGTGGAAACTCTTTGTCAACAACATCATCAACGGAATCTACAAAGAAGCTCATAAATGATTAGGATACTTTACTTTAACAAATGAATCATAACAAAAGGGGAACTTATATACTAATTGAATTTGAAATAGGTATAAACTGTATTTCGTAAGAATGATTAGACAGAATCGAAAAATGGCCCTCATATGGGTTTTACATAATTTGATATACAATCATTGAATGATAAAAAAACCCGGAACACATTCAATTACTGGAACAGATTCAGATTATTGAGTGGAAAATTTAATGTTCATCTGGGTTTTTTTTTTTCAGGACATCTCCCGAAGAGATATCGTAGACCGTGAGCCAACCTAAGAGCTAAAAAAAATAAAAAATAAAAGGAAAAGGAAAAACAATAGGGAGGGGGAGGGGGTGGAGATTTATCCACCAACTATTTACCTAACTCACAGGTCTTAAAAGGATCAAACTCGAAGAATTTGGTAAAAAGGTCAAAGCCGCTTTGGCAAGACCGTGAGCAACGCTATTTTAAGCCCTTGGAATAGTCTTGTATTCAAGAAAAACAAGCTCATTAATTAACTGTCTAATTTCGTGAACAATTGCCCCAGCCGATGAATGTAAGACATTACTTTTAGCTATTTTATTTTTAACTTGCTCTGCATCATCCTTTAATACTATACTTTTTTTACAAGATTATGTGTTTTTTTTATACCTAAAATCAAAATAGAAAATATAATATAAAACAAACATTATTAAAATCTATTTTAGAATACCCAACCCACCAATCTTTATCTACTTTTAAAACCTAATAAAGAGACCTCAACAATAGGCGGAAATATATCATAAATGGAGGGATTGGAAAGAGTAGTAAACTAGTCATCATTGATTGTGCAAAAAATTGATTTAATGTCAAATTTACAAATGGAAAGGAGGATAGTATTCATTAATGTTCATCTGGTTTATATCACACTATTCATTGATTGATCCTAAAATTTATAAAAGAAAATATAATTTATGGATCCTATAAAAGCAAAAAGGATCATTCCTGGGGGAAATTGGAATTCATATGGTTTCTACATATAGTTAATATCCCAATATTGATTAATTTATCAAAAAATTGAAAATGGAACATTTTCGAGTATGGAGAAAAAACAAATTACATGATTGAAGGTTCCAAAACTAGATTAAAGGAACAGTTGAATATCAAACAAATCATAGGCATCTGCCGCAACAAAGATCATAGGAGAAAAAAACATATCATTGGCACAGCCCGAAGAAAAAATAAGTTGATCGAACAAAAACTTGAATATATATAATACCGGTCGAAAGTCCTTCAGGATTGGCGGGTACTGCATCCGATGGCTAAAATGATGAAGTGGAAAAATCTTCCATACCAGGATTCATTGATGGAATTACATGCACTTGTAAATATAAAAGGAACATGACTTTATAGGAATGGAGAACTGAACAGTTTGCCGAAGAAGATGAACAGAAACGTTGCCCAGAAAAATAAATAAGTTAACAACGGCAAGAACACAAAATGGTTAAAACCTCGCCGCTGCCAAGAATAAATAGTGGACATAGCCGATATGAATATACAGAAGTCGCTGCAGCCGAGAAGACTACACAGTCGTCGCCGCCGCTGAGAAGACTACACAGTCGTCGCCGTCGTCGGATCTTCAACTCAAAAAAAAATTCGGCGCAATAATTCGTGGGATTATTAAATTAAAACTTGAAACTAATTAATCGTATTTAATTATTGGCAAAGATCACGGGAAATAACTGACAAAAATCATTCATGCTAATAAAAAAGGAAATGAATATATTTAATAGTAATATGCAAATTAATAGTTGCAATTATCATTTTATCCATTTAATAATGACATTTAGATCAAAACCAAAAAAATTGAAGGGTGGGTAATGGTGTCATTATATGAGGGACACTTCATGTGTCATGACAGCAGGAATTTCCGATTTAATAACTTTTTTCTTCTTTAAGTAATTAAACTATAGATCAATCTTCTCTCTCTTTCAACTATAATTTTTTTATGAATAATATAATTTTTATTCATCAATGAGCAAGGAATAAGGGAATGTCCCCTTTTCTATGACCATGAAACCGAGTTACACGATTGAGAAGTAAACCGGAAAAGGTTGGTGAGACTTTATCGCTTCTAGGAAGCTTAGGACTCATTGCCAAACTAAAAACCACCTTAGCTAAGTCAAGTATCACAATCGAAGGTGTCCATTTTCTTTACCTTACACAAGCTTAGATACAAATGAAAGAGTTGGGGAAAAAACAAACAGAAAATTACTACAGCTGGACTTTCAACTATAAATTTAGTACTGGTCTTTTTGCCTCCCAATGGGCAGAATATTATGTTAATATGTATGTATTATTATATATTCAATTTAAAATATTAATTATTATATATAATCTTATTAAGAAAGAAAATTAATATTTTAGAGTGAAAATATCAAATTAATATTTAACCATATTTATATTCGATACCAATTGTTTATTTTTAATACGTATAAATTTCTTAATTAATTGCTAAAATTTGGTAATTTGTTTTTTCATTTTTGTGGTCTATACAAAGAGATAAATTAATTTTTAATTTAGCATCGATTTATTTTATATAATTAATGTTTATATAAATATACCACTTTCTTAATAGCTGTGAAATTTATTTATTTTATTTTAGAATATGTAAAAACTATTAAAATTTATAGCATGAAAATTATCTAAACCTCTTATATACATCATATTTGATATATATAGTGAGCTTTAAGATAGAAATTGAAAGTGTGTTTGATTTGTTAGATAAATGATGTGACTTTGATTAGTGCATTTTAAGCTTATGAATGACCTATGAAATACCCGTGTTTATTCGAGAAATGACATGACTTATATGCTTTTATTGAAATTTTGTGCAAAGTGTCATTTTGTTGTCCGGTTGCTACTTTGGAGCCAAATTCGTGGGCTATTGGAGTTGCCTCTGTGCATTTTCAGGTTATGGCATCAAAGTACGGATGACAAGGAGCGTATAGGAGCAAACGGGAGGTCATTTGGAGTCCGGACGAGGGAGATATGAGCGTTACAAGATCGAGCTTTCCGCAGAGCTGAGGAGGTGCACGCCGTGCATGAAGCACGCCGTGCACCGTGCACGGTTTGGTGCACGGGCTGTCCAGGAGGCTCCGAAACACATTCAGCTCCAAGGTGCACGCCGTGCAGCCTTGCACGCCGTGCACCCTGCACGCCGTGCATAGGTGCACGCCGTGCACTGCCCCCTGCACTATAAATACCCACGTTTTTCACTCTTTTGGGGAATTCCTGGATATCTCTTGAACCCCTTGTACATACCCACGAACCCTCAAACCCTAGAACACATTTTGGGAGCAATTTGAAGCCATTGGAGCTAGGATTGAAGCCAACAAACCTTGGGAGAAGTGCTTACAAGTGGAGAAGTGAAGATCATCTCAAGGATTCATCCATGGTGTTCTTGGTGACCATTCTTCCTTCTTTTCTCTTTACTCCCTTGGCCATGTGTGGCTGAGTTTCTAGGGTTCCTCTTGGATGGGTAGATTAGTTGTGCTATGATAGAGGGATGATTGTATAGAACTTGTCATGATTGATCTTGGATTGTAAGAAGATGGTCTCTATGACTTGTTGTTAATTCCATTGATGGCTATGGCTTGATTGGTCTATTATTTGTAATGTAATGCATGAGAGTGCTTGGATTACATGGATTGTAGGTCTAGGGATTGAAGAGAGTGTGATCTAAGAGATTAGATCATCTCGATTCAACCATAGTTGCATGATTTCTCACTTGTGCATTTTATCGAACACTTGGTGTGCATTAGGATTTTCACTCAATTGAACTTTGATTAGTCTTTGGATGATTCTCTTAGTGTTAGAACATTGACATGAGAGTGTGGTGTCTAGCCTAGTGGTCATAGAGTCATAGGAGAGGGTTTTGTAACTTGGCATTTCATCAAACACCTTTAATGCATCCTTAGTCACTTAGCTTGAGAGCGAGAGCCTAGGTTGAGTGGTTCTAGGATAGGGATTTAGTGCGACGAGAGTGCATTGAGTCTATAGAAGTGAAATGCGTGGTCATTCGATTGCTTCCTCGAACATGTTTGGCTTGTTTGTGCATTTGTACCTCTTGAGCATGATGAAACTACCCACCAAGAGAGCCCCCTTTGTCTTTGATTTGCACCCTTTTGCTTTGCTTTGTTTGTTTAGTTTTCTTTATGTTTTCTTTTGTTCTTATTTCAAACCAAATCTTATTTTAAATGAATAGACCGTCCATGAACCGTGTGAGTACAAGCTTTTGAGAGAGCCCTCGTGGAATACGACCTTGGTAAAATAGCTTTTATCAAGTTTTTGGCGCCGTTGCCGGGGACTTTCTCAATCCTTTGAAAGCATTTAGTAGTGGACCGTTCTATTCACTTCCTTCCGTTTTAGTTTTGCTTCTTTATTGTTTGTTTTTGTATTTGTTTTTGTGGTTTTGTTATCCCGCATTGTTGTACTACTTGGTTGTGTTTGTTGTGCGTGTTTGTAGGTCCCTTATCCACCTATCTAGTTCATGGGAGCAAGGTTGCAAGTAAGATGAACTCGTGGAATGGAGGTAATGGTTATGGTACCTATCAAGGGTGGAATCCGTCTCCTAACCCAGACTAAGGTCATCCTACTCCATCCAACTACTACCAAGGAACTTGTGAGGGAGATAGCCAATGGTGGGGTCAAGAACAACAAGCTTCAACACCCATGTGGAATGAGCAATGTCCCTTTCCATCTCCACCCTACCATCAAGTGTTTCCGGAGTACTATCAAGAGGAATTCACAAGTCATGAACAACATTCTCCACCGCCTTCCATGCTAGAGGAGCTCTTTAAGATGGTTAGAGAAAGCGAGCGCCCTCAAGAGGATTTCACAAGCTGTGAGCAACCCTCTCAACCTCCTTCTATGTTAGAGGAGCTCTTGAAAATGGTGAAGGAAAGTGAGCGTCCTCGAGAGGAGTTTGTAAGCTATGAGGAACCTCCTCCACCTCTTTCCACACTTGAGGAAGCTTTGAAGATTGCGGAGGATAATGCGAACCAACTCAATCGTTTAGCTCAAGGCGTTACACTCATCAAGGAAGCTCTAGAGGAGAAACAACAATGTCCATCTCCCCCCACAATTGAGGAGATGTTGCAAATGGTGGAAGATAATGCGGCTCGGTTGGATCGTTTAACTCAAAGTGTGAAGCTCATCTCCGACATCCTTGAACCGGAAGTGCTTGTCATGGAAGAAGAAGAAGGTGAGTCTCCCCAAGAAGAGTTCATGAGCCATGAGAAACCTCTTCCATCTCCTTTCATGCTAGAGATCTTGCAAATTGCGGAGGATAATGCAAACTGAGTTAACCGCTTATCTCAAAGCATAGAGCTCGTCACGAAGATTCTTGAGAATGAACGACATCCCAATCATTTGGAGTATTTTTATGATGATGAAGATGACACTTGTGAACCGGAAGAGCTTGACACGGAAGAAGAGTTGGTAGTGGAGGAGATTGAGGAACATGTTCTTCCCGAGGACACACCAAGTAACGATGATGTGGGGTATGAAGAACCAAGGAGACTTGAGGATGAAGACCCTTTAGAGGAGGTGAGAGATGATTTGGAGACGCTTCAAGAAGAGGTGGCACCGAGAGTGGAGCACGAAAGTGAACAACACCACCCTATTGAGGTCCCACCAAAGGTTGTGAGTACTCTTCAATCTTCTTGCTTGATCATGAAGTACTTGTGTCAAGAGACGGACACAAGCTTCATAACCTCCCCTAAAGTGATAACGGAAGAGAAGTCGTCCATGTGTGAACCGGAAGACTCCTTGAGTGGCATCACCAACTTGGAGACAATGGATCTCAATGGAGGCTCCCTACCATACTTTCTTCCTCAAGCTTCGACACTCAAAGGTAGCAAGCCACCCCAAGGTCTCAAGTGCTATACAAGCATCAATGTGCATTGGCTAGTCTACCATTCCTCCAAGATGCTACTTGGAGCTCAACTTTCATCATGGAAGAAGCTACTTGACATCAAGGAGGTACTAAGTTGGACACCATAACACAGGTATCGTCGAGCTTAAGACGGTAACCAAGCGCTTCTTGGGAGGCACCCCATGTTATCTTTACTTTTATTGCTCTTGTTTGCTCTTTTTAGTTTTTGTGTTGTTTTAGCTTTTTGAATAAGGTTTGGCAAGCATTTTGGATCACTCTTCACCAAGGATCATCATGGAACTTTTTCACCTCTATTACGTCCTATGCTCCTTTCTACCAATGCGGTAACTTCGTTCCACCTTACCCTTTCTCTCTTGATCATTGAGGACAATGCTCCTGTTAGTCGTAGGGGACTTTGAGGTTTGGTGTGATTATTTGTCGGTAGAAGTCTAAAGCTATGTTTTGATGCGTTGCTTGATCTTAATTGAATGTCGAATTCCTCTATCGTAGAATCATTCGGTTCTTGACTTTTGGTGTCTAATTGACTTCAAGTTTTCATAATGACGTTTAGATTGTTCCACTTAGAACCTGTAACCAGCATGTTTAGCGCTAATATCAAATGAGTCTAGGCCAGAACAGAGATTTTATCACTCTTGTATGTTGGTTGATTGGTTTGATACGCGTTTTTGTACCACTCGATAGCACCGGCCTAAGATGATAAAGGCACCCTATTCCATGCTTTTCATCACCCTTTTGATCCTTCGTGATTGTGGCTTGAGATTCGACGGAGTCCAATTCAAAATCTTGTGTGGAAGTTGTAAAGAGCTAGGGATCAAGTGGCTATTTTGTGAAGATTTAGAAAAAAAGAGAGAAAATGCTCAAAAGAAAAGAAAAGCTAGGCAAGCTCGGCACCTAAGTGAAGTGTCGGGTTGAGCACTAGAAAAAGGGCAAAGGCTGTGAGCTAGGCAGGTTCAACACCTAAGCGAAGTGTTGAATCGAGCACTAGTATGCAGTAAGAAAAAAAAATGAATGAAAAAGAAAAGAGAAAGAAAAGAAAGGAAAAAGAGTTCTCGAGTGTAGCCCTTGATCCTATGCCCGAGTTGTTAAGAGCGGATCTAGAAGCGGATGAAGTCGAGTCGATAGCCACATCGTAATCACTCACCACTTTCAAAAATTTCCGTACCTCCATCTATTTCATTCCATTTCCCGAGTTCAAGTCCTTTTGATTAGAGTTGGTGTTGTCGTGGTCGGTTTTGCTCTGTCCCAATCAACCACTACTTGAAGTGTGCAGAAATTAGTGAGGTTTAGACTTGTTTGGTTGATGTTCTTGCATGTGTAGGTTTAGTTTGTTCGTGGAACAGTTTAAGCTAAATTGTGATTGCTTGAATCTCAATGGACCGAACTTGTCATTTGTGGACTTGGATGTTTTCTAATTCATTTGCTTGAGGACAAGCAAAGCTTAGTCGTAGGGGAATTTGATGTGACTTTGATTAGTGCATTTTAAGCTTATGAATGACCTATGAAATACCCGTGTTTATTCGAGAAATGACATGACTTATATGCTTTTATTAAAATTTTGTGCAAAGTGTCATTTTGTTGTCCGGTTGCTACTTTGGAGCCAAATTCGTGGGCTATTGGAGTTGCCTCTGTGCATTTTCAGGTTATGGCATCAAAGTACGGATGACAAGGAGCGTATAGGAGCAAACGGGAGGTCATTTGGAGTCCGGACGAGGGAGATATGAGCGTTACAAGATCGAGCTTTCCGCAGAGCTGAGGAGGTGCACGCCGTGCACCACTGCACGCCGTGCATGATGCACGCCGTGCACCGTGCACGGTTTGGTGCACGGGCTGTCCAGGAGGCTCCGAAACACATTCAGCTCCAAGGTGCACGCCGTGCAGCCTTGCACGCCGTGCACCCTGCACGCCGTGCATAGGTGCACGCCGTGCACTGCCCCTGCACTATAAATACCCACGTTTTTCACTCTTTTGGGGAATTCCTGGATATCTCTTGAACCCCTTGTACATACCCATGAACCCTCAAACCCTAGAACACATTTTGGGAGCAATTTGAAGCCATTGGAGCTAGGATTGAAGCCAACAAACCTTGGGAGAAGTGCTTACAAGTGGAGAAGTGAAGATCATCTCAAGGATTCATCCATGGTGTTCTTGGTGACCATTCTTCCTTCTTTTCTCTTTACTCCCTTGGCCATGTGTGGCTGAGTTTCTAGGGTTCCTCTTGGATGGGTAGATTAGTTCTGCTATGATAGAGGGATGATTGTATAGAACTTGTCATGATTGATCTTGGATTGTAAGAAGATGGTCTCTATGACTTGTTGTTAATTCCATTGATGGCTATGGCTTGATTGGTCTATTATTTGTAATGTAATGCATGAGAGTGCTTGGATTACATGGATTGTAGGTCTAGGGATTGAAGAGAGTGTGATCTAAGAGATTAGATCATCTCGATTCAACCATAGTTGCATGATTTCTCACTTGTGCATTTTATCGAACACTTGGTGTGCATTAGGA